>JANBXA010000007.1:55010000-55712500 GCA_030556225.1 Cricetiscus sungorus | reverse complement strand
CCTCACTTTCCACTGACTTTGCTCTCTCTTCCTCATAAGAGTCTCCTCTGACCCTTCCTGTTTCCTCTCCTGAAATGAGTAATTCTCAAAGCTCTCCTGAAAAGCACAATTTTCAAAACTGTTCTCAGTGACCCACTGTTACCTGAGAGCTCACATGCCCACTGAGGACTATTTGATGATGGGGCTTCTTAATGAGTTGCTACACCAATACAAGGAATTGTGTTTATTTAATACAGATTTGTTTGTCTGGACTCTGGATAAGTTCTATCTATTTTTGACACATTCCCAAGGCCTAGATAAAAGAAAGTTTAAAATGGTAATTTGGAAGGACAAGCTTCCAATCTCCATAAACAAGAAAGATGGTGCATAGGCTATTATTACATTTCAATGTGACCACTGCTGTAAGAGATAGTCTGAACAATTAAGCCCCCAGGGACACACTCAGCTAGCTCACCCTTAGAATCAGAACAACTGAATCAATATACAGTGAAGTTCTACATTAATATGCAATTTAGGGGATATTTATGCTGAGTTCAGAAATCTAATTAGTGGTTTCCTATTCAGGGACTAGCAACTATTTATTCCATTTCCAGTACACCTGTGTGTGTCTGTATTCAGTGCTCACTCTTGATTTCCATTGTGATGATAACACTCTGCTGTTCAGCCCCAACCATTTCCCACAAAGGGCCCCATAATGAAATGTACTAGAAACAGAAGGCACAAAGAACTTGAAGTGACTTTCAATTAAAATGCTTAGGTCTTTGCATTATCACTAGAAAAGTGCTAATACAATTCACTGCCAATAATTAGGGAGGACATTTGCAATGTGCTTTTCCGGGGGCCTCCTCTCATCACTGGCTTCACACAGCTATCATGACTATGAGAAACAGAATGCCATCAAGACATTTCTCTTGAGTCATAGCAAATCTGGATGATGTAATGTTACTGTGCTCTAAACCAAGTCTCAAGGAACAGAAATCGATGTTCCTGAGTCACAGTCAGACAGAACATCATGGCAAGGAAAATTTTGTGGGGGAGAGGTCTCACATCATAGGGACCAGGAGCCAGAAAGAACATGGGAGAATGGGGCCAGAGATCTGACATAACCATCAAAGGCATGCTCACAGTGAGCTGCTTCCGATAACTAGGTCCAAGGGTCTTACATGATGACATATGCCTTTAATCCATGTAATTGAGAGGGAGAGGCATGAGGGTCATGATTTTGAGGTCATTCTTGAGTACATAGCAAATCTGAAGCTAGCTTGGGCTAAAGAAGAGCTTAAAGAAAGAAAGAGAGAAAGAATGAGAGAAAGAAAGGAAAACAACAGAAAGAAAAATCTGTTGGGAAATTTAAGTACTTGTCCCTTACAGCTCTCTTCCTCCCCACCCAGCTGTAGAACTCCCATGCTCTCAAGGTTGAGCAAACAAGGTTGTTCTCAGAACTTTCTGGTGAGCAGTGCCCATACCTTGACCCCAGGTGTGGGTGGTGCATGATTTCCTCCTATGCTTAGCCCATCCCCTGGTTTGGGTATATAAGTCCATTACTTTTTGTAATAAAAGGTGGCAGCTTCCTTTTTACTTCTTATGGTGGTCTGTTAAGTGTTTCAATTTCGACATCCTCCACCAAGCTCGGTACTTTGGCAGCAAAAATCTAAGTTTAACTTTAAACCCAACTGGAAGGAAAAACAAGTTTTCTCTAGATTTTTTGTAAAACAATGAAGACCAGGAGATGGGTATAAACATCTTTAAGTGATCAAAGAACTATGCTTATAGTTAGATTTTCACTGGAGACTTAGGGGGAAATACTCAAAGGCTGAGAAAATTTCCCTGTCATAGACCCCTGTAAAAGATTCCAAAGGAGATGCTTCAATTGGACTTAGGAAAAAAGTGGTGTGCCAGAAACAAATGACCACAAAATTATATTTTGATGTTCAAGTAAATTAATAATATAAAATTTATAGCATTCAAATTCATTCAGTCATTCACTTGCCTATTTATTTGTCTTTTGAGACAGAGTCTGTCTATGTAGTCAAGGCTGGCACAAAATTTGTTATATATCATAGGCTAGCATTGAACTCATGATCCATCATCTGACTTAGCTTTATGAGCACTGGCATTACAGGTCTGAATAGTCTCGTCTGATTCTGTAACATTACATATTATAGTGTAGGTGTAGTGGTTTGAATGAGCAATGTCTCCCATAGTCTTGGGCATTTAAACACTTAGTTGGTGCTGCTGTTTTGGGAGGTCTAGGAGGTGGCTTGTTGGAAGAACTATGCCACTAGAAAAGTGCTTTGAGAGTTGACATTTTTCTCTCTGCTTTGTGCCTTTGAACTTTCAGCTTTCTGCTCCTGAGGCCAAGGCTGCTGTTTGCTGTCATGCTGCCATTATGTACACTGTTACTCTAGAACCATAAGCTAAAGTAAACTCTTTATTCTGAAAGTTGCCTTGGTGAAGGTGTTTTATAGCAGCAACAGAAAAGTAACAAAAAGGAGGCCACTTAATAAATTAATGTCTGATTTTAAGATTAGAAAAGACACAACAGAGGTAATAAAATGAAATCCCTTTATAAAATGTAGTAGAATATGTGAAGGAAAGTTTACTGTAGCTGTCAGAACTGAAAATGCATAATGTCAAAGACAGGGTGTTCTAGCTCTGTAAGTTTGGGATATAAAAATTTGGGGAGATACAATAATGTATTATGATTTTTTTAATAATCATCTAGTGACACCATTCCAATTTTTTGGTCATTGACTTTGCAAATCCATATATCTGAGAGAGGGATCTGGATGTCTGAAGCCTTCCCCACACTGTTCAGGACTTGGGGTGAGCAGGGTTTTGATGGTGAAATTACCTAGCTGCAGCTACTTTTGATGCACAATTTTATGGTTGGTCTTTGTTGAATGAAGGCTTCAGGGGCAAAGACATTCAGTAAGTAAGGTGACTCACAGAAGGCAAAGAGCTGAGAGGGGCAGTGTTACACATAGTCAGCTCAGCTATCTTTACCCAGGGATTTTGAGAAAAGCTTATGACTTGAGTAGCGGCAGAAATGATACATCTACTTCCAGAAATAAAACTGCTGTAACAGCCAACAGTCACATGGGGTCTGGCTTTCAGAATCCTCCTCAGGGGTCTTTAATGGAGCACAACTGGTAGCCCTATTGAGCAGCTGTTAATGCCCATCTCTGCTGTTCTGACTCCTAAGCCAGACTATAAAATCAGCCACTCAGAGAGACCACACTAGGTTCACTGGCTTACAGAGGGACAAAATGCTGAGCACCCAAGTCTTATTGCTGAGTTTGTAAGATCCCATGAGTAATGGGACATAGCTAATTAAATCTGGTACCACCTATAGCTTCGAGCTCCCTAGGTCTGATGTGTTCCACAATTTTGAGAGTCTCATTCTTGCTTTCCTGTCTAGGACTTCCCCACTGGTGAATAGCTCTCTAAACCCCTGGAAACCCAAGACTCCAGAACACTTTGCTCCAGTGGTCCCACTCCTGCATAAGCCTCCTGTCAGGCCTATTCTTTGGACTATGGTGCAGTCAGTGTGTACTCTTCTAGGACTGAAGCAGGGCCAAGAGATGGCTGCTTTCACAAAGGAGAGAATAGAGATGCTTCAGCAGGAGGGTCATCATATCTGTTTTCAGAGGTCCCTCAAAGTGCATCTCCATGGGTGAGATATAATGAGGGTTGACATGGTGGGATAAATGGGGGCAGTGTTTAGATATGCCATATTTTAAAAAATAAATTGATTGATACTTGGTTATTTCTAAGTTACTTGTTGCAAATAAAGCTGCAATGAGCTGTTGCTTAATATTCTAAAATATAAATGAATCAGAATTCATCTATTCCTATGGAGAGAAACACAACTTCTTCTTTTCCCTTATTATCTTACATTTGCAATTAAAATCCATCTTCTTGGGTGTAATTGCAGAGTAGCACCTTAGAAAAAAAGAAGAGTAATGTTGTTTTATTGTGGTAAAATGCCACAGAAGTTGTTCTATTTTTTTAACCTGAGGGATAATTTTAATTTTAAAAATATTTATTCATTGGTATTGCATATTCATATAATCTTGGGAATGTGCTACTGCATTATAAGCTTTGAAATTGTTAAGAGAACAATTTTTCAGCCAGTGAGGTGGCATAGAAGGTATTGGTGCTGGTCATACAAGCCACACTAATCTTAGTCTTGTCCCCAGAACCTAAGTAAGGTGGAAAGAGGAAATCAACTCCATAAAGTTGTCCTTTGACCTCTGTAGAGAGCTGCGAAGTGCCGTGCCTTAAAGATGGCGCTGGCTTCCGCCTTCCACCTCCCTGAGGGTGAGCGCTCTCTGGCGTAAACCAGCCCTTATTTGGTTAAGTCTGTTCAGCCTGTCTGCCTCCGCATTAGAGTAGCCTATCTGCAGGGTCCATGTAGCTTACTGGGGTTGGTTAGCGCAAGGGATTTAAGCCTGTGCAGGGGTCCCCCGGGGTCCCGCAGGTCAGAAGAAGCATGTTCAAGGATCCTGATTAAAACTGCATGAAGATCTTCCCGGAGTCCCGTCTTCCTTGTTGGCAGGGGTTGGGCGCGTACAGACCTCTGCACATGTACCATGGCATGTGTGATCCCCCCAACTATATAAGGAATGAAAAAACTTATCAAAAAATGCAACCCAGTCACCCAGTAAGGAGTCACCCCCTGTCTCTCCCTTTCCCTTGGTCCTGACAGGTCACTCTTTCCTGTCTTCCTCAGTGGGCTTGGCCATTTTAGGGGTTCATAGAAACAGAATCATATACCATGCAGTCTTGTAGCTGGCATTTCTAATGGTATAGTATTAACTTATGGACTAAATCATTCCAATTTCTACTCTTTGCAAACGTCAGTGTTGAATCCTAGCTTCTTAGTACAATGGTATTGGGGACTGGGGCCTTTGATAGAACAATTATGCTTAGATGAGGTGATAATAAGGACACTAATTATCGAATTAGTGTCCTTATAGGAGAAGCAGGCACTAGAGCCCACCCCTTTAAAAAGTCATTTTAATTTATGTGTACTGGTGTTTTGTCTTTGTGTATTTTTGTGTACTACAGACATGACTGATACCCAAGAAGTCCAGAAGAGGGTGTTGTATTCCTTGGAACTGGGCTTCCATGTGCTTATGAGCTGCCATAAGGGTTTTGGGGATCAAAGCCATGTCTTCTGGAAGAGTAGCTAGAGCTCTTAGCCACTGAGCAATCTTTCCAGTCCTGAGTGTCCCTTCTTTACTAGGTGAATATATAATGGGGTGGGGGCATCTGCTAACCAGAAGCTACATTAGCTGGAACCTCAGTCTCCCATCTCCCTAAAGAAAGGGAAGTCGTGTCTGTTGATTAAGTCACCCAGTGTATTGTAACTTGTACTGTTTGGGCAGTGTTTAACCAAGCTTTAGTGCTTCATTTAACCCTTTTCCCATACATTGTTCCCCTCCCTCAATTATAATAAACACCTTTATTTGATTTTAAATTATTTTTTATTTTTTGAGAACTTCATACATGAGTACTGAATCTGTCAGTGCCACACTCCCTCTCTACTATCTATTCTTATTTTTCCTTCAATTATCACTGTATGTATGCTGTATGCATACGCTCACATGTAAATAGTGATATATTATTTATGATTTATTAAAGCTTGCCCGAGGATTCAGAAAACAGTCAGCCACAAGCCATGGAAGCCAGGCATACACCTTTAATCCCAGTAGCCAGAAACTAGAAGGTGGTGGTACACACCTTTAATCCTAGGATTTGGGATTAAGAGGTAGATGGATCTCTGTGAGTCCAAGGCCATCCAGATCCACACAAGACTGATCCAGTCCTAAAAAGAAACAGCTCACACAAAGATGATCTCAGCACCTGAGACACATACCTTTAATCTCAGCATTAGAGGGGTTTAAAAGATAGGAGCAGGGTCTTCAGTATTCAGTAGAGGCATTTATTCTCCAGCCATACTGAAGAGAGATTCCAGCTTGAGCTTATTGAGAGCTCTTGGAGACAGGATCAGTCCATTCATCCTGAGTTAGAAGTCAGAAGCTAGTGGCCAGCTGCTTTGCTTTTCTGATATTCAGGTTGAACCCCAATATCAGTCTCTGGGTCTTATTAATTAGTGTTATACATGTATACCAACCTACTTTATCCATAAGCCTTGCCTGTATGTATATATATGGGCAGGGCTGACCTTTTAGGATTGGGAAAACTATGTGAAGCTCATCTGTGGATGGAACTAGTTCTTCCTCTCTCTCTCAGTAGCCATTGACCACTAATTGCTTTTTATCTAGAGGTAGGACCTGTGGAATTCTCTCCTTCCATATTGTTATGTCAGCTGGTGTCATAATGTTTATTTTGTTATCATGACCATATTGTTGAGAGTTCATGAGTGCCTTTTCCCTTGCCATCTCTAAGGGACACGATCTAGCAATAGGCACCTTGGTCCTCTGGCTCGTATAATCTTTCTGTCCCTCTTCCTTGGTTTTCCTGAGCCTTAGCTGTAGAGGTCATGTTGCAGATGTATAATTGGGATTAGGTACTCCACTGATGTTTGCTGTCTGCATTTTAACCATTTAGATCTGCAGTCATCTCCATCTGCTGTAGGAAGCTTCTTTGAAGAGGGGAGATCGCTACACTTACCAGGCTTTGCCAACACACTTCTATTTTATTTCATCAGGACAGATTTTAGTTCACAACAAAATTGATTGTAAGTAGAGTGTTGTCACAGGCTCCATTCCTTTAAAGATTATTAATATTCAAATATGTTGACACATTGCATTTTATTTATGCATTCGTCAGTTAATTGACATGAGGGCTGCTTCTGCCTTTGCTATTATAAATGATGCTGTTTGGTTTTTAATAAAAGTTCTCTCTCTCTCTCTCTCTCTCTCTCTCTCTCTCTCTCTCTCTCTGTCGTGTCTGTGTGTGTGTGTGTGTGTGTGCACATGCATATGAGTGCACAATTCACATGTTCAGTTTTCACAGGCACATACATACACCAAGATGCATGTGTGGAGGTCAGAGGTCAAGCATCAGAAGCCTGTTCTCTCCTGCTACTTTGTGGGATCTGGGGATTAAATTCCAGCATATCTGCTTACTAAAGAATCTTGATAGTCCTGCTCAGCTTTTTTGAGACTAGATCTCATTATGTAGCCCAGGCTAGACTTAAATATACTATATATTCCAGATTGGCCACAAATTTGTGATCCTCTTGCCTTACCTTCTGGAATACTGGCATTATAGGCAAGCACCAGTTTTCCTTTCTCTTGGATGTATTCCTGAGGACCAAATTTCTAGGTCAGAAGTAAGTCCATGCTTAACTTTCTGAGAAACAGCTAAACTGTTTTCTGATGTGCCCTCACTATTCTGTATTCATACCAGCAGTATTAACCATGATCATTTTGGGAGTTTTTCCTTTTCAATTTTCATTATATGTTTGTTGTGCATTATATTTTGTTATACAAGGACATTTCCACACAAATATATACTGTCCTTAAGCATACTCTATTCTGCCTCTCTAGGTGCTTTAATTTGACTTTCTCCAACACCTAGTGATGTTGAGCATTGCTTCATGTGTTTATTGGCTATTGTATTTCATCTTTCATAACTCTAGTTGCTCAGGACACAATTGAAAACTGGGGCTTAACAAAATTAAAAAAGTTTTTACATTGCACAAGAAACAGTTTACTGGAGAGAGAGCCTACAGAATAGAAGAAAATATTTGCCAGGTATATATTTGACAGTCATGATTAGACTATTCAAAGAGTTTAAAAAACTAAACAGCAAGAAATAAAACAGTCCAATGAGTAAATGAGCTAATGAGATAAATAGAAAATAATGCATTCCAATTTTGTATCCTCAAAAATATTAATTTTCATTTTAAAAATCAGTTATTTTAGTGTGTTAAGGAGTATGTCATTATGATTTTGATTTATATTTCTCTTATGACTAATGATGCCAAATATCTTTCAATGTAGTTTTTTCCACTTGTATATTTTTAAATTTTTAATTAACATTTATTTATTTATTTGTTCTCCCCCCACCCCTCCGTGTGTGTGTGATCACGTGAAGCATGACATGCCACATGTGAAGGTCAGGGGACTACTTTTAGAAATTGATTACTCCTTCACCATGTGGGTCCTGGAGATTGAACTCAAATTGTCAGCCTTGGTATCAGGCCATATTTACCCACAGAACAAACACACTGAAAGAGCCTATTAATGAAGACCCTTTCTCATGTGTTCCCTATACAGATTTTAGCCTTTATATTACTTTATATCAGCAAATGTAGAATAAGACCATCCACAATTTTATTATTCCTGTAACATAACAAATATTTTTGTATATACCAGTTTCTTGTTTAAACACATAAATTTTATGATAATATCTTTATTTAAATTTGAAACAAGTTTGTTTTACATATCAATCCTAGTTCCCTCACCCTCCTCTCCTCTCCTGTTCCTCCCAAAATCCCATCCCATCCCCTTTCTGCTCCCCAAGGAGGGTGAGGTCTTCCATGGAGGATCTTCAAAGTCTGTCATATCATTTGGAGCAGGGCCTAGGCCCTTCCCCATGTTAAACACATAATTTTTAAATTATATTTTAAAATTGTGATAGAATTATGGAACAAAATTTACCATTTTAGTAATTTTTCCTGTATAGTTCCATTGTCATCTCTGGAAAGTTTTCTTCTCACAAGCTGCACCCATTGTTTATTAAAGACTGTCTCCCTCACCCTTACCTGTCTCCAGCTTCTGACAGCTACCATTATAATATTTATGACACCGACTACCAAGTGCCTTATCTAAATGGAATCATACATTTATCCTTTTAAGAATGGCTTATCTTGGTCACCAGGCCTAGGCTACAGGTGAGTTTGGGTCTAATTCCGCTGGGGGGATGGATGCTCCCCTGCACCCTCCCTGGGAAATCCCTGGGTGGGTCCTGGATCTCCCTGCCCCTGCGTTCTGTTCCCACCAAGAGTGTTCTTGGAGCTCTGATATACCCCCACCCCCCCCACCAAAAGCCTGCACTCCCCCTACCCTCTTCCCTACCCTGCCTGCTGTCCCACCACTCTGATTGAGCACTGAGCCAGAGGGTGGAGCCAACAATCCAGCCACCTTTGGGGAAATTCCTGGAGTCCAACTGAGCACAATAGACAGGCCTATCCATGTGGGACCACCAGAAATTTCCACCTGCCTGGTCTCTGACCCCCACCACCGGTCTTCTACTGGAGTTCTGGGCCCCTCCCAGAGATCTGCCAATCTCTGCAGGTCCACCCTGAGATCCTGCTGGTTGGATCCTTGACCCCCATCGCAGGACCTCTGCTAAAGAGGCCCTACTCAGCTGGAGAGTATCAGCTAGACCCACCTATCGGTGCTGAAACATCCTGAGTATCAGCCCAGCCTTTGTCCCCCAACACCAGACCTTGGCTAAAGACCTTGGCTAGAGCTAGACCCGACTATCCCTGAGGAAACATCCTGTGGGCTAGCCTCTGCCAAAGAGGCCTCAGCTCTCCTCTGCTGGAACCTGATCTTTGACCCCCATCGTCGGGCCCCTGCCTACAGAGAGACATTCTAGAGAGCTTGGACCACCCAGAACTACAGATGTCAAACCTCTGACCCACCTTAATCCATAGAGAGAGGGAGAAACCCCACCAACACCTACTGGAAGAAGCTATGGGAAGACGGCAATACAAGAAAACACCTAACATCAGAAAGACAAGCATAACACCACCAGAATCTAGGTAAGCTACACCAACTAGACAAGAACACAACAAAGCAAATGAATCAGAAGAGAACGACCTAAAAATTATCATCATAAAAATGATAGAGGTCCTCAAAGAAGATGTGAGAGAATCCCTTGAAGAAGTGGAAGATAAAACAAACAAAAAATAGGAAGAAATGAATAAAATTCTTAAAGAATGTACAGAAAGCCAAGAAAAAACAATTAAACAGGTTCAAGACTTGAAAATGGAAATGGAGACAATAAAGAAAACACAAACCAAAGGAATGTTGGAAATAGAAAAACTGGGCAAACAATCAGGAACTTGCAGTCGCAAGCATAACCAACAGAATTCAAGAGATGGAAGAGAGAATCTCAGGTGCTGAAGATAAACTAGAGGAAATAGATTCATCAACCAAAGAAAATCTTAAATCCAACAAATCCTTAACACAAAACATCAGGAAATGTGGGACACTGTGAAAAGGCCAAACCTAAGAATAATAGGCATAGAGGAAGGTGAGGAAGCCCAGCTCAAAGGGGCTGAAAACATGTTCAACAAAATCATTGAGGAAAACTTTCCCAATCTGAAGAAGGACATGCCCATGAAAGTACAAGAAGCATACCAAACACCAAATAGACTGGACCAAAGAAAAAAGACCCCTTGGCATATAATAATCAAAACACATAACATACAGAATAAAGAAAGAATATTAAGAGCAGCGAAGGAAAAAGGACAGGTAACATATAAAGGCAGACCTATCAAAATTACACCTGACTTCTCCATGGAAACCCTCAAGGCCAGAAGGTCCTGGATAGACGTTCTACAAGTACTAGGGGTCCATGGATGCCAGCCCAGGCTACTATACCTAGCAAAACTCTCAATCATTATAGATGGAGAAAACAAGATATTTAATACAAAGCCAGATTTTCACAATACGTATCTACAAATCTAGCCCTACAGAACGCTTTGGAAGGAAAACACCAACCCAAGGAAGATTACTATGCTCACAAATACTTAGGCAACAGATAATCCCACTTCACCAGAAACCAAGGGTAAAGAAGGACGAATAAATTCACAATGCCACTGCCAAAAGCAAATCTAAAACAAACAAACATTTACAATCAATGGTCCTTACTCTCCCTCAACATTAATAGTCTAAACTCGCCTATAAAAAGACCCAGGCTAACAGAATGGATACGAAGACAGAATTCATCCTTCTGCTGCATACAAGAAACACACCTAAGCTACAAAGATAGACATTACCTCAGGGTAAAGGTCTGGGAAATGATCTTCCAATCAAAGGACCCAAGAAGCAAGCAGGTGTGGCTATCCTAATATCTAACAAGTTAGACTTCAAACCAAAATTAATCAAAAGACATAAAGATGGTCATTTCATATTCATTGCAGGAGAAATCCATCAACAAAAAGTCTCAATTCTGAACATCTATGCCCCAAATACAAAGGTACCCACATTTGTAAAAGAAACACCACTAAAACTCAAAGCTCACATAAAACCTCA
The DNA here is from genome assembly GCA_030556225.1 of Cricetiscus sungorus. Lineage (NCBI taxonomy): Eukaryota > Metazoa > Chordata > Mammalia > Rodentia > Cricetidae > Cricetiscus > Cricetiscus sungorus. The sequence continues at coordinate 55,701,254 of JANBXA010000007.1, read as the reverse complement.
CACACTTATAGTGGGAGACTTCAATACACCACTCTCACCACTAGACAGGACCACCAATCAGAAACTCAAAAAAGAAACAAAAGAACTAATAGACTTTATGTCTCAACTGGGTTTAACAGACATCTATAGACCATTCCATCCAAACACAAAAGAATATACCTTCTTCTCTGCTCCACATGGAACCTTCTCTAAAATCGACCGCATACCAGGTGGCATAACAAACCTCAACAGATACAGAAGAATTGGAATTTTTGTCCCCTGTATCTTATCAGACCACCATGCTTTAAAATTGGAATTCAACAACACAAATCGCAGAAACCCTACAAACTCATGGAAACTGAACAATGTGCAATTCCACCACACCTGGGTCAAAGAAGAAATAAAGAAAGAAATTAAGGATTTCCTAAAATTCAATGAGAATGAGGACAGGTCATATCCAAACTTATGGGACACCCTGAAAGCAGTGTTACGAGGGAAGTTCATTGCACTGAGTGCCCATATGAAGAAAACAGAGGATAGTAAGTCACATTAGAGAATTAACAGTACAACTGAAAGCCTTAGAACAAAAAGAAGCAAATTCACCCCGGAGGAGTAGACACCAGGAACTAATCAATTTGAGGGCTGAAGTCAATAAAATAGAAACAAGGAAAACAATACAAAAAATCAATGCAACAAAGAGTTGGTTTTTCGAGAAAATCAACAAGATAGACAAATCTTTATCCAAACTAACGAAAAAGCAGAGAGAGATTGTTGCTGTAGGTTTCCCCGCCGGCTGCTGCTGGTTCTGCCGCCATTGTCCTGCAACCACGTGTGCCCAAATAACACTCAGGAGACTCTATATTTGATATAATCCTGTCGGCCAGTTACCATTACTGTTTATGGGCTAGCTCTGTCTTAATTATTAACCCATTTCTACTTATCTAAGTATTTCCACGTGGTTGTCTTATGGGGGAGCCGTGCGGCAGGCGTCCTGCTCCTTCCCCGGGCTACATCTTGACCCCCTTCCTACTTCCTATTTCCTTCTCCTAGTCTCCTAGCCCCGCCTATCTTGCTATCTCATTGGCCACAGAGCTTTATTAACCAGTATGAGAAACATATATACAGAATAACATCTCCCATCATCTCCTCTTTTCTGTCTAAAGTAAAAGAAGGGGTTTAACCTTAACATAGCAAAATATACCATACAACAGTTATCAAATAAGAATCACAGTTAACAATATTTAGTCCATTAACATTTTGTAAGACTTAAACAAAATATCGTCAATACTATCTTTGTGAGTCTAAAGTCCTATATGTAACTTATCTTTAATCCTAACTAAGGGAAACTATAACTATAACTATGTGTCTTCAACTCCTTCAAAGACTACAGAAGGATAATACATAAACTCTAGAAATGACAGAGACAACTCATTGCCTGGTCAGTCACCTGAAGTTCTTCTGTAATGTTCCATCTTCAGCCCATAGGCCATAGTGTGTCTCCAGACTCCTCAACAAAGCAGGAAACTTTAAACTGTCCACCTGTATTGACAGTATGTCAGTCATTTTTCTCTGTGTCCTGCAGACTGGCTGTCTGGCAGCCTCTTCCATTAAGCAGGAATCCTGTAGCAATGTCCATCTTGCACCTTTTTGTGGGTCCTGCATGTCCAGTTTCTACAACATAAAGTCAAACAGTCCGGAAGAGCAGTACCCTGCCCAAATGGCTAGTCTTGCCACATTAGAAGCAAACTCCATAACACGTTTCTTCAATATCCCTCTTTCTTTCTGATACAGGTGGTGTTACCAGGAGCAGTTGTGCCTCACTGTCAAGAAAATCCCTAAACCATTTTAAATGCCATATTCTGTAGGTCTTTGAAAGGCTTTAAGAATGCCTATCCATCTCAAATACATCTCTGCATATCTAGAAATCCTAACTATCTTAACTCTAAGTTTTGACTATCATAGGTAATTCTCTAATCTGTATTAATTATACATTACATTTTCCAATGAGCTATATAAACATAATACCTAAACAAGAGGAGAAATATACATATCATAAAATTGACCTTAAATTGTGTCAATTAATGAAAATCCATTCCAAAGCAAAGTATTCATCTCTATACCATAATTCCCTTTTTACCTTTAAAAGATTGCTTGTGGTTATAGCCATTTATAACCAAGCCCATTTAAATGAAAACAAACATTTATAAACAATATTTGGGAATTTGGGCGTCGTTCTTTCCAAACTACTTCCTGCTGGTAGAGGGCGCTGTCATGGGGGTCCAAAGAAGATGCAGAAATCTTGGCTGTAGTGTGCAAGGCTTTGTCTCAACTGCTTTGAATGTTGGATCATCTGGGGAGCTGTTTCAGGGGGTCTGGCTTGATCAAACCATATAAGTCTGGAAAGAATCCATAGCTTTTCATTTTCTGTGGAAACAAAAATAGAAATCTTTTTCCCCAGTAACTTGTCCTTAGGCTTAAATTTTTGAGTCAAAGCATTTTTAAAATATATAAATTGAATTAATCCAGCAGCATTTCTTTTATCAGTAGTTATTTTCTCAGCAATCAAATAATTTAAAGACAATAGAATCGTGTATAGTATCCAAAATTTCTCTGTGTTTTCCATCTTTACGTGGCTTTTTTATTACTCTATTTATTCTACTTCTATTTTTACATATTTTGAGACAGGGTTTCTCTGTGTAACTTTTATCTGTCCTGGAATTCATTGCATACCAGGTTTACTTTGAAATCACAGAGATCTGCTTGCCTCTGTCTGCTGAGTACTAGGATTAATTCTACTTCCTTTTTTCTTTTTTAAACCATTGTATCCTGTTTCTTTTTCTCTCCCAAGCCAGCGTATTTTTAAAAACACAGTGTAAACCTTTATTGCAGCTCTCCTACACACCAACGAATTGTTAGCAGAGCTCTTTAAAGGCCAGGTGGCTTTTTGCCGCTTATGCTAATTTTGGAAACTTCCTTTAAAGGAGCCGCGCAAATCTCTGTCTACAGCAAAACAAATCCAATCAAGAAAATGCTGCTACCAAGAAGTCTCTGTTCCCTTGTTTCTAAAAACTATTTTTTAAGCTTTTGTTAAGTTTTAAGCAAAAGTTCTCAATCCCGATTCTGACACCATTATGTTGCTGTAGGTTTCCCCGCCGGCTGCTGCTGGTTCTGCCGCCATTGTCCTGCAACCACGTGTGCCCCAAATAACACTCAGGAGACTCTATATTTGATATAATCCTGTCGGCCAGTTACCATTACTGTTTATGGGCTAGCTCTGTCTTAATTATTAACCCATTTCTACTTATCTAAGTATTTCCACGTGGTCGTCTTATCGGGGAGCCGTGCGGCAGACGTCCTGCTCCTTCCCCGGGCTACATCTTGACCCCTTTCCTACTTCCTATTTCCTTTTCCTAGTCTCCTAGCCCTGCCTATCTTGCTATCTCATTGGCCACAGAGCTTTATTAACCAGTATGAGAAACATATATACAGAATAACATCTCCCATCAAGAGATCATGCAAATTAACAAAATCAGAAATGAAAAGGGGGACATGACAACGGACACAGAGGAAATCCAGACAATTTTCAGGTCATATTGAAAACCTCTACTCTACAAAATTTGAAAATTCAAAGGAAATGGACACATTTCTGGATAAATATCACTTACCAAAATTAAACCAAGAACAGACAAACAACTTAAATAGACCTATAACCCCCAATGAAATCGAAACAGTCATCGAAAGCCTTCCAACCAAAAAAAGCCTAGGGCCAGATGGCTTCAGTGCAGAATTCTACCAGAAATTCAAGGAAGAGCTAATTCCAATACTCCTCAAATTGTTCCACACAATAGAGACAGAAGGCTCATTACCAAACTCTTTCTATGAGGCCACGATCACCTTGGTACCCAAGCCTCACAAAGATACAAAAATACAACTAAGAAAGAAAACTACAGACCAATATCCCTGATGAACATCGACACACACACCGAATCCAAGAATACATCAGAGAAATCATTTATCATGACCAAGTAGGCTTCATCCCTGGGTTGCAACGATGGTGAAAATCTATCAACGTGATCCACCATATAAACAAACTGAAAAAGAAAAACCATATGATCTTCTCCCTAGATGCTGAAAAAGCCTTCGACAAAATTCAACACCCTTAAATGATAAAGGTCTTGGAGAGATCAGGGATAACAGGAACATACCTAAACATAATAAAAGCAATATACAGTAAACCAACAGCCAACATTAAACTGAATGGAGAGATGCTTAAGGCAGTTCCTCTAAAATCAGGAACAAGACAAGGCTGTCCTGTCCATATCTCTTCAATATTGTACTTGAAGTTCTAGCTAAAGCTATAAGACAACAAAAGGAGATCAAGGAGATACAGATTGGAAAGGAAGAAGTCAAACTGTCTCTATTTGCAGATGATATGATAATTTACATAAGCGACCCAATAAACTCTACCAGGGAACTCCTACAGCTGACAAACACATCCAGCAAACTAGCAGGATACAAGATAAACCCCAAAAATCAGTAGCCCTACTTTATTCAGACGACAAAGAAGCTGAGAAAGAAATCAGAGAAACATCACCCTTTACAATAGCCACAAACAACATAAAATATCTTGGGATAATGCTTACCAAACATGTGAAAGACCTATACAATAAGAACTTTGTGTCTTTAAAGAAAGAAATTAAGGAAGATAGCAGAAAATGGAAAGATCTCCCATGCTCTTGGATTGGATGGATAAATATAGTAAAAATGGCGATCTTGCCAAAAGCAATCTACAGATTCAATGCAATCCCCATTAAAATCCCAGCACAATTCTTCACTGACCTTGAAAGGATAATAGTCAACTTTGTATGGAAAAACAAAAGACCCAGGATAGCCAAAACAACCCTGTACAATAAAAGAACTTCAGGAGGCATCACCATCCCTGACTTTAAGCTCTACTACAGAGCTATAGTTCTGAAAACAGCCTGGTATTGGCACAAAAATGGACAGGTAGACCAATGAAATCAAATCAAAAATCCCGATATTAATCCACACACCTACAAACCCCTGATTTTTGACAAAACAGCTGAAAAAATACAATGGGGGTAGGAAAGCATCTTCAACAAATGGTGCTGGCACAATTGGATGATGGTGTGTAGAAGACTGCAGATAGACCCATGTCTATCGCCATACACAAAACTCAAGTCCAAATGGATCAAAGATCTCAACATGAATCCAGCCACACTGAACCTCTTAGAAGAGAAAATGGGAGGTACCCTTGAACAAATTGGTATAGGAGCCTGTTTCCTGAACATAACTCCAGTAGCACAGACACTGAGATTAACAATTAATAAGTGGGAATTCCTCAAACTAAGAAGCTTCTATAAGGCAAAGGACACAGTTGACAAGACCAAATGGCAGCCCACAGACTGGGAAAAATTTTTTACGAATCCTACATCTGACAAAGGGCTGATCTCCAACATATAGAAAGCACTCAAGAAACTAGTCAACAAAACACCAAATAGCCCTATTAAAAAATGGAGTACAGAATTGAAGAAAGAATTCTCAATAGAGGAAATCAAAGAGACTGAAAGACCCTTAAGAAAATGTTCAACATCCTTAGCTATTAGGGAAATGCAAATGAAAACAACTTTGAGATACCATCTTACTCCTGCCAGAATGGCTAAAATTAGAAACCAATGACAACTTATGCTGGAGAGGATGTGGAGAAAGGGGAACACTCTTCCACTGCTGGTGGGAGTGCGAATTCGTATAGCCATTTTGGAGATCAGTATGGTGGTTCCTCAGGAAAATGGGAATTAGCTTACCACAGGACCCAGTAATTCCACTCTTAGGTATATATCCAAATGACCCACATCCAATCAACAAAGACATGTGCTCAACTATGTTCATAGCAGCATTATTTGTAATATCAAGAACCTGGAAGCAACCTAGATGCCCCTCAACTGAATAATGGATGAAGAAGATGTGGCGCATCTACACAATGGAATACTACTCTGCAGAAAAAAATAACGGATTCTTGAAATTTGCAGGCAAGTGGATGGAACTTGAAGAAACCATCCTGAATCAGGTAACCCAGACACAAAAAGAGGAACAGGGTATGTACTCGGTCATATATGGATTTTAGACATAGTGCAAAGGATCACCAGCCTATAATACACACCACCAGACAAACTGGGATACAAGGTGTATTCTAAGAGATTCATATATGGTCCCTCACAAAAGGGGGAAGGGATAAGTCCCCCAGAGCACATGGAAAATGGGGCAGGCAGTGAATGTTGAGAGAACTAGGAAAAAGAGAAAGCGAGGAGAGGAAAACACGTGTGACTAGATAGATTGAGTCAGGGTGAGAGGGGGGACATAAAAGAGGGAGCCATTATTGGTTTGAAGAGAAAACTGAACCTAAAGAAAGGTCTAGAGAACCACAAGACCGACTCCAACTAATAATTCGAGCAACCATGGAAAGGCTACCATAAATGCCCTTCCCCAATAGTGAGATCATCAACTAAATTATCCACCATCATGGAGCCCTCATCTAGTACCTGTTGGAAACAGAAACAAACACCCATAACCAAACACTGAGTTGAACTATAAACCAGATGCAAAGAGAGGCGACAAGACCAGGTTGCAGAAACACACAAAAACAGCTGAACTGAATAAGGAGGAGCTAATGCCCCCCGCCCCAGACTGATAGCTGGGAATCCAGCATGGGACTGACTCAGACCCCCTGAATATGGGTCTCAGCTAGAAGGACTGAGCAGTCTGGGGGACCTCAGACAGTAGAAACAGGATCTATTCCTGGTGCACAAAAGGACCTTGTGGACACATCCCCCATGGAGGGATACTCCCTTAACCTAGAGGCAGGAGAGAAGTCCTAGTCCCTACTTCAAATGACTTGACAGATTTACATAACCCAACCTGGATAGCATAGCCCTACAAGTGGAATGCGGGTGGGGGGATGGGTTGGGAGGGTGGCCATGGTGCATGTCACAGGGGAAAGAGGGTAAGAGGGAGGGAGGGAGGGCTGGAGGGAGGAAGGGAGAGGAAACTGGGATTCACATGTAAAATTTTTAAATTATATTATTAATAAAAAAAGAGGGAAAAACAACAAAAAAAACCAAAAAAACAAATGCTGCTGGATTAATTCAATATATATATATATATAATATATATATTTAAAATGCTTTGACTTCAAAATTTAAGCCTAAGGACAAGTTACTGGGGAAATGCTGTGGATTCCTTCCAGACTAATGTGATTTGATCGAGCAAGACCCCCTGAAGCAACGTCAATGGGACAATGCAGCCTTGCAGACCACTACAACTAGGATTTCTGCATCTTCTTAGTATTTCCCCATGACAGTGCCCCTACCAGCAGGAAGCAGTTTGGAAAAAACGATGCCCAAATTCCCAAATACTGTTTATAAATGTTTGTTTTCATTTAAAAAAAGAGAAAGTCTTTGTATAAAAAAAGAATGGCTTATCTCATGTTTTAAAATTCATCCATTTATTGTATACACTAATTTCCTTCATTATATGAACAAATATTGTATTATATTTTTGTTTCCATTGACATTTCTACTGTCCTAAGAATTTGATTTTCATTTCCCTCTGCTCTTGTGTGTAGACACATCCATCATCTGTTAATATTGACAGCTGCTTATCTGAATCCCCATGTCTCCTACAGCTCCAGATTGCCTGCTCCTTTCCCCTGTACACAGATGGCTAAACTGCCTATATCTTAGTTGTGTAACGGACCTCTCTCTGCATCCCTAGAAGCTGCTCTCCTGGGTGAGAAAACCCCATTTCAGTTTTTCTGCCACATCAGTACCAAGTGGTTACACACCCTTATGTAGTTAGTTACTCCACGCTCCCAGCCCTGTGCTCTGTGCTCTAGTCCTCTCTCTTTGATCTGTGCCTTATGGAGTTGAGTAAATGTAAAGATTCACTCAAGTCTCTATAGCTGTGAGTATTCAGAAAATGGTGTGATAGGAGGGATAGAATTAGGATGAGCTGAGTTCAAAGTCTGGTTCTAACATTTAATAGCTATAGAGCATGGTTAAGTTATGGGGCTCTTTCCTTATGGATAAAACAAAACACTGACCCCCTCCCCCAGAGGGAGGGTTTCTGGTGCATAGTAAGGAATTACACAAGTGCAGGATGTCTTCTCCCTAGTTGTTACACCACCATTGCCCCTTTCCCAGTGCTGTTCTGCCTTGCTTCAGCGACCTCTGTGTCCTAGTGTGATCCTCTTTTCAGGACTGAGAAGATGGCACAGATTTAGAGAAGGACCAGTTTGACAAGCTGGGCCTCCTCACCAGACTCAATCAGTATCTGGGTGGCTGCAGTTTCCTCTCTGGGAGTGGGGACTTTGGTGAGATCTAAGTGAGATGAACTAGGTTAGGATCTTGCAAAGCCCGGCATGCAGTCTCTGCTATGCACATGTGTTTACCTGCTCTCTAATAATGCTCTGATTTAAGCCCATTTCTTTTGGGCTTAATTCAGCATTGCTTTCCTGCTTCAGTAGTGCTAATTAAGGCATCTGTCATGTTGGCAATCTTATATGGGTCATTGTTGCTGCCCTTAGCTGGCACCCATATTTGTGGAGGGACTGGCCATGTTTTCTAATTTCTGCTTGTCTCTTGCATCTCACAAGTGGTGTGCAGACTGCAGTCAGTCTTGCTGACTGACAAATCATCTTATAAACCATCGGTTGATTACTTTCCAAATGTGCTTTCTCTGCTGCATAGAACATTCCTGACATATCTTGGTTTTAGTTGCTTCCAACTCATGGTGCTCTTTCTGCCTCCACCCCACTCCAAAGTCTCCTGACCTTTTTGGGGGGGCCAGGAGAATTTTCCTAGGGCCAGAGAGAGGCTGGATTTGCAGAGTGGAGGGAGCAGCTTGCCTCACAGCTTTCCTTCACAGCTGTTATACACGAAATACATTCCTCATGGCAAAAGAACATTCTAAAGGCTTGGCATTTGTCTCCTGGAAACCGGGGCCACTGAGAATGATGCTAATGTCTAAAGAAGTCTCAAATGCAAGTGGGGGCTGGATGGCTTTAGGTCCTGGACCTTGATAGCCAAGAACATGAACCAAAATTAGACCGAAGGAAAAGGTACACTGACCATTATAGTAAGAGATTTATTTTCATATTACCATGAGGAACATGGGTTTAAATAGGCATAAAGTTAGGAAAGGATGAAAAATTTGAACTATTATTATCAAAAGCATTCTCTAATAAAAGGATGGTATTTTTCTTTAATTATGAATGATCAGATAACTGAATGAACAGGGTTGTGTCCAAAGGAAACTGTGAAAACAGCAAATGAGACAGATTTAACCCCCAAGGTGATAATCTTTTTACACTTATTTATTTATTCTTGAGTGTGTGTGTGTGTGTGTGTGTGTGTGTGTGTTCCACGCACACACACATGTAAGTGTGCTTATGTCATGGTGCACACATACATGGAGACATCAAAGAACAACTTACAGGGACTGGTTCTTTTCTTCCCATCATGTGGGTTTCAGGGATCAAAGTTAAATCATCAGGCTTGGCAGCAAGTGCTTTCCCCTCTGAGCCATCATGGCAGCTCCAGGCCTGCAATTTTCTGTCTCCCTGACATTCCGATGGGTTGAGAGAACGTTTTATACCCACAAAATACAAAAGGTGTGTTTAAATAAAATATCTGAGGTTGTGGGTTATTTTAAAAATTGATCATGGGGCTGGAGAGATGGCTCAGTGGTTAAGAGCACTTGTTGCACTTGCAAGTAGATTCGTTTCCTGGAATCCACTTTTCTTGAATTCCTGTTTCCTATGTTAGTGGTGCCCTGCTCTCTTTTCTAAAGATTGCAACCTTGCATGCAAGCTGGAGGGATTTGTGTTTTGGATAATATGATATGTATATGGAGCAGGCTTTGGATAATATGTGTGTGTATGTGTATGTGTATGTGTATGTGTATGTGTATGTGTATGTGTATGTGTATGTGTATGTGTATGTGTATGTGTATGTGTATGTGTATGTGTATGTGTATATGTAGCAGCTCCCTTGAGCCTTTTGCTCCCAGGTCGGTTCCTTCCACTGTCTCAGGTTTGTTTTGTTTTGCACATTTATGGGAATGTGATCAGGCTCCAGAAGTGGCTGATCATCCCTTATGTGTGCCTTTGTAACTCAGCCAATAAAGTTCCTTCCAGCCTAGGAGTAAGGTGTATCATTAGGTCTTCTCTACCAGGCTATGGTACATCTTATGGAAATCCCTGGGCTGGAGGAACAAGTGTCTCCTATATTTGGAATCTTTATGAGAGTATGTTCATAGAATTTTAAGCTAAAAGGACCAAACTTAGTATAGATAGAAAGGCATGAAGTGTTGGAGGAGTGGCATTGATAAAAGGGTTGGAGGAATGGCATTAGTAAAAGACTTGATGCTTTCTGACACATGCTCTCATGCAAAGACCTTGAAACAAGTAAGATATTACCCAATAACCAACACTGTAGATGGAAGTTTCTGTCCTGCCCAGTCTTGCTGCTGTTCAGTCCTAAATAATCACACAGAGGCTTATATTAATTATAAATGGTTTGGCCTATTGCTCAGGCTTATTATTAATGAACTTTTACAATTTAAATTAACCCACAATTCTTATTTATGTTTAGCCATGTGGCTTGGCACCTTTTCTCAGTAGTTAGGCAGTTTCATCTTACTTCCTTTGAATCTATTGGTGACTCTGTCTCTGCCTTTGATCTTCCCAGAATTCTCCTGGTCTGGTAGTCCCACCTATACTTCTGGCTACTGGCCAAACAGCATTTTATTAAACCAATACAAATGACAACTTTTTACAGTTTATAAGGGCATTATCCCATATCACAGCTCAGAGTGAAGGTGATGCCCAATAACCAGCTCAGAATAAACCAAAACTCTATCAGCCAAACAAAGGAAATGCTCTGGTTCCAGGAAGAACAAGTCAACATCTACTAAGAAGGCTACATGCCTGGTTGGTCACAAAAGGCCTGCCCTGCTACCTTGAGCAGATCTGAGGGACCCTGGTCAAAGTAGATCATCCTTGGGATTCTCACATTGAGTTACTAAAGCTGTTGATGGAAAATACAGCTCTCTACTAATTATACTGTGTTATTAAAGGAAAATAGAGAACATGAAGTTAGGAAATGGAGTTGTAGGGGAGATATAGGAGGAGTTGGAGGGGAAGAGAGGGTGTAGATGATCAAAATACATTGTATGCATGTATGAAATTCTCAAAGAATAAATAAAAAATATAACATTGCAGCTTTTAGATAGGAAGAATAGTTTATTTTGAGTCAAATATGAGTGACAGTGGTCTGGGAAGATGAATTCATACTGTCCTGAATGATATATCCTATTGTAGAAGTAGTCACTTAAACTTTTAAAGCCACAGAGCAAAAATATATCAGTATATTAACTAAACACATTGGCGAGAACCTGCCAGATAGGTGGATTATAGCCAATCAGAAATCTCAGCTATAGGTCTGATACTTTCTGATGGCATTCTTAGCTTTTGGGATGATGGAAGCTCATAGTTTGACAATAATTAATACACCTCAGAGGATTTACCTGACATTCAAAAAGTTACTACAAAAGATACAAAAGGCTGATAAAAAAATTTCAATATAGGGGATTAAAGATGGCCCAAGATAATTTTAGCTCTGGATATGTAACCTTTGAACTCACTACGTTTTAACCAATCAGTCTGCAGAAGTTTTTCAGTGAATATCAATATACACATGAAAACATCTTTGGGTGAGGAAATATCCTTAGTCCAGTGATTCTCTCCCTTCCTAGTGCTTCAGCCCTTTCACACAGTTCCTTAGGTGTGGTGACCCCCAACCATAAATTAGCTTCATTGCTACTTCATAACCATAACTTTGCTACCATTACTAATTATAAAGTAAAGATCTTATATGCAGGGTGGTCTTAGGTGACTCCTGTGAAAAGGCCTTTTGACCCACAGGTTGAGAACTACTTGCCTTAGGCCTTGTTAAAAAGACTTGGTTGAAACTGGACTTTCTGTTTCTCCCAGAAGCTACTTCTCTGGAGTGCAGTATGGGGATGAGTGAAGAGAGACTTCTTAAAGAGTCAGTCTGAGGTGAGTGGAAAGAGCCCACAGCCTTCAGAGTTTCAAGTCTGTAGTCTGGCACTTGCCAATCGCCAGCTGCCGGTCCTTAGGCAGTGTAATTTTAAATACATTTAATTTCTCCAAGCCTCGGTTTTTCACATCTGTTGCATGTGGAATAATCACACTACCTTTATTACAGGGTTGTTGTGAGACTTAGAAATAAGGAATGTGGAACACCTGCATGTAATAGCAACCATCATTATAATTACAGTGTTGCCTGAAATACCCATCAGGCTCAGCTCCAGCTTTTCAAGAGAAGGAGCCACTTCGGATGCCCCTCATCACTCCGGAACCACAAAGTTGCACGTATCTGTTAAAAAATGTCTGTGCAGTAATTGCAATTACTTTCTACCTGTCTTGAGCTTAGAGTTTCCCAGTGCCATACTTCTGTGCTAGGATCTGCACAGAAGGGATTTCAGTAGTTGGCATTATAGCTTGCTTTCCTTGGGGAGCTCCCCTTTTCCCACTTCCCCATCTGCTCTTTCCCACAGCAGAAGCTTTTCAGAGTATATGTTGCTCAACTGGAACAGGAGCACATGGCTTGGGTAAATGCAATCAACATGCTCCTCAGAAAACACAATGAGACCTATAAATCCAAGTGCTCACCGTTTTTAGAGACACTTGGATGGGTGTTCCAGCCCTCTCCCTCAGTGAAAAGCAAAATAAAAAGCAGGTGGAGGTTACAGCAGTTGCAATGTAGAATCACTGGCTGGTGTGATGGCTCAGAGGGTAAAGGTGCTTGCTGCTAAGCCTGATGACCTGGACTCAATCTTGAAGACATCTAGGGGGTTGCTAGCTGGGCTGTGGCACTGTGTGTGTGTGTTGTCGGGTAGAGAATTGTTAGCCATGTGTGCTATATCATCCTCTTAGCTCAGAATAATGAACTCAGAATAAAGATAATACTCAATAACCAACTCATAATAAAGGTGCACTCTGTAACTTTGGAAAGTCATCTTCACTTCTAGCCTGAGTTGCCAGTTCTTGAATAAGGGATTTTAAAGAATCTTAATGGTTTGGACTTCTCTTGAATTGAGTGGGACATTGAATAGATAATCTACAACTACTAAATCACAACTATTAAGGATTTTAGATACATTATCTCCTCCTCCTTCATTGTTCCTTCCTCCTCTTTGTTGTGGAATATTTGCTTAACTATGCAAAGATGTGTTCATTTATTTATGCTGCAGAATATTTCTTTATCTATGCAAAGATGTGTTGCTGTTTTACCTTATCTGCCTAAGGCACCTGATTAGTCCAATAAAAACTGAACATTCAATAATGAATGAGGAGGTATAGGCAGGACTTCTGAGCAGGGAGAGGAAGTAGAAGGAGGAATTTAGGCTCTGGGAAGAAAGAAAAAGAGATGCCATGGAGATAACAGGGTCAGCCAGCCAGACACAGAGAAAGCAGAAAAGTAGGACATACATAATATAATGAAAGGAAGGTCAAAAGACCTGAGGCAAAATGTAGATGAACAGCAACAGGTTAAATTAAGTTATAAGGGCTAGTAGGACAAGCCAAAGCAAAGACCGAGTATTCATAATTAGTAATAAGTCTCTCTGCCTTTTTTGGGGAGCTGGTTGGCAGCCCAAAGAAAATCCCAACTCCTTCTCTTCCTTCTTTTCTGCAATTGGATATGATAAGGGGCCATCACTCACACTTTCCCCAGTGGGTAGGAAGGTCCCCACTTTATTAACTTAATTGGCTTTAGATGTCTGCCAAGAAGTTGAGCCTAGATTTGAACCAGATGTGTATCCAGGCAACTGGGTTAATACCCAAGTAGGTATAAGAGGTTGTGTGAGCTAAGTAGTACAGTGTGTTAGACTGTAGGGACCTTGGGTTAAGTCCTGATTCTCCACTAACTGTCTCTGAAGGTTGATAGTCTCATCTGCTGAACTAGGAGGCTAACTTTATCTTCCACACCCAGAAGTGAAGCCCTCTCAGTTTATTTCGTCCTGGGAAGGGGGTTTGAATTTGAGTGAAAACACTTTCATTAATCCTAGCACTCACTTACTTTGGCCTTTGTGGAGTTGCTTTCTCATCTATGTAGGTAGATAAGTACTGTTCTTGCTAATTTAAAGAGGTCAGGAGAAGATCAAATAACAGATTGTATAGCCTTCATTTACTCATTCATTTATCATTCATTCATATGATTAATAAACAGCTGTGTATGTAGTGGTTCCTAAGAATGCGAGACAGTGATTCAATCCCTGCCTTGGAGGGTTTTCTAGTTTCATGCGGACACAGTCAAGCTCATAATCAAATTGCTTTGACTCTGCATAGCTATGGGAACACTTGGTTACTCTCAAGGGTAGCCAGGAAAGGCATACACACTTAACAAGACAGTGATGCATTAGTCCAGCCCACAAACATTTAGAGAATACCTGCTCAGTACATGTGTTTGCCTCCCCATGGAGGCATGAGCTTCCTTGGTTGTTCTTTGTTGGTACCTTGTTTGGGGGAAGCAGTCACTGGGTTCTATCTTCCCAGGAAAGTTTACACTGCTTAACCAGGTAAATTGAGGGCCAGTCTCCTCTTTAAATGTTCCTGACCAATATCCTTGGGGTGGCAGAGATCTTACAGTTGCCTTATGACACTTGTTTGTGTATAGACATTTACTCCAGCTGATTAAGGTCCTTGTTGCTGGATTTTATTCTTTGCTTAAAAGAAACACAGTGCACAATATTAGGCATCTCATTTCTTAGGTCTGGAGCCCAGTTCCCCATCTGTGGTGGTTTGTGTGTTTGTATCCTTTAAAAATCTATGTTACAAGTTTTCTCCTGTGCAGCAGCATTACGATGCAGGGTTTTTAGGATGTTATAAGGCACAAAGAACCCTGCCCTTATGAAAAGGCTGGAGGGAACTAGCTGGGCCCTTGTGCTCTTCCCATCTTTTTGCCATGTGAAAATACAATGTTCATTCCACTAGGGGATGCATTGACAAAGCATCTCATCTTAGAAGCAGATTCAGGGTTCCTACTAGATAGCAAACGTTGTGATCTGGATTTGTAACTGCCAGAACTATGAGGAATGAGTCATTGTTCTTTATAAATGATAAAGTCCTCGGTATTGCATGATGATAGCTTATATTGAGGTGACCACTATAAAATGAGAAAGTTGTATTTAATAACTTAAAATTTAATGAACATCACTAAACTGCAATGCAAAATGCTTGCCACTTCTACAGTCATTCTCAACCTAGGGCAGAAACGGCTGGGTTTTAAATCATGTGACTTTGTAGCTGCATTCTTAAGTAGAGACAGAATGTGACAGAGGCTAGTCCCTTTGAAGTGGCCTGGCCTTAGAACTGTGCTTTGAGAGGAAAGGTCTGATCAAGTAACTATACCAATAATATCCTTTTTGCCAAGGAATGTGAGGGCTCATGGTGGAGTAGAGATGTTGGAAGCTCAGAGAAAATACAGAAAAACCATCAACAGTCACTGGGCTGACTTAGGAGTGATGGTTCAAGATATTGCCTGGATAACAGCAATAAGAGAGCAAGGGATAGTATCATGTCATTTGAAGAATGGTGGTACCACAAGCAACTTTGACTGAGATGGCTCTTTCTGCTTTCTTATTTCCCATGTCTTGTTTATAGAGTGTGTGAGCTCTTTGCAATGTATTTTACAAATTCACACATTTATGTGATGCCAGGTCCTGTTCTGTTATTTTTATAATTGTTATGATATAGGTATCACCATTATCCATATTTTGTAGAGGCATAGCAGAGAGGATAATGAACTTGGGCATGTGCACACACTAGCAAATAGAAAAGCCAGGACTCAAACACAGGCTACTAATTCAGGCACTTAGCATTTTTACCACATAGGCATCAAGCAATTTCTTAGTATCTCCCATTTTCCAATTTCTCTGTTTAGGTACTTGACTCAATCTTGTGTTTAAACTCATTTAATTTTTCAATTCTATGGAGTGTATAACAGCTAGCAATCCAGTCTGGAACTCAACGATTCCCTTCTGAGTGATGGGAATGGTTGAAATCCCAGTCTTTGCATCTAGTATTCACAGTGACAACCCGTGCACTAGCTGTCATTTCAACAACTGTGAAAAATGAGACAGAACCTCTACATGTTAAGAATCCACAGGCCTTTTAAGAGGCCACAGCTGAAGTAGGATGTATAGGGAAGGAAAAGTAAGCATAAAGAATACAACTTGTGGTAGCTTGAAATGAGTTGTTCCTATCCAATTTATTTACTGTTTAATTGATTTATAGCAATAAATAAAGCATGGAAATTACATTTGAAAGACTGAACGAGGAACTGGATTTATGGCTCATCCATTCTCACTTAAATTTTGTGTTTATAGGGGTGTTTGACCAACAGGTATGTGTGTGTACCATGTGTATGCCTAATGCCAAAGGAGGCCATCGGATCCCCTGTCACCAGAGTTACAGATGTTTGTAAGGTGCAGTGTGGTGCTGGGAATTGAACCCGGGTCCTTTGGAAGAGCAGTTGGTGCTCTTAACTGCTGAGCATCTCTCCAGCCCCATCATATCACTTTCTTTACTGCTGCCCAAGAAGGTGACGATTGTTGTGTTTATGGTACAGTTTGTTATTCAGGATTTTTTTCTTTTTAATTGTGTTTGTTGACTGTACAGTAAAATACAATGCAAATGATACTTCCACTGTATGCAAACAAATATACATATAAAACATAATCATACATGATGGCAGTAGAAAATACACCTGCAGGTTAGCTATGTTGTCTGGCATCATTTACTTAACCTGTCTGGGATTATGTTGTGCCATTCATAAACTGGGAAAGGAAAGTCCAGTCCAAAGTATCATGATTGCTGAGCAGAGCCACTAATATAACAACATATGCCATTTAAGCTGCTGTGTTTTCTGATTTGCCTCTTAGTTTCTCTCATTGGCTCTGCACAGTAGACTGCTTCATTCCAATATATTTGTGAATGAATAATATCAATGTGTTAGATGGCTGGGTTATTATCATCCATTTGGTAGATGGCAGCCCAGGACTTCATTTAACTTCTTGCCTAGCAAGTGCAAAGATTTATTACAACAGTATGACACTCAAAAGGAGGTTTGCATGCTTGATCTTTTTCTTTTATTAAGTTCTAAGGTGTGCAAATAATGTAAGTTCATTCAAGCATCATTGAGATGTGACCTAAGGATGCCTTTTAATTCTATCTTATAAATTGTGGTACACTCTCCCAGGTCACTTTTCTATAGCACCATAATGACTGTCAACAAGATAGCATCCTGATAGCCTAACTGCTTTAACAGGATACATTTACCTTTTTTTTTTTTTAAATGTGAATAGAGAAGAAGTTGAGACTGGCTTTTAGACACTGAAGTCACAGCTAGTGAGACTTGTATCTGCTTGAGGTGATAGACTATTCATTTTTAACTGAGATGACTGTTCCCCTGCAGACTGGGGAGTCAGCTGCCCCCCTTCAATCAGCCTGATGAGCTGTTTGACAGAACTTGATGTCTGTTTTGATATTTCATAGACATGGTCTAAGCCACTCGAGACAGCAGGAAATCAGCCATCTACCAGCGTCTCAACAGCTGGAATCCTTGGCTTATAATAACTTAATTTGCAAAAATTTGAATGGCTTGAATTGAAGTGAGAGTTTGAATATTTTAAGATTTGAGAGACAGACATGTAAAATGTCATTACCAGCAAGGGACCTCAGAAATTATCAGGTTTAGTCTATATATTTTATGTTATAGAGAAGAAACTTGAGCTCCAAAGCTGGGAAGAACATTAACTTGCATATGCACTTCCATTTGTTTAAAAAGATATTACCTAGAAGGTAGTGCCATTAAGTGAAATATCCTGAAAATATTTTGCTGTTTTGTTTCCTTTAAATGCGGTCTCCCTTTATAGCCCAGTCTGGTCTCCAACTCAGAGAGATCTGTTTCTTTCTGCCGTTGCCTACTGAGTGCTAGGATTAAAGGTGTGCAACATCGAGCCTTTAATGTGAAATGCTATATAGAAAGTACCATAGCTGGGAAGCAGAGGCAGGCAGATCTCTGTGAGTTTGAAGCCAGCTTGCTCTATGAAGTGAATTGTGGACCAGCTAGAGTTACAAGGTGACCCTGTCTTAACAAACACATACATACACACACACACACACACACACACACACACACACACACACACACACACACACACACACACACACACACACAAGTACCACAGATTTCTCATAGTTCAAAAAGTTTAAGATTAAGGTCTTGGTCATAGATTGCTGTCTTCCCACTGTGTCTTCATACAATGGAAGGTGCTGAGAGAGTACAGTCTCATTGAGGGGATCCATCCACATGCTTTTCTTTTTGAAGGCTTCACCTTCAAGTATGCTCATGTTAGGTGCTAGGTTTCAGTGTACAGACTGGAAGCAGAGCGTAGCTACTCATTTCATTTCAGAAGCCAGCCTTAACTTTTTCTCCATAGCTTTCAAGTCTGTGGAAACAACCAGGTCAAATTCAAAAGCTGCCTCCTTGATTCCCACTGATGTAGTTCCTGCCACTCATTCCAGGTCCCCAGTGGCCCTTCCTAAGCCTTTTGTCTGAATCTTATCTCTACCACTTGAACTGTGGACTTTACTCCATAGTCATGTTCCCCATCAGATTGTAACCTCTCCATGGGGCAAGCTTGTCTCATGCTGTTTTTATTTTTAGCTTCTGGAACATGCATATCAATTAATGAATTGCTTAAGAGGGATTACAATTTTAAGAATATTATACATGTTCCTAAAGTAAACACATTTCTGGAGTAGTGGATAGGCAAATAGACTAGAATATGAACTCAGATTGCATACTGTGCTTTCTAAAATATAGAATCAGCTGCCACATCACATTCTTTATGGGCCCTTGCCCCTATATTTATGCTGAATGTTGGTAATGTAATCAATGTCTTTTATGAAGTTCAAAACTGTTACGTTACTCTTCCTTCCCTGTGCAAGTCCTGTAGTAAAAACATAGCTTCTGGTCCATTTTATGCATTGCTAAACTGTTAAGGTCAAGTGTCATTATGCTGTCTAAAATCCTAACACTCCTATCGTTACTCTATATCCTAGATGCCACTTCAGTGGCATCTTCTTTCTCCCCGCTTCCTGGTAGCCAGAGCATTGATGTGGCCCAGGCTGAGTTAACCCTGTGCTTCATCCTGGGACTGTGAATATGAAGCAACAATAGAACAAAGGAGAAATGTTCTGAATTTGGGGGTGGAGAGGTAGAGACAGAGTGTCTGGGGTGGACAGTGTGTGGTGGTCTCGGTGTCCAGTACCAGTGGTTATTGCAGTATCATGGCCGTAAACTGACTGGACATACCCTTGGATGCTATATAGAATGCTTGGTTTTCCTTGATTCTGCTCTATTTTGTGATCCTTATTGCTTAACCTTCCCACCAGGCCTGGGACCCAGGCAACTCTCACACTAAAAATTCTAGTCTTCTGGTTATTGACCTGGATTGTTTTCTATTGAACTAGTCGAACAAATAATGTTTTGAATTGTTTGGCCTCCGAGTAGATAATTTTAGTCTTTGTATTCTTGATTCATTTCATGCTTTGGGGCAGTAGGAATGTTTAATTTTATGGGAAGGCAATGGGTTTCCTTGGATTACACTTTCAGCTCTGATATCATTAGCTGAGTAATGTTTGAGGCATGATTTAACTTCTCTGAACCCTTATTTTCTCATCAACAAAATAGATACTATTGGGGTCAGACTCCCAGCTAGTTCCCAACTCAAAGTTGAAGCACTACTTTCTAGTACCTCATGTGACTGATGTCTTTATAAGAAGAAATGTGGTTATACACAGGAAGTCTGTAAAGACACAGGAAGAAGATGAGGATAAAGAAATGACATCTGCTGGCACTTTGACCATGGGCTTCTGATTTCTAGGACAGAGGGACAATGAGTTTCATTAGAGTAAGCCACCTAATCAGTGACACATTGCTCTAGCAAGGATAGTAAGGTTTGTCTCAGGATGCTATGTAAGTTGGAAGAGATAATATTAAATACATAGAATATTTTATGGTGGTGATTGGCTTTTAGGGATTAAAAGCTTATAACAGATATGTTATAGCTTGGGATAACAAAATACAGTAATAATAAATATGAAAGTGTAAAATTTAGTTTAAAGTAAGTATTAATAGAAATAAATTTAAATTTAATTGTTGTTGATATTTAAAAAGTTTAGGAAGATTGCTCAGGGTGTATAGATGCTTGCTGCCAAGTCTGATGACTTGAGTTTGATTCCCAGACCCCACATGTAAGAAAAGAAATTACTTTCACAAGTTGTCCTCAGATCTCCACATATCTGTCATGATACCCTACAAAACATTTTTAAAGAGTAGTTTACAGAGATGTTCCTAACTGGTCACAATCTTCCTTTTTTTTCTACTTAATTTTCTTTTTTCCCCTTTTGTTTAACTTTACATTCCTTCCAATTTTGTTAAACTTTCATTTCCTTTCAATTTTACCTTATTATTGGTTTAAGAAATGTGGGAGATTTTGAGGTAAGTAAATCAAAGAAATGTTTTTATTCAGATCTAGGTTATTCAGAAGTGATAAGGAGAAGATGAAGAAAAGCACATCTGCCTTTGAAATATTTTTAAAATGACAAAATCTTTAAGAAGCATCACTCCCTGATTGAAGCTTCTGCTTTATTATATACTACCCAACAGTGTACCCTCCCCCCACCCCTATGGTTCCCTCCTGCTTCTGATCAAAGCCTGTTTTTCTGACTTTGAGTCTCACTGTAGGGGAAATCACCCAGTGACAAATGCATATTTAAGATGCCATGAGTCCATTATTAAGGAGTTTAGCCACAGTTTAAGGTGTCATAGTGCTGTTCTTATAGAAATATGTCTGTATCAGGGACTATGTATTGACAAAGAGATGAAAATTATTAGGATTAAGATCACCAGAGAACTCTGAAAGGAAAAGGAACTGATGAGTGTTGATTTAACTAAAGTTCTCAAAGGGGAAAACCCCAGTTAGTAGGGGATAAGAGCTCATGACACTAAGCTATGGCTTTGGGTTCTAGACAAAATAGACACTTGGCAGAACCCAAGCAAGTCATGAAGAAAGAGAAGACTCTTTTTAGAAAGAGTCTTCAAGAGATTTCAATTATGAGTTGGGAAAAACCTTTAAAACTAGGATGACATCAAGTTATTGATGAGGGTGGGTAAAAGTGAGTACTCTCATATATTGATGGGATTATAAAATGTTACAATATTTTGGAAGAATTTGCTGTTAATAACAAATGTCCACACTATAAATTGCAGTACTGCTATGAGTCTTTCCCTAGGTTTCTTCATGTGAACAGTACCACTTTTCGTTTTTCTTTCATTTCTTCTCTTACCCTAGCACTACTTTAAAACAGATTTATTTTTATTTTTGTATTATGTATATGCATGTGATATGTGTGTGAGTCTGTGCCTATAGGAGCAGGTGCTGAGGAGGCCAAAAGAGAGCATTGGATTCCCCTGGAGATGGAGTTACAGGCAGTTGTGACCTACCCAACATGGGCTCTGGGAACCAAACTCAGTTCCTCTGGAAGAGCAGCAAGCATCCTTGAACTCCGAACTATCTCTCCATCGCTGTCACCAGTTTTAATAGTTTGGATAGGAGATGGGAAATAAAGGTCTTGTGGTTTTCTCCTGTGGCTGGGACACCCATTTTGTTTTAACCCTGTATCATTTAGCTTGCCTTGACAAGTCTTACTTGTTCCTGCATTTACAGCTTCCCTGGGGTTTTCATCTAGACTATGATCTCTTTTGTGACTTCTGGTATTCTCATTCTTTCTTTGCTATGTAGGTTTAGTTTTTATTTTTCCTGACTTTCTTTAATCCTGGCATGAAACAGAGGCTACACGCAATCTGCAGTAGTGCCACACCCTTCAGATATATGTGCATGTATGTGTGTTTATTATGTCACAATCCATAGGTCTGTTGTGTCTGTATCTTTTCAAGCCCATGTTCAAGGTTTTGGTTTCATCCTCAGTTATCTCAAAATTGCCTTATGGAAAGATTCTCTGGAAAATCATTTGTGTGTTTGTTGGCAGTGTCCAGTTGTCTGTGGACTACTGGAATGAAAACTTGACTTTTTGCTGGGCAGTAGTTTCAGGATTCCTTTATTTTCTTACCATGGTTCCAAGGCTATAGGAGTATAGTAGTAAGAGCATGACCAGAGGGCTGGTGTACAGTGCCAGTGAGATAAGCTTTGAGACATAGGTCACTTACCCTAGGAATGTGCTTTTGACCATGGAAAGGTAACTCTTGTAATTTCTTGTCAGTACAAGGCTCCTATTAGAAAGAGAATTTTTAGCCTACAGGAGAAGAAGCTAGAAAGAAAAGACTAGTGGGTTATCACCTGAATTATCAATTGCCATGTGCTGTATATTTCCATGGCCTCTGACGAGTATTAGAAAGAGGATTTTAAAATATGTTTTCATTGAAGCTGGGCATTGGTGGTGCATGCTTTTAATCCCAGCACTGGGGAGGCAGAGTCCAGCCTGGTCTAAAACTCTGTCTCGAAAAACCTAAATAAATAAATAAAAAAACATATTGTTTTCATTGAAATGGAAGTGATCTGATGAGGGAAATGGGAAAATGGGGCCTCTAATTAGGAAGGAGATAAGTACAGAAGGAGAGAGGAGTGTAAAATAACAGTAAGGATGTCTGAAAAAGTCTTAAGAAATCGTACTATTAATTATTAACCTAAAAATCCTTTATAATACTCAAGTCTCTCTCTTTCCTAATATATATATATATATATATATATATATTTATATGCATTTACACAGCACACACACACACACACACACACACACACACACAGAAAGAGAGAAAATTTACCATCCTCACTGGCAGTTTCCTTCAAGAGCCAAAGAGCATGTAATGAAAACCCCAACACCATGAATGAGAAGCTGTCTTTTGGGTTATTAATCATGGTTGTTCAAGAGATTCCTAAAATATTACAGGCTATTGATATTGCTACTTAGTTGCTACTCAGAAGTGGACTGTAAGTTTCTATTGCTGAAGACACCATGAACTTTAGACACAGGGCTCAAAGCCACTGAGCTGGGACTAATTTGAAAGCCTCTGAAGAGAAGGCTAGTTTTCATGGTACTAGAGGGGGTTATGCCAGCTTCCAAAGGAAGCTCTGTTATCTACGAACCACATTAATGACCAACATGGCACAATAACTGTAAGGGTGCAGTAGTGGTACACATACCTTGTCAGTAACCAACAGCTCTATAAATGGACTTAAGATCAACAAAGAGACACCAGCCCCAGGTAGATGGCTAGGCACCCAGTACGAGCTATAATTTCCCTCCTTTTGAGCAGGACTAAGTCCAATTATACAGCTGTTGGTTGCCACCAAGACATTATACACTATTGCACCTTTAGCGATATCTTCCCATGCTGGTTTTTGTTGTGGTTAATAGGCATCACAGCCTGATGGAACAATTGTTTGTTTCCCTCTCTTGGAAGAGAAAAATAATAATTTTTTAGGATATCACAGATTACACAAACAATAAATGTAATCATTAACCAAAGTCTACAGTAACAATCTTAAAATTAGTAAGTCCAAAGAAATTATAAAGGGTTCAATCAATTAAGATCTTCATCTTTCGTGAACATAAGAAAAGCTAGAATATCATAGCTTTGGTTGATAAATACTTCAGCTAAAAGATGAATTGATTGAACTTTACAGTCAAGTTAAATTAGATACAAGGTGAGAAGACAGATAAAGCCAGAGGGAAAACTATGTGGTGAAAAACAGTTCAATCTTTTTCTGTGAGTTCAAGACCAGGCTGTTCTGGGACAGCCTCCAAAGCCACAGAGAAACCTTGTCTCAAAAAACAAAACAAAACAAAAAACCAAAACAAAACAAAACAAAAAAAAAACCAACCAAACAAACAAAAAAACAAAACAAAAAACAAAAAAAACAAAAACCAACCAACCAAACAAACAAAAAAACCAACCAACCAACTAAACACCCACCAAAAACAAAACAAAAAACCACAAACAAACAAACAAAAAAACCAGTTCAATCGTGGGGAAAGTAAAGATAAGCAGGAAGGGGGTCACTGAGAGATGTACTGAGTAGACTTCTTATACACTCATGGAATAGAATGGGACAGAAGAAGCAGTTCCAAAATATGCATGGAAGTTTGCCCTGTAATAAGGTTTTATCAGCAATGAATATGGGAACTGTTCAGAAAGTGAAAGAATTCCTTATTCTTTTTTTCTTTAGAATTAGCTCCTAGTTTCTCTTATAACTTTACAGGGTAGAAAACTGACAGATACTACTTGAGTCATAGCACCAAGTATCTCATCATCGGTAATGACATTGAGAGATTCACCTACCAACCTGATCAACAGAAAGAGACTTTGGAGAACTGGGAATCGTCTTGCAGTGCATCCCCCAATTTGGAAGCTTCTCATAGTTTTATTGTAGTCATACATGAAGAAGGACATCACAGAGGTGACACTTTTTGGTGCTTTCATTATGTAAGATATTAATATTAGGAGAAACTAGGGAAATTTGTAATAAAGTACAACTCCTCCATAAATCCACAAAGTGTATCACCCAGTGTCTGATGCATTGCTTTGTTTTTCTCTATCTCTCTCCTCAGAATATAAACTTTGGAGAGTGAGGGGTTTTCCCTGTTTTGTAGTTTGCTGTATTTCTAATATACAAAGAAGCATAGGTGCTGTAGGCATTCAGTAATATGTGTTAAATGAGTGTATTTTCAAAGGCTTTAAAATCCTTTGTAGGCGGACACATTTACAAACTGCTCTTATATTTGATGATGAGAAGTCTACTTTCTTTTCCTCATGAGACTATACAGTTCATGTGTCTGCATCTGTTAAGTGAATTTATGATAATACGTCTTTTCATTAAAGTTTCTCTGCCTCACTTGTTCAGACCACTGTGTTTCAGGCTCTAGAGTCAGAGAGACCTAGGTTGAAGCACCATTTTTTCCTCCTACTAATTCTGAATCTTAAAAGTAAGGTCACAGGTCCTTTGTAAGCAACAGTTTCTCTTTGCAGAAAACTGATCATCACACACAGAAAGATCTGGTAGGTTTTGGGAACTCTAGTGTCCACGAAAACACCTAAAAATTGCAAAGCAGCTTCTAAACTCCAAGGCAGACTCTTAGAGAGTTCAAAGCCATCCCCCTCCCACCCCCCTCTCCTTTTTTTTTGCAATAGGTTTTGCTGGGAGCCCAGGCTGTTAATTCCATATCTGAACGATTATCTTTTCTCCTCTCTGAACAACCCACCAAGAATAGAAATCACCTAATAAAGGCTGGCTAAATGACTGACATTAGGAAATCATAAGAGTTGATAAAAGAACAATTGCACATTCTCTGAAAAGACAGCATCTCATTTGAAATGCTAAGTATGGCTGGGTTGGGAACACATAATCCTTCAAGGGTATAAAGGCAGAATTGGTTATCTCAGGTGCCTAGAACTGTAAGAAAGAAAATAAAAGGAAAGCTGAGAAAGGTTAGGTGTCACTCTATGATTCAAATAATTTAGATAACAATATAGTGATTTACTATATTCTTGCCTTTCTTCTTTCTTCTCAATTTTTCAACCCATTTTAAGAATTCATCTCTTCTGGGAAGATAGAAAAGTGCAAAGATTTTAAATAAATGTCCTTTTAAGGCATAAATATGTGCTTGGAATGTCATTTTTAAATAAATTTGAAAAATAGATTAAACTCTCTCTGCCATGTTAAACACACTTATAGATCTGCCTGTGACAATTTAAGATATAAACATTTGTATAATAACATGGCTTATAAGGTTAACTATTGAACACGAGACCTTTGAGCATATTACTCTAATCTTATAACAATCCATAACTGTCATTTTATATGATGAAATAGAAACATGTGCTTTAAGAAACTCTTTTCCATTATTGCTCAGAAAAGTGATTGAGTCAGAATTAAAATTGGTTTCAAGTCCAGTCTATAGAAACCACAGTTGCCTCAGAGCAAGATTGTTTCTGAACAGCAATTTACCTCTAGATTTTTATGGGAAACAAGTGTTTGAGGAGTTTGCTTTACCTGGTCTTCCAGTTGGTTCTCCTAACTTTGCTTCTTCTGTCACTCATCCAAGTCTATTTGTGTGTGGGATAGAGTCTTTCAAGGATACATAGCATATATATAACCATATATGTGGTTTTACACACACACACACACACACACACACACACACACACACACACACACACACACACACATTCTTTATTTAACCTTATTGGCTTCTTACTTCCTACAGGAAAATATCAATTGTCATTCTGATAGACTTAAGGATATCTCCTTTATTACTACTAAATCCTCTACTCTTCTACAGGCTTCTTCCGAATTCCCATATGTGTTTTCCCAAACACTCTAGGCTTCTTCTTCTTCTTCTTCTCCTTCTCTTCCTCTTCCACAGCCTCCTTCTTCCTTCTCCTTCTTGATTTTCTCTGGGATAATTTCTGTTCTCTTATGGGCTTAGTGAGATCCTCTTCAACCTTACCTTGAAGAACAAGTGATCCCATTACTTTCTCAGAAAATCAATGTGGCCTCTTGTTTTGAGCATCCTTGCTTTTCATGGATTATTGCTGATCATAAAACTACTTGAGGACCATGACTTGTAGCTCTCTTAACTAATTTTGAAAAAACTGAATAAAATAGAGACTTGAGAACCTACCTAGAACACCCTGCTAGTTCAGTGAACTTTCTGCCATTACACACACACACACACACACACACACACACACACACACACACACACACACATATATATATAAAATCTCCTGAGCTTTTTAGGCCCTTGCTCTATCTCTTAAATCTGTTATTCTTTTGGAGACCTAGCAGTTCTTTGTGCAGGTAGTATGAACTTCATCATTGATGCAAGAATGAATGTATAGGTTACATAGACATTTTGAGTTCCTGGGCTCTCTTGGCAGTCTCACTCTCCTCAGTCCTCCAGTTATTAAGCAGTTTTTTTCAATCCCTCAGTGTCTGAAATTCATTTATCCCCATGTCCCTCTAGGCTGATGCTGCCTTAGGGCAGCTCTTGATCTGAGGATCAAGGCTACAGATCTCCCAAGCTAAAGGTGAAGATTGCCAGAGGACTGACAGGCAGTGTGCTTAAAAACCCCACTTATTGTGAGCATTTCCCAGTTTTCCAGACAATAAAACTTGAAGGTCCAATGAAGTTAAGTTTCCTGACTTCTCTTAACTTCTAAGAGGTGGAATTAAATCTGTCCTTAGGTTCCTTAACTCCCAAATCCATGTTTTCCCTTCTGCATAAAAAATATGGCTCTGTTCTCAGCAAGTGAGATGCTAATGGTAAAACAGCTTTGGAATGTATGAAAGACTAGATCCCAAGTTTTTAGAAAACTAGGCCAGGGATGTAGAATGAAAGAGTTTGATCCTTAGAACTATACAAACCAGGTACAGTGGTCATATCTATAACACTAGCACTAGGGAGGTGGAGGTAAGAGGATCTAGAAGTTAGTTATGTAGCAAGTCCAAGGCCAGCCTGAGCATTATGAGAACTCACCTGAAAAAGCAAAGAAAAAACATTAATTAGCTTATCAACAATATGTAGTATTCTTTTTTACATTTTTGTGAATATTTTATGTGCCTAATAATGTTTGTGTGTTAGGTATTTGCCTATCATGAGCTTATGAAGGTCAGAGAACAATTTCTGGTGTTGGTTCTTGTCTTCAATTTTGTTTTAGGCAGGGTGTCATGTTTGAGAATACACTGCCCACCCTAAGTTAGCTGTCACTGGACTGCACACTCCAGGTTAGCTGTAACTATACTGCACACTCCAGGTTAGCTGTAACTATGCTGCATACTCCAGGTTAGCATTAGCTATATTGCACACTCCAGGTTAGTATTAGCTATACTGCACACTCCAGGTTAGCAGTAACTATGCTGCATACCCAAGGTTAACAGTAACTATACTGCATACTCCAGGTTAGCTGTCATTGTACTGTGCACCCCAGGCTAGATGTCACTGTTGTGCACACTCCAAGTTAGCTGTTCCATGTTTCCAGGGATTCTCCTGTCCCCCTTCCATCTCACTGTGGAATTTCAAACATGTACTACCATCTCTGACTTTTTCATGGTCTCAGAATCCACACTCAGGATTTCAGGCTTCAGAACAAACTCTTAATCACAGAATCTACCCCATCCATATTCCTTTTAAATAAAATATTTTATCATTTTGTATCTGAGTGTTTTGTCTATTTTCATTCTTAAAGGAAAGCAGTGAAGGGAAAAGATTTTCTATTCATGATAACAAATTAGCAGACAAAACAATAAAAAGTTAGTATATTTTGCTTCATCATTTTCAAATGCTCAGAAGTAATACCAGATTATAAAATACTATTTTGGTTAATGGAGATCTAAATGATTAGAGTCCAATATTCTCTCCCTTCGTCTGTCTGTCTGTCCCTTCCTCTCTCTCTCCCTCCTTCTCTCTCCTTCCTCTTTGATGTAAAGCTGAAATGCAAACAGTCAAGTCATGGAATGAAATCCAGAACTGGAGTCCAGGGTTTTCACTCTGAATGTAAACTGTTAATACTGTCCTACCCTCAAGGACCCAGGCCCTTGTTCACAGCCCAGCATCCATACTGTCCCACTTTCAAGGACCCAGGCCCTCGGTCACAGCCCAGCATCCATACTGTCCTACCTTCAAGGACCCAGGGCCTCAGTCACAGCCCAACATCCATACTGTCCCACCTTCAAGGATCTAGGCCCTCAGTCACAGCCTAGCATCCATACTGTCCCACCTTCAAGAACCCAGGCCCTCGGTCACAGCTCAACCTCTGTGGCAGAGGCCTCCCACTCTGCTTATCGGTTGCGGTGAACCAAGCATCTCTCTTAATTTTTAAAAATGTGTGTGGGTGCTCTAATTCTTTCTTCCCAAGGGCAATTATCTCTCAAAATCAACTTATTGCTTATGAAAATATCTTCATTCTTAGTAGGAAAGAGATTCAAATTGTTTTGAACCTGGAGCAAATGAAGTAGGCAGCTTGGAATGTTCAATTTCATCTCTGCAGGAGAGCAGCTCAGTGTTTGATTTTGATGCATCTGCTTTTCCTCATTATCCCTCTGTTAGTCCAAAAGACTGCCTGGAGCTAATTTCTTTCTAAATATAATATTTCTAATCAGATTTCCTACGCTACATAGATTTCATTTGAAAATGATCCCTATCTTGAAAATTAAAAACATCCCATCTACCACATCTCAATGTGCAGTGGAGGTCACAGCATAACAGCATAGGAAGCCTTAAGACAAAAGACAAAATGACAGTTGATTCTTTTGAATGTGTTACAGCAGACCATTGGAGAAAGGAAAGCTTTCTATGTATTAGACATGGCAAGAGTGGGAAGAGATAAGAGGCACGTCTAGAACTAAGTGCTCAGGGATTTGAGATTCATGCATCAGAAGTGACAATACCAACATTGCTACTCTAGGCAAATGGTTTTACTTCTCTGAAACTCAATGTAGTCTCCTCCTCCTCTTCCTCCTCCTCCCCCCCTTTTTTTGGAGACAGAGGCTCACTCTGTAGCTCTGACTATCCTCCTAGAATTCTATGTAGATCAGAGCAGCCTCAAAACTAAGTAGACCAGGCTGGTCTCAAATTCACAGAGATCCACTTGCCTCTGCCTCTAGAATGCTGGGACTGAAGGTGTGGGTCACCATGTTCAGCCAGTAGTCTTTTTACATGTAATGATACCAGTCTGTGATGATTGGTTTTACTGGTCAACTTGCCATACTCTGGAATCACCTGGAAAGAGTCTTCATGAAGAATTGCCTAAATCAAATTGGTCTCTGGTCATGCCTGTGAAAGTTTTTTTTTTTTTTTTTTTAACATAGAGGTGGAAAGAGCCACCTTAATTGTGGGTTGTACCATTTCATGGGCTGGACCATGAACTGTGTGAGTGGAACAAACATGCATACGTTCACTTTTCTCTGTTCTTGAGTGTGCAAATGATGTGACTGATGTTTTAAGTTCCTACTACTTTGACTTCTAGCTATGGTGGATGATATATAACCTGAAATTGTAGCTAAAGTAAGTCCTTTCTTCCTTAGTTGCTTTCTGTGACATTGTTTATCACAACAGCAGCAATCAAATTAGAACACAGGCCTGTGGGATCATTGGGAGAAATGAAGGAGATTAAGAGTGGCTGGCAGTTAATGGGACCTTAGTCTAGTGGGACATAATATTACATCCTTTACGTGCATTATCTTATTTAATGATCATAGCAGCCCTATCAAGAAGGAATAATTGTGATTCATTATTTTATAGTTCAAGAAATTAAAGCTTAAAGCTTAGGTTAATTAACCTACCAGTTTGTATGAAAATTAAGGTTGGGAGTAAGACCAGCTTATTTATTTAGTTAGTTGATTTTTCAAGAAAGGGTTTCTCTGTGTATCCCTGGCTGTCTTGGAACTTGGTTTGTAGAGTAGGCTGGTCTTGAACTCAGAGATGCTGCAGCTTCTGCTTTCTGATTAAAGGTGTGCACCACCACTGCCTGGCTCAAGAACAGAGTTTTGATGTGTTTGACTCTAGAGCCTGTACTTTCTCTGATTCTCTGGAAGTTTATGTCTTAATAAACTTCTACATCTATACCTACTCATGTCTACATCTACACTGCTATCCAGATCTTTAGGTTATGTATATGGCCCACTTCTGTCTCAGAAGCTTATTTCTCAGAACTGCCCTCTTAGTTAGGGTTTCTATTGCTGTGAAAGAAAGGGTTTATTTCATCTTATAACTTGTAGTCTACCATCCAGGAAAGTCAGGGCGGGAGCTCAAGGGAGGAACTTGGAGGAAGGAACTGAAACAGAAGCCATGGAGGAGTAACACTTGCTGTCTTGCTCTTCATGGCTTGTTCAGCTTGTTTTCTTTTACCATCAAAGCCAACTGTGGGCTGTGCTGTCCCACAAAAATCATCAGTCAAGAAACTGCTTGGTAGATTTGCCTGTAGGCCAGTCTTGTGTGTGTGTGTGTGTGTGTGTGTGTGTGCTTTATATTTTATTATAAATCATCTTATTTTACATATCAATCCCAGTTCCCTCTCCCTCCCATCTCCCCCACCAACCCCCCATTGCACCCCCCATTCACTCCCCAGGGAGGGTGAGGCCTTCCATGGAGGATTATCAGTCTATCAAGTTATTTGGAGTAGGACCTAGGGCCTCCCCTGTGTATCTAGGCTGAAAGACTATCCCTCCACTGGGAATGGGCTCTTGAAGTTCGTTCATGTTTTAGGGATAATCCTGTTCCACTGCCAGAGGCCCCATAGGCTTCCCAGTCCTCCTTGCTGACACCCATGTTCCTGGGGTCTAATTTGGTCCTATGTTGGTTCTCCAGCTGTCAGACTGGGGTCCATAATTTCCCACTTGCTCAGGTCAGCTG
The DNA here is from genome assembly GCA_030556225.1 of Cricetiscus sungorus. Taxonomy (NCBI): domain Eukaryota; kingdom Metazoa; phylum Chordata; class Mammalia; order Rodentia; family Cricetidae; genus Cricetiscus; species Cricetiscus sungorus. The sequence continues at coordinate 55,669,672 of JANBXA010000007.1, read as the reverse complement.
TTTCTGTGGGTTTTCCCATTGTGGTCTTGACCCCTTTGTTTGTCACTCCTCCCTCTCTGAAACTGGCTTCCAGGAGTTTGGCTCAGTCTTTAGTTGTGGATCTCTCCTTCTGTTTTCATCAGCTACTAGATGAAGGCTCTAGGATGGCATATGAGGTACTCATCATTCTCATTATAGAGGAAGGACATTTAAGGTAACCTCTCCACTATTGCTTAGATTCCTAGTTGGGGTCATCCTTGTGGATCTCTGTACAATTCCTTAGTGCCAGATTTTTCTTTAAACCTATAATAGCTCCCTCTATTGATCTATCTCTTTTCTTGCTCTCCTCTATTCATCTCCCCACTCAACCTTCCTGATCACTCATGTTCTCCTCCCCCTTCTCTTCTCCCCTCCTCTTTCTCCTACCTCCCCCTTGCCATGTTCCCAATTTGTTCAAGGGCTCTTGTCCCCTTTTTCTTAACTGGGGGACCATGTATCTCTCTCTTACAGTCCTCCTTGATTCTTAGCTTCTCTGACAGTGTGGATTGTAGGCTGGCAATCCTTTGCTGCTATGAACATAGTTGAACAGATGCCCCTGTGTGAATGTGTATCCTTTGGGTATATGCCTAAGAGCGGAATTGCTAGATCTTGAGGTAGACTGATTCCCATTTTCCTGGGGAACCGCCATACTGATTTCCAAAGTGGCTGTACAAGTTTGCACTCCCACTAGCAGTGGAGGAGCATTCCCCTTTCTCTGCATCCTCTCCAGCATAAACTGTCTTTGGTGTTTTTTATTTTAGCCATTCTGAGAGGAGCAAGATCGTGTCTTAGAGTTGTTTTGCTTTGCATTTCCCTGATGGCTAAGGATGTTGAATACTTTCTTAAGTGTCTTTCTGCCATTTTAGATTCCTCTATTGAGAATTCTTTGTTTAGTTCTGTACCTCACTTTTTAATTGAGTTATTTGGTGTTTTGGTTACTAGGTTATTGAGCTCTTTGTATATTTTGGAAATCAGTCCTCTGTCAGATGTGGGGTTGGTGAAGATCTTTTCTCATTCTGTGAGCTGCTGTTTTGTCTTATTGACTGTGTCTTTTGCCTTAAAGAAGCTTTTCAATTTCAGGAGGTTCCATTTATTAATTGTTGTTCTCGGTGTCTGTGCTACTGGTGTTTTGTTGAGTTTCCTTGTAGTGGAGATTTTTAACCATGTACTAAAATGACACTTGGTCTTTGGAATGGGATATATCTGAGTTGAGATTCAGCTGCTCCCAGTACTGTCATGTGCTATTGTGGATAAGGCCCTTCACTTATCTGTAAAGTGAGGACAGTCATACTGGCTCCACAATGTTGTGAGCTTGGGAGAGAATAACCAATCTGAAGTGTAGATCCTTACCTTTCCAGCATCTTTGGAAACATTGGTACCATGAAATGGCATCTCATCATTGTAATACCCATGATAGCAATGCCATCTGAGAGAGACCAGGGCTAAAACTCCAGTACTTTGGAGTTACAGCCAAAAGATGTAAATTCCTTTTTTAAAAATTGCCACATACTTGATATTTAACTTTAATCAAGTTAGTTTTTGAGCCTCAGTGGCTTCTTTTGTAAAATGGATACAAGAACCCTTCCCTGCCTTTAATGAATCTTCTGCAAGCCATAAAAGAGCTCAAGAAAAGGAGGTAAAGCACTGGGGTCATCCTCACCGTAAACTCATGTCCTGAATTCAGCCAATGCAGAGTGTTCCACACTATGCCTTGCTTATCCAGTAGTAATGTCCATCAGCTCTAGTCAATCTCCAGCTGCCATTAGATTGAGGAGGATATATAGCTAGTGAGGACTTGATATCTGGTTAGAACCAGGGATCCCACTTTCTTGCAGCATAAGACACTAAGGTCTTACTAATATCTGCTTGAATTACGAGGCAACAACTCCTATGTTTAAGAAAATCAGTCTTGAGTCTGAATTCAATTCTACTCTAAGAGTTACAGTATCAGGTTATGAACAGAGAAAAGCCCCTAATTCATTCTCAGAGCTGATCTTCATTTCCCTTAACAATGAAATATGGACAGTGGTTATCATTATTCTCTGCTCACATGAGAATTTGGTAAGCTGCTGCTATAATTAATGGCGTAGGGTTATTTTAATATTACTTCTTGTTTTTCATTTGTGACTGAGCTTTATTTGGGCCCTGTCTCAGATATACTAAGACTTAATCTGCATATTTGGTTAGCTCGTATACAAGAAACTTTCATAAAGGATGCTGTTTCTATAACAACCATTTGTTGAATCTCTAGGAGACTCAGACAAAGGCCTGGGATGTAGGGAACAGCTAAGTGATGGAGAGGAGCTGTAATAGCGATACAATCAAAGCAGGGAGTCAAAGCTTGTAAACAGCTTGAGGGTGTCAGGAATATTTTTCTAGAGGAGAGAAAGGATGGGACCAAGAGCAAATTAGGAATTAGCCAGATGAAGAAGGATAAAGGTAGAAATCAGGCAAGTGGAATAGCAGTACACAGAGACCTGGAGTGGAGAAGACAGAACATTGGATGCTATTCCTAGATTTTTGACAGATTGACCTGGCTAGATCAGAGATTTAAGGGGAGCAGAAGAAGACAGACCTTGAAAAGAAATGGATAAGATCTAGATGAGATAGGCACTGTCAGTCATCAGAAGTGACTCTAAGTCCTTTTTGTGGTCAGTGGAACCAGTCTTTCAAGCTTTGTTTCAAATTTGCTTCCTGCAGACTACTTTTTTTTTTTAATTAGACTTGATAGCTATTTACACAAATGCCTACATGTTTTATAGATCCAGATAAAACAAACATAACTAAATATTAACAGTTCTCAATGTTTTGTTATATCTAGTAGGCAAACAGATGTTCATTTTACTGTTTGGGGCATTAAATCTTTTTAGATAGTAATTAAAAAATTAAACTGTAAGGCAATAATTTGGTTTGCTACATTGTGGCTTTGAATTAGGTGGACAGTAATAGTACATGGAAAGACTGTGCTGTGTTTTTGCAAAGGGTATACCTAATTAATGGGTGTTTTAAGAACTTGAGTTATAGCTTACAATTTTGGAACTTCCATCTTCTTTTAAATCAGTGCAAGTTGTTCATTGGGCACCTTCTGTGTTCTAGGAAGAGAGGTGAAGATAGCACATTGGATATGGCTTCTGCCCTTATGGGAGTATTTCAGTCTATCGGGAGTGGTAATTAGGTGAAGAAGTTATTTGAATACAGGGGACAAGAACAAAAACCATCCTGCTGGAGCATATGGAGAAGGATGTTGATTTAGAAGAGTCCTCTTCTGTTCTGGGATCATTGCCATAGACATGCTGGGTGAGAGGAGGACAGCTACTTGATGGTCATTACTCATGACAACCTCTTCTTCCCTATCAAAGGTAGTTAGCACTCTTATTTCTCCAACTTTCCCCTTTAACTTTGAGATCATCAAGTCAGACTGTGAAGTTGAGCTCCTCTCAGTGGGATGAGATGCAGTCACCTCTGTCAGGGATAAAGGACGAAGGACATAGTGACTGTGTGAGCTTGCTGGCTTGGCAGAAATGCTTCTGCTGTGTCTGTTGTTCCTCTGTGCCATGATAAAATTACTTTCTGTTTATTTTTAACAATAATAATAAAAAATTCAGTGTGGATTCAGCTCTGAAATATTTGAGCCTGAATTACTGGGGCATCAACTTAAAAGTGAGGACACATGCCCTTCTCCAAAAACAAGACAAAAAAATCCCTAATGGTAAGCTTGCCTCTTCTGTAACATCAATCTAATGACTTATTATGGGATATAAGTTGTTACAGAGATACAAGATGGGTCTGAGTTGAAAATAGGCAGTGTGAAACACATGCAATTTTTAAATTCTCTGTAAACGGCCTAAAATGGGATTCTCTTTCAAGGTGACTGCTGGCTTTTTAGGGCAAAATAAAAATTCCTAACAACCAGCTAACAATTATGGAAACAGGAATAGAGGTGGGGTAGGGAAAAAAATGACACTTTTTTTTAAAAATATTTTTCAGCTCTGCTTTAAATGATTCTGGTGGCAAAGTTAGGCAAGTTTCTTACAGTGTTTTAAAAATCAATATTTTAAAATAAAGAATTTTTATAAAAACATTTTTCTTACAATTTAGGAAATATATTTTCTTAATTGATTAAAAACCAGAAAGACAAGAAAAGAAAACTGGGATTGATGTGTAAATAAAACAATCTTATTTTACATATCAATCCCAGTTCTTTCTCCCTCCTGTCCTCTCATGCCTTCCATTGCCCCATAGACTGCCCAGGCCTCCCAACTGACATCCACGTTCAGGGGGGCTGGTTTGGTTCAATGCTGGTTTCCCAGCTATCAGTTTGGGGGTCCATTAGTTCCCCCTTGTTCAGGTCAGCTGTCTCTGTGGGTTTCTGTAGCCTGGTCTTGACCCCTTTGCTCATCACTTCTCCCTCTCTACAACTGTATTTCATGAGTTCGGCTCAGTGCTTAGCTAGGAATCTCTGCTTCTGCATCCATCAGCTACTGGATAAAGGATGGTATTTAAGGTAGTCATCAATCTCATTATAGGAGAAGGGCATTTAAGGTAGTCTCTCTGCTATTGCTTAGATTCTTAGTTGGGATAATCCTTGTGGATCCCTGTACAGATTTCTCTTTAAACCTATAATGGTTTCCTCTATTAAGATATCTCTTTTCTTGCTCTTTTTCTCTGTTCTTCCCCCGACTCAATCTTCTTGATCTCTCAGGTTCTCCTCCCCCAACCCCTTTCCCCTCCTCTTTCTCCTACTTCCCTCCAACCACCTCCCCCCCACCCCTGTTGCCATGTCCCCAATTTGCTCAGGAAATTTTGTCTCTTTCTCCTTTTCCAGTGGACCATGTATGTCTCTTAGGGTCCTCCTTGTTTCCTAGCTTCACTGGCGTTGTGGATTGTTAATCCTTTGCTCTATGTCCAATATCCATTTATTGGTGAATACATACCATATTTGTCATTCTGTGTCTGGGTTACCTTACTCAGGATGGTTTCTTCTAGTTCAAAACCAAGAAAATTCTGAAAGGTGTTGAAAAAGCCATATAGATCCACTTATCTGCATAAATGTTCTTCCTTGAAAGAGGCATGAACAAAGTCAAGAAGATGAAAAAGAGGTAGTAAAATGGGAAGAGCTACAAAGAAGAGTAGGAAGAAAATGCTGAATTCATCAGTAGGGTGCAAAGTAACTTAGTATGAAATTACTTGAAAAGAGACGTGTACATTGACAGAAACGCCTTCCATAAGAATTAAAGTTTCAAAAAAAAGAGGAAAGAAAAGAGGGAAGGTGATTTTGCCGAGAGAGAAAGAACATCTTGCCTAGAGTTAGCCAGTTAATCTGTTTTTGTGGCTATGTCTCTAGTTGGGCCAGAGACCTGCACAGCAATGTTAAAATGACATATCCATTACTTAGGAAAGAAAACTGCCCTTGAAGCAGTCAGTGTGACTCCCTCTGTATCCATCATTTTTTTTAGCAATTGTTTAAGGTCAACAAGCAAGTGATTTACTGGGGCTAATTTTGGAATGAGTGTACATGGTGCTATGATGACTGTCCTTGCCCTTCAGGGCACCTCTGACTCAGCCAGGTGCTCATGTAGAATGTTTGGTTATTTATTAAGAGATTATAAGAATTTGGAATGATTCCAGATGGGGTCATAGATGTGCATAGGATGTCAAAGCTTAAGATGGCTAACAGGCGTTCTGATAGCCAGTCTTCTGAATTGCATTATTTTACCAAGGGTCTTGACCACTCCATCTTGTACAGATGCATAGAACAATAGCAATCTCTAAATGTTCTGTCATGTTCAAAACCTGAACTAAGCCCAGTTGGCCACAATATTTTCAAGGCTGACCCAAATGGAAACAGGCATCTCAGCTTGGCCGTTTGCATATATCAATACCTAGGCATGTGCTCAGAGGTGAGTCACGGTACCTTTATGCCTGTCAAGGATATGTGTTCACTAAGGGTGGGGTCAGGTACTATGAACCATTGAAATATTATAAACACCCCCTCTCTTAGAATCTACACTGGTCAAATATTCTGGTAATGATTCAGGTGTAATAGGGTTCCTGAAGGTGAACTAACCAGGTGATCTTGTCTTCTAGCTAGCCATTTTTTGAATGTTTTTTTTTTTGATATTTTTTTTAAATTTAAGTTTGAAACAAGCTTGTTTTATATGTCAATCCCAGTTCCTCCACCCTTCCATCCTCCCCTGTCCCTCCTACCAGCCCCCATACCATCTCCTTTCTGCTCCCCAGGGAGGGTGAGGCTTTCCATGGGGAGTCTTTAAAGTCTGTCATATCATTTGGAGCAGGGCCTAGGCCCTACCCCATGTGTCTAGGCTGAGAGAGTATCCCTTTATGTGGAATGGGCTCCCAAAGTCCATTCATATTCTAGGATAAATACTGATCCATTACCAGAGGTCCCATAGACTGCCTAGTCCTCCTAATTAACACTCACATTCAGGGAGTCTGGGTCAGTCATATGCTGGTTTCCCAGCTATCAGACTGGAGTCAATGAGCTCCTCTTGTTCAGGTCAGCTGTTTCTGTAGGTTTCTCCAGCCTGGTCTTGACCATTTTGCTCATCACTCGTCCTTCTCTGCAACTGGATTTCCAGGAGTTTGGCTCAGTGTTTAGCTGTGGGCATCTGCTTCTGCTTCCATCAGCTGCTAGAGGAAGGCTCTAGGATGTTATATAAGGTAGTCATCAATCTCATTATTGAGAAAGATCCTTTATGGTAGCCTTTCCACTATTGTTTAGATTGTTACTAGGGGTCATCCTTATAGATCTCTTGACATTTCCCTAGTGCCAGATTTCTCTTAAAACCTATAATGGCTCCCTCTATTATTGTATCTCTTTTCTTGCTCTCTTCTATTTGTTCCTTGACTCAGTCTTCCTGCTCCCTTATGCCCACCTCTCTAATGTGGGTAATAAGATTCTGGGACACAATACAGGCTGATTGAGTTTTATTCCAGGAGAATTCACTTACACAAGAAACAGACAACAGCTGCTGGTTCCCCCTCGAAGGATCTCCTTGGATCTTCTCTTGTCTCTGACCCAGAAGTAAGAGAGAGCATAGGGGTCAGGACCCAAATCTAGACTCATCTGTCATGCCCATCTCTGTCCCCATGCCCCAGTGGGTGTGGTCAGTACAACAGATGTGGGTAGGGTGGTTACCTCACTACAACTCTCCACTCCTCTTCCTCTTAGCTCCCTCTTTTCTCCCCCCATGTTCCCAATTTGCTTGTCCCTTCCCTGTTCTCCAGGGGACCATGTATGTCACTCTTAGGGTCCTCCTTGTTCCCTAGCTTTTCTGATGGTGTTGATTGTAGGCTGGTAATCCTTTCCTCTATGTCTAAAATCCATATATGAGTGAGTACATACCACTTTGTCTTTTTTGTGACTGGGTTACGTCACTCAGGATGGTTTCTTCTAGTTTCATCCATTTCCCTGAGAATTTCAAGATTTCATTGTGTTTTTGTGTTTTTGTTTTTGTTTTTGTTTTTTTTTCACTGAGTAGTACTCCGTTGTGTAAATGTACCACATTTTTTCCCACCCATTTGTCAGTTGAGGGGTATTTAGGTTGCTTCCAAGTTCTGGCTATTACAAATAATGCTGGTATGAACATAGTTGAACAGATGTCTTTGTTGTATGAACGTGCATCTTTTGCATATATGCCTAAGAGTGGAGTTACTGGATTTTGAGATAGACTGGTTCCCATTTTCCTGAGGAACCCCCATACTGATTTCCAAAGTGGCTGTATGAGATTGCACTCCCACCAGCAGAGGAGGAGTATACCCCTTTCTCTATATCCTCTCCAGCATAAACTGTCTTTGGTGTTTCTGATTTTAGCCATTCTGACAGGAGCAAGATGGTATCTCAGAGTTGTTTTGATTTGCATTTCCCTGATGGCTAAGGATGTTGAATACTTTCTTAAGTGTCTTTCAGCCATTTTAGATTCCTCTATTGAAAATTCTCTGTTTAGTTCTGTACCCCATTTTTAAAATTGGATTATTTGGTGTTTTGGTGCCTAGCTTCTTGAGTTCTTTGTATATTTTGGAAATTAGCTGTCAGATGTGGGGTTGGTGAAGATCTTTTCTCATTCTGTGAGCTGCTGTTTTGTCTTATTGACTGTGTCTTTTGCCTTACAGAAGCTTTTCAATTTCAGGAGGTTCCATTTACTAATTGTTGCTCTCAGTGTCTGTGCTTCTGATGTTTTGTTCAGGAAGCAGTCTCCAATTGCCTCCAATTTCTCTTCTAAGAGGTTGAGTATGGCTGGATTTATGTTGAAGTCCTTGATCAATTTGGACTTAAGTTTTGTTCACAGTGATAGAAATGGATCTATCTGCAGTCTTTTACACACCAACATCCAGTAATGGCAGCATCATTTGTCCAAGATGCTTTCTTTTTTCCATTTTAGCTTCTTTGTCAAAAATCAGGTGTTTGTAAGTGTGTGGGTTAATTACAAGGTTCTCATTTCAGTTCCATTGGTCTACCTGTCTATTTTTGTGCCAGTACCAAGCTGTTTTCAGGACTATAGCTCTATAATAGAGCTTGAAGTCAGGGATGGTGATGCCTCCTGAAGTTCCTTTATTGAACAGGGTTGTTTTGCTATCCTGGGTCTTTTGTTTTTCCATATAAAGTTGAGTATTGTTCTTTCAAGGTATGGGAAAAATTGTGCTGGCATTTTGATTTGCATTGAATCTGTAGATTGCTTTTGGCAAGATTGCCACTTTTACTATGTTGATGCTACTATCCAAGAGTGTGGCAGAGCTTTCCATTCTCTGGTATCTTCTTTAATTTCTTTCTTTAAAGACTGAAAGTTCTTATTGTATAGGTGTTTCACTTGTTTGGTTAGCATTAGCACAAGATATTTTGTTATTTGTGGCTATTGTAAAAGGTGATGGTTCTCTGATTTTTTTTTCTCAGCTCCTTTATCATCTGTATATAGTAGGGCTACTTATTTTTTTTAGTTAATCTTGTATCCTGTTTTGCTGAAGGTGTTTATCAGCTATAGGAGTTCCCTGGTAGAGTTTTTTTTGGGTCACTTTTATAAACGATCGTATCATTTGCAAATAGTGAAAGTTTGACAAATTGAAAAATTTATATCCTCTTGATCTCCTTTTGTTTTCTTGTTTCTCTAGCTAGAGCTTCAAGTACAGTATTGAAGAGAGTGGACAGTCTTGTTTTGTTCCTGATTTTAAAGGAATCACATTGAGTTTCTCTCCATTTAGTTTGATTTTGGCTGTTGGTTTGCTATATATTGCATTTATTATGTTTAGATATGTTCCTCATATCCCTGATCTCTCCAATACTTTAATCATTAAGGAGTGTTGAATTTTGTCGAAGCTTTTTCAGCATCCAGTGAAATGATCATGTGGTTTTTCTTTTTCAGTTTGTTTATATAGTGGATTATATTGATGGATTTTTGTATGTTGAACCATACCTGCATCCCCAGGTTGAAGCCTGCTGTTTGGTCATGGTGGACAATTTCTCTGATGTGTTCTTGGATTCAATGAATTCAGTATTTCATTGAGTACTTTTACATCAGTGTTCATGAGGGATATTGGTCTGTAGTTCTCTTTCTTACTTGTGTCTTTGTGTGGCTTGGGTACTAAGGTAATTGTAGCCTTGTAAAAAGAGTTTGGCAATGACCCTTCTGCATCTATTGTATGGAACACTTTGAGGAGTATTGGTATTAGCTGTTCTTTGAATTTCTGGTAGAATTCTGTACTGAAACCATCTGGTCATGGGCTTTATTTGGTTGGGAGACTTTTGATGACTGTTTCTATTTCATTAGAGGTTATAGGTCTAATTAAATTGCTTATCTGTTCTTGATTTTACCAAAGTAAGTGATATCGATCCAGAAAATTGTCTATTTGTGTTAAATTTCTGAAAGTATGATGTGAAGATTCTCTGGATTTCCTCAGTGTTGTTGTTCCCCCCCTTTCACTTCTGATTTTGTTAATTTTCATACTCTCTCTGCCTATTGTTTAGTTTGAAAAACTGTTTCTCCATCTTGTTGATTTTCTTGAAAAACCAACATTAAGTCTTTGTATTGTTTTCCTAGTTTCTATTTGATTGATTTCAGCTTTCAATTTGATTATTTCCTAGCATGTACTCTTCCTGGGTGAGTTTGCTTCTTTTTGTTCTAGAGCTTTCATTTGTGTTGTTAATTCTCTAGTGTGACTATTCTCTAGTTTCTTCATGTGGGCATTTAGTGCTATGAATTTTCCTTTTAGTATTGCTAAATACTAAAAATATTTTGGGTATGTTGTGTCTTTATTCTCATTGAATTCTAGGAAGTCCTTAATTTAATTTCTTTCTTTATTTCTTCCTTGACCCAGGAATGGTGCAATTGCGCATTGTTTGATTTCCATGAGTTTGTAGTTTCTGCAATTTGTGTTGTTGAATTCTAACTTTAGAGCATGGTGGTTTGATAAGATACAGAGGGTTGTTCTACTTTTTTTTTTTTAAACCTATTAAGGGTTGCTATATTGCTGAGTATGTGGTTAGTTTCAGAAAAGGTTCCACGTGGAACTGAGAGGAAGGAATATTCTTTTGTTTGGATGGAATGTTCTATAAATGTCTGTTAAACCCAATTGGGTCATAACTTTTTGTTAGTTCCTTTGTTTCTTTGTTAAGTTTCTGTCTGGTGTACCTATCTAGTGTTGAGAGTGGGGTGTTGAAATCTTCCACTCTAAGTGTGTGAAGTTTTATGTATGATTTGAGTTTTAGTAATTTTTTAAAAATGTTTTTTCGAGACAGGGTTTCTTTGTATTGCTTTGGAGCCAGTCAGAGAACTAGCACTGTAGGCCAGTCTGGCTTTGAACTCACAGAGATGCACTTGCCTCTGCCTTCAGAGTGCTGATATTTAAGGCATTTGCCCCCAATGCCCAGCTTTAGCAATGTTTCTTTTATGAATGTGGGTGCCTTTGTATTTGGGGCATAGATGTTCAGAATTGAGACTTCATCTTGATGGATTTCTTCTGTGATGAATAAGAAATGACCTTCATCTCTTTGACTGATTTTAATTTAAAGTCTAATTTGTTAGATATTAAGATTGCTACACTCTCTTGTTTCTTGGGTCAATTTGATTGGAAAATCTTTTCCCAACCCTTAACTCTGAGGTAACATCTGTCTTTGAAGTTGAGATGCTGCTGTATGTAGCAGAAGGATGGATTCTGTCTTCTATTCCATTCTGTTTGCCTGTGTCTTTTTGTAGACAAGTTAAGACCATTAATATTGAAGGATATTTATGACAATTGATTGTTAATTCTTATGTGTGTTGGATTTGTTGTTGTTGTTGGTATTATGTGTATATTTCTCATTTTTCTTTTGGCTGTTGAGATTGTCTATTGCCTATGTTTTTGTGGGTGAAGTTGACTACATTGGATTGGAGTTTTCCTTCCAGAACTTTCTGTAGGGCTGGATTAGTTGATAAGTATTATTTAAATCTGGTTTTGTTATGGAATATCTTGGTTTCTCCACCTATAGTGATTGAAAGCTTTGCTGAGTTTAGTAGTCTGGGCTAGCATCCGCGGTCTCTTAGTGTTGGTAGTATATCTATCCAGGACCTTCTGGCCTTCAGAGTTTCCATAGGGAAGTCAGCTGTAATTCTGATAGGTTTGCCTTTATATGTTACTTGGTCCTTTTCCTTTGCTGTTCCTAATATTCTTTCTTTATTCTGTATGTTTGGTGTTTTGATTATTATGTGGTGAGGGGACTTTTTTTTGTGGTCCACTCTATTTGGTGTTCTGTAAGCTTCTTGTACTTTCATTGGCATGTCTTTCTTTAGGTTCTGAAAGTTTTCTTCTATGATTTTGTTGAATATATTTTCTACACCTTTGAGTTGAGTTTCTTCACCTTCTTCTATTCCTATTTTTCTTAGATTTGGCCTTTTCACGGAGTCTCATATTTCTTGGATATTTTGTGTTAGAGATTTGTTGAACTTAAGATTTATTTATTTATTTATTTTGGTCAATGAATCTATTTCTCCTAGTGTATCTTCAAAGCCTGAGAACCCTCTCTTCCATCTTTTGTATTCTGTTGGTTATGCTTGCATCTGTAGTTTCTGATCATTTACCCAGCTTTTCTATTCCCATTGTTCTCTCAGACTGTGAGACTGTGTTTTTTGTTTTTTGTGTTTTTTTTGTTTGTTTGTTTTTGTTTTTTTTTGTCTCTATGTCAGCTTTCAAACCTTGCACTGTTTGAATTGTTTCTTGCAATTTTTAATTTGTCTTTTCTTCCATTTCTTTAAAGAATTTTATCATTTCCTCTTTTAGGGACTTTATCATCATCATGAAGTAGTTTTTAGGTTTGTTCTCTTCTGTTTCATTTGTGTTGGGATGGGATGTTCAGGTTTTGCTGGTGTGGAGTCCCTAGACTCTGTGGGCATCATATTGATCTTTCTGTTGTTGACTGTGTTCTTATACTGTTGTCTACCAATTTCTTCTTCCAGGGCATACAGGTGGGATCTCTTCCTCTCCTGGTGGGTATGGGACAAGGTTCTCTTCCAGTGTGTGCAAGCAGGTCCAGGACTCCTATGGCTTTTTTCTTTCAGTGGGTGGAGGTGTGACTAGGGTGCTGGCAGACTGTAGATATACTGGTCTGCTGGGATGGCTTACCCAATGTGCAGTCAACAGTCCTCAGGAGGCCCGAGCAGGGCACAGAAAGGCAGGCCCCTTCAGTGGGTGGAGGTAAGACCTCAGGCTGACTCTGGATAGGTCAGTCTGCCAGGACGAGCTCCCCCACATGTAATCCCCAGTCCTCCTGAATGTTCTTTTTAAAGCTGAGATTAAAATACACACAGTATAAAACTTATGTCGTTAAAGGGCACAGAGCATTAGCAAATGACATGCTAATTCACTGGGCAATCCCATTATCCCCAAAGAAGCATGGAATTGCTAGAGATTTCTCCTAACTGCCCCCTTGTTCCCCATCTCTATATACTACTCATTTTACTTTCTGTCTATGAATTTACCTAACCTGGACATTTCACACAAGTGGAATGGAATGTGCTATTTGGTGTCTGACAACTTTTAACTATTCTGAAGTCTTCAAATTTTATGCACATTGGAGCAGGTTATTGGTGTTTTATTCTTAGATCCACTCAATGAAATATTACTAGTCAATCAATCTCATTCTAATTTATTTTCTCAGTTGATGGACATTTAGAGTGTTTCTACATTTGACAGTTACGAATAATGATCATGAAATCATTTGTGTCTACGTTTTCTCAATTCTTTTAGGAATATGTCTCTCAGCAGTTACTGAGTTATATGACAACACTATAATTTAGTTTTCAATCAATAAGTTTGCAGTGTCATTATTTTTTTGGTCTTTTATGAAGTTATTTGTGTAAATGCATGCCACAGAAATGGGGTTCTCTGGTGAATTGAAAGACTGATCTCTAAGCCTTTAAGGAAAATGAAGAAAATGAAATTTTGGACCCCACATTGGGGTGTCTCCATGAAGATCTCTTGGCCACTATCCTTGATTTCTGAAAACTTTCTCAGGTACATTAAAAATGATCATATTGCCTGTAAATTGCCCTTCATAGAGAGGGGAAAAAAGCTTGACAATAAGGACAATGCTTGTTCCCATGGAAATATAGCAGCCGGATTTAGCTTTGCACAGAGATAGGCCCTGGAGCTTGTGTCTGAGATTTCTCCTGATGTTTGGTTTTACCACCTCACAGAAGCAGATGTGACCTACAGTGCTGTAAGTTTCTATTCAGAAGAGAGTCACCTGCTTTCCTATTTCCCCTTCTGTAACCTTCTGTGTAATTGCTGCTTCAACTTCCCCTGCCATCTGTATCTGCTGGAAGTCCAGGGTGCAGAGTTAGGGCCATGGGAATAAGTGCCACATAGAAAGGATGATGCACACAGTGAGCTGTGACTAAGGGATGACCTCACAGGGCCTCCTGGGCCATCTGAGAACAACTCAGGATGCAGATGACCTTTAATGACCAAAAGTATTATATAACTATGGTCACTGGAAGACTGCTCACCCTCTTGGGTATAGAATACTGATTTTCCAAACTCAAAATGAAAATAGCAATGCAGAAAGGAAATAAAAGGCCATCCAGCTCCAGAGATGAATGTGGCTGACATTCCAGGTGCATGTTTTCCCCTCCAAGCAAAGATCATTCTGTCACACTGTGCAATTTATATCCTGCTCATTTTCGTGTTAGCAATTCTGTACCCTGTTCAGTATTCCTCAAAAACCCCAGTTTAAATAGCTGGGTATGTAGTTTTGTACCGACCTTTTACAGGGCTACTTTCTAAAGACCTTGTAGGTTTCTGAATGAAATTCCAACTTCTTTGTCCTCAGAGACAAAGCCTACTTACCAGGTCTAATGCAGTGGGCTCAGTATTTGGGGAGGAAGTTGTGACTAAAGGAATCACCTTGCTTGGTTTTGATGTGGTAGCCTCACCTAGGCATCAGCTGCCATTCTTTTTATAACAGTTCTGCCAATCTATGAGCACAGGAAGTCTTTCTATCTCCTAATGTCTTCTTCAAACTCTACAGGTTTTATGGTTGCCCCCATCTGCTGGTTATGAGGTCTAACTCTGAATCTCTGGGTTTGTATCCAGGTGGAAAGGCTACATTTTCTGACTCTTTTGCCTTGAACATGGATCTATTTTCTATACTTGACTTGGGCATTTCTAATGGAGAAATGAAGACAATTGGAAGCAGTGCTTGGTGAAAAGGTCTTACTAGGGAAGGGATAAAGAAAATTTTAAAAGGGGTGAGCAAGAAACAGGAAGGTAGCAGATCAGAGAAACAAAGACTAGTTTTGAAGAGAAAATATGGGGCTTTAACTTGGTGATGTTTGAGTAAACTAGAGTGGCCAGTTATTTTGAAATGACTTATAGCAACATTAACTCTGCTTCTCCACTACATACTCCATAAGGCTGGGGAGGAAATCCACTATCAATCAATAGATTACTCACAAAGATGTAGTTTGGGACTGGTTACTTAGATAACTTCTAGGAACTCTGAGGAAACAACAATATTGCCGGGACCAGGGTATCCAATGTGTGTAGTCGCCTCTTGTTTGGGTGATGGGAATTTCCTGGCTAGTGAAGTACTAGGAGATAAGAGCCTTGGCTTCAGTATGGCTTGACCCATGACCTCACTTACATGACTTTATCACCAGTGAGGCCCTTTTCTGTGCAATGATCATCAGAAACTGTATTTATAACTCATGAGTATGTAGTGGGTACTGACAGGGATAAGGCACTGTGGCTGTCTGGGTCAGGCAATGCAGGAGATGGTGATGGATATGGGATGCAGTAACTGGTGAGGCAGAATGCTCTTCTGGTTTATGCCACAAGAAGATTGAATATATGCCCCCTCTGATCTTCCACGGCACATGAGAAACACCCAGGAACAGGCTCACTGAAATGTTAATCATTGATGTTTTTAGTGTCAGCACAGTACATGGTTTGATAGTTTAAAAAAGGAAATGGTTGGTATAAAATTAGAATTTGGGGGCAAATAAAAATCTCTGTGATTCATAATTTGTCTGATTTCTAGACAACAGTAGAAAGTTGAGTTTTCATAAAATCCTTTAGCATAACTATATTTTGATGTTATTTAGCAATTTTCCCTGTCTAGTGCTGAAAACCACATAGCTCACTACTGTCTGTGGATCTGTTTATTCATCAAGTCAAGAAGAGATAGCAGGGAATCTATAACAGGGGGATTAAATGGGGAGGGAGATGGGGGAGCAGGGTAAAGGAGGGGATGGGGAAGGCATCAACTAACACTAAAGGCCGTTCAAAAAGCCACAAGGAAACCTACTACTGTAGAAGCTTCCTAAAATATAGGCATATATGAATTTAAATGGAGTCACCAGATAATAGGGAGACAATACCCCAACTAGATATCTTATGTTACCAAATAAAACCTCCGATTCCAAGAATGGATTGTATCTTGTTGAGTCATTGGCCAAAGGAGCTCCATGGAACTTCCCAAACATCACAGTCTATTAGTTGTTTTCCACAACCTGATGGTAAATCTCTATTACTAAGGATAACACTTATTTATGTCTTTGAACACAGAAAAGTTGAATTGGTGCTAGAAGTTTCACCTTTACTGACCAGCATTCATGGAAGGTATTGGAAAGTACTGTGGATGCAACCAGAGGAGAAATGTACCTGATACTGTTAAAGAAGCCAAGGACCCAAGACTAGATAGATCATAGGCCTAGAAAAAAACCCATTATTATTATTTTGCTGAACAAATAGCAATAAACTGGCTCCCAATGGCATACTACTGTAGCCATAAACTAGTACTTTACTCAACCCAGAGAAGCTTCTTTTTGCAGTAGATGCTAATTAGCACAGAGACCTACAACTAGCAATTTGCAGACAGTGAGAGATTTTGGAACACTCACTACTAAGTGGGATCTCTCATCAAAGCCCTCCCTTCAAGGCCCAGGGATGCAGAAAGGTCATAAGAGTCAGAGGTGAAGGCTGACTCCAAGGAAGCAGTGTCTCCTAGACACATTAGAATTGGTGCAATAATGAACTCACAGGGTCTGTGTGTGGCAGCATGCATAGAATCTGTATAGAGTCAAGCCAGATGAAGGGTCCCAGCACTGAGAAGGGGAAATAGACATGGGGTTTGTGATGGTTAATCTTGTTTTCAACTTGACTATATCTGGGATGAACTATAATCCAGAAATGGAGGGCATATTTGTTATCCAAATCTTGAGGCAAGAAGACAGATGCCTTTGATATGGATCTTGGGGCTGGAAGACACACTCCTTTAATCTGGGGTATACCTTCTGCTGGAAGCCTATATAAGGACAATGGAAAAAGGAAGGTTCATTCTTTGCCTACTTGCCCTCACCTTAATAGTACCTCCATTACTACACTAGCATTGGAACCTACTTCTTTGGGATTCCAGCTGGTCATATATATATATATGACCAGCTGGAACACCCAGCCTTGTGTGACTA
Source organism: Cricetiscus sungorus (assembly GCA_030556225.1). Lineage (NCBI taxonomy): Eukaryota > Metazoa > Chordata > Mammalia > Rodentia > Cricetidae > Cricetiscus > Cricetiscus sungorus. The sequence continues at coordinate 55,652,699 of JANBXA010000007.1, read as the reverse complement.
ATAACCACTGGATTCTTGGACTTTCAAATTACAACTGTCCGTTGTTGGACAGCAGCCTATAAGTCATTCCAATACATTCTCCCCGACACACACACACACACACACACACACACACACACACACACACACACAGAGAGAGAGAGAGAGAGAGAGAGAGAGAGAGAGAGAGAGAGAGAGAGAGAGAGAGAGAGAGAGAGAGAGAGAGAGAGAGAGAGAGAGAGTTCCATTCTATAAGTTCTGTGACTCTAGAAAATCCTGACTAATACAAGGTCCCACCCATAACCAAGAAATCATTTGCAATTGGTACCTGCTGGCAAAGAAAATTTATTTTTCTTCAGTGGAGTCTCACTGGGTATATCAACCACATCTAGGGCAAGCCCATACCCAGGAGTAGTTAATGAACATAAAACAGAAACAGACTCCATGGTTTTGTGTTTGTGAGTGTGTATGCTTTTTTTTTAAAACTTTTTATTGATTCTTGTGGATTTCACATCATGTATCCTGATTCCATTCATCTCCCTGTCCCTTCACATCTGCTCTCTGTCCTTGCAATCTCTCCCCCAAATAAAATAAAAGTTAGGAAAAAAACAAAAACAAATAAACCAAACAAAAGCAATAGCAAAATAAAAAACCAAACAAACAAACAAAACCAACAACAACAAAACAAAACAAAATCTCAGCATGAAATCTCTAGTGCGGTCCAGTGATTCACACAGTATACCCTTTAGTCCATACATCTTTACTTGTAAGTGTGCATTGCAATGTGTCATTGGTCTGGTTGGAGGCCTCTGGCTTCTGCTACCCTGCTGATACTGAGCCCTCACTAGAACGCCTCTTGAATATCTTGCTCTTGCTCTTGCCTTGTGTCATGAAGATCCTGTAGCTTTGGATCTGCATGTCCAGACCCTTTATGTGCTCCAGCAGTTCATAAATGAAGTGGATGTTGGGATCGGCCAACTCATAGCCCTGGTTCTGGGTCTGGTGGTAGCTGGGTTGGTCAGCTCGCTAGCTTTCCCTTAGTGTAACCCTACACATGTATTAAATAAACTGGACTCCAAGTGGGCAAAGGATAAAATAGCTTGTTTTATTTTTCTCAGCAATTCACACATGTCAAACCTCTCCTGGTTTGTCAAAAGCATAGAAGAACTCAGCCCAGTCTGTTTCAAAAATATCTCATCTGGGTTAAATTGATCCTATTAGGACTTTGCTCTGTTCTTGTAACCGAACTCCAGCTAGAGTGAAGGTGGGGAGCAAGGCTGTTTCTCCTTATATTTCCCTCCTCTCATAGCTACTAGCTGGTGAGGCCTCATGCATGAGGAGAGTTTGAGGGGAAGGCATGTGGCCAGTGAGAGTGTCATCAAATGCTGGAGTCCTTTGTGTGCTCACTGCTGATGTTTGTGAGCACAGTGTGAAGACAGTTGTCCACAGGAAGCTAGGCAGAAGCTCTTACCAGGCCCGAAGGAGTCTTCATCTGTTTCAGCTATGACTCAGCTACAACCCCATTTGTGTGAAGTGTGCCACACCTCTGATCTCCTATTTCCCAGTAATGTGTTCCATACAGGCTCCCCTATAGACCTCTTTGTACCTTCTGGTATGTGTTAGTTGACCCAATATCAAGTGCCTTCCTATGGCTTCTTCTGTGCTGTCGTACCTGATTTGATGGTGGGACAGGCAGAGCTCTGTACTATCTGCAGCCTTCTGTCCCATGAATGCTACTCCTGTGTCTGATTGCATGGAACCAATAGAATTCGGTATACAGCTGGGAAAAAATGCACACAGTGGGGGTTAGGTGACCTTAAGAACATATATGGTACCAATGAACAATGAAGAAACAACAAATTGAGTATTTATGACTTTAAAATTTAAATTCTTTTACAATATCATATATGAACACACACACACACACACACACACACACACACACACACACACACACACACACACATACAGTTCTATCAGAGTCCTTCCTGTGCCATTATTGTCTTATCCCTTAAGACCAGATTCCTTCTTCTCAAGTCTCTTTCTTCCTGCCATGTTCTTTTTGGCTCCTCTGTGACCTTCTGCATTTAATTAGGATTGACTGCATGAGCATGGGTGGGAGATTATTTACTTGAGTAAGGACAACACCACTGGGAAACGATTCTGCCTCTTTCACCAACCTTCAGCTGCTGTGGTTCCTCTGGGAGAGGTGGAGGTCTTATGAGTCCCTTCCCCGCCCCTCGGGGATGTTGCCAGACCTATTTTTTTTTTTTTTTTTTTTTTTGCATATCTTGTTCCTTTGAGTTCATAAATGCAATAGTCACACCATGTCCAGAAGATGGGCTTTTATATTGCTCCTTCCTATCTGTTAGCTCTCAGACTTTCCCCACCCTTTCTTTGATGTTCCCTGAGCCCTACAAGGGTGATACTGTTGTCTGATTTAAGGCTGAACACTCAGCAAACACTTGTTTCTAGCACTTTGAACATTTATGAGCCTCTGCATTAACGGTCTCCCCTGCAAACAGAAACTTCTCTAACCAAGGCAGAGAGCTGCACTAATCTATGGATATAAATGTTTAGAGAGCCCTTTGGCATTGTGTCCATTTAGCAATATGATAGTCAGTTCTCCCTTACGGTTTCTGATTGTCTCAGCGCTGGGATCTGGCTAGCTTTACAGTACTAGGTATGATCTCTTGTGGAAAGCAGTTTGGTACCCCTATAGCAAGGGCTTCTGTTTTTAAGGTAGCATAGTATTTTGTGTTGGTAAAACTTGCCCCGACCCGCGGGGCCTAGTTATTCGTGGGTCGAGGTGGGCTAGAACCTGAAAATAATGGGAGAGAAAGGAAGGAGACCAAGCAGTGCATTTGTCAAGGTCTAACTTTATTGATGTAAAATGGGTTTTTAAGGCAAAGCTGGGAGGAAATGGGGAGGGGTAGCAGGTAGGGAGGAAATGGGGAGGGGTAGCAGGAAGGGAGGAAATGGGGAGGGGTAGCTTCTGCTAACTCTGGGGTCCTGGTAATTATCCCAGACAGTAAACACCAGACAGTAAAAGGCTGCTTATCTTAGTTCCTGGGCCAGGCCCATCTCAGTTCCGGGCACTCAGTACCTGGAATGAGTGGAAGAGGCTACCTGTTAAGCAGGTTCCTGTATACCAGGATAAGGCTCAATTAAGAGGTCTAAGGTGTAAGCAATTCTGCAAGAGAATGTCACTCAAGGTCGGCTCCCAACAAAAACTGAACTTTTAGAAATGTTTGTATTTAACAAAATGGCTTTAATAATGGAAATTATAACCATCAGCTTTTGTCCGCTGGCTCTAACATGGTCTACAAATTTTCCTAGACTAACTGTAATATGAACATGTGTTCTGGTGCCTGCTGGAAACTGATATGCTTTCCATTTTCTCATTTAAGTGTCTAAGTGTTCTGTCAACTCAGGGAGAAGGAGAGATAGGTAGGACTTGGGTAAGTGGAAACTGAAGAGGGAAAAAGGAAACAACTGGCTGGCAGATAGGCCAAAGCAGGAGGAGTAGTTTCCATGGAATGCAGGCCCAGGGCAATTGGGCTATTTATGGAGTTGATAACTGGAGAATCAGTTATGGCATAGAGTGCATGGTGAAAAACACCAGGCTCTCACTGAGATTCAGCCTCTATAACCAAATAAACAAAAGGAATTGCAAATAAAACCAGGAAGAGTGTAGAGCCCTGCATGGACCCCCAAGGCACCTTGAGCAAGCCTGGGCTGTTGGCTGGAACATTCTGCAGTTTCAGCTGAAACATCTTGCACCAGAGTTGTTATTGGTGCTTGTCCTGATTGGCTGACACTCATCTGCGGGGTAGTGGGGTGGCGGTGGGGAACTGAGCCTGAGAACTTGAACACTTGATCCTTGATTGCTTCCCACTGTGCTGTGAGTCAGTATATAAGTCGACTCCCTCAATAAATAAATGGCATTACGGCATTCCAGCATTCCTGTTGCACAAATGACCGCTGTCTTGTATTTTATTTAAATCTCTAAGCCTTCGCCTGATTAGTGGAACAGATTGCAGCTCAGGCGCTAGTGTGTTTACTAGATTGCTTTTGTTTTGAAAGTACAAGGGGATGGGGGAACAAACCAAGTTTAGTGAGAAATTAAAAGATAACTTGCAGAAGTAGATTTTTTCTCTCTTCTAGCACATAGGTCTCAGGGATTGAACTCTTGTTGTCAGGCTTGATGACAATTACTTTTACCTTTTGAGCATCCCAATGGCCCAGAAAGAATGTTTGTAATGAATCCCAGTGACAGACTGATCATACATTTATACCTGGAAACTGAGTTGCAAATGTAGACTGTTCTTTCACCATCCACGAACACTGGGGTTATCTCTTTTGAGACACCCTACATGGTTCAGGGTGGAAGTGGGGACTCTCTGTGGCTCCTTGGGAAATGTGGCTTCTCAGTAAGTGATTTATGGAAGAGAGCGACTGTAGATTTTCCAAAATTTCAAAGCTGCAAGAGTGTTCTCTGGGCCAATGTCAGTAATGGTAAGGACCACAGGTCAATTCTGGTAACAGTTTACGACATGCTGCTGTTTCTAGATTCTGAGATCTGTACTTCATGCAGCTCAACATAAACTCTGGGACATAGAAGTGCATGGAGGGAAATAGATTTATTTAAACCTAGCTATGAAGAAGACAGAGAAAGGGGACTGTTTCAAATCAATCTCAATCTCTTCCTCTAAGCTTTAAGGTTCAGAGACCTTCTATGGGAGGAAAAGGGGATACAGAGAGACAGTCTTCAACATCCAGAGGTATATTGCCTTTCCTTATCTCCATAGGAAACCTCATAGTGCATTTGACTTTCTTACAACTGTTTAAAGTCCAAGAAGGAATTCTCTTCAGCATTAAAGACTATGAAGGGCAGCTTCCCTGATAATGAGATTGATGACTACCTTCTATGCAATCCTAGAGCTGATTGAAGCAGAAGCAGACACCCACAGCTAAACATTGAGCTGAACTCCTGGAATCCAGTTGCAGAAAGGGAGAAGAGATGAGCAAAGTGGTCAAGATCAGTTTGGAGAAACCCACAGAAACATCTGACCTGAACAAGGGGAAGCTCATGGACTCCAGTCTGATAGCTGGGAAACCAGCATAGGACTGACCCAGACTCTCTGAATGTGAGTGTTAATTAGGAGGACTAGGCAGTCTATGGGACCTCTGGTAATGGATCAGTATTTATCCTAGAATACGAATGGACTTTGGGAGCCCATTCCACAAAGAGGGGTAGTCTCAGCTTAGACATATGGGAGAAGGCCTAGGCTCTGCTCCAAATGATATGACAGACTTTGAACATTCCCCCATGGAAGGCCTCACTCTCCCTGGGAAGCAGAAAGGGGATGGGAGAGGGGGTGACAGGGGAGGAGGGGAGAGTGGGGGAACTGGGATTGACATATAAAACAAGCTTGTTTAAAATTTAAATAAAAATATTATCATAAAAAAAAAGATTACGAAGGGAGGAAAGATAAGCATTAGGGAAGGAGGTAAGATAAAGGGAGGAAGAAGACCTAGGTCTAGATCCAAATGAATCCTGTTACATAATCTCAAAATAAGGCAATTTGAGTGCTTAACTTTTGTTGTTCTTTTTTAAGACAGGGCTTCTCTGTTTAGCTTTGGCTGTCCTGGAACTAGTGCTATAGACCAGGCTATCTTTGAACTGACAAAGATCTGCCTGTCTCTGCCTCCTGCATGCTGGGATTAAAGGTGTGAAGCACCACCACCACTTGGCTTGGGTTTTGTTTTCTTAGTGTCCTTCTTTCCCTGTGGCTTTTCACTCTTTTAGTCTCCTCTTCTGTGGGGTTCCCTGAGCTCTGAGGGGAGGGATTTGATAGAAACATCTGCTTTAGGGCTGAGTGTTCTAAGGTCTCTCAGTGTCTTCATAATTTATGGCTGTGATCTCTGTATTTGTTATCAGTTTCAGGAGGAAGCTTCTCTGATGATGACTTAATAAACACTGATTGCATCTGTCTTTCTGGGTCTAGGATACCTTATGAAGGGCTCTCCAACAGGCCAGACATTGCAAAAATGGTGCTGGTAGGTTTTGCCCTTTTTCCTTCCCACTCTCTTGCTGAACTGTTAGTTTACCTTCCTAAAGATAGTCCCCAAGTTCTATTGTTTTATTTGGCTGCTGACTCATTCCTGAGGCTGAACACCATAGCTCCACTATCAGAACACCAAAGTCCAGCAATCAAAATTCACTATTTGGCTACACTGGCTAACCTATCCAATCGGGACTTACCAACTCACCCTATCACATACTTCCCCCCTTTTCTTCGTAAAAACCTCCTGCAAAAACACCCCGTCTGCCTTTGCCCAGTCCACAGGCAGCCCCCCTCTCCTGTTTCTCTCAGCCTTTGTGCTGAGAACTTGGTGTCTGGGTGTGTCCTGTACTGACTCTGGCGGGGGGGACCCTTACATCTCCCTCAGAACATTTTTTTTTCTAGTTCCATTCATTTGTCTATAAATTTCACGATGTCATTTTTTTGTGTGTGTGAAATATTTATTTATTGGTCTTTGGCTGGATGATATACATGACACTGTATTACAACTGAGCCATTAGTCTTGTCTATTCGTCAGCATTAGCTGGTTTATTTTCATGGCGCAGCTTTTCCTGCACAGATTTAAGAGAAGGTGTTTTGAAAAGTTTGCAAGTTTTTTTTCTGCATATTTTCAAGAGCTTTGTTTATTCTGTTAATTTTCCATCATTCATAATGTTTGTCTTTAAGATTAGTAGTAACTAGTGTTGTCTTATTTTTAGCCTTGATTTTTTTCTTTTTTTCTTTTCTTCTTTTTTTTCTTTTCTTCTTCTTTTTTTTTCTGGCTGGTTATGTTAAATATATTCCTGGACTTCTGTTCTTTTCATTTGTTCTGACCATTGTTAAACTTTCAGAAGTTCACACAGCTGCCAGTGTCACTATCCACAAAATCAGGGCACAGGAAGTACATGACATAATTTTTAAAAAAACAATTGAATACTACTTCATTGTGTAAATGTACTGCATTTTTGACTGAGTTATGGGAGTTTCATATAAAATAAAGTTTTATCTCAGTAGAATTTCAACATACCGTGAAATGTTTTTCAAAAATGGAGTTTTGTCTCCTTAGATGAGAATTCTGTCCTACAGATTTCTTACTACAATGATGCTTCTCTCCATGGCCGTGTATTATGTGTATTAGTGGAGCAGGATATGGCTTATTCTGTCAGCTTGTCAGTGCGAAGGAAAGTTATCCAGCTTCATATGGTATCCTTGGACTGACTGTTCTGATATTCATGAAGGGGTGTTTGATTTTGTCAAAGGCTTTTACAGTATCTAATGAGATGAGGGTTTTTTTTGTGTGTGTTATTTTGTTTTGTTTTTCAGTTTGTTTATATGGTGTATCACATTGACAGATTTTTGTATGTTGAACCATCTCTGCATCTCTGGGATAAAGCCTACTTGGTCATAGTGGATGATTTTTCTAATGTGTTCTTGGATTCCATTTGTCAGTTTTGAGAATTTTTGCATCAAGGTTCATGAGGGAGATTGGTATATAATTCTCTTTTTTACTTGTGTCTTTGTGTAGTTTGTGTACCAGGGTAATTGTACCTCGGTATTCATGATGACATCTTTTATCCCCTTGAGGGGTGTTTGGCTTGCTGGCATTTGGCTCTGAAAAGGAAAACTGGAATTGCTTGCAGTCTCTAAGCATGGTAGAGCCTGGAATGCTTCCTCATGCCAACCTCATTCATACCTTTTGGCTTTAAATGTCCACTGAGTCTCTATGTGTCTATTATTTTGTCCAGGTGGAAGGTGAGATGTGGTGGGGCCCAATCCTCTGCCAAGTTACCCCTCATTCCATGATTGGAATGGTGGCTCTCAAGTTTGGCTAGGTTTGCTTCCTTTTTTCTAAGTTGGGGGCAGATTCAGGTGATACTGTAGTGGAGAAAGGAAGCCTGGGAAAAGCCAGAGTTTGGCTGTCACTTTCTGGCTGTGCTATGCCACCAGCTTGACTTGCCTGTGTTCTTAGGGACTTGGAGTGAGCATGTGATCCACAAGGTGACCATCTTGCTGAGTTCCAAACAGGAAGTGGGTGAAGGGGGAACTCGTACTCCAGTTGTTCCATTCGTCAGAGTTTGTTTGGGGAGAGAATCTGGAGCACACTTTTCTTACTGTTTCTTCTCTCATGCTTTTAGTGGATTTGGGCTGTAAAAGACAGATTTCTCTTCTGATTGAAATTCTCTTTTTTATTGATTTCAGTTTTATGATGCTCTTTATCTACACCCCAAGAAAAACACTGTGTCAACCTGAAACAGTAAATGGGAACAAAAGAAACTGAGGCTTTCAGAGGGGTAAAAGAGGGTAATGGACCATGCGAATATGGTCAACACATATGCTCATGAATGAAAATGTCATCATGGAGCTTATTTGGACAATTAATACACACTAGTAAAATCTGAAAAAAAAAAAGAAGACTTTGTAACCTGTTTTGTTGCTTCAAGATATCATCAGTTAATTCATATTTTCTCTATTTTTTGGGGTGGGTGTATGTGTGGCTTGTGTGTGTGTGTGTATATATGTATGTGTGTGCATGTATGTGCATGCGCGTGTTTTGTGTGTGTGTGTGTGTGTGTGTGTGTGTGTGTGTGCATACTTGGATAATGGAGGTCACAGTAGCCATCTCTTTTCACTTTCCACCTTTTTGGTTTGGAATGGGACTCACTGAAATTAGGGTTCATTGATTGGGTAGACTGGTGCCTTTTGAACCCCTAGGGATCCTCCTGTCTATACCTCTAATCACAGGAATTACAGGCATGTGTCACAGTGCCTGGCTTTCATATGGGTGCTGTGGATCCAAATTTAGGCTTATGTGGTAAGTGCTCTAACCACTGAGCAATATGGAACCCTCTACTCCTTCTTTAGCAGCCAGCTTTGCGTCTCTGCTTCTCATTACCTGCAGATGGGTTACTTGGATGTCTAGAGAAGTGTTGCAAATGTGCAGCTACAACAATATTATCCCAGTATCTCTGACTCTGCTTTTGAGTAAAGAATGCTAGCGGATGCAGGCTGCCTGTTACATATCTAGTTTGCCCAAAGATAACTTAATTTTTCCCGCTTGTGGGGCCTTTCCAAGTATTATCTAAAAGAGTGTTGCCATGGAGAAAACAAACCATTTCTGAGTAGAAATAGGAGACTCAGGCCATACTTGGGGAAGAGACACTAAACCTACCTCATGCTGTGAAGAAATGATAAAAAATAATAGAAAATGATAGAAATAATTAAAAAAATTACCCTGGACACTTGTTTGCAAAGACAGTGGGGGCAGAGTCAAGGAGTCTGACAATCAAACACTCGGGGCCCAGACAAGGTCAGGAAGCTTTTCCTGTGTGGAAGCTGAGGGCTGAGAGTTAGAATGAAAAGATGTAGATAATGATGGAAGTAGTTGGTACCTTCACATTTTTTTTTTTTTTAAATGGCAAAATTTCTTTCATATGAAGTTAGGGTGTTTATCTTTAAATCAGTTACATGCTTCCTAATTTCTTTTCTTGTTGTTGTGTGTGACATCTGGGAAAATTATAGTGAAGATTTTTATCATTAAGTTTGGAAGGAAGTAGCCTGGGCCTGAGGTAAGCCACAAAGACTAAACCCTAAAATGTAAAAAGCATTCTGAAGGCGTTTTGTTTGTTTGTTTGGGTTGTTTTTGGTTGTTTCTAAACTTTTTTTTTAAATTTCAAGATATTGTGTCTCTGTTATGTATTTCTGGCTGTCCTGGAACTTACTGTGTAGAACAGACTGGCCTCAGCCTTAAAGAAACACTGGGCCCTTTGCATGTGGGCAACAGTTGTGTAGCTTGGTTTGTTTGAGGGGCTCCTACCAGTGGGAACAGGATCTATAGCTGGTGCACCAGAAGGCTTTTTGGAGCTCATTCCTTATGGTGGGATGCCTTGTTCAACCTTGATGCAGGGATGGGGGTGGGGGGTGGGGGGTGGGGGGTGGGTTGGGGATGGGGGGAGCTTGGTTCTGCCATGATGCACCAGGCTTTGTTGACTTCCTATGCTTGTCTTGACCTTTCTGAAAAGTGGATGGGGAAGGGGTGGGGGCCAGAGGGAGAGGGAACTGTGGTTGGTATGTAAAACGAATAGAAAATTTAAAACAAAAAAGGAAAACTCCCAAGTAATTCATGTACCTCTTTTGCTCTAAAAAGTTAGGGGCTTAATGTGCTACTCAGTAAGTGTTGGATGCACAATGTGACTTCTTTCTACAGAATGGATGCTGCAAAGGGGGTAAAGAGACTAAGTGTACAGTGGGAAAGTGTGAAAGGCACTGTCCAGGCCACATAATCAAGGTTAACATCAGCAGTGATGTGTCTCTGTGCCCTCGATGAAGTGGAATGAGAGTGCAGCATTGCCTCTGTGGTCTTCTTTCTCCAGACAAATCATGAGAAAAACATCACAAAATTTCAGGGGGCATTCTTTAAAATACCTTACTGGTGCCCTGCCTCACAGCCATTAAAAAGGGAGAAATGCCACAGGCAAAAGGAGTCCGAGGAGACACGCAGATCAAATATGGTGTCTGAGGTAGTGTCCAAGAATAGGACAAGGTGAAAATGACAGACTGTGGACTTCAGTCGATAATAACATGCCAGTATCAGATCATTAGTCAGAACAAGATGTTGATATTGGAGGAAACCAGATCTGGAGCATGGGGTTGTCTTTATCATTCCCCCCCTCCAATGTATCTTCTAAGTTCAAATTATTTTTGCATAGTTAATGTTCAAAAATGTGGCAAGATGGAAAACATTGCCAGTAAACTATAATCATGTTTTGTCTCCTTCATGTGATGATGTATATTTCTTTAAGTCTCCAGGTCTTTTCATTTGCCATATGTAGGTGTCAAAGGCCATACTATTGATGAAATAAGCTAGTGCAACTGAAGTTCTTCCTCATTTATTTTTCTTTCTCTGTTCTCATCTCTTGCCTAACAGTGTAGAAAGACTCACTCCTACCTGCACTCTGAGAAGAGGCCATCCATTCATATCTACTCTTTCTTTCTACCTCTGCTCTAGCTTGTGGTATTTGAAAAGCTAATTCATTCATGTGTGACTGCTAAGAGAGCCTTTCCAGAAATATGTTTGCTTTTTGACAGAGCAGTGCCTTTGCTGAGACATGGGGGCAGATGATCCAGGGAGCTGGCAGATGGCTGTCTGCCTCTCTATGGGGCTGGCCTCCCATCCCTTTCCTTGTAATTGCTGTTTCCCAGGTTGGATTACTGCTAACATCACCAAGCCTTCCTGGCACAGCACTGCAAGGACAATGAGCCAAAGGAGCCCAAGGCAGACTCTTCCATCACTGCCACTAGCAGGGTGTTTTAGGGACAGTTACTGCTTCCCTGGTTCTGCCATCTTCATGTCTGAGCAGAGAAGCAAATGCCTTTCTATCTCACAGGATTATGTGGAAGACCAGAGAATATAAAATACGAGGTATGGTATCCTGCTGAATGTTGTCTTTGTGATGCACCATTTCCTGCTCTTCTCAGGTTATCTCTCTGAGGCAGGTGGTATTTTTTTTTCTGCTTTTTAAAAAAATCCCAGTCAAAGTTTCCCCTTCCTCCTCCCCTATCAGCCCTCTCCCCAAACTCTGTTTCCCCTCCCTAGTCCACTCCATTTGTGTTTAGGAAAGGGCAGGTCTCCCATGAGTATCAATAAAGCATAGAAGTTGCAGTAAGACTAAGCACCTCCCCAAGTACTAAGGCTGGGCGAGGTGATCCAGTATGGGGAGGTGTTGGGGCCTATAGAAATGGCTTGGCTTTGTCTTGATTTAAAGTGAGAGAGTTTTTGCCTGCCCTTGCTTTTCCAAGGTGAAACAAACAGATGTCTGGCCTAAGATGTGAATGCAACAGGATACTTGGTGTAGGATGTGGTTGCTGCATGTCCTGCCTGAAAATAGAATATTTAACTCAGCATATAGTTAATTTGATGTGCTTCATGTCCTGCCTGAACAATAGAATACTTAGCTCAGGTTTTGGGTATTGAGAAGGTAATGTGTTTGCTTGTTCTTTGTATGTTGGTGAAGACATTTTTGCATTCTCCCTCTCTTTTGATGGGAGTATAAAAAGACTGTGCACAATAAACATGGGTGGTTCAATATTCACTGGATGTCCTCCCGACTCTATTCTGTGTCTCTGTCCTTTTTTTAATATCTTTAATTTTTATGACTGCCATTTCTTATTCTACATGCTTCCCTCTAATCACAGACCAGACAAATATAAGCCAGACGGGACCCTGCTGTTGTGGTTTCCGGAACATGGGATACTATAGGGAGGAGGGTCCCAAAAACCAGTAAAATAATTGAAGACAGCCCTTATTCTCACTGTAGAAGTCCCACAAGAAGACTAAGCTATACAATTGTAACATATATGCAGAGGGACTAGGTTAGTCCTGTGCAGGCTCTGTGGTTGTTGGTTCAGTCTCTGTGAGCTCAGGTTAGTTGATTCTGTGGGTTTTCTTGTGGTGTCCTTGATCCCTATGGCTTCTACAATCCTTCCTCCCACTCTTCTGCAGGATTTGCTGAACTCTACCTAATGTTTGGTTGTGGGTGGCAAATGGTATTATTACATCATGTTTCAGTAAGAAAATTTAGCTTTGGGGCATTAAGTCTCTCTGTCGGTCTAGTGTAGAGATCCCTTGCTTCCAGCCTGGGGCTCCTTTGAGACTTTGTATTGTATGTTGTGTTATCACTTGACTATTCTTCGAGATTCATGTAAAGGACTGCCTCTTCAGCTGGTGGTATAGTGGAAATCAATCAACCTTGGGCTTAGATCCAATGAAATCCAGCCAATGAATGATGTCTGTGCTCAGGGTGTGGTGTAGGTCTTGTAGCTCTTCACTCCTGTTTCAGTGTGACTGTTGCAGCCTGGGGGCAGCAGAGGTAGGCTGCCTTGGTCTCTAAGTCTTAGGATGTTGCTTATAGGCTCGTTGCTTCTGTTCTTCAATTAGCCTTGTTGTTTCCTGCCATCGTGACAGTTAGAAAGTCAGTTCTACTATAAGAAAATATTTTCCCTAGTGTCTCTTTCTTCACAGTTGTTGGTTCAGCCTTGTGAATAAGTATGTTATAAATTTTACTATGTAAGGAGTCACCGAGGAACCTTGTCAAAACACAGACTGATTTAGTAGGTCTGAGCTGAGGCTTAGATTTCTTACAGGTTCCAGTTCATGCTAATGCCCCAGTCTCTGAACACAGTTTTAGGGGAAGTTGATAGTCTGCCTATTCATGGTTTCACAGGACTGGTGGACTCTCCCACTGATGCAGAAACCTGTGTGGTCAGTGAACAGAGGAATGGGGCACACAGTGCCTGGGAGTGCCTCACGAAGCTTCTGGGTAGGCAAGCAACAGGGCTCAGCCCTTATGCTGCTCTGCATGAGCTCTGTCTAGATGGAATGTGATGACAAGTCTGAAGTTCCCCAGGCCAGAAGGCACAGCACATTCTGTGTCCCTGTGTCCACTAGGTTCTGGTATGATAAGGAAACTGACTTTGGCAAACTAAAAGGGCGAAATTAGATTCCTCTGGTTTGCTTCAAATTACTGGCTGAGACTCACACCTTCAGTGAGATCACAGGCAGCTCTTGCATTGTCCGGTCTTGTTTCTCTTCACACTCTGTAATTCAGCATGATGCATGAAATCACAAACTTGGGTTGAATTTGGAGCCATAGTGGCTCTGGTGAAAACCTCCTTGAGTGTGATATGATTAACCAAAAAGAGAGTTTGGCTCTTACTTATGAGCTCTGATTCCAAGAACATGGTTGGCATCAAATAACTACTGTTTATCCTATAAGATCCTAAACAACTACAGGCATAATGAATGAATTTTTTTCCTTTCAACAACCATAATTTGTAAAATCTAAAATGTTATATAGTAGAAGTTGATGGCAAAATATAGGGACATAATTGTCTCAACCCATAAACTCCATATTTACCTTTTTTTTTAAAAAAAAAAAAAAGTCAGAGTTTATATTCCCCTTAGCTCTTGAGTATTCATTGTTTAAGTTTTCAGACCAAGGAACTACCACCATCAAGGGATTATATTATGCTCTTATGTTTCTAATTATTGTGCTTGCTATGTTCCAAACTGTAATGATAGAAAATAATTCATTGGACCCTTTTATTTTTTTTCTAAATGAAAACATAATTAATTTGTATGTCTTCACACAAATTTGTGTGTGCAGTTTGTCAACAAATGAAGCTTTTGGAGTATTTGGTGTTTTGACTGAACATAGTTTTGGGTTTGATTATGAAAGAGTCATGATCTTTTGGAGCTATCACATTATCTTCTTTTATTTTCTTTATGCTTCCAAGTTGTAAATTTGTGCATTTATTGGGATGGGTACTACTACTACTACTACTACTACTACTACTACTACTACTACTACTACTACTACTACTACTACTAGCTTTCCCAAGCAATCAATCATCAGCGTCATTCAGACAACTCTGTTGTAGCAGCTACAGCACTATTCTGGCTGCTGTCCTATGTTGGTCGAGGGCAATTGTTAGCTTCAGGCCTGCATTTACTTGATAAGCTTTCCTCCTTTGCGTATTGAGCTTTGCAGCCTATGGACTGGGCAGTCTTCCATTTGTTTCAGAGATCTGCCTTTTTGTACAGCCAGAGCGTTTCCCTTGAGTACACTGATCATCGCAATCTACGAGTAGAGATAGTGGGAGCCCAGCACTCCCAGCACTGTCTGACAATCTCAGTCCTTTCATATTCTGTCCAGTTACAGCACCCTGCAAGAAGGAGGAGCCTGTGGAAACAGCCATCTGCCTGGCTTGGGCTCAGAACTCTCAGCCTTCCTTGACACTTGTTGTAAAGCTCTTTTATCTTTCCTAAAATGTATTCCTAAATTTTTTCAGTTATTGTTATTTTTTTGTCTGCATGAATCTGTTCATTGTTTAGCCATTCTTCACAATTGAGGCTCATTTATAACAGGAAAAATAAAAGACCCAGAGACTGATATTAGGGTTCAAACTCAATATCAGAAATGCAAAGCAGCTGGCCACTAGTTCTTACCTCTAGCTCAGGCAGAAAGGGCTGATCCACATACAAGATCTTCACCAAGCCTCAAACTGCTGCCTCTCCTGTGTGACTGGGGAACAAATGCTTCTATCTTCAGTGTGGCTGGAGACTGAATGCCTTTTACTGAGACCTTGCTTCTGTCTTACAGATTTCCCTAATGTTGGGATTAAAGGTGTGAGCTACAATTCTGATGTGGTCTTGTGTAGATCTGGGTGATCTTGGATTTACAGAGATCTGTCTATCTCTTAATCCTGAGTCCTAGGATAAAAGGTGTGTACCACCACCTCCTAGCTTCTGGCTCTGGGATTAAAGGTGTATGCCTGACTTCTAAGGCTCGTGGCTGACTTTGCTTTCTGGATCCTCAGGCAAACATTAATAAATCATATTACTACACTCATTGAGATTCAGGAAATAAAACTAACACAGCCCAGGGAACTCCTAAATATGAAAAGACTTACAAGACCCATCCTGAAGTTCAAAAATCATTGAATAAGTGCTGGAGAGAGATGGTTCTCAATTAGTCAAGCCATGGACAAGTGGTTTAAGGAGCTGTTGTGGCTTTCATGAGATGTCCTCTATGCTAGGAAGATGTCATAGATGTCACCTATGGTGGGAAGCTGCTTCAGAGTCATCTACACTCATGTACTATCTACTGCTCTAGTAACTCCAATAAACCTACTGTTTCACTGAGCTAGATATAATGGAATCAGTGCCTTGCCTAAGGTAAATAAATTTTAGTTCATGTCTACCTAGCAAAAATCATATAATATCAAGATTGGCATGTTGGAGTCTCTTTCCCTTTGGATCTAATAATATTTACTTCGATTATTTAAGGGTCTCATAGTGGGTACATATGTTTTTAAATATTATATCATCTTGTTGAATTCTTTTATCAATATAAAATGACCCTCTCTATTTTTTATACTTGTGATTTTTAGTATGCTTTATTTGATTGGAACATACCCATTCCTGTTGACTATGGGTTTCTATTTGTGTCTGGTATTTTTTCTGACCCTTCTTTTTAAGTCTTCCAATATATTTACTAGTGAAGTAAGTTATTACAGGTATTATACATTTAGGGCTTTTTTTTTTTTTTTTTGAAAAAAATCCATTTAGGCTAACTGTGGTGGCACATGTCTTTAATCTCAGCACTGGGGAGACAGAGATACGTGTATCTCTGTTAGTTTGAAGCCAGCCTGCTTTAAAAAGTGAGTTTCAGTATAGGCAGGGATGTTACACAGAGAAACCCTGTCTTGAAAAAAAATTGAAACAGAACAAAAGTCCATTTAGCCAGTCTATGTGTTTTGATTGGTTTCTGTTGTGGGGTATGTACTGCCTCTTAACATTTTTTTTTAACATGCACAATTTAAACAAGCCAACTCATCCCGACATGGGGTTTTCCTTTATAAACTTACATTTGCCTATGGGTCACATCTGTTTCCTCTATATCAGATGTAGTTTTTTGTCCCTCTGGGACAAATAACCCTTTCCCCTCTCACTTATTCCTTTTCCCTTTTCTCTCCTCGTCTGTCTCCTGTTTTTGTCTCTTATTCCCTACCTATTATCCCTTTGGAGCAAATCAATAGGCTTTGTGCCAAGAATTTGGTCTAGGGGTATCTTGTGTCAACTTTAAGGGGCTTTGACCAGTCCCACCACTGGAAGACTTGCCTGGTTACAAAAGATGGCCAATTCAGGCTCTGTATCCTCCAGTACTAGGAGTCCTCCTTAGGGTTACCCTTATGAGTTCCAGGAAATTTCCACTGTACTAGATTTTCATGTTACCCTCTGTTCCAGTCATGCCTCTCCATATTCTCTCCCTCTGGCCCTCCATCCCAGACCCGATCCTTTCTGTTTCTATCTTCACCCACCACCAGCCCACTCAGAAAAATCTATTCTATTCTATTTCCCCTTCTCAGGGCCCATGTGTCTTCTCTAGTGCTCTCCTTGTTATGTAGCTTCTGTGTCACTGTGGATTGGAGCGTGATTACCCTTTGACAGTTATATCCACTTATAAGTGAGTACATACCTCTCATGTTTGTCTTCCTATGTCTTTGTTGCCTCACTCAGGATGCTCTTTTTTTTTCTAGTTTCACCCATTTCCTGAAAATTTCATGATGTCATTTTTTTTCTAACAGTAATAATCCATTGTGTAAATGTACCACATTTTAAAATTCATTCTTTGGTTGAGGGACATCTAGGTTGTTTCCAGGTTTTGGTTGTTGCGAATAAAGCTGGTTTGAACATAACTGAGTAAGTGTCCTTGTGGTAGGATGGAACATCCTTGGGGTATATGCCAAAGAGTGGTATAGCTGGGTCTTGAGGTAGATTGATTCTCAATCTTCTGAGGAACTAGCATATTGATTTTCATAGTAGCTATACAAGTTTGCACTCCCACCAGCAGTGGAGGAGTTTTCCCTTTGCTCCACATCCTTGCCAGCATGAGCATCACTTGTATTATTGATCTTAGCCATTCTGACAGGTGTAAGATGGAATCTCAGAGTCATTTTGATTTTCATTTCCCTGATGGATATTGAACATTTCTTTAAGTGTTTCTTGGCAGTTTGAAATTCCTCTGTTGAGAATTCTGTTTAGCTCTGTACCCCATTTTGTGATTAGATTGTTTGTTGATACTTAGTTTCTTGAGTTCTTTGCATACTTTGGATATTAGCCTCTATCAGATGTGGAGTTGATGGAAATCTTTTTTTATTCTTTAGGTTGACGTTTTGCCCTGTTGATAGTTTCCTTTGCCTTACACAGAAACTTTTCTGTTTCATGACGTCTATTTACTAATTGTCGATCTCAGTGCTTTTGCTATCAGTTCATGAAGTTTTTTTTTGTGTGTGTGCAGGTGTATTAAAAAGCTATTGTCAACTTTCTTTTTTGTCAGGTTCAGTGTGTTTTATTTAAAGTTGAGGTCTCTGATCAACTTCAGCTTCAGTTTTGTGTAGGGTGATAATTATGGGTCTATTTGCATTCTTCTACATGCAAACATCCAGTTAGACCAGCATCATTTACAGAAGATGCGTTCTTTGTTTCAATCTGTGTTTCTGGCTTCTTTATCAAAAATCAGATGTCTGCAGGTGTGTGGATTTACATCTGGGTCTTTGGTTCAATTCAGTGGATCAATGTATTGCTTTTTATGCATACATTTTTATGCTTTTTATGTTATTATTATTACTGTAGCTCTGTAGTATAGCTTGAAATCAGCTATAGCTGTGTGCCCAAGTCACAAAGATGCCACCAGAGAGACAGACCCACTGATGCAAATGTATAAGGCTTATTGTTCATCCAACCATGACAGGGACCTCATCTGGCTAGCTGATGCAGCAGCCACCAGAGGAAGAGAGTTCCCTGTCTACTGTCAGAATTTTAAAGGCAAAAATCACAGGATTACATCTTTAAGGTAGAGGTTGGTTTCTGATTGGCTGACATTTGGGGAACAATCAAGGGAATTTCTCAAAGTCATATTTTGTCATGAGATATCAGTATACCAATTATTTTCATTGATCAGTGCTGAGAGGCAACATTCTGTGGTTTCTATGGTTTTGTCTTGTTACTTACAGGTAGCCTGTTGTACATAGAAAGCAACAGTTTTTGGAGACTACAGGGGAGGTTTTGTTATCCCCTGAAGTTTATTTTGTGGTCAAACAGTTCCAAGGAACCAAGTATCTAGGAGGCTAGGGGAGTTCTGGAGTTTCCTTGTGTTTAGTTTTGGCCCTTGGCTCTGGGAGGCCAGGGGATCTGAAGTTTCTTTGTGTCAGAGGCCTACATGTCTTTTCTGTAGCCTATCATGGCTGCTAAAGCAGGGGGCTGAATGAGGATCTGGTCCCTTTATTTTTCTCTAGTATGAATTATAAGAGTTGAATGGGAACTTACAATTTTTTTCCCAGTGTAAATTATAAGTGAAGCCTTTGAGTTTAGTTTACCCCTTTCAATAGTGATACCTCTGGAAGTTCTTTTATTATTCAGGATTGTTTTAGCTGTCCTGAGTTTTTTTGTTTTTTTCCATATGAAATTGAGTATTGTCCTTTAAAAGTCTGAAAAGAATAGTGTTGGAATTTTGATGGGGATTGTGTTCAATCTGTAGGTTGCTTTTAGTAGGATAACCATTTTTACTATGTTTATTTAGCTGATTCATGAACATGGAAGATCTTTCCATTTTCTGATATCTTCTTTAGTTTCTTCAAAGACTTGAAGTGTTTTGTCATACAAGTCTTTCACTTGATATATTATTTATGATTTATTGAATTTTGAGTGAGGATTCAGAAAAGCAAAGTCAGCCACAAGCCTTAGAAGCCAGGCACACACCTTTTAACCCCAGCATCCAGAAGCTAGGAGGTGGTGGTACACATCTAAAATCCTAGGCCTCAGGATTACAAGATAGACAGATATCTGTGAGCTCAAGGCCACCCACATTTACACAAGAGTGAATTAGTCTAAAAGACAATCATAACTTGATGGGAGATGTTATTCTGTATGTATGTTTCTCATACTGGTTAATAAAGCCCTGTGGCCAATAGGAAACAAGATACTTAGATAAGTAGAAATGGGTTAATAATTAAGGCAGAGCTAGCCCATAAACAATAATGGTAATTGGCCAACAGGATTGCATCAAATACAGAGTCTCAGAGTGTTACTTAGGGCTGGCGCGGCTGTGGGCCCAGACTGGCAGGCTGGCAGAAACATACACGCTACAGATGGTGCCCAACGTGGCTATAAGAACTTTTACTTAAAACTTAACAAAAGCTTAAAAAATAGTTTTTAGAAACAAGGGAACAGAGACTAGCAAGACTTCTTGGTAGCAGCATTTTCTCGGTTGGATTTGTTTTGCTGTAGACAGAGATTTGCGCAGCTCCTTTAAGGGAGGTTTCCAAAATTAGCATAAGCGGCAAAAAACCACCTTGCTTTTTAAAGAGCTCTGCTAACAATTCATTGGTGTATACGAGAGCTGCAATGAAGGTTTACACTGTGTTTTAAAAAATACGCTGGCTTGGGAGAGAAAAGGAAACAGGATACAATGGTTTAAAAAGCAAAAAGAAACTAAAATGGATGGTTGTGGTGGCGCACGCCATTGATCCCAGCACTTGGGAAACAGAAGCAAACAAATCTCTGTGATTTCAAAGTAAACCTGGTATGCATTGAATTCCAGGAGAGATAAAAGTTACACAGAGAAACCCTGTCTTAAAATATGTAAAAATAGAAGTAGAATAAATAGAGTAATAAAAAAGCCACGTAAAGATGGAAAACACAGAGAAATTTTGGATACTATACACGATTCTGTTGTCTTTAAATTATTTGATTGCTGAGAAAATAACAACTACTGATAAAAGAAATGCTGCTGGATTAATTCAATTTATATATTTTAAAAATGCTTTGACTCCAAAATTTAAGCCTAAGGACAAGTTACTGGGGAAAAGGATTTCTATTTTTGTTTCCAAAGAAAATGAAAAGCTATGGATTCTTTCCAGACTTATATGGTTTGATCAAGCGAGACCCCCTGAAACAGTGCCCCAGATGATCCAACATTCAAAGCAGTTGAGACAAAGCCTTGCAGACTACAGCCAAGATATCTGCGTCTTCTTAAGAGCCCCATGACAGCGCCCCCTACCAGCAGGAAGTAGTTTGGAAAGAACGACGCCCAAATTCCCAAATATTGTTTATAAATGTTTGTTTTCATTTAAATGGGCTTGGTTATAACTGGTTAATGACACAAGCAATCTTTATAAAGGTAAAAAGGGATTTATGGTATAGATATGAATACTTTGCTTTGAAATGGATTTTCTTTTATTGATACAATTTAAGGTCAATACCTCTTGTTTAGGTATTGTGTTTATATAGCTCATTGAAAAATGTAATGAATAATTTAGTACAGATTAGGAAATTACCTATGATAGTTAAAACTTGGAATTAAGTTAGTTAGGATTTCTAGATATACAGAGATGTATTTGAGATGAATAGGCATTCTTCAAACCTTTCAAAGACCTACAGAATATGGCATTTAAAATGGTTTAGGGTTTTTCTTGACAATGAGGCACAACTGCTCCTGGTAACACCACCTGCGTCAGAAAGGAAGATGGACATCGAAGAAACGCGTTATGGAGTTTGCTTCTAATATGGCAAGACTAGCCATTTGGGCAAGGTACTGCTATTCTGGACTGTTTGACTTTATGTTGTAGAAACTGGACATGCAGAACCCACAAAAAGGTGACTGTTGATGCAAGATGGACATTGCTACAGGATTCCTGCTTCATGGAAGAGGCTGCCAGACAGCCAGACAGTCTACAGGACACAGAGAAAAATGACTGACACACTGTCAATACAGGTAGACAGTTTAAAGTTTCCTGCTTTGTTGAGGAGTCTGGAGACACACTATGGCCTATGGGCTGAAGATGGAACATTACATAAGAACTTCGGGTGACTGACCAGGCAATGAGTTGTCTCTGTCATTTCTAGACTTTATATATTATCCTTCTGTGGTCTTTGATGGAGTTGAAGATAGGTAGTTTTGGTTATAGTTTTCCTTAATAAGGATTAAAGATAAGTTACATATAGGACTTTAGACTCACAAAGATAGGATAGATGATATTTTCTTTAATTCTTACAAAATGTTAATGGACTAAATATTGTTAACTGTGATTCTTATTTGATAACTGTTGTATGTTATATTTTGCTATGTTAAGGTTAAACCCTTTCTTTTACTTTAGACAGAAAAGAGGAGATGATGGGAGATGTTATTCTGTATATATGTTTCTCATACTGGTTAATAAAGCTCTGTGGCCAATGAGATAGCAAGATAGGCGGGGCTAGGAGACAAGGAGGAAAGAGGAAATGGGAAGGAGGAGTCGAGATGTAGACCTGAAAGAAAGAAGATGTGGGCTGCGGCTCCCGGATAAGACGACCATGTGGAAATACTTAGATAAGTAGAAATGGGTTAATAATTAAGGCAGAGCTAGCCCATAAACAATAATGGTAATTGGCCAACAGGATTGCATCAAATACAGAGTCTCAGAGTGTTACTTAGGGCTGGCGCGGCTGTGGGCCCAGACTGGCGGGCTGGCGGAAACATACACGCTACAATAACTCACACCTTTAATCCCAAAATGAGAGAAACCTATAAGACAGAAGCAAGGTCTGAGTAGAGGCATTCATTCTCCAGCCACAATGAGGAGAAGTAGCAGTTTGAGACTTGAAGAGCTTGCACATAGATTAGCCATGTTCATAGATCAGCCCTTGATTCATCCTGAGCTAGAGGTGAGAGCTGGTGACCAGATGCTTTGCTCCCCTGATCTTTGGCTTGAACCCTAATATCTTGTCTCTGGGTCATTTATTTTTCCATGTTACACACTTGCTTGGTTGGGGTTACCCTAAGATATTATATATATATTTTTGAGACTATTGTGAAAGGTGTTGTTTCCCTGATTTCTTTCTCAGTCTGCTAGTCATTTATATATGAGGGATACTATTTATTTTTTTAAGTTAATCTTGTATCCAGCCACTTCACTGAAGGTGTTTATAATCTGTAGGAGTTCCCTGGTGGCATTTTTAGGGTTACTTATGTGTACTATCATATCATGATAGTAATGATACTTTGACTTTTTTCCAATTTGTATCCCCTTGATATCCCTTCAGTTGTCTTACTGCTCTAGTATCCTGTGTATTCCTAATCTTTGCAAAACTTTTATTATGAAGGGATGTTGGATTTATCAAAGCTTTTTCAGCATCTAATGAGATGATCATGATTTTTGTTTTTGTTTTCCAGTTTGTTTATATGGTGGATTACATGAACAGATTTTAGTATGTTGAATCTGTAAGACCCTAATTTTGGGGTCCTGATGGGCCGATGGTAGAGCCCCATGACACAAACACCAAAACCAGGAGATGCAACAAGTAAGAGGTGTTTATTGAACGAGTGCACACTTGGGTGTCAGCAATCTTGGGGAAAGCTGCACACCCCTCAAAGGGTTCAGGCTCTTTTTATAGAGAAGACCTCAAATCAGCATACATGCATGGGGCACAAGGAAATTCATTACAGAGTATGATCTCATGTTTGAGAGATCACCCAGATGTGACCTGTTCTTCTTCAAAGGAAAAAACATAGAATGTACCTTGGAAAGTCCCTAGACTGTCCGTCCGTTGGCCAGAAGTGACCCAGACAGGGCTGTTCATCTGGAACCGTTTGTTCCAGGGTTGGAGCCTATTTCCTTGTTGTGGGCTAAGACCTGTGAGAAACTTCTTATCCCTTTTTTGTTTGCAAACTTTGCAAAAGTCTTTAACACTTTGGCTTTCTTTTGGCTGTACATTTAGAGCCTTCAGTTATTCCACAAAGGATGATTCAGTAACTAGCCCTATTTAATAAGATCAGCCTAGCATATAATCACTAGCCCCATCACCACAGTAACCTTTCTTGTTCTCATAATTCCTGATCTTTCCGCCTATGTCAACGTTCATTCTTTGTGATTTTCTATATTCTGCTTGCAAGAACTATTCTCCTGCCCCTTTCCCATGTCCTTGCTCTGCAAACCATGTCTGCATCTTTGGGATGAAGCCTACTTGATCATGGTGAATGAACTTTTTGGATAAGTTTGCTAGTATTTTTTGAGTATTTTTTTAAAATCTATGTTCATAAAGGAAATTGGTTTGTAATTCTTTCTTGAATCAGGACAACTGTGAACTCATAAAATTTGGCAATATTCCTTCTGTTCTATTTAGTGGAATAATTTGAGTAGTATTGGAGTTAACTAGTTTTTGAAAGTCTGATAGAATTATGACCTTGATTTAACTTTGGTAAGTGATAACTATTGAGAAAACTATCCATTTCTTTTAGGTGTTATAATTTTGTGTAATACAGTTTTTAAAAGTATGACCTAATTATTCTTTGTATTTCCTCGATATCTGTTGTTAGGTGTCCCTTTTTGTTTCTGATTTTGTTGGTTTGGATATTCTCTAACTTTTAGTTTGGATAAGGGTTTATCTATCTTGTTAATTTTCTCAATGGACTAACTCTTAATTTCATGGATTCTTTGTGCTGTTTTCTTTGTTATTATTTTACTGATTGCAGCCCTCAGTTTAACTATTTCTTGTCATCACTCCTCTTAGGTATGCTTGATTCTTTTTGTTTTAGAGCTTTCAAGTTGCTAGTATGAGATTTTTTTTTTATGTTGGCATTTAGGGCTATGAACTTTCCTCTTAGCACACTACTTTCATTGTGTCTTATAAGTTTGGATATTTTGTGTATTTATTTTCATTGAATTTTAGGAAGTCTTTAATTGTTTTCTTTATTTCTATCTTGACTCATTTTTCATTCAGTTGTACAGTTTCCATGAATTTATAATCTTTCTGTTCTTGTTGATATCCAGCTGTAATCCATGGTTGTCTGATAGAATATAAGGGGGTTATTTCATTTTCCTTGTATCTGTTAAGACTTGCTTTCTGATCGAGCAAGTGGTCAATTTTGGAGAAGGCTCTCTGAGGTGCTGAGCATATATTTTTGTGCATTTAGTTGAAATGTTTTGTAGATATATAGTAAGTCCATTTGGATTATAATGTTTGTTATAGCTCTGGTACCTTTCTGTTTAGTTTTTCTCTGGATGACTTGTCTATTGCTGAGATTGGGGTATTGAAGCCTCCTACTATCAATGTATGAGGGTCAGTGTATGGCTTAAGACTTAGTAATGTTTCTTTTACAATCATGGCTCCCCTTGTGTTTGGGACATAGATGTTAAGAATTGAAACATCATCTTGGTGGATTTTTTTCCTTTGAGTATGAAGCGCTTTCCCCATCTTTTTTTGATTATTTTTGGTTTGAATTCTATTTTGTTAGCTATTAGATTGGCTATACCAGCTTGCTTCTTATGGCCATTTGTTTGGAAATCTTTTTCCAACCTTTACTCTGAAGTAATGTCTATCTTTGGTGTTGAGATGTGTTTATTTGCAACAGAATAGATCCTGTTCTCACATCCATTCTGTTAGTCTGTATCTTTTTACTGGGGGAGTAGCTCCCTCTATTCGCTTACCTAGATATTCCATTTTCGGAATTCCTTCAGTTTGTGTTTTTTTTTTATTGCTTCTATTTATCTTTGTAAAAGTCTTGACAAGTTTTGTTTTTCTTTCAGCTGTGTTTGTTTGTTTTTTCCTTGACTTTCTTTTTAAGGGATTTGCTTATTTCGTCCACCTTTTTTTTTTTTTTTTTTTTTTTTTTTTGGTCTTTTTCTTGATTTCTTTAAGGGATTTATTCACTTCTTTAAGAACCTCTATCATCTTCATAAAGATGGCTGGCCATCTTGGTCTTCTAATCTCATGTATATTCTTAATTACTTTCTGCCTCGCTTATTGTCTTTGTTATTAGTTAAGTGTTCTTTTTTGTGATAAAGTTTTCTTTTTCTTGAATCTGTTCTTCTATTGAGTTCTATACATTGTGTGTTTTCTTTACAGGCAACAGGCTCAAGGTTTTGAGAAAAAGGAGACTTCTGTATGTCCAGTATGCCAGTTGGTGGGGCTGGGGCTTACAGAACTGGTGGCCACTTTTCTGAAACTGTAAGGCCAAGATAGTACTTTTTCTAAGAACCAAGAAACAAACAGAAATTATATCAGGGATTTGGGTACTAGAACCTGTAGTCCCATATTCACAGGCTATGGAAGAGAAGATCCTTATCCATGGAACTTTTGTCTCAAGGCACAGAAATCCTTGCTTCTAGATAATGTAGAATGTGGAAGAGATCTCACTAGGTCCCATAGGTTGAGCAACCCTGGAGTCAGGTCCTGTAGCTTTACTATTTGTAGTCTTAGAACTGAATGATGTAGAAGCAAATGTCTGAGTCACTGGGGCACAAATACTTGTGGAACTGAGGCATGTAGCATTGGTTGTCATGATCCTGGAGATGACAGTCAAAGATAAGACCTTCTTTTGGTCCAAGGAATCAAGTTTTTAAGCTCCCTGTAGACAGAATTTCAAGACTGTGCTGGGGATGAGACTTTTCCTAATTCCCAGAGTAAGAACAAATGGTAGCTGAGATTGGAACACTAATAGCAGCTTTTCTGGTTTCTGGGAAGCTCCTGATATATAGTGTTGAAGCCAAGACTTTTTGGCAAGCAGCTATAGGAACTCATTTCTGATGGCTGGAGAAGACATTTTCCCCTACATCTCTCTGGGCAAGTGTTGTTAGTTACATTTCTGTTGCTGGGATGAAACATCATGACCAAGGCAATTTACACAAGAGTTTATTTGGGCTTACACTCCTAGATGGTTAGAGTTCATGATGGTGGAGTGAAAACATGGTGGTAGGGGCAAGAAGCTGAGGGCTCACATCTTAACCTATAAGCACAAGGTAGAGAGAATGAACAAGCAATGGCTTGAGTCTTCAAACTCTCAAAGTTGGCCACTAGTGACATATTCCTTTAGCAAGGCCATACCTCCTAAGCCTTTCCAAACACAATTACAAACCAGGGAACAAGCATTCAAATATCCAAAACTTTGAGGGACACCTCGTTTAAATCACCATATTCCAATGTGTTAGTCTTAATCTGTAGCTATGGCTGTCACTGGACCTGAAGCTGCAGAATTGAACCAAATCATACCATACTAAACCAAACCTAACCAAACCTATATATATATATATATATATATATATATATATATATATATATATAAATCCAGTCAGTGAGAAATGAAATTGGATAGGGATGAGATGTATAGGATTGGCAGATTCAGGAATATAAGGGAAGAAACTCAGTTTAGAACTTGGCAAAGTGACATACATCTTTAATCAAAGAACATAGGAGGTTGATAATGAATACCAGACCAGCCAGGGCTGTATTACAAGATTCTATCTTTAACAAAATAGAGAGATGGAGAGAGGGAGAGAGGGAAGAGAGATTCACTTTTCTATAGAGGTTCAAGATTCCTCACGTGTATGAGCAACAGAACAAACTGTTAGCAGGTGAGTGTTTTGCTCCCAGATGTCAAGGTGCTTCCAAAATTTTTTAATGTGCTCTGCTGATTTGTTTCAGAGTTTCTACATTATAATACACTGTGTATTTTGTTTTACTTTTTCCAGAGGGATGTAAATAGAGCTGGGTGTAGGCAAATGTTTGTTATTTGATCAAGAGTGTAAGGAATGATAATGATAAACATTCCAGCTTCTTTGAAAATTCTCTCCTTTAAAATTTTTTTAAATGTTTGAATTTATTATTATTGTGTATACATGTACATGATATGTGTGTGCCCCAGTGCATGTGCAGAGATCAGAGGGCAACCTGCAGGAGTCTGTGCTCTCCTTCTGCCTTCATGTAGGTTCTAGGGACAGAACTCAGGTGGCTAGGTTTATGTGTTAAGCACCTTTACCAACTGAGCCACCTCGTTGGCCCTACTTGGAAAATTTTAGTTATGCATCTGCTAGCTAGTTTTTGAATGGAATGTTGGCCTGGCCTAAATACTCAGGTTTTTTTTTTTTTTTTTTTTTTTTTTTTAAGACAGGGTTCTCTATGTAGCTCTGAGTGGCCTGGAATTCTATAGGTCAGGCTGGCCTCAAACTCATAGAGATCCATCTGCTTCTGCCTCCAGAATATTGGGATTAAAGGATATGCATCCCCATCCCCAGTCTAAATACTCCAGTTCTTATGTGTTCCCTGACTTCAGTTTTACTCACAACACACTTTTCTACAACTTATACTTCTGATTAGTTTGCTTTTCATGACCAACACCTGTTCTTTCACAGCCGTGTAATCTGTCCACTGATTATGCTTGCTATCATGCCCATTTACCAGAAAGTTCTGACAGTAATAACCCCTAGATTGGAGCACTCACTCTACTAGGATTCCCAAGGCAGTATCTTCTTAAAATCTTATCTAAATTAGGTTCAAATATGACTTCAGGCCCATGGTCCTTGTCTTTGATAGTTTGTGGTTTGAATTCTGACTACCTAAAATTCCATGGAGTGTAAAGTTAATAAATCTGGCTTTATATTTTCACAGAATCAGCTGCTCTGTCTTTCTGAGACTCTACAGACATTTTTTTTTTATTGTTTGCTTTGGAGAATCACAAGGAATTTCAAATGCCTCCTTAAAAATGAAAATACTTTCTCCCTTCTCTCTTTTATCAGATGGATGTAGATTTCCATACTAGAGGGAATCCTGGTTTATGTCTTTAACCCCTGATAAAATTAGCTTTTTATTATGCAGCATGTACAAACAGACTTAGAGAACAGAATTTCACCAATTGATCAATTATTCAACCATACAACCAGAACTAGGGAGATAGGAACTGGTACCCAACTTGGGACTCAGATTTCTGGGCCTTGAGTGTTGAGATATGCTAAGAATCATTTGTCTGTTGAAGGTTACAGTGAAAAAGCAACCACAGTGAGTTGCTTCTGTTTGTAATGAGTATTTGCAATGAGTGGGAGCAAAGGGGATGGAGATTACAGACAACTCACCTGATACATCTCCTGCTGAGTTGGCCGTGGACACAGAGGGATGATTCTGCTGTACCCATGTTGGAGAGAACTCCTGGGAAGTGAGGGAAAGATGGCCTTTGTCATGCATAGGCACTAAGTTCATATCATAGATCAAATTATATTTTCTCTTTGTTATTCCAAAGATTTAGTAAAGTTCACTGAATTATTCTAACTTTGTCTTAAATATGCTAAGGGGAATTAAGGACAGAGCCTAGATTTGACATAAGTTATAAGGTTTGATGGGAAACCAGTCAGTTTAATGTTAGCAGTGCTACCTTCTGATATGTCCCTAAGAGACAGGGAAGTTGCAGGGGTGACATTGATAATACAAGTCCTGTCTCTCCTGACCTGTGGAAGACATCCTTCCCTTTGGATACTGTCTGGTTGTATCAAAAAAGCAAATGTCTCCCTCAACAAATCTTCCTTGGTTCTGTGCCTTGGTCTTTTATGTTATATTACTGGATGGCTTGTCTGTGGGGGACCTGTTAACCCACAGGTCAGATTCTTAGCTAGACTTGTTTAGGTTCAAAGATGTGCAGCTCAATTCTAGCTTTTGAGATTTCTAGAGTGATTGTGATATAAAAATGAGAAAGGACACAAAAGTCAGATCCTCCTTCAGCCTTTTTCTTCTGAATAGACACTTGCTATTGAAATTAACCTGGCTTTTGCGAAGAATAACACTAATATTAAATCAGACAAAGCCAAGTGAATATTAACAATAATTAATTCACTGCAATCGGAGGTTTGATCTGCACTGGTCTTGCAGCCTCAGTGTGTTAAGCTGAGAGGATGTTTATCCCTAAGCACTAAGAACAGCATCATTCATCATTCTTGTTGGCTCATAGTGATAGCCAGGATGGTAAGATCAAGTGAGCTAGATTTGGAATTGGTGTTCCAATTATATGAGACTATATTACATGTCATACTTGAGAGTGATTGCATTGACACAAGCATTTTCAGCCCTTTCCCGGGAGGAATTTGTTTTGGACTGTCAGCTCTAACACCTGTCTTACCTAAATGCCAAGATGACAAAATATGTTTGAACCAAAGAGTTTAGGACTGGAAGATCTAGATTTCTTCACGTAACATTTTTGGTGTTGATATATTTTGTGGCCCTAGGATGTACAGATAATGATAATTGTGTCTCCAAATTAGGCCTTTCTTTGTGCCTTAAGTATGAAAGGAAAAAAATTCTTAGCATTTTCTAATACTGGGAAATTTTTTCTTTATGTAGTGCTATGTCTTAGAAAGCCTAACTTTTAATGCATTATTCATTCTTGGAAAAATTTTTGATTAAAAGCAGTCAAGATGATAATCAAATATTTAAAAATATGCAAATGTAGCACTGTCAGTTCCTCTTAGCAGTGCCAATATTTTTCACTGCAAACACACTCTAACTGCATTTTTTGCTCTGAAATAAGACATATTTGGTAAAAATAGAAATGAGTTATTCGCTTGTGAAGTAACACAAATTTATGCTTTGGGAGAATATAATTTTGCTATGAAGTAGAAAATGTTTTTAGCATTTTATGTAAGAAAACCACGACATGCTTATAAACACTCTATCAAGCAATTTTACAATGGGGCCACCACCAACATGTGGTAACTCAATAAATACTCACGGACACACGGAGTATGAAATATACATCTTGATTTTATAATCGTGTGTGCTTTATTTTTTACACAAATGGAAGTGTTGAATATTTACACTTAACAGGAGTGTAAGCTGTGCAGTATCTCTGTAAACTCCAGCCAGGCAAGGAGTAATTCCCTCTCCCTCCCTCCCCTCCCATCCTGCATTACAGCTCGATGGAGAAACACCCTGTCAGAGAGAAGCACAAAATTGTTATAGTAAAAGGATCTAATGGGTACAATCTGGTGCACTCAGAAGTTAAGATACACTTAGGAAACACAAATTTGAAAAGAAGATAAATTTTCCATCTAAAGTGGAGTCAACTTTGCCACTTGATTTTCTGTCCTCATGAGCTTTGAGGGAGATACTGTACTCTTTTAGCCAAACTTTACCAAATTTTTCTGCCTATCTTAGCTTGTCTTCAGCTGCTACAAGAAACTGCACAGCTGTTCGAGAAATGATTTCTGAAGCACAGGTTTCAGTGAGGAGGGATATTTACAGACTGAAGTGTGTATGTGTTTCCAACCACATTGAATCATATACCTCATGTACTGTGTATACATGGTGCACATACCATATATACCATACACTTAATGCATACCCACAGAATTCTCTATGGAGTTTCCTGGAAAATGAGTTGTTACAGGAGGTACTCCACATGCTTTAAGGGAACTGATGTCTCCCTAGGAGTGACTCATTAGTATAATAAACTTAGGAACTAGCCTTAGTCCTCGACTTAGATGCTTTTTTGTAGAAATTTTAGGCAGGACCAA
Source organism: Cricetiscus sungorus (assembly GCA_030556225.1). Classification (NCBI taxonomy): domain Eukaryota; kingdom Metazoa; phylum Chordata; class Mammalia; order Rodentia; family Cricetidae; genus Cricetiscus; species Cricetiscus sungorus. The sequence continues at coordinate 55,621,785 of JANBXA010000007.1, read as the reverse complement.
GACAGTAAAGAAGATGTCATTCCACTAGCATGTCCATTCAGTCTCACCAGAGCAATCACCAGCTGATAAGCAGAGGGGGCTTCACATGGAAATGAGAAAAAGAAAGTAGGGAAAATCTCTCTCTCCAAACCAGGGCGGTGTCATGGCTTCAGTGAGGCTTGTTAGAATAGTTGTTGGGGTCAGAGTTTGCCTCTGTTAAAATGAAGCGTCCTCAGCCTGGGTGTGGCTGGGAGGAAGTTCCTGGAGCTGGGTCCAGGCAGAGGCTTCCAGGTGCCAGGGGCCCACAGCTCTTGCATCAGCACTGCCAGGGCAGTGGTGCAGGCTGACTCCAGGTCAGGGCCTCACACTCAGCTTTGCTTTCTGGGCTGAGTAAATAAAATGGTGGCCTCAAGTATTTGTGTCATTAGTCCATTGTGTGGACTTGCTGTCTGAATCAGCCGTGAGCCCTTTATAGGACAAGAGAACTAAGGAGCCTTTATAGGACAGGATAACTAAGGAGTAGGACGTGGCAATGACAAGAGAAGAGGGCAGGTAAGTTCCGGAGAAAGGCAAAAAAAAAAAAAAAAAAAAAAAAAAGGGAAACAGAAGGTGGAGGTGAAGGAGGGACAGGGAAAAAGAGAGGAGGAGGGGTGGGGCAAGGTTCATAACTCAGGAAGGATCAACAGGGGAGGGTCAAAATGACAGAGGTGATGAGAGAAGGGAAGCAGTAGAAAAAAAATTAGGGGAGGAAATAGGTGAGAGCCAGAGGTGCAAAGAGCATCTCTGGCTCAGTCCTGAAGGGCTGGCAGTAGGATCTAAGACAGCTCACAGAGGCACACAAGTGCGGCTTCATTTAGATGGGCTTGCCAAATGGATAGAGCCAATCCCTGACTTTGGGTATGGGAGGAAAAGCCTTTGAAGAGTAGGCCATCAGCTCTCATGGAAGAGAGCAATAAGCAAATGCCTCAGCAACAATTGTCTGCAAGTGGGATTTCGGTTTTGGTAAAGCTGAGACCCCCATGGTGCTACACATTGTACCAGAGCATGAAAAATAGCACCAGTGACACGATCTGGCACTTTTCCGAAAGGGCCCAGCATGTGAAGGTGACACTGTGCCCCCAGCAAGCCTTCAGATTGGAGAGAGCTCCGGACAAAGTTTGCAGTGTTAGCACCAGTCTGGCCCAAGGCTCCAGGTGCATTTGCACCAGATGTGATCTGGGTGACTTTCATGCCATTTCCATATATGTTGTTGGATTTGCTGCAAAATACACCAGGTCTTTGGAGCCATAGAGACCTCAACATTGGGAATTGCAAGACAACACAACAAAATAGATGTGTGGATTCTATAGGAAAAGACCCTCTCACCAATGTGCTTGGTGATTCTTCAAGCAAATATATATGTATTTATATTTATATAAATCTACATAAAAAATCAGTGCTAATGCTAATCTGGAAGCATCTACACTGGGAAAATAAATAATTATATTACTACAAAACCAATGGTATGTGGTTCAATTTGATTGTACTCAGCCACAGCAATACTATCAAATGGAAAGCACATCACACAACTGGAGAAAACATCTACTCATTAATGACAATCCTCTAAGGTAAAATGGTTGCATGCTCAGTGGAGAAACCAAAGAAGTTATCATGGCGGCCTATAAAGAGAGCAGGGATCAGGAATGGCATTCTAGTGGCAGAAAACTTCTGAGTTCAGTATTGATGGAAGTTGGCCTTGACCTGAAACTGGTGAGTTGCAGACATGGACACATCTTTTAACATTTTCAGCCATCTAAGGCTATCTCTGGAAAACTGAACTTTCATGTGAGGGGGGAAAAAGCATGGCTGCTTGCTACCCCTTTCCATTGGCAAAGGCTGCCTCAAAACTATGGGTAGATGCATGCTTTTGCATTTTAATGTTTGTTTTGGTGACTGCAGCTAGGCAGATGATGGTATGAAGGACCCTTGATTTTGGAAAGAGACTCTCGGTTTTAAGCTCTGATGTTCTAACTTAGAAGAAGCCCCATCACTCTGATGGCTCTGTCTTTTGTTCTTGTAGTCCAGCCTATGTGCTGGTTGGCTGCACAGTGTGGCAGAATCCTGCCAGGTCTTGATGTACCCCAGAAATAAGGCGATGGGGCTTAATCTGGGCATGCATAGAACCCAGATGTAAGTGGTTATTAATAACACTAAAAAGTCTCTCTGAATACCTTGGGCAGAACCAGTGCTGATGTCACCATCAGCGGTAAAGTGGGAAGCTAACTCTTATGTTTCAGCTTATAGGCTTTGGGAAGGTTTTTTTTCCCCCCCAAATCATCATTATTATAATTGTTAAAAAAATGAACTTGGTCCAGGTGCAGCCCTAAGGAAGGCAGTTCAATTGGTTGAGCTCAAAGTCATAAATTGTCCTTGCTTTGTGGTACTCTTTGCCCATATACTGAAACAAGAAAAGTGCATCCCTCACCACTCCCAACCACTATTTCTCTTCCTCAGGGAAATAGTGCATGTTAGGACAGATCTCCCCCTGTAATGCCAACCCGGTTTGTTACAAAACACTCAGTTGCTCTGTGAAACAAAGAAAAGATAATCCTAACGACTTATGGTTTGCCAGAATACAGGGTCTTGAACTGTATGCAAGTGACTAGGAACAAAATTAATTTTGACTATCTGCATGGTTGGCTCAAACTACTTAACTGGAAAAAAGCAATCATTCCCTTTTGATTATTAGCATGAGTTTATCTCTAAAAACCAATCAGCTTTAAAAAAAAAAAAAGGTAACAAAAAAAAAAAAAACCTCTTTCAAAACTATCCATGAGGGTAACTTATTAAGGGATGTGTTCCATAAGAGTGTATCGCTAGTGTGCTAGTGTGCATGTGCGATGAGGGAGGTGAGTGAGGGAGAAGTCTTCATCGGACCTGGTGGGCACTCAGATGCTCTGAATGGGTCATTGGCAACAAAAGGAAGAGTGCAACCTCAAATTCTTGAATTTGATCATCTGCTGAGAGTGTGTACATTTTGTCTTTCAATGGTTTTTTAGTCTTTACAAAATATTTCACAAAACTTTTAACCTATAGAAATTCATTTCTATACATTTAATATATTTTATTGTATAAATTATTCTCATCTGTAGTGCCTTCTTTCAGTTTATAAATGGCAAAATAGACGATTGACAATCATAAAGCTAGTCCAGGTGGAATCCCCTCCTCAGTAAGGTTAATTCTCACACAAGTTGTCAATTTTATGACACACTTGTCTTTACACATGCCAGCCAAGGAAACTAAACAATCATCCTCCCCTGATACTATGTTGTCTCCAAAGGCTCTCTTTTCTGGTTTCCTTATTTCCTTTGCTTGTTAACTCAAAGGATGTGCATAGTTATAAAATTCGAAGTGTACCAATTACAGAGGTGGGGAAAGGGAAGGTTGGTGAGGTTTGAGTGCTGGCAACTTTTCTTAAAGCAAAAAACACAGAGAGCTCAGCAGCTAAATCAGCTCTGGACATCTGCTGGGGTGAGAAGGATGCCTATCTCTAGGGCAGAGAGCCCATCAGAGGTTCATCTCGACACCTGGTCCTTTGAGCAAACCAAAGCCTCCTGCATACTGCAATGTCTTTTCTGTCCCACCCTTTGGCCCCTCTGTTTCCTTCATGGCTTCACACAGTTTGTGTTGTACATTCATAAGGATTCACATTGACTGCAAAAACATAAATGCAACAAAAACATAAAAGCCTCCAAGTATTATATTATATATATTTTGTTCTTCTAAATGCTCTTCTGTCGTCAGAGGTGCAGTAACTAAATTATAACTTTTCCTTTGAGGGAATCCAGATGAAAGGCCCAGATTGCTCTTCAATAACAATCTTGCATTGGTTGTATATATCTTCTAAGGTGTCTCCTTGGACAATAGCTGTGTCAAAGGCAAAAACACCCAGAGTTAGGAGGCATTCCCTTGGGGATGAGGACAATGATCTCTCACACAACAGAAGCTCAAATCAGTGACAGACAACTCATCAGAAAGCTTAGTGTCCCCTTTGTAGAAAGAAAAGTCACACAAGTGTGGTCACATGAACAATGCTTAAATGACATGCCCTATGTCAGTCCCAATCTTACTACTTTCTGTGTTTGTTCCCAGTTCTAGCAAAGAATCATTTGTTCATTTCATGGATGCCTACTCTGAGCCAGGCAGTAGAGCAGAGCACAGAACACAGAAGTTTCAGACTGAGCTCTCCCTGTTGGCCATGGAGTTTCTACACTGCACTCTAGCTAAGGCAAAAATTCACAACTTGTAGACATGGAAATAACAGGAGTTTTGAAAGAAAAGTTTTGTTAACTTTTTCAATTTCAAAAACCTTTACTGAGAAACACTGTTTATTCTTCAAGTTATTTGGTAAAGTAGGATTTTTACCTCACAGAGCTATTTATACTGTGCATACCCAGTAAGGGACATAAATAAGAGGAAACATAAATCACTAAACTTAAATTACTAAAACACTCAGTTCTCAGCATAGATTTAAGTACATTTTCTTGTCTCTTTTGAATAAATACTGTCTTGGCATTAGATCTCCAAAACATTAGCATTATCCGTCTGCCACCAAGGTCTAAAGACAAACTATTATTGAAATATGGTTTACATCTTTGTGTTTCAAAAACAATATTTAGATCATACTAATGGCAATCTAATCATGAGTTCAAACTATGAGTCAAGTAGTCATTATTTTGATTTAATTTTCCCAATTGGGAACTGAACTTGAGTCCTCTGGAAAAGCCATTTCTGCCACCCTTTGATTTTTCCCACCTGGATGCTCATTTAGAATAATGTATCACTCATTTAGAGTAATGTATTACTGAGAGAAACCTTAACATTAACTTTAGTCAAAACAGTTGCAGACTGCCCTGCTACTGGCACCTTTGGTATTCTGAGTATGATTCAAAACGACTACAACAAACCCCATCTCATTTCATGCTAGTAATTCACGAGGGCAGTTGTTAGAGTTAATGTTATTTTGGAGGGGGTTATATTTGAATGGGTCAAACTTGGAGCCTTGTGCAAGCCAAGTAAACACTCTACTATTGGGCTTCATCTCAAGTGCCTTGTTTATAAATCAGTGAGAATCAGTCGCAAGATAAATTCCACCAAGGCTGTTTTCTCTCAGGATTTAATCAGTGTTTCATGAGAACAGGGAAGAAAAGAGAACTCAGGACATCCGCAAGAAATTTATATTCCATCCCTAAAACAGCATGTTGTCAAAGACACTTTTTAAAAAATCAAAAGCTATTATTGGATTCGAAACAGTGGTAACTGAAATATCTCCAAATGTGTTCTTTTCATGCTGCTGACTGAGGAGCTAGGCCTAGGGGGGGTCATCAAGGCAGAGGCTGCTACCCTTGTTGAGCCTTTCAAGTTTTCTGAGTCTATCAGGGGATAATTTCATGAGGTAACATGACTAAGATCGCCTTAACAATGGGGGATGCTCAGGGGCCTCTACCATTTGTGGTTTAGGGCCAGTAGAGAACTGGGAGTGAGCTAATAGCCAAAGAGAGGAGAGAATCCAGAGCCCTCAACTAACTGAGCAAGGCAAACAGAATTACAAAGAAAGAAAGGAAGAAAGAAAACTACCAGGCAATCTCAATTGGAAGGTTTTGGGGCCTAGATTTAGCAGGCATGGAACCTATTCTAAGTATAATACCAGGGAATTTATCAGGGCCAAGGAAACTTACCTGTAAAATATTCCCCAAATTCTTGTTCTAGCTTAATTGCCCGGTCATAGGTTTTCTTGGCTTGTTCCTCTGTTAGGCGCTTATTCATCTCCCTGAGAAAATGAGGATTTGCTATTAGAACACAAAGAGAATATACTGAACCTCCCCAATTAGAATTTGTTGGTGGAATCATTTCAGCCACTGAGGGCTCCATGCCAGTGTGTTCTCTCTCTTGTAGGACAGGCATCATGTGTAATAATTGGATTGAAGCCGAAACTGTCTCCTTGTGATCTGTAGACCCTGGTTTGGTCTCTTTGGTTCCTTCAGTCCCTAGGGTGAGATTAAACTTCCTCTCCATCAGGCCTCAGAGTGTTTAAATGAAGGGCTTGTGTGTTGTTTGAGGTTCTGCTTCATCAGAACAGATGGTCCTTCAACTACTTTGTTATATTTCTAATCCTAAATTTTTTTTGTTTGACCTTGTTTGAGTAGATTTCTACACCTCTAAAATATATATAAGATCCAGAATTGAAGACTGTCTTCCAGAAGTGGTCAGAGGTAGAGCATAGGAGAGTGTACTTGGGCATGTTAGGCAGTACTATCCCGAGGGAACTCAGTTTGTTTGTTCTCAGGTCTTACAAAAGGTTTAGTTTCTTGTCTTCTTCCCTTTTAAGGTCTGCTGTTCACCCTCCATGCTACTCTGGTAAGCAGAAACACATAGAGCTTCTAGTGTATTATGATAAGCAGAGCAGACCCCTGAGGTATTCTGCAGCTCTAACTACTCAACTTCTTTCTACAAATGTTGAAGCCTGCCTATAGTGACTGGAACTCTAACTTTTCTGTTCTTATGACCAGACAACAATGGAAGGTGCTGCTGAAGGTGGACATTTCAGTGGACACATAATAACTGGAAAGTGCTGGGACCATAATAGTTTCAAGTAAGACTGTAACCTAGCAGTTTTGTCAAATGGTGAGGGAGGACATGGAGCTTTGTATAGAAGGATCTCTAATACAAAAGATGTGTAGGATACAGACAGATAGGAATAGTTTCTAATGTTTAAGAGCACACTAAGATAAATGTGGATGACAGTAATTAATTCACTATTTCAAAGCATCTAATAGGGATTGAACTCATCTCAAGAATAGACTCAAGTGATAAATGTTCGAAGAGCCTGACTTGACCATTACATTTTGTATTTATGAATCAAATTATTATATCTTGTCCCATCAACAATACATTTACTATTTATAAATTAGAATGCATTTAAAAGGCAAAACAAACAAACCTGGTGCCTGCTTGATTTTTTTTCAGATAGGAAAAGGAAAATAAAGGAATTATGCCTAGGACTCTACTAGTTTGGTTTATTATTATATGGACATGCTGTTTGAACATATGATAACTTAAGTGCTCCCTAGTCTCAAATACAAATAAGGTGGGAGTAAAACAGATACTTTTCGAATTCTCTCTACAATGAATTTATTGATTCCTAGCCAGTACTAGTGTTATTTTCTTAGGGTCTCTAGGCACTGAAAATAAAGGTTCAACCAAGCTTATGGAAACTTATGAACTCTTGACTGACATCTGTGGAGCCTCCTTGGGACTGAACTAGGTTCTCTGCATGTGGGAGAAAGTTGGCAGTAGTACCAGGATCTATCCCTTGTATATGAGCTAGCTTGTTAGGCCCAATCCCTATGGTGGGATGCTCAGACTTAATGCAGAGCGGAAGGGCTTGGTCCTGCCCCAACTTAACGTGCCAAATTATGTTGACTCCCAAAGGGGGCTCTTACCTGTTGGGAGGACTGGATAGAGGATGGGCTGGCAGGGAGGGGGGATGGAAAAGGGAGGGGACAGTTAGGACAGAAGGAAGTGTGGGAAGGAGAACTTCAGTTGGAATGTAAAATGAAATAAAAAATAAATTAAAAAAAAAAGTTAAGGTTTAACCAAATGAAAAGACATTTTGATTGGCTGGTTAGGTAAATTTCTGAATGTATCATGGCCTTGCATTCCACTTATGGGCCAGAGATCCAGGTTTGGAATGCCTGGGCTTAGTCAGTCCCTTTTCTAGTGCAACTAGTTGGGGCCTGAAGAAGTGAGAGGACATCCCTAAGGCTGTCTGCAAAGTAATCAGGAGTTCTGGAGTAAGAACTTGAGTCCCTTTCCACAACCACAGTCTAACAGATGCTATGTTATACCAAATTCCTCAGAATTCATGCCTAAGCTCATGGAGGGAAGAACCTATAGCTTGTTCATTAGGTTGATTCAACACTTGGAATGAGTGAGTGAAGGTGAGTTAGGCAGAGAAACATAATTATGGCATAGATACAGGTAGGGGTAATTGCAATGCATCATGAGTGCAAAGCCATAAACGTCCACTTGGTTTATGGATAAGGAAAGCAGAATTCTCATTGCCATGGGGTAGGTCCACAAGTCAGCAGGCAGCTCATTCTGAAAGCATCTCTTTCATATATGCCCTTGAATTTGTATTCCCCCGAAGAGGCAGCTGTGTGCTTGCTAATCAACTCTGTGGGTGATGCATGTGAGAAGTAATGTGTGTGATGGTGTGTTACTGTCTCATTGTGACAGCTGCCATGCTTGTGTTCCGGCTGACCGAGCTTTGCCCCTTCCTGGGGAATGAGCAATTCATGACAGCATTGCTTCTGAAGTGAACAGGAGAGAGTGAACCATAAACAGCCAGTCTTTAGTAATGAGACTGCATGAGGTGGAGTGCCATTACCACCACAGTGGAGGTCCATGAATATGGCCACCTCGAATTATGCCAAAGACATTGTCCTCATTGTGGCATCTAGCCTTTGGCATGCTTAATTTTCCTCGGTGGTAAGTGCCTGTGACAGGACCCTAAGGCAGAACTAAATAAGTCATTTGGTAGTTATGAAAGGAAGTAGACCTTCCACTGAGTACCAGATGGGCTGTCGACCAGAGTCAGACTGGACTAAATGTGCCACTGCTCTTGGTCCCTCAGGCTTTATTTCCCTGGGCAGTCATTAGTCCTGTTGTGTGTTTATCACGTGGATTAATTTCTATTTCTGAAATGAGCTTTTATGATGCCATCCCCAAGAGGCGAGTTCTACTTTTCTCCTGTTAATGTTAACATTGCATAGCTTTGTGTGGCTGTCTACAGATTATAAATCACTTTTACATAATGACATTTGTGGTCATTAACTAACTTTATGTAATACCCAACACAGGAGAAGTTTAATCCATGCTGTCAGAGTCAGAACACGAGTGCCCTTTTATCACCAACACACCGTTTTCTATGTGGTGATTGTGCCATTTTTTCCCATTGGCCTCCTAATTTTATTTACTTATCTTGGCAAAAATCCTTGCTGTCAGGACCCATGAAAAGGAGTTCATTCCATCTTGCCACAAGTTCAGAGATCTCAAATCTGTCTTATTCCATAAGACATTAGTTTGATAGCTACAGGATGTTCTGGCCTTGGTGGTTGATGTCTTTTTATCTAAATAACAATAGACTTGGGCCCAGGTGCATTTACTCTCTACCCTGAAGGCTGGATGACAGGTGTGACTATCAAATACCTGTAGGATTTAGGGAAGTAAATCTCTCTGCCCCTTATCCATGATAATAAGAGTCTTCTGCCATTTTGTCCTCACCATTGGTTGAATACATAAGATTGTGAAAGAATAAACAAAAGGGCATTCAGTATGGATTGAATGGCCCTCCTGACACCTACCCTGTGTCTGTCTTGGATTCTTAAACCCTTTAGCTAGCCTTTCCCTCATCCACACTCCTCATCTCAGGCATGAACCTGAGGCTGTACGGCTGGCTCTGATTGCAGCCCCACAAAGACAGCTTCTGACACCTTGTTTACCGTTACTTCGGGGGGGGGGGGGATACTCTGCTTTTAGGATATAACTGGTGATTTCCCCAGAGATCAACTATGCATTTTAGGTTATGTTAGTTTTCTCAGCTGCCATTCCAATTGCTGTGGCTCAATTTGCAGTTTCATCCTCAGAGGAGACCAGATAGGTAGCTGCTATCCTGAGAAAACAATGGCTTTCATCTCTGGGAATAAGTACCTTCTATTTTTATAACCTTCCCATAAGTATTATTTTCCAGTGTGTTCTGTATTTTTCAGTCCAACAACATTCTCTGGAGGCCTGCCTGGAGGCAATATTTGAACTAGGCTCTTGTAACAGATGCACTGACATAATCTCTGGCATTCTCCTGCAATCTGTTTATGCGCTTTAAAGATTGAATTATAATGCTCCATAAAAAGTAACCTCATATCTTTTGCATTAATACTACTAATTCCCAAGTGCTTACTATGACGAGGACTTTATGTTCAGCCCTCTCTCTGCAAGGTACATGTTAATGTCTATACAGGTAAATATCTATATAGTTTATAGGTGAGGATCTAATCTTAGGGAGCTTAAGCAATTTGTGCTGGGGTTATATGAAGGATCATTGGCAAAGCAAAGAGCTGGCCTAGCCTGTCTGGTTTTCATATCTCTGCTGTGCCTCTCTGCTCTGCTATCATTTTCTATAGCAGTTTCAGTTTTGTAGGGTTGCCTAGAGGGATGCTTTGTCAGATCATGAATATCTGCCTAGTTTGTTTACTGCTTTTTGAAGAAAGGTATTTTACAAGAGCTTTAGAAATGCTTTGAAATCAACCAGAACCATGCATTTTTCATGGTGACATATGTGCACAGATGTAGAGATGAAGATATTAAGGACATTCATAGTCAGGCCACTAGGAAAGGCTGTTAAGAACCGTGGTCTGTGTGTTTTTGTAACAGAGACTCAGAATCCTACTAAGGGCAATATAAATGGTCAAGATTAGAAGTTCTTTGTTCCTTCTATAAAAACAAAACAAAATGTTCACATTTGAAGATTTACCTGTGAAACTGTTCTCAAAGTTAAGAAACAATATAAAAATGATAGCCACCTGTCATTTGCATAAACCAAAACTGGAAACTAAAGTAACTGTCCCCTCCACCCCTAAAACTTCTTAGATCAAATGAAGCTACCAACAAGTAGAAAATGTTAAGGTTAAAGCAATTTATAAAACAATGAAGAATTACTGACTCAAAAAAGTTTAATATATATATTAAAAGGAGGAAATGCTTAACGATCAATGCTGGCATTTCCTGCCTGTAAGCCTCTGGGACCAAATGCTGCTGTTTGCTGTGTGTTTGGAGCAGGGTGCTGCATAAAGACCTTGGTCTTCCACTTACATCAGAGGTTCCAGAGACTTGGGCTTTATGAAGATGGCGATGGGGTAGAGCTGGGCAACTTGTAACCGCTTAATCGCATTTCCCGATACATCAAGTATACAGTGTTTGCCCTGGTAAAAGGGTAAGAAAAATACCACATTAAAAATGCCAAGAAAAATGGCTAGTGTCCAGTGAAATAAGATAAAGCATGTTTTAGAGAAAGGTATGAAATGCTGGGTTTCTAAAGACTGAAAAAAAAAAATCTCACTTCAAAGAGTAATCCTAAATCTCTGAGGGAGGTATTACTGACTGCATTGTACAGGAGAGAAAACTAAGCAGTATTGACCAGTGACACACAATTCACCAGTAGGAAGACTGAAGGCCAGCTCTTGAGTACAGACAGAACTGCTGGATGGAGCAGACCTTTCATCATTTTACCCTGCACCAGTGTTAAACCCGTGAGAATGCCGATCACAGGAGCTTTGAGCGTGTCTACACATTTGCTAGTTCTTAAATGTACTCTGTCATGATCATGCATGTTGGGAGGCAGACACCGAAGCATTACCTTCAGTTGTAGATGGTTAAATGCTGACTCTGCAGTGGGTATGCAAACGTGTTTGTTAGCGCATAAAAAGCCTATTTCTTTACTGTACACCTCATTTAACTTGGCTTCTAGACCTCTGGATGCTCAGGCCTAGGAGCTACTTCATAAACAATTTCTGAAAAGGTAGAATCATTTGCCACATCACATTCTACCTCCTGGAGAGAAATGGCCTTATTACTCTGAGGCTAGGAGATCTTTACACAAGAACAGAGGCATTTTTATATAGATAGAAGCAGTCCTAAATCAATAATCCAGGGAAAAGTCATGTTTGTGTAAAGTGAAGACTCCAGTGAACACTCGAATGCTTATGAGAAATACACCAAGATGCTTCAGGCTTTACCATTTAAATAGTAAATTCCAAGTTTTCTCTCTGTGAAGTGCATTGCTTACAGGAAAGGTGGAAGTGCTGCTTTATTGTGTACTAGCTAGTACCTTTCCAGTCAACACAGGCCAGGGTCACATATTCAAATAGGAAAATAGACGCAGCTTTCCAGCTTGCTGACTAGAAATAGTCTTGCAATCCTCCCAGCACTAATTTACTTTTGTCATTTAACCATTTTTACTGGGGTGTAGAACTTGGCTTTGATTTTTTTTTTCTGGTGTGTTTACCATTTTTATTTTGGTCATCTGATGTTTTCTTTTTAGAAGTGTCTTATCACACCATTTGCCTCGTTAAAACAATTAGGGTAATTATTAAGTGTTTAAGAGTTCCTTATATACACATTGGATATCATCCCTCTTTCAGATGACTAGCTGACAAGTATTTTCTTCCATACTGTGGGTTGTCTCTCTAGTTGACTGTTCCCATTACTTTGTACAAACTTTTAGTTTGATGTAATCACATCTACCATTTTTAAATAATGTCTTCTGGGCTTTTAACATCCTGTCCAATGTCTTGAAGTTTCCCTGTCATTTTCTCCTAGCCGTTGAAGAATTTTTAGTCTTATATTTAGACTCATTACCCACTCTGAGAGGGTTGGTTTGTATGGGATGAGATAAGGTTTTAGAATTCTGCATGAAGGTACCAAGCCTAATCAGTACCCTGTATTGAAGAAAGAATCTTTTTCAGTATTTTCTGTACCTTTATTGAGATATTCTTTGTCTCTCCTTAGCTGGCCCCTCCCCATCTAGTGTCTTACTTTATAGCCCAGGCTGTCCCGAAACTTTTAGTATCTCTTTTCTTTGGATTTGTTTTGCTCTTTTTTAGCTTCTGTGAGGCTAATCTAATGGTGATGAAGACCTCAGTGTTTCCTGGTCTTGCTGGCTAATCTTGGTAGGAAGAGGGCTTATTTTTATCTTTTTTTCTCTAGGCTTATGCTATCTTACTGTGTTCCCTCTTACACTGTAGATGTTTTGTTTTGTTGAGGCAAGGTTTCTTTGTGTAGCCTTGGCTGCTCTAGAATTAGTGCTGCAGAGCAGGCTAGGCTTGAACTCACAGAGATCCACTTGCCTCTGCCTCCCAAGTGCTGGGATTAATTATGAGCCAACAATGTCTGGCTTTACCTTTGGTATCTTTTGTTCAGTATTCCGTGGTAAAGATGCATTTTGGTTATATTTATTTCAGGGCCCTATAAGCTACCCACTCTTTTATGTCTATACAGTTTTCTTCTGTGTCCTGAAATTCTTTTCTCTCCGTGTTATATGCTTTTGAAATTGGGATATTTGTTCACTTAATGGCTCTGTAGATCTTTGGTACTCTTGCCATTCTATTTTGTTTTGTTTAACTGGACTATTTTAAAAACTGTCTTTCTGTTCATATAACTTGAACTCATTTTAACTAATTGGCTGTAGAAGCTATAAACTACAGCTTTTTGAGATTGTTTTTGCCTGGTAAACAGTAGGTGTTTCCTCTTTCACAGTTGATGCTGCTATACCAGTGACCTCTGTGGTGATGAGGTTCTAAAGTGTTTTCCCTTTTGACCAGTGGTATGAGCCCACATACTACTCGGGGAGAGGGGATAGCAGAGCTACAGAATATGCCCTGTGCTGTTCACCACCAGTACTGACAAGGTAGAGTGGGGGTGGCAGTGTGATTGTGTGAGGGCAATAGCAGGAATCATGATGCTCTTTGCTTCTGTTTAAGTGAAGGTGTCTGTCCAGGAGCACAACCTTAGCCAGTGTTAGCCAAAGCTCCTCTTGAGAAAAGAGTTGTTGGTGATGTGACACCTGGGGCTTTTGTTGTCATCTTACTCTTTCAGCTCTAGTGCCTGTCCTGGAGGATGAGTGGGGCATAAATATATCCAGGCATACTTTTTTTTTTTCTTTTTGGTGCTCCTATCTTGGTTAATGTGACAGCATTTCAGAATTTCGCAGGCACCACTTTGTGCCTGCCTTTAGTCCTAGAACTAGCATGAAGCCACACATGATATAGCACACCTAATAATAAGGGCATCAGTTTCTTTCCTGTCTATGTCTCAACACCCATCCCTTATGGTGCAGATTATTCAGGAGGCTTAGGTCATAGCCACTCTGCTGGGTTAATCTGACTTCACAAGCCAGCCTCCTCCTAAATTAGTAGAGTAGAATGAATGTTGGGTTTAAAGAAAGGAAAATGCAAGAGTCCAAATCCAGACAGTAGCTCTATTCTCTAAGTGGATCCTGGGTCTGGCATGTTGGATGCCTTCTAGGGACAGATGTGAAATCCTTTTCCAAAACAAGGCTACTGTATACATTTCAGACTATTCATCCAAGTGGAATTTTCCTATAGGAGAGTTGCCAGAGTCTACATTTTCGGAGATCTTTTTAACTTTTACACCTGCCAAGAGGGGACACCTCCTCCCCTGGCTTTGGAGATGATGTTGCCAAGATGTTTTGTTTCTGATTCATGCTATTGTCCCAGGTCTGTGCATGCATGGATGTATGGATCTCTCTCTCTCTCTCTCTCTCTCTCTCTCTCTCTCTCTCTCTCTCTCTCTCTCATACCCAGCTTACCCATCTCACTCACCTTAAAATGGAACTATATCCCTGTTACTTTGGGTCCCTGTGGAGGAGCCACTATATTAAAAGTGGGATTAACATCAAAAGGAGGGACCACACTGAGTCAGCCAGACAACTATTTTCCTACCTATTCTCCCTTCAATATTTACCTCTTTTCCATTCTTCTGATAGTATCAAGAAGAAGAGAATTTGGCATCAATGCCTTTTCTAAGTCAAAATTTCTGACAGCAATAGGCTGGACCATTATCCCATGCATCTCCCTTTCACCATGAGAATAACTAAGTTTTCAGAGAGATAAAAACTCAACTTCTCTAGGCAACTAATATTATCAAAGCTCCCTTAATAAATTCAGTCTTATTAACCTGGGTCAGAGAGTGAGCCAAAAACAAACCAAGTCCCCATAAACGGTGTGAGCTGTTTGGGTTAATGGGTCTCTTCTCTTCCCTTCATCTACAAGTCAGTCAGAATACAATGACATTGCTTTAGGGCAATTCCATCCCTGGGTATTAATTAGCAATCAGGAAAGAGCACTATGACCAAGAAAAGTTTGCTACTAGAAACCTTCTTTAGGGAGTTGTAACAGGATGGACAAACGTACCCTTTCTGCTACAAATCTCACAGACTGCACACTGGTTCCATATAAATTGTCATTGTACTGGCCAGCTTCTATAAATTTGTGCTCTTGGATATCTTTCTCCATTTGTTCTCTAGAAATGACAAAATGATAGTCTCTGCCGTCGACTTCATAGTCACGCTTTGGCCTCGTAGTATCTATAAACGAAGAAACAGTGAAAGTAAGATGCAGTGCTAATTATAAACTTCTTTTCCATCTGACTCCCCCCCCCACTATTCCTTCAACACAGATACATGGATATGGGCCATGACACAGTAATGAATGCCAATCTTACTATTTCATATAAGCAATGATAAAACAGGCAAAATACAAGAAATAACTTGTTTCAGGTACCAGACAATGGACAAGGCATAGCTGTAATTATAACAGATGAGAAACATGTGAGGAAAAAAAATATCTGTATTTATCTTTTCTATCTGCCTTGATGTTGGTTCTAAGTGAAGAGTCCAGAGGCAACTCAGTGTTAGAAGACACTGTAGTTCATATAAAATTGGGCATTTGGGGTGGTAGATAAAGCCACACATCTAGCCCCACCTAGAAGGCTCCTCTAGGCTGGCTTGAGGCCTGCCTTCAGAAGACTAAAACCAAGTTACAAACACAACAAGTACATTATTGCTTTGTGAAAAGAAAATACTCTGTAAAGGAAGATCAACACACCTGAGTGTGAGTGAGTCTGCACACATTAATTCTAGTACCCAGGATTCAGCATCAGGAAGGTCATGAGTTCTAGGCCAGTACGCATTACATAGTGAGAGCCTGTCCTCAAATAACCGCTGCTCAACATATATAGCAGTACACACACGGAACAAAATAGGTTATGAAGAAATAGATCAAAGATGTGAGAAAATGTGCCATAATAATTAGGAAAAATGGGCATATCATTATGAATAAATATGTTTAGGTATTTAAAATTATATATAGTAGGAGAATCATAGTTCAGGTGGGAGCAAAGTTAACAATTGTATGTCAATGTTTTGTTAGGAAGACAAAAGGAAAACAATCTAGTTATACAAGTTAAAAAAGTTTTACCCATATTCAATCTTGGAATCAGGTTTTCCCCCTAAATATTTGTCTTAAAATTGATCAAAAGATAAGATAAATTTATCCCCAAATATATTAAGTATAGTAATTTGTAACACAAAATTACATAAAGGAGGGGAAATAAAAGTGTCTATTAATTTTTTTTGGTGAGTGTAGTTATTTTAAATTGTTATATAACAAATTAGGTTTAAGATTTAAGCATATGAAGAATGTATTGGAAGAAAGAATTATTTTGTTTCTGAATATTATATGGGATTCAATATACTTCTCAATTCCTTGGTTAACTTTTTAATTTTTAAAATTTTCCAAATCCTGCATAATCAGTATGTACTTATTCCCATAGAACAGGGCTAGTAATGAAGAAAAGAAAAATAAAAAAGGAAGGGGAGTATGCACAAAGTAGAAGGGCAAGTTGCAGTAATATTTAAAGTTCTGATTTCCTTCTTTCAAATGACAGATGCTGTGAACAAGCCAGGCCTTCCCTTGCCCCTCCCCACCTGAAGACATTCTTAGGAGCTGTCCTTCCTCTTTCCTGAGTCGCTGCTGGGAACTCTTTCCTGAGGTCCAGCAACCTTCCTGGACCTCTTTTTGTCTGTGTGCTGCATACACATAGTTCCTTCTTTTCTTTATGACCCTTCATGAATTTTTAGTAAAAATGTTTGAAATTATAAATCTAAAACAACAACAAAAAGCCCATAGAGAAGAGCTATTTGTTGGGATTGAATATAAGAGCCTCTATCTAAGAATTCAGATTTCCTAGTAGCCTCATCCCCATGCACAGGTAGTCTTTGTGCAAGATGGAAAGCAGAGGTGTGGTAGTGGTAGCTTTGAGAAAGGACAGACATATTATTACAGGCTGTGTTCAGAGGGACTTGGAAATCTAATTGTTTATAATCTCAAAGCTTGAAAACTATAAAGGCCTACAGGATAAAACACACACACACACACACACACACACACACACACACACACACACACACACACACACACACTCTTCTGATAACCCAGGACTATCAAAATACAAGGAAAGACTACTTGGCTTGAGGACTGACAGACTGGACTAAGTCATCCAACGATGATTTCAATGTGAGACTTTGCTTCTGATTGTACATGGTCTATGGATAAAGATGCTACAGTGGTATTTCAATCAGTCTAGAAGAACCCACTGAGGCTTATAAATAGCATGTTGTCTTATGTGCTCTGGGACGTTCTAGAAGGCCTTGCTATCTTCTGGGGATGAAGGTCACTCCTTATCAGTAGAAAACTATACATGGCAGCCCAGATCAAAAGTGTCAGGCAGATACCCTAAATCGGGTGTTCAGATGGTAGGTAACTGATAACATTAGAATCACACGAGCAACTCTTTTTGAAGATTCAGGATTACACTTGATTATCCATCAAGGATTCAAGCTTTGGCCCAGGGAAAAGAAAAACAATACTTACGAGGCACACAGGAGCCAAACTTATCAGGAAATTCAGATATCAAGTCGTCATTGATACGATCCTTCATGGGGCCCAGGATAATCACTGGCCGGGTATAGTTGACTGCAGGAAGGAAAGGGAGATGCCATTAAGGGGGACTTCAAATCCTACAGGGTGGATATTGCTCTGTATTACCGCAGAGGTGATTCTTCAGGGCAGACTGCCAACAGTTAAGGATGCTAAGGCCTTCCTTCCCTTGAGATAAATAACCCATAAAACCCTGCATACAGACACGGATGCAGCCCTTAGGATGCTGCCTCTGGTGCTATCTGGAATTTACTATCAGAGAATAGAGCAACGAAGTGGAGGAGGAGCTCTGCTTCTCAGGCTTTAACCTCCCCATGTCAAAACACCAGGATTTAGGGAGCCTTGGAGAAAAAGACCCCAACTATCTTTTCAACCATTGTTTAAAGCCATTGTCAGTAGCAGAGACACCTCATGCATCTGTACTTTCTTTTCCTCCACTCAGAATACTATATGTACTCTGATTGGGGGCTTCCTGATTCCTAAGTGCTTTAGAACATATTTAAGTCTGTTTGATGCAACTTCTGATCTGATGCTTCAATTTTCTGTGCAACTTCTCTGTCAGCTACCACCAGCCTCTTTATACATATCTGCAGAAACTCGGACTTCTGGAGCAGTCTGCACGTGGCCTGCCTCTGAAGTCCTTTTCAAAATTGGGCTGGCATCAGCTTCCCTGCAGCTGTTCTCCATTAGCCCTCCAGCTCAGGTCTGAGGTCTTATTGAGGCCATGTCTCTCAAGGACTGTTCTGGCCTCCTGGGAGCTGTTACTGAGCCTGGGTCTGGCACAACTGAGTATTAACTGAGTTTGGTGTCATCTGTCATAGCCTGGGAATCAGGAACTTGGGCATGACTGGAGACTTACTTTCCTGCCTTGTGACGGGTTCATAGGAGAGAATAAGATCTTCTTGTCCTCCTGAGAAGAAGAGAGAGGAAAATTACAGTTATAACCAGCCGCATCTGATAGCTACAGTTCCTGCTCCAAAACACAGGAAACATACAGTTGAGGGTTAATTTTTCTTGCATTCTTTCCTTGAACCATTCAAAAAAAAATCCTCCATCTTCATAAAGCTCTAGTGTCTGGTTATTGCCAGACTTGAAGTAATAATAGTCTGCCAGGTCTCTGTTGTGGGGCAGTGACCTGAGAGAATGCTTTTTTTTTTTATCTGACATTAGAAATGGAGTGCCATGCCTCTACACCAAGCATCCCAAATAAAGCCATCCGGGAAAGGGTCTATCCAGTGATTTCACGCTACCTCATCAGAATTTCTGATACTTTTATTTCATCTCCTATTTTATTTTCCTAAGTATGTGGTCCAAAAGCAAGTGCCTATTTATTTTATGCCATAGAAACTTTGTTAGAATATTATGACAGAGGTTTTAGTCTAATACTGAGTCATCAGAAATCTGTTGTTCTTCAGTTAAATTAGATTCAAACTGAGGTCATGGGGTTATAGCTGTGGGGCACAGCATGTGTTCAACATGTGGAAGTCCCTGCCTTCAAGCCCTGGTCCCCACTCCAGGTTGAGATGTGTGTCTGAGGCTATTGCTTAAGATTGCTGCTCACTCATGCCTTGAACCTTCAGAATGAGAACTAAGGGAAGCAATGCTGTAAAAATGCCAGAATCACCCAAAGCATTTGTTACATGTTCTCTGCTTCTGGGTGGGCCTTGTGTCAACACACTACTGTGGAGAGCAAGTTCAACTTTGGCAATCATTTGAAATGAAATTTATATACTAGATCTAAGTGGTCATGGAGTTGTCTCAGTTTAGCTGCAAATCCCAAAGGTTCTGCTCCTATATTTACATTGGGTTTAGTGTTGATCAACTTTTGGTGTGAGAATAGGTTAGGGATATTGAAAACAGATCAGTATGTGCTAGAGGGGACATTTGAGGAGGAATGGGATGGGGGTGGTCTTTTCCAAGGCCAAAAGACATGAACCTCATTGCACTATACTATACTATACTATACTATACTATACTATACTATACTATACTATAAAGTCTATGGGCTATCTGTCTAAAACATATTTAGTATGCAATACCAGTTTCTCTTTCATAGCTCCAGCCAGAGGAAAGTGAGCTGCTTTCATGAAAGGTGGTAACTACACAGATGGTTTCAATAACTGCAGTTGATTCAGGTAGTTCTATGTTTGTAATTGCAGAGTACAGAGGCCTTCTATGAAGCCTTGGTAGGGGTAGGGCAAATGTGTTTTTTTTTTTTTTTCTTTTTTCTTTTTTTTTTTTTTACATTTTCAAGTATAAGAATGGCTGCCAACTTAAGTCATGTTTCTCATCTACCTCAAAAGAGGACTTGCTGTTGGTGTTGGCACTTCAAGGTCACCCTATATCCTGAAGGAACAATCAGACTTGGCATCTTTCCTAAATGGCACCTGCCCACAGCTGCCCTAGAAGTGCTTAAGGAGGCATCCTTATGTGTGAGAAGGGGATTAGTGTGGGATGAATCAGAATTTTGTGTATTTAGGGAAAGAATGATTCCCTGTGGATTAATTAAACTACACAAAATCAGATTTTAGATTTTTCTTTTAAACTGACTGATGCTAAGCCTTAGTCATCTAATCTGGAGATACAAAGAGACATTGTCGTTGCCATCCAGAAAGTGGGTGAAAGTTGTGGAGAAAGAGTTTGAGGGACAGTAGCATGGTTCACTAATGTTAGCAATACTAGACTATGGCTTTATAGGAAAGGCTTGGTAAAATAGTATCAAAGGAGAATCCCTATAGTGAGACAAAGCTTCAGGTGTCAGGTGATAGATGTCCCAGTCTGCTCTCTCCACTGGCCATTCCATGGAGAAAAAGACAAATCTTCATCCACTGTGACTTCAGTGTTGTAAGATGTTACAGAACTCACACCATGATTTCCGTTGTGAAAAACAAGATGAGTAATGAGCCCAAAGAAGGTTCCACTCTGCATGTCTGTGAATAGGATCATTTCCTTTGGGAAATTCAGTTTCCTCTAAATAAATAGAACACGTCATGCTTCTATTTGAATCTATTTCCAGTCATCTTGCAGATTACCCCAATGGGATCTTCCAAATGCAAATCTTAAATAAGACATCTGATGTCAGTCTGCATCATTTGTGGTACTGAAAACCAGCACAAGGCAGCTTTGATGAGAGAATTGTCTGTCCATTGCTTTTTGGGATGTCTCCCACAGAAAGAACTGTTTTTCATTCACTGCAGTAGAATGGCCAGGTAGTGATGTAATGTGGTATCCTTTATGCATTCCAATTCTTATGGCCCTGTGCAAGAATGGGAAGCCTCTGGAGAAGACAGGAAAGTTGAAGTTATCTAAGAGCTATGAATTCCATAGCTTATGCTCAAGTTAAAAAAAAAAAGGCTCAATGAATAGTGGAAAAAAATAGAGTGGAAAAGGGAACAATCTTGTAGCAGCAACAAAGAGAAAAATCAATATTTTTATGTCATTCTGCAGGACACATGGGACTTTCCTTCCTTCCACTGGCTTCTTTTTTTCAGAGAATTTCTTGGGTAGTTGGTACTCTGGTGACCCGTTTTATAGATGGAGCTGAGGTTCAGAGAATTTGATGAGAGAATTTGATGAGGCCCATTTGCTTAGCTAGTAAGTAGCAGAGCCAAGATTTAAACCCACAATTTTTCTTCTATGTTGCATTTATCATACTATCTCAGGAGGACCAGAGATGTAGGCTTCTCTCTAAGGCTCACTAGAGCTTGCTGTGAACAAATGGTATGGGTCAGAAGAGGGCAGGATGGCCAAGAGGTCTATGTATAAACACCAGCTTTTCTACTTTCTCTTGCTCTCTGTTGCTATATCATCTCCATAGTCACCCGTAGTAGTTACTTTCTTTCCTTTTTTCTTTCCTCACAAGAGTTTGGCACTTAGAATAACAGCTGGCAAAAGGTACAAACTATTCTGTCTTGTTTTGGCAACTTTGTGGCTGGCAGTGGGCAAGCAGCACACTCTGTGGGGTTTGCAGCTGCCAGACATTTGGCACAGTTGTTTTCTAACAGACTCGGCACAACGCTGGGTGTGTGAATCAGGGAGCCAATCACAGTGAGATGTGGTTAGAGTGACACCCCAGTGTGCCTTCAGGAAGGAGAACAAACAAAAGAGGCAGGAGGGGAGTGGGGCTGGTGCTAGCAACATTGTATTTAATGTTCTAAATTTAGTTCTTAGTGCTCTGCACCTTATGGCTATTAAGAATCCATCTGCCTAGCAGGGTCAAAGAACATTAGCATGGGGACGGGTTAGACTGTGCCGGTAGATGGTGGTTATGGAGAACATGGTAGTGTTTTGTTCTATGCCCTCAATGGGAATTATAGAATAGTCACTGCCTGGAGTACTGATGAGCTGCAGTGTGGCCACAACAAGCCGTTTATGTACATTTCTTAATTTCTTTCTTCTTTTATTAGTCTGGATGTCTTGCCTGCATATATGTCTGTGCATCCTTGCATGCTTGGTTCCTGTAGAGGCCAGAAGAGGGCATTGGATCCTCTTGGAACTGGAGTTAGACAGTTGTGAAACTCAAGTCTTCTGGAAGAATAGCCAGTGTTCTTAACTGCTGAGCCATCTTTCCAACTCCTCCACACAGTTCTTCAAGCAGTTATTTCCAATTGGTTACACTTGGCATCTTGATTTAAATCTATTTGTTAGCTCAGTATCTCCACAGGATAGTCAGAATATTAAATTACATAACCACCAGAAGACCCTTAACATTAGGCTTAGTATATAGTTAACACTATAAGTCTTTTCAACTTTCCTGAGACAGGGTTTCACTGTGTACCCTTGGCTGTTCTAGAACTCACTCTAGACCAGGTTGGCTTTTGAATCACAGAGATACGTCTGCTTCTGCCTCTCGAGAGCTGGATTAATCACTGACCAGCTAGTTTTAGTCTTGATAATCTGATCAGTGGTTCAGAATGGTTGCAAAGTACTGGATTAAACAGCAAGAGGCTGGGGTTATAAACCATGGAGTGGAGGAAAGCTTGCCTGAGAGCCAGAATCACAAGGTCTCATTGCAGCTTCAGGGCTACACTGAGTGAGGCATGTAGCCTCTTACACAGTAGCAATACTAGCATGATTGTAAAAGTAAAATGGATAATTACAATGAAAGAATTAGATGCGGCCCTGAGCAATACTTGTGAAAAGTGAAGTGGGATAGAAAGTATGGGAGCCACAATTACTAACTTTCAGGAGAGTCTTGGGTCTCTTCATCGTGGAGATTACACTCAGCTCAGTTTTTCCCCCCCAAGATCCTTATTTGGAAAATTCCAGCTTAACTGATAATTGTCAACTCCCATATAATCATCATGTGTAAAGAGCTTGATGGAGTTTTGAGACAGCAAGTCATCAGCTCTGGAGGTTTGTCTGGTCTTGCTAATACCTGTTTGATACTTATTACCTCCCAATACAAGGGCAATTGGAAGGCCTATACAGGAGGGCCAAAAACGTGAGCCTTAACTTGACTACTTTATTGGTGGAAGGAAATATGAAACTGTTCATTAACTAAGGATTTGAAGTGGTATTTTGTATAATTAGGCAATATGCATGTTAAGTAATTACATTTGTAGATGCTACTCAACATAGTAAGACTTGAGAAAATTATTTTGCAATGCTTGATGTGATGTAGCAGATGTCTGAATTATGTCTTAGAAGTGGGGGCTTGTGGGCATGAATGTGTAAGGCTGTGTGTCTCCAGAACACAGCATGAATGGTGCTTTTGTGCATTGCATGGCACAGTAGCCTTGGACTATTTTGTACCACCCACTTCTTATAAAGCCACCCCGTCTCCAGATTAAACAGGCAATGTTTTCAAAGTGGCTAAGAGTCTTTTTGTATTTGTTTGTACTGCTATTCATGAGACATAAAATTAGTCTCAATTATAGCAAAAGCCAGAAATTCACTAGAAAAAAAAATACAGCCTATTTTGATATCAAAGTTGCCTCTTTCTGGAACACATGTTTGGGCCATGCCTCTGCCCTTTTGGTGTGACACTGCCCCACACAGAAAGTTCCTTTGTCCCCCTTGACATGTGATCTGCTTTCCAAAGCTTAGCGCACAGGTCATTTCCTGTCTGGAAGTATCGTGGATGCACCTGTTATGCTGGAGTCAGACTGTCCATTTATTAAGCTCTTTCCAAGTACATGTGCAGTAAGATCCAGATTGATCAATTTTCATACTGGGTTTTATAGCACGGAGAAATGGGACCTTGAACGTAGAAGCCACCAAATGAGTCAGTAAACATTCTTCTTAGCTTTGGAGGAAATCTTGCATGCCTGGCCCCTATACTCCAAGACCCCAAATGAATGTTTCACATCTACCTTACTAACATCATGATTCCAGCTCCAAGTCCCCTGCTTCTCATAAGTAATTCATGGTGTGTGCAATTGTTTCCTCCATTACCTGGGTAAATTCTTGTGTCTGGCTACTATTTGGGAGGGGATAGAATGATTGGTGTCATCATGGCACATCACTCTGACAGCTCAAAGCTGTGGTTTAAATTCTGTGACTTAGAGGTTCTGGAAAAAATATTCCAAAAATGTGATTTCCAAAGAAGGTAGTTCAGCCCATTGAGAGGATTGAAGAGCAAAACATCCATTTTCCTTTTCTATAGCTCTGTCTACTGGAGGGGAGCAAACTCCTTGAAAACTGAAAACTAAAGAAATTAGTGTCATCAGTCTTCATGAGGACCAAACAAGTACGTCACTTTTCACCTTGTGAAACATCAAGGGTGGCTCATGGAGTTAGAAAGGTAAGCTTTGGCCCTTCCTTTTTCACTGGTTCTGAATTGAAAAGCACACAAACAATATATTTTTTTCTCCTACAGTTGGGTTAATTGTAAGAGTAGGAAGAGTGCAACCAGGATGAACATAAGAACTCTGGATCCTTCCATTAGTGAGATTTGATGGAATTTTCTCTCTTAATAACACTATCCATTTGACAGTTATGTAACCTCAATATTCTGCCTGGGCATCTTATCACATGTCATCATTCAGTCTTTGGTCTGTGTCACATTCCTTTTCTGTTCCTCACCATTACCTGACACCCTTCTCTGGTGTGTGTGTTCTACTTCAGGTTATACTTACTAATTGTCATTCTCCTTCAAATGGCATGATTTTTATAAAGCACTATACATAAATGGGGTAGGACAAGGATGTCCCAAACAATTTTACTTTTCAATTAATAGTCAAGCAAGACAATACCAAATTCTGCATTGGTGTTTATTTATGTGGGTCATTTAATGGGCCTGCAGTTTTCTGACATCCTTGACAATTGTTTTTGGGGTAGCCCCTTTTGCTAAGCAGTGCAAATTGATATTAAAGACATCATTAAGACCCAGAGCTAATAGGTACCGATATTAGTCACCAAACACCAGCAAATAGGAAGCAAAAAACCGTGAGGGGTGATTAGAAGGATGTGCTTATTGTTTGGTGAATATTTCCACACACTAAGCAAATGGCTTGAGGTAACCAAAGAAAGACAGAGAACATTTTTTTTAACTAGTTACCTACCTTTTCAGTTATGTTTTGTGACCTAAAAAGTTTTGAAAATTCTTTCAGCATTAGATGAAGTGTTTTCATCAATTTCCCAACCATCCCCCCAATAATGTTAGACACATAGATATGCTATGTGTCTTAAAATATTAATCAAGGAGAAAGGGATACAAAAGACACCTGATTTAAAGGAAACACTGTAAGTTAGAGATGCTTCAGCTCCAGGAGCAGAAGGAAAATGGCCAAATGAGGAGAATAGAATCATGACCTTCTCCCTTCCTACAGGGAGGTTAAATTGATTTTGGGAATAGAATGTCAAAATCCTCCATCATGGGGTTGCAAGCAGCTGAGCTTCAAATTGGTATCAGAAAAATCTGTGCCTGCATGCACAAAATATGTTAGGGTCCTCTGATTGCCCCTGTGTCATTTGTATCTTTCCGCATCAAATGCTGATTTCATTTCAAGCCATTTGCTTTGGAGAAGGATGACCAAAAGAAAAAAAAAAAAAAGGCAGCAGTTGAAAAGATTCCGAAATGACTACCACAGGCAATGGGGGCAACTGCAAAGAAAAGAACCACAAGCCCAAGCAGTAACTTACGGCAGCTACTTTCGCTATCGCTGGCATTAGAAGAGACGTGTTCTGCAAGGACAGCACAGCAAATTAAAGAAGGATCAAGCATCAGAGAGCAGCCAGAACTGAAAGGACACACCCATGCAAAGCTACTGGAAATGTGAGCAAAGGGCAAGTGAGAGGCTGTAGAAGAATTGCACTGAGAGAACCCAGATAAGACAAAGATGAAAACTTTATTGCCAGTTTGCACAATACTGCTGTTTCTTCCTTTCAGCAAATAAGAAAAGAACCTTTAATTATCAAACAGCAAACAATGGCAACCCAGGTGGCGTTTTTTTCTACAAGTGACATATCCATAGAGTTCTGATTTTCCAGACTGGTGTTGTGAAGGACAGTGTGTATTCACTGTTGTGTAGGCGATTTTCTGTATCTATTTTAGCCCTTCTTATTTTGAAGGAAGACTGCATTTGCCAACTGATCCCTGGAGTCCCTTTGATTTTTCCATTTAAATACTTTGCAAGCAAATCCTCTGGTCTAAAAGGGATTTTTAAAAGCTCTTTCCTGCTTCAGTGAGTAGAAAATATGGGAGGAAGCAATCAGTCCCTGAGAAATGTTTCATGACTTAGTTTTTATTCTATGATCCTTGCTTGAATAGTTATTAAATTCTGGGAGAATAGAGCAGGCAGAAGATAAATAGCCTGATGCCAGGTGCAGGATCTGGCATGAATTATGTTTAATTCATCCTGAAGTTCTCAGCTAACAGCAGAGATATGTGTAATGTTCAGTTGATGAGTTGGTCACATACAACTTATCAGCTTCTTCATGTATCACTGCACTAAAACGATATATATGTGACTACTCAGCTCTCAACTATTGGTCAATACTTAAAAAAGAGGAAAAGGAGACACATTATCTATCCTCTAACAGAAAAAAAGTGCTTTAAAATACTTTGACATATACTTTTTTTCCCCCTTGGCTTGCCGAGGGGATTAATTCTATAGTACACAACTAATGAAAACCAAAGCAAATGCTGATTTCAAACCATTCCTCTCTCTGTGGCTTTATGGCTGGAGTTGTGCTGTTAATCTGGGCATAGATTTATCAGTTCAAGGACTCATGGTGACGGGAGATAGATGAACCCATGAAAGTCTGCTTTCTATCACCGAGTAGACAGGGAAGATGAAACCCTGTATTGCAGGGCACCTTCGTGGATGTTCCAATCATACCTACTTTTAAACAGTGATTCACTAATTAAATCTTTTCAGTTTTTAAAGAGTAAGCAAACTTCTAGACATTCTAGATTCAACAGGGCATTACATACTTCTTAAATGATGTTTACTATTAGTCTAAAACAATCATTGTCCCTTTCCAAATGGAAATTGTATAAATTCCCCCAGATAGTGCTTGGTGCCATCCAGATGATGCTGAAATGTAATGTGTGGTTAAATCTCATCCCACACTCCATATAATTTTCAAAGATAAAGTTTTCATCTTTAAGAAGAGCAGCACTTAACCAGATTTTGTTTTCTCCAGCTACATGTCTTAACCAGGCCACTGAGAGTCAACACTCAAACCCTGAAAGGCAGGCATCAGCACACGCGCAGGCTTATGAAAACAGTCCTTGAATGTGAAATCCAGCTCAATGGTATTTTGCTTTATTAAATGAACAACTAAAAATACCCCCTGTAGCTATTACATTAAAATAAGCAAAACAAGATTGAATATGTGATACATTTACAAAAGATACAACATTGGTGCTTCTAGAGTGGAATTAGGATTAAAGAAAGCAAAATCATAGCATAGGATTTTGAGTCATAGATACTTGTTTTTAATTGCTAAGTGCGAGACATAGACCAAAGACATGAATAAGTAGAAAATGTAGAGGTCTAATTTATCTTATTTTTCATTCTGTACTACAAGATGAACCCCTGACAAAATAATGCAGCTGGTAAATCAACAAAGGGTATTAATATTTATCTAAATTATCATACAAACGGTTCAAGCAGGACCACTGCAAGTCAGAGAAAAAAAATCAGTCAAAGTTAATAACAAAGAATTAAGGCTCAGATAGCTCAATATTTACTTTTTGGGAATGCATGTTGCTTTTGGCTACAGATCAGCTCCTTTATTAACAGTAAAGTATAGCTCAATTATAGAGTTGGGCAAGGTCATTATATCTTTCCACGTTGAAAAGGCAGAAGAAAGAACGTAAAGAATAGTTCTACTTTGCCATTCTAGAACACTTTGCTCACCCTTTCTTTGCAACATGGTCTTTTGCTCTGAGAGGAAGTTGGTGGCTGAGCAAATGATGGATGCAAGATAGACATCCAGACCATGTTGGCCATTGTCACATGGCCAGAAAGGGGGAGGTGTTGCCCACAGCAGGAATTACACTGCCTGACACATTTAGCTTTTAAATGCCGACATGCAGAACAAAATGGCCGAAAATTATTTTGTAGGAGCATTCACAGCTAGGTAACAAATCAAACTCGTATCGTGTGCATGCTAGGAATGAAAGGCCCTCAAGGAAAGGAACAAAAGCCAAACTCAAAAGGAAAGGAAAAGAAAAGTTAATAGTGACCATTCCTGGAAACTTACTCAGAGTCTTTGTTCCATAACCGTCGTCACCTAATCCGGGGATGTCCTGCATGGAAGTCCCCAGAGAGAGCAATGGGAGAGGAAGAACAGCCACGGAAGAGGAAGGTAGAGGTCAGTGGAGTTGAAATGGATACTACCATGACAGACCGTGTTGCTCAAGCAATCTGGATCCCACTCTATTTCGTTTTGAAATAACTTTCATCCCAACCTCCCTGAGCTGAGTCATAAAAGGAAATTTTTGATTTCTAAATCAACTCAAAAGGTTGAAGCCAGAGATTGTGGGGAAATATAAAGATTCAGTGAGTGTATTTTTTTTTTCACTGTCAAAGAATGTCCCCACTCCAAATTTCATCACAAATTCTGCATCCACCACTACAAGCTCCCTTCACAGCTTCTTGGAGGGTAAGAGTGAAGCAATGCACCAATACTCAATGAAATTCATTGATTTACTTCTAATAAACTGGCATCCAAAACAAAATGCGCATGTGGCAATGTAATTCAATATGTCTGAACAGAAAGGAAATTTTTCCTCAAGCCTTAGGGAGTTGCATAATCAAGCCTGACCTGTTTTTGGTCACAGAGAAATGCTGGTTGGAATTGAAGACCCAGCTTTGTCAAGGCCCTTTCTAGCCCTTTCTGTAAAACATAGCCCCAGGAAGGGAAGGATCCAGACTGCAGTCAAACACTGGTCACAGTAGTAAAACCTGCCCTGCCTGCCTGCCATGTTGTTTGCCTTGGTGTGTGGCGTGGGACAGCCTGTCATGAGTGTTGCCCGTGAAGATTTTTTTTCTTGTGTTGCATGTGACATTATCTTTAGAATCTACTTACGTTCAGGATCACTGGTTTCCTGCTCACTCTGCTCCTTGTTCTTGTAGAATGGGAATTTTCGTGAAAAGATGAAGCTCTTTTTACGCTTGTCATTGAATGACTGTGAAGGAGAAAAGGCATGGGGCAAAAACAGGGGGCGTCTAATTGTTGTCACACTCATGCTGACAGAACAACTAGTTTGTAAAAGCACAGAGAGCTGTAGTGACGCAAGTGGACACTCAACACAGGTGCTGAAGGGCTCTAAAGGCAGACTCTATTCTCAAGGACTGCCAACTCTTGATAATGGTGCCTTGGGAAAATGGTTTTACAGTCAGAACACTCCTTGCAGATACATAGTGATAGAGGGTATGTCGTAAAGTGGAAGACTCAGGCTTTATTCTGGTTCTATAGTTTGTCAATCACCTTTGACAAATAACTGGATCTCTCTGAAGTTTGGAATCTTCATCTACAAATCAACACACTACTCTTAGGTGTTGAGATTACACGAGGCAATATCCACACAACGTGCTATATAATTCTCATTTTATCTCTGTCAGGCATAATATGACTATAAAAAAGTAGGTTTCTTTTGCCTCATTGTCTAGCAGTCTTGAAATTGAATTTGCATTATTTCAGCTTGGATTTAATTAAAACTGTACAAGGAATCTTGTGGATTTATGATACATGATAATTATAGTGTAACATTTTAATTCAAAAGATAATTTAGCCTCACATCCTCATTATAGACTAGCTAGAGAAGCACAGAGAGGTTGAGGCCAACATCAATGTCAGATTTCATTGGTGACAGTCAGCAAGTACTCACCCCAGAAGCTGCTAATGTGAGAAAACTGCTAATGGGAGAAATGACAGTCACCCATCTACATTTTGGTAAAGTTGAAACATTAGGATGAATACCTTTAAGGTAGAAGCCATCTATGGAGTTGGATTAAAAATAAAATATATATTTTAGTTATTAGAATGCAATACTCTAGTGATTAGCACATGCTTGTTTGTAAAATTTTAAAGAAAATCCAATTTTTTGCATGTTGGTTGTTAATAAGTATTTTATGGGTTGTTCTTGGTGAAATGGGACCATTCAAGTCTTATTAATTTCATAGTCTATAATGTTTCAAAAATGTCTCACCAACCTGATTATCATCCACACTTAACTGATTTGAATCTTTTAGCTACTTAAAAGCACTAGAAAAACATCTCCATGAACCAGGGTTTCTTTCTTGCATAGGTTTTAAATTGAATTGCCAATGGTAATGTGAAAAGGGGTATTCTAACCCAGGGTTAGCATTGGCCACTGGCAGGAATAACTGTGGAGACAGAGAGGTGACAGCTTGGAGGAAATGAGTAATTGTTGATTGAGAGGTGAGCATTTTGTCCCATTCATGAGACTTAGCCTTGTGCCCATATTAATTAGAGGCTTGACAGAAACAATTGGTGCAAATAAGGCATTTGCTTTGCACACTTGTGCTCCTCTATCAAGTTAATTCAGGAAACACGGAGCTAAATTTTATGCCAGATCAGGAAAAGTTTTATATCTCAGATATACATGCTACATTCTTGGAGCTTAGGTCTGCAGACAGCACCTGTGTTTAACAGAGTTTTATCATATCTGGGAAGTGCCCTGTGTTTCCCTTAGAGGAACATTACAATTGCATGTTGTTGCATCACTCCAGTGTCATGCCACTTTTACATTTCAAGCATATTTAAATTCCAGTAACTGAAAGTAAAAGAAAAATATGTGAGAATTAATGGCATGTGATATCACAGGGGGTGTTAGACACTATTCTTTAACATTACGGATGACTTTTCATGCAAAACAATTAGGAAATCTCATGCAAATACAAAATTATGCCAAGAGGAGGAAAGCCAGGGGTGTAAACACACAAATACACACAGATGGATAATGCAGATATTTTTAGAACCCCAAAGTGGTGTTGCATGCAAACCACATCATTTACATTGCCTCACTAGTCAAAAGAAAATGAAAAGGTGTTGTCTTTGATTAGTTCGTTCATGTTTCAAAGCAAGGAATGTAATGTGTTAACATTTCCCAAGTATGAAAATGTTGTGTATCATGAGTTCTCTGATTGGACATATTAATACTGAACAGCACATCTTTTAAAAGGACAGAAAATACATGATACTCCAGAAGTAAACTTTATAACAGTATTATGAATGAATGCACTTCAGTTCCTTCCTGCATAACATGGAAGGCACTGGACCCCTTCATGGTCATACTTTCTTACACATATGAACACAAAATTAAATCAACATTTCAGTTCACACAGACTTCAATGTTTTGCACGTAGGGTCTTACTGAATTAACATTAGTTAATGTTAATATTTTGACTTAGAAAGGATTATATGTAGTTTGTGAGGCTATACATGTCTAGTACCATAATATATGCTTTAATACCACTGTAAGTTTTCTTTTTAATACAGAAGAGGAAGTTCTGGTCAATGAGTGGTGGGTGAGAAGAATAAATTAGCACTTTTGCTATTTATGTAACACATGGCCCTAACGTAAAGGTTGGTTTACAGCTCTAGTCTTGAGAGCTTGTTTGGAGGTTCTAGCAGAGGAGTGCAGCTACTCAAATATCCTTCACTGAAGACCAGTTCTCCTCTATTTGGAGAAGGTCGTCCTCTTCAACTGAGCATGCAGCTTCAGGAGGGATGCACATGGAGCAGTGAGGGAGGAAGGGGACACCTTCCTAGCCAGTCAGATCAGCTGAATTAACCCTGGCAATCAATGGTGTGACAGATGTTGCAGCCAAATCACCTGCACACCCCTATAGCTCTAGCCTTAATTGTGTTTGGTCAGTGCTGTTTTGCCTACATTATAGCATCTTCAATCACCATATATTGTCTTGAAGGAGAAAATGTCTTTGAATAGAGATTTTGAAAACACCGATCAAATGTGGCATGTGGTAAATTGGCATAGAAAAAAATTCCACTTTAGAGTTGCCAAGCAAAAAGTCACATTTATTGAGCATTGGATTACCAAGTTTAGTTCTAAGGCTCATATGCATGATCTACAGGGAAACTTCATGAAGCCTGCCTCATCACTGTTACTGTATGTATTCAGAGTTGCTCAGATGTTGAGCTGTGATGTCAGGAATTGAACTGGCTGAAAATGCTATTTATTCTTTGTGAGTACAAAGTTCTGAAAGCCATGCCTCTTCAAGTTTGTATTAAAATTACAAGCAATTGACTAGTGTAAGTCACAACACATAGTCTGTCATTCCTGGACAGTAATGCCCAGTGATTACTTAGGCCACAACATGTTATTGGAATTTCTTTTGGTTATTTTGCTACATATTTCTTTCTTAAGTAGCAATTCATGCAGTGGAGGGCTCCAAGCCACTCTTGTTCTTATGACAGATATTATAAAAAAAATAAAAGGAATTTTAATGAGACACATTAGACACAGCAATCTAAAAATTTGCATATGAGTGGCTACTTAATAGAGAAGTGAATAAGTGGTTGTATACATTGTAGGTAATGAGGAATGAAGGGTAGGAAGTGACAGTTAATGGGTATGAACTTAATTTAGGGTAAATAGGATTGAAATTGTGGTGATGGTTACATATCCTATGAATGTACCCGGGAACACGGAGTTGTGTACTTTAAGGTCATGTATCTAATGTAAATTATATCTCAAGAAAGCCATTTAAAAAAGGAATCCTCCCACAACTCCATATCGTGGATTGAAAGGAAACAATCACATCAGATTTCTCATTCAACTTTGTGTAAATATGTTATGTCTTTAATTTATGTAGTTTATCATACATATTCATGTAGAAATCTACATATGTTTCTGTTGATCTGATTTTATCCTGTCTCAGTTAAGTGAATACCTTTCATGATGTGACAGACATTACAACACTCATATCAGCATCTCATCAGTGTGACTCAAAAGTCCTGATTGACAGGTCAAACAGTGTGAAACTTCCTGGATTGACCTCACCATGGAATGCTTTAGTAATCTGGCACAAGATAAAATGTATTATTCATAAGGAATAAAACAGAAACCTTAAATCCCATCTTCTCTCACTTAAATTCCATGTTCTTAAAGACAAATGGAATGTGTTTACCCTTCATATCCAGAAAACTCTAGAACTAGGGGTCTATTTTTTTTTCATCTGCTAATTCTTCACTTCTATAGCTCTACAATGGTCACCTTTGTAGATAATGGCTCTCTGGTGGAACTTAAACTTGTACATGGCTCAAATATGCTTTTCCAGTGGTGAAGCTGTTGTCAAGATATAATGTATGGGAGAAGAATAAATAAATAAAATGCTTGTTTCCTCATAGATATGTTCACCTGGAATGTTTAGGCATCACTTGTATAATAGAAATAACTCATTTTCTTGCAGGAACAGAATTGTAAAACAAAACATGTTAAAGAACAAGTAATAATGTGACCAAGAAGAGTTAAATCAAAGATCAAGTGTTGGATGGCAGATAAAAAATTGGGAGCATAAAAAGGTACCCATTCAGAAATCCTGAGCCTCCTGACAGGAGAACAAACATCACTGCAGAGGAGCCTTGGTACAGTCTGCTGAAACAGAGCTCCAAATGAACCTGAGTACATCTGAACCTATAGATTCCATGATCAGCTGACAAATACAATTTGATTTTCCATGCTTCTTTGATTTCTTTATAAAGAAACAACAATTAAAATTTGAAGTTTGGAAAACTCTGTAAAACAAATCATCTGGCTTCTTCAACAAAATTTATACATCAACTAACCAGCACAAACAAAATACTTAAAAAGAGAGCTACAAATTAACAAGTTACCACATAGAGTTCATTTGCATTCTGGTTCAAACAAAAAACAACAAAACCATTTATGATATTTGTGGTACAATATGAATCCAGAGGAAGAAGAAAAAGAGGAGGGACTGTGGTTAGATTGGCCAATGGTAAGGGTACTTGCCACAAAATGACACAAGCCTGACTACCTGACTGTGACCACCAGGTCCCATTTAAGGGTGGAAAGAGAGAGTAGACTCCCTAATGGTGTCTGTTCATTCAGTAATTTTTATGTGTGACAATGGCACATGGCCATGCCATACTGAATTAGAGAATGGTTTGATGCCCTGAATTACCTC
Organism: Cricetiscus sungorus; assembly: GCA_030556225.1. Taxonomy (NCBI): domain Eukaryota; kingdom Metazoa; phylum Chordata; class Mammalia; order Rodentia; family Cricetidae; genus Cricetiscus; species Cricetiscus sungorus. The sequence goes on along the minus strand of JANBXA010000007.1, from coordinate 55,587,602 downwards.
AAAATATGTGAGTGGAACATAGCACTCAGTACATCCCAAGGTAGAACTCTAAAGGAGCATAGACATTTCCTTGGTAGGTTTATTGTGATACAAGTATAACAATATTGAAACTATTTGGTATTCGCTGTAGAACTGAACAAATGCAGGGATTCTGGGAATAAGAATTGTCAGGTTCAAAGGTAGGATGGTTGAAAGGAAAGGAGGACTATTTAAAAATTTTAATCTCTTCTCTGAAGGAAGCCCTGGATGTGATGCTAGCCTTGTAACCAAACCATATATAGCATCCACTCTACAAACTGGGACTTAATGATGTTTGATTTAACAATATTTGAACAAAACCTACATTAACTGTGATGTGTGCAAAGGATATCAGAGTGAAACCCACATAATATGAACAGTGGGCACAATGAATTTGAGATCACATTTGTGATGCCATTGAGACTATAAATAGACATATAACCAAACAGGGTAAATGAAAAACTTTTCTTTATAGAAGAATCCACTGAGAGAGAATGGTAAAGTCATGAATCGCTATTCTCTAACTACCACCATAAGAGAAAATTCATTCAAGAGTCATCAGTATTTGCAAGTCTGGGAGAAAACAGGACAGCCATTTTTCATATATTTATTTACAAGAATAGCAAGTAATAGATGTATAGGGAAGCAATCTGGCAATATCAATTGTGGGACAGACAATATGTGGCATGATGTGTTTCCTAGGTGTGAGTACTGGAAAGTATAAAAAGTCATGACGTATTCCTGCTCCAAAGGCAACCATTCACACTGATCTACTAAAGTAGACCCTCTTAAGATGTCAATGTCATGACAACATAAAATGCCAAGAAGTTGTCCCAGAAGCAGGACATTTGAAACAAGTGTGTGGTCCTGGATCAGGAAGATAGACAATGCATATCTACAATTTTCTCTCAACATAGTTCAGGTGATTGTAGATGGGTATATATTTTTGAGTATAAGGGATCTATAATTCTCTTTCTGCTTTTGTAATGTTTAAACTTTTTTATATGGTGGTTTAAAAAAGATAAATCATAAAGTATTTAATATAGCACCCCTAAAAATAGACACTACTAGTTGACGTGTGTGTGTGTGTGTGTGTGTGTGTGTGTGTGTGTGTGTGTAGCAAAAAGAATAAAAACCAGTCCCCCATGAGTGCTGGGACTTGGTGGAGTTAGCAAACAGGGTTCATTATTTATAAAAATGTGGCAACTGATACTCTCTGACCTGAAAGGACAATGTTCCTAGAATTCTTAATCAAAATTACAGGATCTATCATTATAAAAATAGCTGTGAAAGATAGCATCCTGAATGCGTCCTCCACTCCCGTTTTCTGCTTACATTATTTCTGAGTCTAGTATGATCATGCTAATAAAAATGCATTGCTTATGGCAGAAGTCTAGACAGCAAGCCCAGAATAGTATAGCACAGGGCTAGCTGAAGCATATCCTGGACTTTACAGCTATCCTGGTACATAGTAAGTAGGAAGGATATCTATATTCTGAAGTCCAAGTCATCTACATGGGATATCACATCAATTCTTTCCAAAGAAATGCGAAACTGTTCTCCATCATTCTATCAAACTACCCAGTCCTCACAGTAAAATTCTCTGATTCCTTTCCTTTGAGCACACTCAAATGATATGTTAAAATTTATGATTATTCCCTATATTAGACACCAGGGAACTATGTCCTGTGGGCTAATCTAACCCACTATGTGATTCTGTAAAATGGAGCTTTTATTGGTGTACAATCATGTTCATTAACGCTATAGGGACCAAGTAAATTTTAAGATATTGATATCTTAAACAAACAAAAATCCAGTGATCTAAACTGCTCTATTTAGAGTCATTAATGAACTCCAGAAATCCAGTTCAGAATTGTTCTTAGGTGTCATTTTACCCTTTTATTTTTTAAATTTAAATCTACCTACTAGACATGACTCATTCCATTTCCTTACCTGAAATACCAGATTTGTGATTATCCTATTTTCACTGACTTCTTCCCAATGAAACCAAAAGTCTCTTTTGCTAGATCTTTCTTACCCTTTCATCCTCTAAAATTTGGAAGAGACATAGGCACAGTTCTTGATCTTTTTCCTCTCTCACCCTTCTTACGCCTTCCACACTCTGTAAGCCATCTATCATGCCAGATTATATCCAAATTTAACTCCAGCTGCATTTCTTCAATGGCCTCCAGATTCCTATACACTTGCCTGTCTATTGTCCCATCACAGCCCTCAAACTTCTAAGTTCTTTCCATATTCTACAAATAAAACAACAATAAAAACATGGCAACTTCACAATTTCTACCTCCCTGGGCTTTGAGCTCACTATTGATTCTAAAACAGTGAGGGTTGGTTTCTTTGTTTGTTTTTGATGACCTATGGTACATACAAAAGAATAGATGGCTTTGAAATTAAACTATGAGAGGCACATGTTGATAGAATAGAGGTTCCCAACACTCATTTCATCCCCACCAAAGTGGAATAAAACAAACACTCAAACCCTTCCCCCAAGCAATAGAGGCATATAACTGCATTTTGAGCTGGGCAATTGGAGGGAAAACACTAGAAATTAGCAAGAGAGAGACTGACTCCTTTGAAAAGAACTGGGACAAAAGCATAAAAAGAAAACAAAACACCTGCCTCCTGGATCCATTTTAAGTGGGCTTCTGTTTGAGTTTAAACTGTAAAGGGGCCAGAAAACTCAGTGTAGTGCCATCTATGGGCCTCCATAGACATTTCATTTACATAGACATTGCAGCTGTCCTGCAAACACAAACTGGCCCAGAAGAGTAGTCTAAGCTTGCTTCCTGCACTGTAGGAGATGGAGGGTGTTAACCTCATGAAACAGGCAATGGTAATTATAGTGTTCCTTTATCTCCATCAGTCATAGAGTGCTAATCTAGTGTGAGTTATGTTAGAAAACACACAAACATCTGTGTTTAGCTCTGAACTCCACATGAGTGCATGCATGGCTAGAGCAGCACTACTTTAAAAAGGATGAAAAGGCCACAGTGAAACCCATAACATTATGCAATAAATTTATACTAATTAAATATTTAAATTAATCTATTTTTAGTTATTTTGAGACAGGGTTTCTCTGTAGTTCTGGTTACCCTGGAACTAGCTCTGTAGACCAGGCTGTGCCTCAAATTCACAGAGATCCTCTTGCCTCTGCCTCCCAAATCCTGGGATTAAAGGTATGTGACACCACCACCTGGCTTTCTTTTTTTTCAAATATTTGAAATATGTAGTTCAGACTGGCCATGAACATGTGATCCTCCTGCCTCCAATTCTTTAAAATATCCTATGAGCTTGCATCACCACAACAGCCTAAATACCTTTAAAGATCTATTTTTAAAACTTACGTGTTTCTCTATGTGAGTATATGTCACATGTGTAGGTGCCTACAGAGGCCAGAAGAGGACACTGGAGACTTTGAAGCTAGAGTTATAGGCAGTTGTGAGCTTCTCAGTATGGGTGCTGGCAACTGAACTCTGAGCCTCTGGAAGAACAATAAGGACTCTCAGCAGCTGAGACATCTCTCCAGCATCACTGATTAAACAGAATTTCAAAACAGGATTATAAAAATCTTAATGAGGTCTAAGATACTACATGTAAGTAATTGAATGTAATTAGAAAGATGTTGTGTGACATAAATGAATTCAGCAGAGCCATAGAAAGTTGTTTATGAAAGAACCAAAATAAGCCAAAGTAAAAATGCAGTTGAGAGATTAAAGAACAGACTAGATAAAGTGGAAGAAAAATTTTACACACAAACAGGTCTTTGGGAATATTTGGGAATAAAAGAGAACACATTTAAGACCTTTGGGACCACATCAAATGAATGAATGCCTATGCTTTTGGAATTCTCAAGGGAAAAATGTAATTGAAGGTATAAGAAATAAGTAACAGGAAGGTGGGAAGTTCAGAAATCTTGGAGAAGATACAGATATCCATGTACGGCAGAATGACCATGATCCTAAACAGAGATGTCCAGAGAAGATCATTTCTACATCATCTTGAATCACTAAACTTTCAAAATACAAGGAAGAGGGCCAGAGATGTAGCTTAGTAGTACAGTGTTTGCCTAGCATGCATGTGGCCCTGAATTCTAGCTATAGTGAGATGTAAGGACAATGTACGCGCGCGCACGCACGCACGCACGCACGCACGCACGCACGCGCACACACACACACACACACACACACACACACACACACACACACAAAGTATCTAAGTATCAAGCTATTCCTATCAGACTGGCAGCAGATTTCTCAATGGAAATTCTCCAGTCTGGGCAGAAATACACAGAACGAGTGTTCAACGTGATGGAAAATTGATTCCAAGAGTGCTGAACCCAGCACAGCCGCCACTGGAAATGATTAAAAGCAGGTTCCACAGCACTTTTATTTTCATGTCTTTTAGATCCAGAGCATGGTAGATATCCAGGTTTTACTGAATGAACATAAGCTGTGGCGTTGAGGGGTGATTCCCCTCAGAACCATGGGGAATGATTTTGGGAAAGGCAAAGCAAAACAACATGGTTGAGAGTCTTGATAGAAAAACGATAGCAATAGAGAAGTGAGAAACACCCTATGAATTCATGTTTCTGTTTGCTGCATTTCTCTTCAGTGAGCATGTCCTATTTTTGCTTTTTTTGTATTTTATCTTGTAATTTTATGCTCAGTGATCTGATTTATTCTTAGATGCCTTTTATTACTCTTAAAAAATGAGATGTCCTACCTATTTGTTTATATGTGCTGCATTTTCAGCTTTGTGGCTTGATTTTGGAAAAGGTATAAAGAATTTAATAGCATTCATAAATTCAATAACATGTACCATTTAATTTGTCCTTTTCAACTTTCTCTGTCAAGTTTATTGTTTTTCCCAATTAAAAGAACAGTTTGTTCAAAAACACTCTTCTGCTACCTCGGGAGATGGCTTGGTCTGCAAAATGTTTGCCTTGCAATCACAAGGACCAGAGTTAGACCCCTTGAATCCTGATTGGTGTGTGTGTGTGTGTATGCACACAAAAGCTGGGTATGGTGGCACATGTTTATATTCTCTGTGTTGAGGAACTGGAGAGAAGCAGAATCCTGGGGCTCACTGCAGCTGGACTAAGCTAACTGAGGTTCCAGGCAGTGGGAACTCAGTGTGAAGAAGCACAGTGGTAGGACCTGAAGAAGGACAATTGTGATTTTGCTTTGACCTCTGTGTGCATTATACATGTATACCTGCATACACTTTAACATGCATAGCATTCCAAAAACACATTTTCTGGAAATGTCATTCTAAGAGAGAAATAACAGAACAAAATAATCTTTTATCACTGGAAAGCAAACCTCCCTTAGTGTTTGTTTTCTAAAAACTGTATTTTTTCCCAGTTTAATTACAGTGGCAATGTAGTTGTAAATCTTGACTTTTACTTACTGCTGTAACGGGCATGACCCTAGGAATGTTATTTAATTTCTAAGCCTCATGTGAGCATGTTTAAAATGTATGGCGTTAAGTAAGCTCAATAAAGCAGAGCCAACAATAACAGTGACAGCAGTCCTTCGCCATATCTTTAGAAAGTTTCTATAAGAATCAATTTTAATGAATTTAACAATATAAACATTTGAGGAATTATCAAAGGTTTGATATGCTAAAAGTGTCTCTCAGTCAATCAATAGGGTCAAAGAAGAAATGATCGCAAAAAGTCTTCTTATTGACGGGAATAAAGACATATGATGCCAGAATTTATGAATATGAATGTGGCAATAGTAGAGAGAAATTTATAGCTGTAAATATTGATGACAAAATATTTCTAATAATATAGCCTCACTATCTTAAGACATTGAAAAATGAATCAAACTACTCTAAAACAAGGGGGAAAGGTAATAGTACAGATTTAGCTGAAATCAAAGAAATAGAGAATACAAAAATAGGAAAAACATGAACAAAACCCAAAGTTGATTCTTTGAAATGATTAGCAAAATCAATAAAGCATTAGCTAGATGGACCAAGAACAAGACAATGCCAGCCACTAACATGAATTAAAGTTTTCTAAACATTAAAAGAGAGGGCTGGAGAGATGGCTCAGCCGTTAAAGGCTAGGCTCACAACTAAAAATATAAATGTTAAAAGAGAAACCATTTTCAAACACATACTGAGGCCAATATATTGCTGATGCCAAAAGTAGATAGGGATATGAAAAAGAGAGATGACTGCAAGCCAGTATGTCTCAACATAGTGACAACATAATATTTCACCCAGTTAATTTACCTCAGCTAGTTTAAACATTCCTATGCTCTCAGACACCAGTATTGTTTCCCATTTCTAAGCCTTCTCTATTGTAATCAAAGTAACATTTGCTACATTTTAAATCATTTTCTTAGAAGTGATCTTAGAAGTTGAATTTTTGAATTAAACATCATGGATTGTTTAATACATGGCCAGATAGCTTTCAAGTGGTCAGTACTAATTGTCACTTCCCCCTGTAACCACTTTGATCCAATGGTGGATCCTGAATGTTTTTCCCCCTCTTAGCATCCCCATGTTCTCCTAATTACCTTATTATAATGTAAGGTGTTCATAAAAGAAAATCGTAGGTCTGTGAGTGAAGGGTGAACTTTGCTCAGGCAGTCAAAAGAATGCTGGCATCTGACAGCAGGTGAGTCAAGTCCTTGCATTTCACTACCCAATCACCTGTTTGGAAGCTAACTTGTCCAAAACCAATTATTTCTTAGAAAAGCTTAAACTTTTGTTATCTTTAAAATCTTAGGGTAGGAGACAGTGAATTATATGAAAACAATACATTTGAAGTTCTGAACATCAAATTGTAGATATTCTGACTCACTACAGATCAAGCAATATTTCAGAACGTTGTGGCAACATTGATCTAATCAGTGGACAGGATGCTTTGTTCCAACCACATGGTTCAAAACTCCCCCCCCCAAATGATTAATTTGTTTTTATTTAGGGGAGGGAGGGAGGGAGCGAGAGAGAGAGAGGAGAGAGAGAGAGAGAGAGAGGAAGAAGAAGAAGAAGAAGAAGAAGAAGAAGAAGAAGAAGAAGAAGAAGAAGAAGAAGAAGAAGAAGAAGAAGAAGAAGAAGAAGAAGAAGAAAGAAGAAGAAAGAAGAAGGAGAAGAAGAAAGGAGAAGAAGAAGAAGAAGAAGAAGAAGAAGAAGAAGAAGAAGAAAGAAGAAGAAGAAGAAGAAGAAGAAGAAGAAGAAGAAGAAGAAGAAGAAGAAGAAGAAGAAGAAGAAGAAGAAGAAGAAGAAGAAGAAGAAGAAGAAGAAGAAGAAGAAGAAGAAGAAGAAGAAGAAGAAGAAGAAGAAGAAGAAGAAGAAGAAGAAGAAGAAGAAGAAGAAGAAGGTAAGAGGGTATCAGATCCCCTGGAGTTGGAGTTGTGACCTGTCTGTCATGAGTACTGGGAACCCATGACAAGAGCAGTAAGTGCTCTGAACAGTTCACCAGTCTCTCCAGCCATGCTGAGCTTTGATCTCTCTCTCTCTCTCTCTCTCTCTCTCTCTCTCTCTCTCTCTCTCTCTCTCTTTTTAATTCCCTCCCTCTCTCCCCTTCTCCATTTTTTAATTTTCTGGTGGTAGGAGGGAGGATGCCATCATTATGCAGATAGGACTTGCTCTGGCAAACCCAACTGAATGTGTGTTAAAATGAAAAGTAGCTATGACTTTAAGACTTGAGAAGTAAACACCAAAGACAGTGTTGTCACACCATGGTAAAGGGCATAGTAAAGCTAAGGTTCTCCATGTCTCTCTGCCTTGGGACTTCAAATCTGATGTGATTATAGGGATTGTAGGCATAATTTGAGGGGGAAATATAAGTGAATTTTCTCAAGCTTGCTGGAGCTGATGGAACTTTTGTACAGCTGTCAGTATGTGGTCCTTCATTCATTTTGTTTATAAACAAATTATAATGGATTACTAATACACTTATGTGGTCCTTCATTCATTTTGTTTATAAACAAATTATAATGGATTACTAATACACTTATTCATTATTCTTAAAAATATGCCAGACCTTCCCCTGAGTCTTTGATGGTTTGGTCTTTATTTAAATATTCATAATTGAATCTAATAATAAAACTAGGGAAGTAACCTGACCATGTATGATTTGCTTGGGAAATTTATAGATCACTTCCCAGAGGAAATTGCCAACTTATGCTTATTAATTCTATAATGATCCAACTTTTCTATCTCCCAATAATATGACTTATGTAACAACCCATAGGATCTAAAAACAAATGAAGCAAAAACTCAAAACTTTCTGTTTCTTACTGTGTTCTTTTTCAAGAGATTCTGATAAATGGGAAACATTTGGATTTTTTAAATTCCCATGTTAGATTTGAAAACAGGGCTCATAGTAGGTGATTATAGTGCTGTTTACTTTAAATGATTTATTTAATTTTGTTATGTGTGTTTGTGTGTGTTTACCTATATAAGAGTATATGCCCACATGTGTAGGTGCCCCCACAGGCCAGAATAAGTATAGAATCCCTTAGAACTGAAGTTATAACTGGCTGTGAGACACTCAGTGTGAGTGCTGTGAATTCAACTTAGGTGCTCTGGAAGAACAGCCAGTGCTCTTAACCACACTGCCAATTCTTGATTTCTATGCTAAATTATTTACATTTGTCTTTTGTACTCTACTGCCAGTTGTTATAATTTGAAGCTTCTGGTTCAGGTCTAAAAGGCTAAGACTGCAATGGCTGTCAGTGTCCAACTGGCCACAGGAGGTAATAGAATTATCATTCTCAAATTCTGAAACCACATTCCAAGTCAAATTAAAACAATTCCCTTTTATTTTAGTGTTCTCCAAATGTCTGGACAATTAAGGGAGTTCACTGATTCCCATGATCTGGAGTCTGAAAGTCAGCTAATGAAACACTTAAGGAAAAAAATAAATTCTCTTAAATGTGTACTTATGTGTACAGTGTCCATGGTGGGCGCGGGGGTGGAGGGAGACAGGAGTGTGGATCACGTGTACCTTTGGTTCATCTCTTCAATTGGTGGTCATTTCCTCAGCTCTCACAGGCAGACGTGCTGGGAACCAACTCAGAGAGGGTGCTTTGCCTGAGGTTTATTGGCTAGCTCATTGGTTCTCATCCTCACTAATGCTGTGACCCTTTAGTACAGTTTCTCATGTTGTGATGACCCACAGCCATAAAATTATTTTGTTGCTACTTCAAACTGTAATTTTGCTAATCTGTGCTTTGTGATGGACTTAGTTAACTCTGGTAAAAGAGTCACTTAACCCCAAAGGGGTTGTGATCCACAGGTTGAGAACCATTGGTCTATCAGTAGATAACAAGCAAATAAATATTCAGGTAATAAATGCTGTGGCTGCTTCTAGGAAAGATGCCTGTTCCTGGTTTGGGCTGTGGCCATCCTGACTATAAGAGCTTATGAAAGTCACCTCCTCTTCCTAGCTTTTGCTTCCTCCTCATCTACAGAGAGTAGTGGGATGACCTCTTTCATAGCATTGAAAATCCTCACTGTGAAGATGTTTCTTCCCACCTCCCCTTTCTCCTGCTTCTGCTTCCTCTCCCTTCTTCCTGCATGTTGGGGAGAGAGACACTCTCTGGAGGGATGATGCCTATTTTTCAGAAGCTGACAGCTGCTTTTCATCTTTCACCATTTGATTTCACCTCCAGATCAGAGCACTGGGGACCCAGGAGTGACTGGAGGGAATCCAGTAAGCCAAGCACAATAATTAAAGTGCTGTTGGTAATAATGCAGAGCCTGATTGAATAATTCTTGTTTGAATAATTCTTGTTTCCTGCTTGAGTGAAAGGGAGGGGAATTTACAGATAGAGGCAGATTCATCCTGCAGCTGAGACTTCTGGCTCTTAGCCAATAGCTCTGTTGGGAGATAGAATGAGTCACAGGGATTAGGTCTCCCACTAAGGACTCAGTTCGGTAGCAGGTGAGCTAAGAGCTGGGAGGAGAACACAGTATTGTTTTCTGCCTTAGGCTCTTTGATGGAGTCCACACCATGTCTTTCATCCGAACATTTCCTTTTAGGCGCATCATAGTCTGTCTTCAAGTGGATTGCATTTTCTTATGTCTGTCAGGAGGGGTGGATCATATTCACAGAGGGGATCATCTGAGTAGTCTAAGGGCTTCTCAGCACTCCATGTCTTTCTTAAATACAGAAAAATCAAATACTGCTTGCTCAACTTTGAAGATAAAAGAACTGATTTGGGCTTCTCTATCATTTCTAGATGGTAGGGGGGAAAAGGCAAGGAAAACATGTACATACATGTCAAGAAAATAAAACACCCTTGGCAGCTCCACATTGCCTCCTGAGAATGCACACCAGTCCTGTTCATGCTTGCCTCACAGCCTGACATGCTTGTTCTTATTTGAGTTTGTCACTGTAAATCAAATGTCACTTTAAATCCAGGTACAATACACTGTAATTTTGCTCAAATGCTATTTCTGCTTGGAAAGAGAGGTTTGTACCTTGTTTAGACACAGTATTCACATATCAATTGCATTCAACCTGTGAGGAAATATATGTTAAGTACTTAGCACACATGCCTGGGAAATAGTACCAATTAACAACACAACGGTGCTCTTCTTATTCTCAAGTCTCAGACCAAGGAATTAAGGACTCATATACTAGTAGAAACAACTTCATTTGCATGAATGAAGAACATGTGGTGCATAGATACTGTGGGGTTTTAGTCAGCAATAGTGAAGAATGAAATCACACTCCTTGAAGGAGAGTGGATGGAAATGGATGGAATCATGCTAAGCAAAATAAGCCAGCCACACAGAAATACCTATTACTTGAAGGTTCTAGAGCTGTGGAGCACTCATATCTCCTTTGATTGCTATAGTGGTAGTCATGTATACAGGGCTCTGCCATTATATGCACTAAATGAATAATAACTGTTCCATTGATTTGCCAGATACCATAGTCAGGCTTCCAACTGGAGGTAGTGCATAGTAGAAACTAGTAAATGAAGGGAAGGAAAAATATAAAAACTCATCCTTCAATCAGTTAACTATTGCTGAATGGGATGGAGCTATTTTCTTTCATATGTTGAATTTAGAACAAATAAAGGACATGAACATTAAAAGGGAGATTTTTAAGGGTGTGGAAGGAAGGAGATGGAGGAAGACAAGAGAGGGTAATGTCATTGCAAGGGGTACATATGATTGGAGTACTTTTGCGTGTATAGATATGTCACAACTAGATGTACTATGTTTTTCATTAATATACACCAAGTAAAGACTGTTAGAGTAGATACTGAGAACACAAAGTGATTAAATAATTCTCAGATGAAGAATAATACAAAAGATAGTAAGGGCACAAATAGAGGCTGGGAAAGACTCAGAAGCATGTTTCAGGTGAGAGTTAATAAGTAACTGGGAGACAGTCACATACAGAACTGGTTAGACCATTAGACCTGTGTCTGAAAGAATAGTCTGCTAATGATGGTGTGCAAAGGGTACCCCCTTGACCTCCATCCTTCCCCCATCCCGTGGGAAGGAGGAATGGTGAGAAGCTATGCACAGGGAATAGAGCACAGAGGAACAGTGCGAGAGTCTGAAGATGCCATCAGTTACAAATGACATGGTACAGATTTACTTGCGTTTCTACAGAATCAAACACAGAGTTCAGAAACTCTCATTAGTAAGATGGAGTATTTGGAGTTTAAGTCTTGGAGGAGAATTCTTCAACTGACAGAATAGTTGCACAATCTATTCTAAAAGTCTGGGCACAACTGTCTACTTACTGTGATGTGACACGAAGCTCTAAGTAACAGGAGTGAGAAAGATTAAAGGTAAATGGGTGAGAGCTTATTTCTGGGACTTCTCCACCCTCTGAAGATTTAAAATAGGAAGGTCAGTGTGGGTGGGGCTGCCACGAAGTGCTGATGGAGCTTAGAGAACACAGATGAGCATTGCACAGTGAAGCAAGGAGAACATCAAAGGTGACTTTAGGGACTTAACCACACACAGAGCAAGCAGCCAGAGAGGGGCCTGAAGTCTGATGACTAGGTTTCTAAATCCCTTCAGTGACTTCAGCCTGCCATGCTCTGTCCTAAGAGCTTTGTAAATGACCAGAAGACCCAGCAGTGACCTTGCAGTGACAAAAGTATATGTTAAGTATACCACATATTAAGTATACATTCACCTTAGAGAACCATGTGTGAGAGAACTAAGCCTTCCCTACCACTCAAGGGTTCAACGCCAAAGTCAGTTCGACACAGGAACCCTAACAAAGACATAGGAAGAAAACTGAATCTTCTAAATGTCATGAATCCCAAAATTTTGAATTTTGTTATGGCATAAAAATGCTCCATACATATAATATATGAACTGATTTCAAATTTATAGGTAAGAGCTATAAGCACTTTGGTATTTGCATTGAAATTTACATGTGTTTGGTTGACTGTAAACATAACTGTATCATAACAAGATACAGTTAACACTGAAGGAGAGGGGCTGTCCAGAAAAATGGGTTTCACTAAGAGAGGCCTTGATGTAGTCTAAGTCTTATGGATTTGTTATGAGAATTTAATGAGAAAAATCCATATTTTTACCAAAATGCTTGCCTTATAAGTCATGTTTGATAAACATCAGTTGTATTCTTACTACATTTCAGGAACACTGATTAGGGTGGAATTCTTTGACTGCCAAATGTGGACCTTGCCTATTACTGAGAAGAGAAAAATATTTCACTTAGATTTTGGGGTCGCTGGGGGATGGGGAACACTTTCCTTTAGCTCAGCGAGTAGCAATCATACCTCTGTATATTTTCCTAATTTCACTTGAGCTTATTCTCACTTCTGTCTACTGCAGGCTTGCTAGTTGGGAGGTAATCATCATGAATGAAGAGTGATTGGGTTTGTTGCACACATTAAACTAATGCTCCACATTCATTAAGTGTTAATTCTTCGTGGGAACTGAGAACAAGCTAGTTCTAAAGAGGAATAGTTCACATTTCACAGTGTCTATGCACCACATTTTCTTCATTCATCCAAATAAAGTTGTTTCTATTAGTGTGCGGACCCTTCATTCCTTGATCTGGGACTTGAGAATAAGAAGAGAATGTTGTATTGTTTACTGGTTCTGTTCTCCAGGCATGTGTGCTAAGTACTTCAAATAATTTCCTCACAGGTTGAATGCAATTAAAACATTCACATCCAAACAACAAAACAAAGCAACAACAAAAACAAACAAACAAAAAAGCCAAAACCTCAACTATCAGTTTCAAAGAATAAGAGAAAAAAGTCTTTACAAACTACTCATGAAGTTGTGAAAAGCATTAAAGGCAGGTGGTGCCCCTTGCTTCTTTTCCTTCCAGAGGGCTGTGGAAAGGCTTGTGATGTGGATAGCAACCAGTGATTGCCTTCCTAAGTTCCCAGCTCTGTCAATGGTGGAAAATACATAATTCTCATGGCTAACAAAGGGGATGCTCCCCATGGCTTCCCAGTTGCTACCCATGAACATTAATTGCCCTTGGTGAACAGAAACATAGTTATTTATACCTTTTTCTCTGCTAGAGGAAGTTCAAGAACATGGCACAGGATAAATCACAACTCTAAGTCATGATGCACTTTTATAGTTTGGTCTTAGCTCTTGACAGTAGCTCTGTAGGGCTTATTGAGTTATGATCAGTAGGTATGTAGCTAGGAAATTAAGAGTAAGCTATTCATGGTAGTTTTGATTTGACTGTATATTATGACTGTAGGTTAGAAGAGCTCGCCTTCAATAAAACAAGTTTACCCTTTTACACACTGCATTTTAGGCAAAAGTAACTGGCATGTCTCAGATGACCTGGCTGGTGGGATAGCAATGTTTGCTGACTGCCCAAAAGCAACTGATCATTTGTTGAGAGTGGTACCTTCAAAGGAAACCTAAACCTTCCCTAGATCATTTGATGTTTGCCAAGAGCAAATACAAAGTAGTCTGACCTAGAATAGTACTGGGCCTTAAAAACTACTGTTATGTAAATAGAATGGTAATCTAAATAGTCAAATGCCTCAAAACAGCAGCCCCTGGCCCTGTGCCTGTAGATGGGTCATTCATTTCTTTAACCAGGCCTTCTCATCTGTGAAATGGATAATGTTTCCCCTTCTCCAGATATAAGGGTTTATTTTCCAGTATTCAGGAAGAATTTCTTAACCCTGAAGCAACCATCTTGCTAGTCAAACACTGGTTTCAATGTCTTAAAGTTTATTTTGTTAAAAAAAAAACAACCAAAAAACATGTATTTAATTATGGTCTGAGTTGTCATTCAGTAGTTATTTTGGTATCATGTATAAGGTGGTAATAGTGCATAGCATTACTTCATACCAGTGTGGTGGTTTTAATGAAAATGGAAATGGCCACCCACAGAAGGGAGGCACCCACAGCTAAACACTGAGCTGAACTCGTGGAATCCAGTTGCAGAGAGGGAGGAGTGATGGGCAAAAGGGTCAAGACCAGCCTGGAGAAACCCACAGAATCAGCTGACCTGAACAAGGGGGAGCTCATGGACTCCAGTCTGATAGCTGGGAAACCAGCATAGGACTGATCCAGATCCCTTGAACATGGGTGTTAGTTGGGAAGACTGGGAAGTCTATGGGGCCTCTGGTAGTGGATCAGTATTTATCTGTAGAATATGAATGGACCTTGGGAGCCCATTTCACATAGAGGGATACTCCCTCAGCCTAGACACATGAAGGAGGGCCTGTTCCCAATGATGTGACAGACTTTGAAGACTCCCAATGGAAGGCCTCACCCTCCCTGGGAAGCAGAAAGGGGATGGGATGGGGGTTGGTGGGGAGAACAGGGGAGTACGGGAGGGTGCGGGAACTGGGATTGACATGTAAAACAAGGTTGTTTCAAATTAAAAAAATTATATATACTGGAGGTGGGCTTCGAGCTTTCAAATGCTCAAGCTGGGTGCTTTCTCTCTGTGCTGTCTACTGATCCAAATGTAGAACTCTTGGCTACATCTCTATCACTATCTCTGCCTATTCTCTGCCATGCTTCTTGTCATGACCATAATGGACTAAACCTCTGAACTGTAAGCCAGCCTCAATTAAATATTTTTCTTTTTAAGAGTTTCTCTGGTCATGGTGTCTCTTTACAGCAATAAAACCTTAAGACAACCAGTATCTTTGACTGGCACTACAGTAAGGCAAAAGTATGGGGTGATGCCTGTCTAAGGTTTGGCCTTAAAGGAAACACACAACTGTGATTTCTAATGTGGCTTCTGCCGAGTCATTCTCTCTTCATTGTTATCCCAGTGGGGATAATTTCTCTGCACGGTTCACTTTTTGTCCTTTTCTTTGCTTTCAACATGTTCATGGATGGCATGTTTCACAATCTGCTCAACATCTTTGCCACCCATGGCCTCCCCTCAATTTCCATAATGTGGCTGCTCTTACTTTTTGTGTGAGCTATTCCAGTGCTGTCCTCCAGGCATCTCCTTCCTCCATTCATTCCTGGTAGTCAACCTCTACTCATATCAAAAGGCAATTTCTCTTTGCATAAAGTACCAGTACTTATTCTGTCTGAATAATGTGGACGGGCCAACCCCCTAAGTCTTAGGGAAAGCTTCTCCAGGCTCAATGTGGGAATACTCAGTACCCTCTAGCACTGGGCCTCAGGCTACATTTACACCATCCCTCCCCTCAAGGCCTCCTGTGTGTTCTAGGCAGAGTCTTTACTGGTTACCAGACCACCTCCAATCCCATTCCTTTGTTTTTGCTGATTGCCAGATGTGAAAACACACTAACTCTGTAGCTGTTGAAATCTTACTCAATCCTCATCGAGTCAGCTACATTGCTACTTCCTTGGAACATTTCTTGCTCTCACTCAGAGGCTCCTTCCCACTAAGATTCCTCATGTCTGAGGACATACTTTTCACTTTGTACTACAGTAGTGTCCACATCCTTTTAGGAAAGTTCTGGCATAGCAGAGATGGGCCTTATTCAATGACAAGAGCAGTGTATTGTACAGAGAGAAATTTCAAAAGCTACTTATTGAAATAAAAGGTAATTACATACAGATGAAGAGAACATTGGTCAATTCTCCTTCATAGGCAATGGTAAAATGTATATGAACTTTGCCTGAGTTTTTTCCCCAAACACCATTCTTTATTCTTACACTAGGTGACTGATTAACTAATTGTATGTGTGTTGCATACACATGAGTATATTAGTACAAGCCCATTTGCTCAGGTGGAGGCCAGAGCAGGACACGGCATCCTCCTCTGTTGTTATCTGTATTATCACCTTGAGATAGGGTATTCCACTGAACCACAAGTTCGCATTGTGGACTAGACTGGCTGTCCAGTGAGATCCTGCTGTCCATCTGTCTCCCCTGCCCACCCCACAAAACCTGGGGATTACAGGCACACTTGACTCTTTTTGTGGGTGCTGGGGATTCAAAGGTCATTGTTCAGCATAGATTCTCTTATTAACTGAACCAGGTCCCTAGCACTCACATTACTTAATTCAGTAATTATTGGTATACTACCCATATACTAGAATGCCTCATATAAGATGCCCTGCTCATTAGGAACATATTGGAGGAAGCTATTTTCAAAACACTTTTCAGATTCTGCATAATCTGTAATTAAAAACAACAAACCACTTTCTACCATCATAAAACAGGGTGCAGTTTAAAAACAAAACCAAGATAACAACAACAAAACAGGCGGGATTTGGGCTTGTGAGATGGGGCAGAGTGGAGAGGTGCCTTCTGCCAAAATGGATGATCTGAATTTGATCTTCAGGACCCACCCACGTGGTGGAAGGAGAGGCATGACCCCCAAATTGTTCTCTGACAGCTATGAGTATGTTATAGCATGCACACTACATAATAAATGCATTTACAATGCAATGCAAGGGTAATCTGTACTATTTTTACTTGTGGGGACTCTGCCTGTATAATTACCATGATAAGGAAGCTGTATGACTGGACAGTCACTTCTGACTTTCTTTGTACCAGTGTTTAAGCTCTCAGATGGTGAAAGCTTTGGTGTTGGGTCTGGGCCTTCTGCTACAAGTTAGGATAAAGGAAGCCCCACAGTGAATCAGAAGTCCTACAGATGAATAACTCCCAAAGTAGAATTTGTTTTGAGCCAAGTTTTCTGAATAATACTTCATATTGTGAATTAGTAGAAGAAAGAACAGTTAACAATGGTTCATGCTCTCATCTGATGAAACTATACTTGTTATTCATATAACCACAAATTACACTTCTATTTATATTATTTTAGTTTTAGCATCACTAATTGTATGGGTAGAATGAGCTAATAACATTTAGTATTAGTCCACACATATGACTGTTTTTAATGATCAATTATATTTTCCTGTCTCACAAGAATCATGTTACCGTGTAGCTTGGTAAGTGCTATCTTCTTTGTTTTCTCATCCAGGAAATGGGCACATTAACTGTGTTTATCTTGCAGAATGTTGTAAGCAACAAACAAACAATGCTTATAAAGATAATTTGTAGAAGGACGGGGAGTGGAATTCAGTTATAAAGATCTTACTCATGATCACAGCCTTGTGCCTGATGTTCTGGAGTAAAAAAGAAAACAAATACTCTATAAAAAAGGCAGTTATCAGATCTTCAGAATCATGGGCACAATAACTAGATTGCAGCAGTTTTCTAGCATACTATAGACCAAGAGTTTTCTATAAATTTCTACCAGCAGTTACACCTCATGGCAGAGAGCCAGATTTCAGATATGTAGCCAACAACATGGTTAGGAATGAGGGAAAGCGGCTTGTCCTGTACCCACTTTCTGTCTTCCTGCTCACACAGCAGGTGGGAAGTCCTTCTCTCTAGCCACATCTGCAAGCACATGGTCAAAACTAGGCCCTGAGGGAGGAACACAGGGCAAAGTTTGTGCAACCTCCCCTTCCTCCCAATTGTGTAAAGGAACATAATGCCTATGGAGTGGAGTATTGCTAAGAACTTGGTTGCTGTAGTATCCTTTGTGGTGTGCGAGAGATGGATGTGTATGTAGGCAGGAGTGGGAAAGAGGTAGATTAATACCTCTAGGTATTAATATCTTTTTAATACCTCTTTTAATATGATTCTCATTTTTATGTGTGAGGTAACGGGGCCTTAGCTATATCATGACAAAGAAAGATACTGGTCACTTTGTCTGATACCAAGCCTTTCTACTATACCTGTGTGCCTCATGTCAGCATGCCCAGTGGAGTCTCTGAAAACTTGTTGAAATATAACACTGAACTACCAGCCCCAGAAAATTTGATGCTATGGGCCCCTCTCCAGAGCTGAATATAGACATCTTCTCTTTTTTTAAAAATTTCTTTTCTTTTTACATTTGGTTTTTTTTTTTTTTTTGAGATAGAGTTTCTCTCTTTAGCTTTTAGGCCTGTCCTGCAACTTATTCTATATATCAGTTCTGGCCTTGAACTCACAGAGATTCACTTGTCTCTGCCTCCCAAGTGCTGGAATTAAAGGCATGCACCACTACCATCCAGCTTGCATCTTCACTTTTAATAAAAGCCTTATCTAATTTTGTGGGCATTGCAGGCCACTAACCAACTAGTAGATATTTTATGGTTATTTTTTCTTCTCTATCAAAATCCTGCACATGCTTTCCTTGACCTTCAAGGATAAGGCCCTTCCTGTCTTGGTTCCTAACTTCTCCTTTGCCTTCTCTCTGACTCTCCAGTCTTTGTGCTGAAATAACATTAGGAACTTTGACTTTCGTAGACACACAGGGCCATGTCCTATCTAACCTACTGTCATTTCCATGCCCACACCACTCTTTTGCACCTGCTTACACTTTGCTACTCTCCTGATGTTCATCTTGGCTATTCTTTCTTTAGAGTTCAAATAATGCCCTCTGTTCACCTCTCACCTAATGCTTACTGGATTCTATTTGTTACTTTCACACATGTGTATCTGCACTAAACATTTCATGATTCCCAAAGGTGGGGGCCATGCCCTATTGGTGGTGGTGTTTTCATTCTCTATATCACTACCTGGCTCTTAGTATAGCTGAAAAATTCCCTGAGAACCAACAACATGAGAAAGGAGTATAGCACAATTAACAAGTAGATCTCTGATGTTTTAATTTAGCCAACTCTAGCCAACATGATTAAAAGCTCCAGCTTATGACAAAGAAAGTAACATTAAATTTGAAATATTAAATTTTTCACAATTTTTAATACTTTTCTTTCATTCAGAATGAAGTTGACTAAATGCATTCAAGGGTCAACATACATAATTACAAAAAAGGGGTGAGAAATATAATTAAGGTTGAGAATGGATGAGAGCTACACAACTGAAATATAAAATATGTAGTATTTATGTGTATGTGTGTCTGTGTGCAATGGATAGAATTTTTCAATTACATATTGTATCACATTTGGAATAAAATGTTTTAGATTAATTTGGTACTTCAATAGCAATTTTTTTGGACTTGGGAAGGAGAGGTACAAAACAATGCATATGCAGAAAAATACATTAGAAACATGTCTTACTCTTATTCTGAGCTGCCTGGAGGAGAAACTCCCCAACCTGTTGAGCAGCCTAAAAGCTGTGCAGTGAGTTCCAGTTTTCTAGATTTTGAAAATTTCCATTCATGCTAGGGTGGGTTTTCAGTGATGTACCAGCCTTTGAGTCATTTCTGCCCCTTTATGTCACCCATTGCCTGTACTCCTGTAAGTCTTTCCAATAAAACTCATTGGCTCAACAAGTTGGGGTTTGGTGGTATCCTTACTTTGGTCTGTTGTTAGCTTTCTATCATGTGAGTAGACATTTGCTCCCATCTTCTCAGGAATAGTGCCACACAACACTGTCTGAGAGCCACCTAGGGAAGCCATTATCACTTCTTTATCAGATAGTTATTTGTGTGCTTCTTGGGAAGGCCTCAGTGGATAGAGGAGTTTGAGGTTTAGAAAAAGGTGATTGTCATGTTTTAAAAGAGTGTGAGTTAGCAACATCACTCAAGCTGGACCAGTGATGCTTGACCCCTTCCTCTTTTCACTTCTGTAAAATGGTATAAATCAGGTTAATCTGTGAACACGATAAATAAAAGGACCTAGAGACAGATATTGGGGTTCAAACTTCAAGTTGAGGAACAGAAAAGCAAAGTAGCGGGCCACCAGCTCTTATCAGTAACTCAGGCTAAATAGGCTGATCCTGCTGCTTCTCTTCAGTGAGACTAGAGAATTCAGAGACTAAATGTCTTCCTGTCCTTCATGTGCCTGGAGAATGAATGCTCCTATCCTCAATGTGGCTGGAGAATGAATGCCTAATACTGACCTTTCCCCTCTCTTACACACCTCCCTAATGCTACGATTAAAGGTGTGTACCCCATGTGCTGAGATCATCTATGTATGAGCTGTTTCTCTTTAGGACTGGATCAATCTTGTGTAGATCTGGATGGTCTTGGACTCACAGGGATCCATCTACCTCTTAATCCTCAGTCCTAGATTTAAAGGTGTGTACCACCACTTCCTAGCTTCTGGCTGCTGGGATTAAAGGTGTATACCACACTGTCTAATTTCTATAGCTTGAGGCTGACTTTGCTTTCTGAATCCTCAGGCAAGCTTTAATAAATCAAAAATAATATATCACCACAAATCTACATTGCATGCTGAGAAAGATCAGAAAAAGAGAGTAGAGCAAGGAAAACCAAGTTAGGAAGCTTCTAGAAGGCAAAGGATGGGGAAACAACAATGAACAACTAAAGAAAAGCTTTTTTTTTTTCTGAATTTTTAACTTCTAGGAAAAAGCTTGCCTTCCTTCCTGTATACCCATGAGGTAGTATAACCCATGGCATTGCTCTCATTGTCCCCCCTCCCCCCAACCTGGATCTCTAATCCATCTTAGTGACATTTATATACCTGGCTCCTCTACAGATTGGCTCCATGTGTATCTATTTTTGCAGGTGTGTGTGTGTGTGTGTGCGCGCACGCACGCACCATAATTCATCTCTCAAAATGTTATTTAAAACCTGTGACAAATATCAATTCCCTTAACTCACACTGGTAAAACCAATACAGTTCCCATTTTGCTAACAGAACCATCAAATTGCTTTTTTTGATAAATGGTACAACATCTGTCTCTGCTTCCAGCAATCTTGGGTACATGAGAAGTTCCAAGAATCAATACAGTAGAACAGTTTCTCAATGCTGACTTCAGTTTGATTCAGGGACCCTGCTGTCAGTGGTTCATGTGTGGCATCATTCTGCCCATTCTTTCTTCCTCATTCAGCATCTGCTCTTACAAGGATCTCAAGGCTTTGGAAAGGTAACTATTATTAGGAAGCACAGGGTAGACATCCACAGATAATAACCCTCTCTGATTATTTTTTAGAAGTAACTTCCAACTTTCCTTTTCTATTGTATTTGGTTCAGATTTTGGAGTTCTACATCCAGAATATTGTACTTTTTCTCAACTATCCATCTCCCAACTGCCCTCCCAGTTGGCAGGTAAATGCCTCTTAAAGCCTTCCATGGATTTTCCTTTCTCTTATGTGACCACAGTACACCAAGAAGTCAGCATGTGTCTTGTAGACAGCATGTTAGGTGCCTAGGCATTAATATACCCATTATATTGAAGACCTCATAGCACAGGCATGTATAGACTGTAATACAGATACACTTGGCACAGGTTCAGATAAAAAAAAAAACCCAAAAAACAAAAAACACCTACAAAATCTGCTTTGATCACAACCCCCACAATTCTTCATTTTCTACAGGAAAAAGTACAAGGTTCCCAGAAAGTTAAGTCATCAGAACTATCTTTCTATTACTGTGTCTTTTAATTCCCCTCAATAAAGTATCCCTTGCAGTCAACACTTTACTTCTTGCCTGGTCCATGGCCTACTCCTACTTGATTTCCACATCTTATAAATTCATTAATTCTTTTAAGGCTGGCAATTCAAATTCTCTGGGTTTATAAGCCATAATTTCCCTTTCCTTTGTTCTTAAGAGTAGGCTATCTGGTCCTTCATGGTTATGGCGCTATGACTTCCTTCCTGTAGGGACTGATCCTCTTGGTGTCAGCAGTTAGATCAAAGACTTTCTTCTCTATACACACAGTCTATGCATCTATTGACTGACAGGAGATGACAACCAATTCCTGTGCCCTTGTTTTATGCTTCCAGGCCATTGTGGCAGAGGAATGTAGTGCATAGCTCACTTCAGAAATATGTACATCAAAAAATAATAACAGCTTCCCTCTTTCTACATTTAAATTTCTGCTTGAGTTAGTTTTTGACAAAGCTAAACTAAACTCAATTTGCTTCTTCATTTTTCTTACTGCTTAAGTGTGACATGTCTCAATAGGAGAGAGATATTACTACATGCTGTAGTAACCAGATAGTGCACTTTGGAATCAGTCGGGCATGAGTTAAATTTACTTTACTAAAACTCGGTTTAAGTCTATACAGAAGTAAACAATTTCCCTTGGAATTTTGTGGTGGTGTTTAAAAATTTATGGAAACTGGATTTTTACTATGTGTACTACTTTGTGTGAATGTGTATGTATGCTCATGTTTGTGTTCAAGTGTGTTCATATGTGGGAACCGGAGGTCAGCTCACTTTCCCTGTTTTACTCACTCCAGGATGCCCATCCCAGTTAATCAGAAATCCCTCGTTGTCTTTCTGTAAAATGGTGCAAGACAAGTTATTATATATTGCATGCTGGCTCTCACTCTTACCTGCAGTTTGTCTTGTGGGCCAGGCTGGTTGAGTACTAGGGATATACTCGCCCCTCCTCCCAAATGCTGGTATTACAACACTTGCTATCATGCCCATATTTTTAGTGGATTCTGGGATCAAACACTGATGTTTGATCAACATGTTGATGCAACAACCACTTTATTGACTGAGTTATTTCTCCAGCTCCCAATATTTGTAATACCACCCATCTGCCCTGTTCTTCATGTCCCAAAAGGAATAAAACTAGAACTAGCAACTATTTGCATTCTATGTTACACTTTAGGAAAGGTTTATGATGCACACAGAACACTTCTACATTGACACATTTACTGCACATTGCTGGCACATTCAGTAAGGATGTTGGCATTGCTCTACATCCTCTCCTGCATGCATTTCTCTTCCTTGAATATGAGAGCTTGAAAATTAACCAGAAGAACAAAGTTTAACATATAGTTATTGAGTCTGTTCCATGTGGTGCAGCTTGCCCTTGAAATTTATGCATTTTGAAAGACCTCTCAACAAGCAACAGAATGACAGGTTAGGGAAGTAATGAAAAAAGTTCCAAGAACAATGAAAGAAATTAAGGGGTGCTGTTTACATGATGTTTGCACTGAAGGATAGTTTGCATGAAACTCAAAAGGAACTTCATGGACATTCCCAGAAGGACTGGGCTACATTGAGACTAGGGGTACTGAGATGGCTCCCAATAGGCTCACCCCAACAGATGAATGTTTGCAGCATACCTGTCAAGGTCAAGGTGGGCTGAACTTACCATTCTACCACTATAATAGCCCATTGCTCTGTACATTAAGACACAGAATTGGGAAGTACAGCTTGGGAAGAAAGCCTATTTGTACTCCTCAGATGTCATAACTTCAAGTTCCATGTGAACTTCTATATGAAGCTCTGTCCCTGTTGTTCCTATTGTTGCAACTGTCACCATTAACCTCCATGGTCTCCTGTCCCTGACTCACTGGATTCCCCTTTAAATTCAACTGTCACATTTATGCTTTTGCCTGTATGCATCACAATCTCCTAACCAAACTCCAAGATCCCATTCAAACACCACCTGCTCATTAATTGTGCTTTCTCTGGGATAGTTACAACTAATTATCAACTTGACATGATCTAAATTCACCTAGGAGACAATCCTCTATGCACACTTGTGAAGGATTATTTGTATTAGAGTAGCCTTTGGGCATGCCTGTGAGGGATTATCTAAATTAAGTTAGTTGAGATGGGGAACCTGCTTACAAAGGATGTCCCCTTTCCTTGGGCTGGGATCCTGAAGTGTAGGAAAAGCAGAGAGTTAGCTGAGCAGGTTTAATGTGACCTCAAGCTCCAGCCATCATAGACCACTGCTGAAACTGTGACTCCAAATAAGTCTTTCCTTGCTTAAGCTGTTTTTGTCTGGGCACTTCATCACAGCAACAGGAAAATTAATTAATTAAGATACTTATCCAGATACTAACAACAGCAATGGAAAAGATAGGTTGTTAAAATGACATGAATTTAAACCTGACTCTTACACCCACCCTACTAACTGTGTTATCTTAAACAAATTAGGTAGTCTTGTGGAGGCTGAGTCTACTGAATTTTAAAGAGAAAAACTACAATTTGCCAAAGTCATGAACCATTCCTGTGATGCTGTACTGTTATTTTCTTGACTCTAATTGTCTTTGGGATCTCACCAAGAGATCTTGCCCTTTTAATGTGTTGGTTGCTTCACAAGGTACCCTAAACCATACCTTGTGCTTTGTAGTACTCAATGTTATTTTAAACAAAAGCCAGTTCTGGAAAAGTGACTTGAGTAGCGACAGTTTAAATTCCTTTATGGGGTGTTCTCTGCTCACTCCCAGGCCTATTAGTATGGAGACTTGAAGCTTATACATACAATCAGGCTCTTCATAGGCTGTCCCATTGATACTGATTGATTCTAAAGTTCTCCTACTGCAGTAACTGTGATGTTCACCCTAACCTGCTCATGACACTTTTGTGCTCTGTAAATGTCTGTTAGGATAAAGGTATTCACAACATTCCTTCTCTTTTCTCATTCCAAACAGTTTATCTCTTCAGTGTAATGTTGAATTTATCCCGACTTCTCTTGAGGACCCTGTTACATTGGCTTATTTCTGTAGTCCCTGTCTATAGCTCAAAGTGAGTGACACTTTCTGTCTCAACTTTCTGTATTCACCAATAGCTGGAAACTTTCTCCTCTCTCCAGTGCCCTCTCCCTTCTCTTATTTGCCCTCTGCTTCCTGTATTTGGATAAGAAGTCTCCTCATTTATTTATTCTCATGGAGATTTGGGAAAAAATGGTTTTTATTATTAATAAATTCCTGAGCGAAGCTCATGGAGAATTATTGATGAAAGTTACTTTAAAATCATTGAATTCAGATATTTAAAGCTACCTTGAAAATCATTGAATCACTAGAGAACCATTCCCAAGGTTGTACCTGACATGACTAATCGGTAGTACTTTTTATTCTGTTGAGCTTATATGTGCCTTTGGAATCCTTCTCAACATGAAACTGCAGAGAAGAATTGCCAATACCTGTCTATAAACAAGATGGAATTTGCCATCCCCGACAAGAGTTCTTTTTGATTATAAGATTCAAGGCACTGGTGACTCAGCAAACTAGAACCAGAACTTAGGACATTGCTCCCCTGACATTTCGTTCTTCTTCTCTTTCAATAGCTCACCAAGTCCTAGAGTTTACATTTTATTTACTAGGTAATGGTGTTTAACAAATACAGTTAAAAGGGTGTGGTGGCTTAAATGATGATACCCCCATAGGCTCATATTATTTGCATGCTGTTTGGAAGGGACAGGAGGAGTGTCCTTCTTAGAGTAGTAGGTGTGTCCTTGCTACTCTAGAGTAGCACCATTCTTGTCTGTTTTCCACCATAATGATAATGGACCGACCTTGTGAAAGTGTAAGCTTTCTTTTTATAAGAGTTTCATTGGTCACAGTGTCTCTTCACAACAATAGGACAGCTACTGAGACTGAAAGACAACCCTTGTGTTCTGACCTGTCACTGATGTAACTTCTAGGAAGAATACTTTGTATATTACATTAGTCTGCAGTCTGTATTTGACACAGGTAGGTATTCAATTCAAATTCTCTGGCATGTATTATCTGAAGGCATGAAATAAGTACAACATCTAATTATTAAATTCACAAGAGGAATCAATAAAAGTTTCTATTGTCTTGAGGGACTGGAGAGGCGACTCAGCTATGAGAGCACTTGCTGCTTTTCGAGAGGATCTGGGTTCAATTCCCTGTACCCACATGGTGGCTCACAATTGTCTGAAGCTTCAGTTCCAGGGAATCCAACACTCTCACACAGACATACTTCTGGGCAAAACACCAATGCATGTACAGTAAAAAATAAAGAAATATTAAAAAATTTTCTGTCATCTTTATTGATGTATTTTCTTTAATGGATTCTATACCACAATGTCATAGACCCTCATTTTTAAAAATGACACCAATGTACAGGTGAATTTCTATTTTACTTAAATACTTCGGTGCAAATTAAAATACTGTGTCACTGACTGGGCTTCTCAATGATACTTCTACTTACTAAACAAAGGATAACATTGTGGTTTGGTCAACAAAAGTCTTGGCAAATGATCTATTCTACCTATTTTCATATGACTATAACTTGTGGTGTTTTGTTTTATTTTTTTCCCCATTCACTCACAAGCCACAATTGTTAGGGAACAAAAGTAAAGCAAAGAACACAAAGAAAAAAGGAATGGGATGTGAAAAGGTAAAAGGTATTATTTTGTAGTACAACATAAGGCAATAGTACAGCCTCTCTGAGAACAGTATTTTTAAGGCAGTAAAGTTACAGCCAATGTTATACTGAGTGGTAAGAAAACTAAACTCCTTTCTCTGAGATCAAGAGTAAGATGAAAAGAGCTGCCTTTGACCCTCTTCTCCTTTGATATGTTTATCATTGTGTTGGAGTTTCTGGACATGGGAATTAAGTAAGAAAAGAAAATAAAAGTCATCCACATTGAAGGGGGGTAAAAAAAGAAAACCTCTTTTTGCACATGGTATATCTTTATATAAGAAAATTTGAGAAAATCACTAAAACTATCAAAATTAAGACATGGATTTATGGAGGTTATAGGATATAAGATCTACAGGAAGTGATAGATGTAGTTCTACTCTTTTGCCATGAATAATCTTAAATGAAATTAAGCAAATAATTTACATGCAAAGAGACACAATTGAAACCTAGTGACTATCTGTGAACAAAACTAACTCAAAGTTGGTTAACACCTTAACATGAGAGTTGCAACTCTAATCTTCTTACAAGAAAGTATGACATAAACCTTCATGACCTTGGATTAGGTAATGTTTCTTAGACATTGCATTAAAAAGTAACAAAGAAAAAATAATATAATTAATCAATAAAAACCTTTGTTATCTCAAAGAACACTGTCAAGAGAATAAGAAGAAAACAGAAAACTGAAGAGAAAAAACGGCGTAGGGAAACATTTATCTGAACAATTATTTAAAGACAGAGTATAGGGGAAGGGAGACAGGTTAGTGGTTAAAGTGATTGCCACCAAAACAAGAGGATCGGTGCTTAGATTTTCAGAACCCCTGTAAATGCTGGCTGGGTAGAGTTGTCTGACTGTAATTCCAGCCTCTGGAGGCAGAGATGGGATCTCAGGATCAAGGTGGCCATCAGGACTAGTAGGATTGGGGAGTTACAGGTTTGATTGAAAGATACTGCTTTAAAGGTAAAAGAACAATGGAAGAAGATTCCTAATATTAACTAGCCACAACCGCCCACCCACATGTGCACTGTGCCATATGCATGTGTCCCCCCCTCCCCCGACACAAACACATTCACAGACAGACACATACACATGAATAAGTGAAGGGAAAAGGTCTTACAACAACTCCCAGAGTATATATATTTAGAGACTCTATAACCCAGTAACAATAACAGCAGGAAAATGCTATTTAAAAATATACTGAATCTGAGGAGACAGCTCCTAGAAAAGATATACCAATAAGTGCATAAAAAGAAGCTTCATGGCTCCACTGATTAGGAAAATCAAAATCAAAATATAACACACAGGTTCATGCCAACCAAGATAGCTACAATTTTAAAAGGCACAGGATAATAAATATTGTTTTGTACATGAAGAAGTTGTGACACACATACACTGTTGCTAGAAATGTGAAATGTTGTAGCCACTGTATAAAACCATCCAGCAGTTCCTAAAATGTGCATCACAGCCATCATCTTGCAGAGGGATCAGCAATTTTTCTGCACTGTACAATCAATGAAAGTAAAAATATGTCTACATCAAAATCTTAATACAAATGTTTATGGTAGTATGAATGGGACAAATGTCTGTCATCTGATGGACAGATATGCTAATGTGGCATGCCTATACAATATAATTTTATATGACAATAAAAGAAATGAAATATTTATTCATGCAACAGTGTAAATGCAACTTTAAAAAATAATACAGTGTGGAATTAGCATCCACAAAAGAGGAAATTCTATTTACATGAAGTATTTAGAGGCATATCTATAAAGACGCAAAGGAGGTCCTTGACTGTGGTCCAGTGGGGCACGGAGGCTGAGGATAGAAAATGACTGCTAACTCTACAGGATTTCTTTATGGAGTGATGGAATTTACTGAACTGATTGTGGCGACAGCTGTCCAACTCTAAATTTAAGTGGGGAAGTTATATGATAGTTGAATTATATGCTATTAAAGCCATGACTAAGAGGAGATGTACACATGAGCGTCAATTTTGATAGGATTTTGCTGTTGTTAATTTCTATGTCTGTCACAACAATCTGCATATTCACTTAACTGATTCATATCTGTATTTCCATGACTATAGACTTAAGTGTATAATGTGTGTCAAACTAGATACATTTTCAGTTGTTCAGATACTGTCTATGAAATGTAACCTTTTAGAACATTTAAAGAAAACCCGTAACTATACTTTATCATCTTCAGTATAGTAAACATATCACTTTTGTTATCACTAGCTTTGTCCCCAATAGTTAACATATATAATAAACCCACTCTATCAGTAATGACATTACTTTTAGCAGTACATTTGTGACAGTGTTCTTTTGTCTAGTGCTGCTATTATTTCTTTGCTATTAAAAGATCAAATATTATTTATCACTACATCTACAGTAACTGAGAGGACTTAATGTTTCCACCAATTTGTACCTACCCCTTTCGAGTCAATCACACCAGGTTTTGCATTGAACTTCACTGTCTTCAACCGGGCACGCTCCTTTCTTTCCACCCTAATGAAAAAAATCAAAAACAAACAAACAAAAAAGCAGCTGAGTGGCAAGGTATTTATGATTAATTCCTTATTAAATAAAGAACACTTCTTCCTTTCATCCCTCAAACTCAAATAAAACACGGTCTAGAATGTTTTGTTTCCTTTGGAAAGGATAAAAGCACTTTGGTAAAAATTGTCTAAACTTCTAATATATTCCTGGAAATTTTTATCTTATATGCATTGACAGCCCTAATATTTGGAAGTAACAGATACAAATTATTCAGATGATTATCAATCAACCAGATTGGTAATTTCAGGAAATTATTTCAGGAAATCACAGCCAAGGAAACTAATACCTAGAGTGGAAACAAACAATCCCCTCCTCTACTCCTCTCTTACTCTCCTATTAAAGAGTAGTATTACACAGTAGCTTCACCTGAACCAATATGTTACATGTACTCTAGAATTTTCCTTCAAGGAGTCTAACGTCCTTCTGTCATTTCTGCAGCATCATTGTCTTACCTGCCACTAAATGAGCACTTGTTATGTTTTTAACCAAGGATATAGGAATAAAATAAAGGAAACATTTAAAGCATGATTGTAATGGGCAGTTGTCATGATATGTTCTTAGCAAGAACAAAGCCAGATAGGCACTTCTAACAGTGCCACTTTGGGGAGAAGAAAGGGGTGGTAAGTGTTGCTGTGGTTCGTGGAAGGAAATGTCCATTAATCTGAAACTAGAAGGGTGAGAAAGAGCTTGTCAGTAGGAAAAGGTCAGCATGCAATACAGTTCCTAACAAGCTAGGAACCTGAAGGACTGTGCCATGGGGTCCATACAGGATGAGGTGAGGCTAGGTGAAGTTGTAGAGTTCCATAGGATATTGGGGGTCAGGTGTGCTGGCACATGCCTGAAACCTACCACTTAGAAGGCAGAGACAATGGGACAATGAATTCAAGGTCAATATCAGATATATGAGCTCAAGGTTAGCCTGACTGGCCTACATGAATCACAAAATGTCTTTTAGAAAAGATATGGCTGGGGAGATAGCTCAGGTAAAGTCCTTGCTTATGATAAGAACCTGAATTTGAAGCCACGTAAAAAGCCAGGCATGGAGGGGGCATGGGTTTATAATTCTAAAAGACAGAGATCATTGGATTCTAGGGCACGCTGGCTAGTTCAGCCTGCTTTGTGAATTTTAGGTCAAAGAGAGTATTTGTCTTTTAAAGGGAAGAGGCATAAGAAACGGCACCCATGGGTTTATGTACACATGCATCCATACACATAAGAGCCTCCACATACACATGAGTGAACATGAACTCTGCTTTCTATCCCACTGAACACTCAAGGACTTGGGTAGTAGTAACTAGGTGGTATAATCAAACTACAGTTTTAAAGACTTATTTATATTTATGTGTATATGTATGTATGTGCATGTAGTTATGCTTATGTGTATGCAGGACTTGTAGAAGCTAGAAGAGCTTATTGGGTCCCCTGGAGTTGGAATTCCAGGCACTTGTGAGCTGCCAGATATGGATACTGGGCCCTGAAGTCTGGTCCTCTGCAAAAGCAGCAAACATGCTTAGCTATTGACTTTCCTCTCCAGTCCTTCAAACTAATACCTTAGGAAAAAGACAATGGTGCAGTGGAAAAGAATTCTGGAAGGGAAGGAGAAAGAGGTGATTGGGGTATGTTCAGAAGCTGTTGCCATAACCTAGGCAATATGAATAAACGATAGGAAACAATAATTTGGAGTTGAGAGAAAGGGCTTAAGGAATGCCAGTATTTGATTTGTTCATGTTTAAAGCTAAAGTTAAGAGGGATCTTGTATTTCCTTGACTTTTCTAAGTCTCTACAGTAAAGCATTGTTTTTATTTCCTGATATAACAGCACTGAATTTTATCAAGATGTACATTGTATCTTGATTGTTTTCTTTAAGAAGAAAATGTAAAACATTGTATATTAAGTACACAAGGTTGTATAGTTCCCTGGTCCAAGTAGCAGCTCTTCAGTAGATATCATTGTAAAAAAACACTATTTGGTAGGCTGCTGTAACGTGACTTTGTTTAAATTTGGCTAGCTTTAATTCGTGTTTTTTTCCTCTTTCTTTTGGGGAAAGAAAAGAGCAAGTGAGAGAAAAATAATCCCGAATCTATAGAAACTTAATGGTTTATGAAGGCTAAGCTATTCATAGCTCTGTAATTAACAGCAGGCTACTTCCTAACCGAGAGCTCTTTTGTGTTTCCAAATGAAACACTGAGGGTCTGGGTTTCTATAGTTACAGAAGGAAGTTTCAGAATACATTTATTTCAGTGGCAGTATAGAATATTTGAGTGGAAAAGCTGAACTAAACCTTTCACATCTAACATCAGATATTAAAGCAATATATTCCATGGAGAGAAACCTGTGTTGAGAATCTCTCCTTGCATCTACCCAACACATAACAACAAGAGGCTGGGACAAACTGCCAAGTGGAAGAAATTCATGAAGAGGTCTTCTCAGAGCTCTGTCTCCCCTTGGAGTTCAAATGGTAATTCTAATTCACCTCTTTAGATTTTCCAAAAACTGTTGTTAGAGCCTTTAATTTTATTCTGGCTCATTTGCATTAATTTGGCTAATGATGGGAACCACTGATTCATCCCACTGTCAAAATGACTGCAACATGTGGCGAATACATGGTTATTTGATTAGAGAATGCAAATAAATTCTGAATAAACTCATAGAAGCCACAAGCATACATGACACAAGGTTAATACAGTGTTCTAACCTAAGGATTACTTGGGCAGAACAGTCCACATTTCCTAACAGATTTCTGATGCCATCCTTTCACTATTATTAAGTGACCTGATTAGGCCAGCTTTAGTGGGGGTCATCACTTAAATCTTTGTTTACAAAGAATATAGTAAGGCATATATAAGTGCACACACACTTACCTATCAATTATTATGGTTTGTTAATAGTTTGAAATTGGAAATAGATTTTTCAGAAAATATATTCTGATTATGGTTCCTCTCTCTCGTATCCTCTCAGATCCTCCCCCTTTTCCCCACTTATCCAAATCTACATTTTTTCTGTCTCTCTCATTTAAAAATAAAACAGCACAAAACAAAACAAAAAACAAACAAAAAACCCAAACAGAAACCCTTATCACAGGTCAAAGAAAAAGAAGAAAATGCTAGTGTATTAAGGAGACATTGCTTGTGTTCTCTTGGGAAGGAGATTGGAACACTTCGGTTTTGATTTGGGTGGGAAGTATTGTGAATGATGGAAATATAAATGACAGCTGACATTTTAATATGCAACTACTAATGGTTCCCTTTCTTATTTGCGATATCTTGCTTGTTCCCTTGATAACCCAGCAACACAGGTCTTGTCAACCCCATTTTGTGGCTGTCAAAGCTGAGGCTTGATGCATGGGAACAGTTTGAATTTGCTCCTGCTAACAGCTGACACCAGTGTCTGTCCATAGCCTTGTTTTGGGGGAAACAGACTCAAAGACCTGTCTTGCCTACTTCACTCATTGGAAATTTAACCAACATGAAGATGCATGATGTATGGTTGAAAAGCCAATAGGTAGCCATTAGAGACTTAGGCTGAATTTCTCCACTAATGCTATGTCCCACTTCTCCCATTTCCCTTGTCCAAATATTCTGAATTATAAATTGTACACAACAAGACTTAAGCATTTAACTAGGGAGAGAGCAATATACCACGGCAGGCTGGCATCAAAATTCAGAACAAATTTGCTTTAGACATTGATATCAGTTTAATTAAATGCTCTTTTGCTAGCACTGCACGGCACACAGTGAACTGGTTTCTCTTCAGCATATCAGGAATTGCACCTAACCATCACGAAGAATTGCTTCCACTGACTCTCTGCAGACCCCTGTCCTCACTGAAAATGGCTGCAGGTTACATTATCTTCCTTACCTCAGCCCTCTGTAATCTCTTAGCTCTTCCTGGGATACAGTGACTTGCTTACCCCATGAAACAAGAGCTAAGGCTGAGAGGTGGGGCTTTCAACATTGTAGTGTTCATTTTCTTTAGGCACTAAATGCTTAAGACCTGACAACTGGGAAATGGTCTTCATTTGCATGTATACCAAGTATTAAAAGTTGTGCTCAGCACTTTACCTATTTTATCTATAACCTATACTATGACTCATGACTTAACATGGAGCTGGGCACATAGTATATGTGAATCAACAAAAGATGTGAATCTTTGTTCTGTGAATGAATGAATGAAGTTTCTGGCGGGCTATCAGTTCTTCACCTGTCCGTGAAAACTCGGGCTGAAGAACTGAAGTGGCTTGTCAAGGAAGTAGTGCTTCCTATTAAAAACTCATCATTTCACCACCTTTTCTATTAGCAGGAGTCTAGTTAGGGGCTGGAGAGATAGCTCAGTAGTTAAGAGCACCAGATGCTTTTCCAGGAGACTCCTAGCCACAGAGCATCTCGTAAATGTCCATAACTTCAGTCCCAGAGGCCTCTGTGGGCAACAGACACACAAGACGTAACAGTCAAAACACTCATACCTACAAAAAATAAATAAGAAACTTTAGAAAAGAATCTAGTTTAAAAATAGCATTACCTTCTCTACTTATGGTACTCCTTTGGCAAAATGTTATATTAAGGTTCCAAGGCCTTTGCTTAAGGAAATGGTGGACCTGTATGTACAGCACCAATAGCAGTAAAATCACTAGTTCCCTTTCACACTTCAAACCCTCCAATAAATATGGATTGATTAAGCAGACACAATCCTCTTCATCCATACTCATAACTGATCAAAGTACCAGTAACATGAGCTGGATGGCAAAGCTTGAGCAATCCATTCTAATGCCTAGCATCTCCACAGAGCACCAGATGTCTGCATTTCAACAAGCTCTTTGTCCTTCCTCCAACTCCCATTTGGTATTTCCAGGTTCCAAGCATACCTGGTTGGAGCACTGGACAGGGGAAACATGGTCTGTTCCTGGGGGTGGCTATACCTGTGTTCCTTAGGCCCTATTTGAGAGGAAATTGAAATGCCATTCACATGAGTAGATGCTATGATGTACAGGTTGAGTAAGTTTTTAATTAGTGTTAGATATGGGCTGTCTTCAGTAATCAGTAAATGGTCATTTCGACTTATAGAGTGTGGGCCATCTCCTGGTTTGGCCAGTATAACCTATGTGACATCAGCAAACAGAGACTATGCTAAGAGCCCAGATTTTGAAGTCACACTTAGGCTTGAGTTCTTCTTTGCCTCTGCTTCCTGAATCTTTGACTTGGAACAGGAATTCAGCCTTTTAGGGTGGCTTTTCATGTTGGCCAATTTTGAATAGTAAAAAGAGTTACAGCAGAGGCCAAATGAGATCATGTATGGCAAATGTTTAGCAGAGTCTGATGCACTTAGACCTCAGTATGTAGCCAAATGCACCAGCAGTCTCTATTTCCTCACCTTGTAAAAAAGAGGCAACACATTCTTTAAGTGCTTTACTACCACTGTCAACCCTGCTAGGTGAGCCAGAGACATGGACTTCTCTCTGAGGGCATTCCCCAGTGCAGGCCTGTAAAATTTGTTAGAATGTGAAACGTCCTTCACATAGACTCACATATGACCTAGCTCCAGATGAAGGGCTGCATAGGCCGGGCTCAGGACTTACAGTGCAGATCTGGTCTTAGCCAGAGTTGTGTCTCTGCTTCCTGATTCTACTGAGATGTAAGCAGTTGCCTCATATTCCCATTACCATGGAGCCCTGCTGCCATGCTTTCACCACTGTTGTGGATTCACACTCCCCACCCCCAACCTCTCCCAAACCCCCACCAGCTAAATTGTGAGCCAAGATCAACCTCTCTTCCTGCACATTGTACATGTCTGCTAGGGGATGAGAAAAATAAGTAGTAAGTGGCCTAAGCCTGAAGTGCTTTAGGGCTGAGGAGAGCCTAAACCTTTACAGTCACTCATGGAGGTATATAAATGGTGCATGTTTGAATCCTGGCTTAGCTTTTTGCTACTAGTGTGATTCTGCCAGAATTCTTGGGTTCTTTGAATTCCATTTCTACAACTTAAAAGTACCGTACAGCGGTGCTCTTAATACACTGGGAAGCCATTTAATCTTGCTATTTAATCTTAGACTTGGGTGCATTAACTGATAAATTACTTTATTTCTCAGACCTCCAGTTGCTTTTTGAGGCTTCTATGAAAATTAAACTGAAAACATATATTTGAAAGCATCTGGCATGATGCATAGTGCTATTAGTTAATGCTCTTACCATCACTTGTATTGAAATTTAATCAACATTGTGTGGCTTAATGAGTGGAGCAGGTGAATAGTCAAGGGGTGACTGTGTTACATGTATTCTGCTCTCACAATTGTTTAATCCATTTATGAACTCAAACACTGTTGGACTAATAGGTTATTGTGAGAGTGGACTTGTTACAAAGACCAATAGGGGTCAAACTTTATGTGCTTTTCTTATGAGATGTCCTATAAGGTCTTAGGATTTTTAGAGGCCTCCTAAGTAAAACCTTCAACAGAGGTGGCCACTCAACCTTGTGCTGTCAAGACTTCCAGAAGCATGAGCTAGATAAGCCTGCATACTTTATAACTAAGGCATCCTTGAGTTATATAAACAACAATGACTTCAACATATGGTCATAGCTATAATGAAAAGGAACCCATCCTTTAGTCTATTGCCTTTTCTTTTCTCTTGGTATCTTTACAATGGAGTTTGCATTGCTTTAGTCATGGTATGCTTGACACATAGACATACCCAAGGCAAGGCTAACTGAACTGAATTCTACCAACTCTTATCACTGTACCTTTCTAAGGCAAGGCTGCATGAGTTAATTTGCTATGGTCTGAACTCAGATCTCAGCACTACCACTTTCTACATGGGCAATGTCAGATAGACTAATAGCTTCATTGTGCTTTATCTCTCTCATTTGTATGAAGGACACAAAAACAGAATCATATCCAAGGAGTTGTAATGAGACTTAAACATGCTAAAAACCACCAAGGGCTTAATACCAGGTCTGACATGCCCTACAAGTATTTTATGGATACATTTATTCATTATCTAGAAGGAGGGAAGACTGATAGCATTCATACTTTTTTTTTTTTTTTTTTTTTGCACTCGATAATTAGACAGAACCATCAGAAGAGAGACATTGTTGTAAAGGGTAAAGCCATGCACTGCTGCTATCCATGCCAACTATCTCCACACCCCTACATGAATTCAGGAAGCAGGTGAGAAAGGAGCTAATGACTTGAAGCATTTACCAGTTGAATACATTTACTTATATTTTAAAAGATACTTTAATTTTATTTTTAATAATGTGCATGTTGCGGGATATATGCATACAAGTACAGGTGCTTGGAGAGAACACAGATATAAGATCTCTTAGAACTGGAATAAATGGGTGGGTGTGGGAACAGAAATACCGAACTTGCATTCTCTGCTAGAGCAGTCAAGATCAACTGCTTAGCCATTAATCCCATTTAATCCCAGTAGTAACCCTAGGCAGAAGCAGGTGGATCTTGGTGAGTTCAAGGACAGCCTGGTTTACAAAGTAAGTTCCAGGACAGCCAGAGCTGAAATGCTGAAACATAGAAACCTGTCTTTAAAAACCAAATAAATAAATGAATGAATAAAAAATGCATGTGCATGATAGGATATCTATATACAAAAAGATGTAAATAAATATGAATACAGCAGCACTTGAACAAGCTACTTCTCTATTTCTTCAGGCCAGCTATTTTCTGGCTGATAAGATTTTTTTTTTAAAGATGGATTCTTTCAAAATATGAAAAAGCCAATTTAAGGATGATCACCAGCAAGGGGAAAACTGTTTGTGAGGGCTGCTCCTTGAGGGAAATGATGAACACTTGACTGAATGAATGACTATTGACATGATGGTTAGACTCACAGGAACCTGCAGTTGGAAAGCACCAGAATGTTACCTGGCTCAGCCCTCCCATCTAGAGTTTGAGACCCTTTCATGTCTTCCTGGGTAGTCCAGAGCATCTTTAGGCAATTTAAATGAGAAGAATGATTTCTTGAAAATGAGATGAAATCTATTCCTGACAGATTTTGTGCCTCCACTCAGCCTCTGTCCTTGGGACCATCTGAACATGACAGCTTTTCCAAGATCAGATCCTCAGATAGCTTTGGTTAACGGAATCTGAGCAAGCCAGGACACATGTTGTTTTGACTTTTATTTTTACATGAAAATGCACAAGCCCATAGACAAAGTAGTATTAAGAATCACTGCTTTGAATCTCTGTGAACTGTGTATATTAAAAAGAGTGCACACACAACTGGGCGGGAGAAGTGGTGGGTATGTGAAGGATTGGAAGCAAGAGCATGAGTAGTGGATTCTCCTTTCTCCTGGTCAGCTCCTTCTCTTCTTCCTTCCAGCTTCATGTCTGTTCATTCTCCCCTTGCCCCTCCCACCCAGAGTCTGATTAGCACTGCCCATATATGTGTGGATATAGACCATCCACTGGAGTATGGTCAACCTACCAGGGATGGTATCTCGATGAAAATTAGCTCTCCCTCCCCTTGTCAAAAGCTCCTCAGCTAGGGGTGGGGACTCATGGTCCCTTTCCCACCTATGCTGGAATGCTGACTGACTTTAGATTTGATAGAAATCAATATTTGTTTCATAGACATGTCTCATGCCAGCAGGGTGTTCATGAGATGGGGCATCTTGGTGGTGGTGAGAAGTGCCTAGGGACACATGGGAAGTTAGCTACTGTGAGGAAGGAATAGTTCTGACTTTCAAAAACAGTTGAAGAAGCATTTGGAAGTGGAGGGTTTGATGTACTCAAGAAATAGATCTAAGATCTGAGCAATGAAGGGAATGCTGGGATGGGGAACAAGACTGTTTAAAAGAGAAAAAGATAACTAACTCTGACCACCCAGCTCTAGGACAGTTCACAGATCAAGCATCTGGGCCTTAGTGTAGTAAGTTTGCCTTTTCTATTTGGCCTTTCTTTAGAATTTCCTGGGAAATGCTGAACCATGGGAATCAGTGCATGGGTCACGGATGGGCATGTAGGCTCCTAAGCACAGCCTTTCCAGTAAGCTGCTAGGAGAATCACTAATGCAACTATTCCTTTTCCCCGCTATGCGTCATCACACTCACCAATTTTGGTAAAATCCTAACATGCAGAGAATGAGAAATCTTTTATTCTTGTCACCTGTCACCACATTCCTGTGCGATGCCTATCATACTTAAATAGTCATTTTGTATGCAGTCTCCCCCTCCTCCTCTCCCTGCATTTCCACTCTTTAGATAGCTCATGCACGCGTATGTGCATGCGTGAGCATACACACGAGGGAGAGAGAGGGAGGGGGGAAGGGAGGGAGGCAGAGAGAGGGAGAGAGAGAGAGAGACAGAGAGAGAGACAGAGAGAGAGACAGACAGAGAGAGACAGAGAGAGAGAGAGAGAGAGAGAGAGAGAGACAGAGAGAGAGACAGAGAGAGAGACAGAGAGAGAGAGAATCCTTACCTCCGCTTGCTGGGAATGACACCCATCTCCTCACTGTCCCCATCTAGTGTGACCCTTCTGGCTTGCCACCACTCATCATCAGAAGCATTGATGACATGGAGAATGTCTCCATATTTAAAACTAAGTCCTTGGCTAGGCAGCCCACTGTCTTTGCTCTTGTCATAGTCAAACATGGCTCTGAAAGAAAGAACAAAAGATGGCATGGTTAGGAAACTGTCGGCACTGACTTAAAACACATGTTTTAGAATTTCGACTCTTGCCTGGAGGCTCCATCATCTCATTCATGGCCTCCTGGATTGTGCTACACAGTTTTTATTTTGGGGCCATAAACTGGGGTAACTTCTTACTCTTCCTTGATAGTTGCAGGGGCATCCAACAGGTCTCTATAAGTAGAGTCTGCTGCTTTTCTTTCTTGGAGACCATCACATATGATAGCAAGCATGATAACGAGAGTCTAGGCCCTTAGTTTATTACCCAATTGAGACAGTTTTTCTTCCTATTAGAACCAAATTTTTACAAATGAAAAATAAATGAAGAAACACATGGCTATTTTTCTTAGGATCTTTGTGCTATAAATAAATTCCCTTCAATGTAACAGCTTATAGACTCCTTCCTTTATAATAGAGAAAAGTGGTAAAAATGTAAAATGTCTACCCAGAGTGACTGACTTCCCCCCAACAATGAAATATTGAATTATCACTGATCCTGAGTGCTTGATGGGGTTACTGTAATGACCTGAATAGGTGCTTAAAATGTAAAGAGTAGGGAAAAAGTCTGTGTTTACATGTGTATAGAACAAAATCCTTGGAACAATGTCATAGCTCTTTTATGTCTGTAAAATGCAGGCCTGCCTCATGATAGTGCTGGTCACTCTGAATTGTAATACTTTGTTGTCATGGAAGTGATATGGCTGATTTCTTGCTAGGGCCGAAAGCACTGCAGTTTCTAAGACTGGTTCAGCACCAGAGTGAGGAGCAATATGAACAGTAGAAGCCATAAGGATGTGACAATTTATTGCATGTACTATACTGTCTATTTTTGACATGTTCCACATCTTCAAACCCATCATCACACACAATGTCTATGGTTTCCCAGGAGAAGATTCTACTACCTCCCTCTGAGTTCCTTTCATTCTGCTCCAAGACTTTATTTTTATTGTAACCACCATGCATGAAAAATAAGCTAGATTTGGAGAGTAGAATTTTCTAAAATCATTAGGGTCAACCCTGGCTCTTTTCCTTCCTTCTCCCCCAAGTCTTTTCTATCAAAAAAAAAAAAAAAAGTCACATCTGCCGTCATGGTAACCAGAAAAGGCTGACGATAGCATTTAACTCTCAAATATTATAGGAGTTGAATTACTTACAATACAGCCATTTCCAGTATCCCTAAGTGATGCAATTTGGAGAGAGTCTTTTGGTCTGAATGCCTGGAATAAATTATGTTTTTCCTTGACCATCTGCATCTTTCCTATCATACTCACACAAAGCCCATCCCAGGAAAGTAGGGGTGTGGAAGGACAGACATGGCTCCTGCTGATGGCAATTCATTGTGTAATAAGAAATCAATTAACATTCCAGAGCCAAATGTGTTCGCTGCACAGTTACCTTCCCATAATGCAAATGACACAGGCAACCTCTAGCATGTGGTAGGAGCTATGTAGTAGACAGAATTATAATGGTGAAACAGAGGCCATGCCCTGTTTCTGCTGTGCCTTAATAGTCACACAGCTGGTTACCATAGCAAGCTACTTAATCTTTCAGAGGCTTTAGTTGCTCATATATGAAATGGGATAATGGGTGCTGGCTGCATTACTGAGTTATGTGTGTAAACTGTATAAAAATGTGCATAAAGTATGCACAACAGTGCCTAGCATACACTGGCTAACTGTATGTATGCACTACATTATCCCTTACAGTAGATTCCAACAGAATTCCTGTCTATCAATTGTCCTTTAAAAAAAAAAGCAAAGGTATCATTTAGCTGATAGTTACAACTTAGACTTTGGAAAGATTCCTACTAGCTCTGGACACAGTATTTCATGTGTCTGTTCTGTACCAACCCTATCACTTAGGCTGAAAATAATTATGCCGTGCTCCAGGCAGCTCCTAGCACAAACCCTCCATCCCAAAACTCCAACAATTTATCCCACAGACAACACCTAACACCTGTTGTCACAAGTGGATACCAAGAGGAAACAGGCATGTCACATGTGCCTCCTCAGAGAAAAGGCTCTTGGAAGCTTTTACATAATTTCCTGCAGGCTTTGTCCCTGGATCATTTCCCTTTACTGATTTTGTTTTTATTATTTTTTGCTATTTAAAAAAAATCAGCCCTATGATCAGTCCTATGCTGGGCTCTATGAATAAAACTTGCAAGTCTTGGGAAATTCCAATATACATTCAATAGACAGCAACACATTTTTATATAGTCTATCTTATCTGTGACTCTATCCATCCCCATAAAGGTCCTATAAATAATACTATTCCGTTTTGCAGAGTAAGGAAGCCCAGTGACCGGCCCAGGAATCATAGCTCAGCAGCAGCAATTTAGGGCAGTTTGGGACTCCAGACCCAAGGGTCAGCTTGGTATCTTTACCCTGTTGCCCATTCGGCCTGAGAGGAGGTAGAGGTAGTAAGAATAGTAGCAATAGCAACCACCACAACTTAGCTGGGAGCTGTGTAATAAGCCCCAAAGTAAATATTGGCTGTCTTGTCTTACATACAAGGGAAGGGTTCTCAGGAAGTTAAGGGACTTGCCCCAAGTCGCATGCATACATGCTTTAGAGAACAAACATTGTGATGTCTACCTGACTTCAAAATCTACTTTTGCAGCCCTTTCTCTTTGTGGCTCATTTCCCCACCCTCTTGCCCTCTGGCCATGACCTAGCAGTGTCAATGATCTCAATTTCTTCTTCCAGACTGACTATCCCATTGTCTCTATGTTTCTGAAGTTCCCTTATTGGTTCATTCTTGTTCCAGCAGTTCTCACCCTAAAAGTACTGTTTTCTAGCTTGGCTCTAGGCCTCAAGTGTGGGAGACAGAGATAAGAGACAGAAGGCCTCATGCAGGAGTCAACAAGACAGGGTTAGACTGCCTGGGTTTGATGGGTCTTATATTTATTTAAACTGTAAAATAATACCAACTACCCTTAGGAGTCGGAGTGAGATTTAAATGGAAATAAAATGTGCCAGGTATCACAACAGCAGCTTGACACCAGAGAGTGCTCAACAACATAATTAAGAGTCCCTTGGCTTCCAGAACATGTCTGGGTCACACTCATGCCACCTAGTTTTTGTCTTCTATATACTGTGTGCAAAGGCATCTTAGGTTCCCCCCTCAGTCTTCTGAACCCAATTTAATGTAAGATCAAAGCAGATCCTCCTTACACACCTCCAGAAATGGTCCAGATAACCACAAGAATTCCCTTTCCTCATGTTTCATTATCCTTATGTGACAGGTGATGTGGAGATTAATCTCAGAAATCCTCACCAGGTCAAATACCTGTCCTACTGTGTACCATCCATTCCTAGGAGTATCCAAAGGGCTGTTCCCTGCTTCTGCCTGAGGCAGTAGAAGCCCTGGCTGAGGAACTCAGTTATCTTGGCCAATGTGCCTCTCTAGGATCACACTGATTCTGGCTTGTCTGGTTCCTAAAACCAAGAAGCTGACACATTTCAGCTTTTGTCTCCTTTGGATATTAATGGATCTGCACATCTGGGAAAAATGCTACAGTGCCTCATCACCTAATTTAAGAAGCAATAAGCTGTTTTTAATTTGCCTCATGTGCTAATTCATCACAATGGCTTTTATAAAATGCCATTAAGACTCACACTTGCCACCCAGGGTGCTTTTTAACAAGTCCATTAAGACAAGTGGAATTTGACACAAATAATGCAATGACTTTCTTATCCCTCCTGCCCCTCCTGAAATGCAGTGTGAAATATCTCTTTTCCAATTTGGAAGGTCTAGGAAAGAAAGAGTAAAACTGCTGCTTGCTCATCCTTGTGGCTGTACATGATAGCTGCAAAATATTAAGATATCTAACTGAACGGTGCTAATGAAGTATCCAACTATTTTCTAGGTACTCTATCTTGCTAAAGTTACTAGGCAGGCAAGAAAGCACATGGGTTATATGCCTATCTTCTGAGGCAAAAGAGACCTGGGTTTTGATCCTGATTCCACTATTCCTAGTTATATGTGATTCCTGGGTGACCTGTGACATGTCACCTAACCTCTTAGAATGATGGTCACTTAACCATAGGTAGCTATTATTTTTAAGTGTGGAGATACAGATGATGAATTAATTTTATAGATTGTTGAAGAGCTACAGCAACAGGATGACATACTGGGTGCCCAGTGCAGACTAAGTTGTACTTGTTTATTTCTGACAACCATCGCACCATGAAAGCACCTGTCTCATGAGGGAATATGATGCAAGGAGCTAAGATGAAAAGTCTAATGGCAGAACTGGGGCTCAAATGCAGATAGATGTATTATTCAAAAGCACATGGCCCCAAACTTTCTAGGTACTCCTAGCAAGAATGGTGTTAGAGTGCATCATCTCCAAGGAGCTCATGATTTGGTGACATTCATATTGACACCATGAATTAGATTTGAGAGAGTTGTCAGCAGTCTGTTGGGTACACATTCAGTTCTTACAGCTATCTTGCCTTTGATTATCGGTGAGGAAAAAAGGTTGCACAATACAAATTATGTATCTAGAGTCAGAAGAGATAGCAAGTACATGTAGAGGGAAGATGAGGCTTTAAAACTGACCCTAAGACCTGTGAAATCCCCACTGTACTAACTCCATGTGTTCTTATTTCTACAAGCTATTCCCATCCAAACCCAAACATTTACACTTTACTGATGTTTCCTACATCTCTTTCAGGTGAAGAACGCAGAGAACGATGACAGACACCCACAGTTAAACACTAGCTGAACTCCTGGAATTCAGTTGCAGAGAGGGAGGAGTGATGAGCAAAGGGGAGAAACCCACAGAAACTGCTGACCTGAACTAGGGGGAGCTCATGTACCTCAGTCTCACATCTGGAAAACCAGCATAGGACTGATCCAGACTCCCTGAACGTTGGTGTTAGGAGGACTGGACAGTCTATGGGGCTTCTGGTAGTGGATCAGTATTTATCCCTAGTATATGAATGGACTTTGGGAGCCCATCCCACATAGAGGGATACTCTCTCAGCCTAGACACATGGGGGAGGGCCTAGGCC
This sequence comes from Cricetiscus sungorus, assembly GCA_030556225.1. Taxonomy (NCBI): domain Eukaryota; kingdom Metazoa; phylum Chordata; class Mammalia; order Rodentia; family Cricetidae; genus Cricetiscus; species Cricetiscus sungorus. The sequence goes on along the minus strand of JANBXA010000007.1, from coordinate 55,543,894 downwards.
CTGCTCCAAATGACAGACTTTGAAGACTCCCCAAAGAAGGCCTCAAGCTCCCTGGGGAGCAGGAAGGGGATGGGGTTTGGGTGGGGGTGGTAGGGGAGGATGGGAGGGTGAGGGAACTGGGATTGACATGTAAAACAACCTTGTTTCAAATTTAAATTAAAAAAGGAAGAAAAGAAAAAAAAATGTAAAATTGCCAGAGACAGTACCAGAAAAGGGGAAAATATTTGTTGTGTCTCCTGATTATAAAGGATGTGGTAACAAAATAATGTTCCTAACCTAAGCTCCAAAGTTGCTATATCTTAACCTCCACAGTTTTGTGAATCTGTTACATTGTGTGGCAAAAGATATTTGAAAATGTGGTTAAATTGAAGGTTGTAACTTGGGGAGATTGCCCTGGATTACCTGAGTGTGCTCACTTTAATTTCATGAGCCCTTACCAGTGGGAGAGGAAAGAGTAAGAGTGGATCAGAGAGAACTTGACTATGTTAAGGAATTAGATTCTGACAACAGTCAGTACAAGTGGAAAGTAGATTCTCTCCTAGGGCTCCATAGAGAGTACAACCTCAAGATAACTTCCTTTAATTCTGCCAAGATGTACAGAGATATAAGTCAAAGCTGCGCTGCTTAAAATTCTTAGGTATAGAATAAATTGTGATGGTAACCACAAAACTAGTATCTATTTTGGCCAGACACAGGGTATTGTATAACATATAACTAAGGACCACTTGGGAATTGGACACTGGGAAGAGGCTAGAAGAATGCTGAGGTACACAGTAGAAAAAGTCTATATCATTTTGAAAAAATACAAACAGAAGTACAGATATTAAGATGAGCCAGTGAAAGTACACAGATTTCTCACAGAATTCTCAGCTTCAGGGATGTGGGGTGAAAATTTATTACTGCAAACTAGGAAGTGGTAAGAAGTGGGATAGTGTCCTTTAGTTTTGTGGACAGAAGGTAGATTGTGGTGGGAACAAAAATGGCTCCTTTTAAAATATTCCTGTATTAGTTTTTAGAACAATGGTTCTCAACCTGTGGGTCATGACCCCTTTGGAGGGCAAGAGACCTTTTCTTGGAGGTCACAAATCATATATCCTCAAACATTTACATTATAATTCATAACTAGCAAAATTACAGTTATGAAGTAGCAATGAAATAATTTCATGGTTGGCGGTCACCACAACATAGGAGCTGTTGTAAAGGGTCTCTACATTAAGAAGGTTGAGAACCACTGTATTAGAACCTTATGTGACATAAAGGACATACAGATGTGCCTACAGTCAAGGGGGAGATATCAGGAGGCTTTTGAGTTAGTGGGGTGGGATCAGCCTGATCACATGAGTCCTTGAGAATGAAACGTAGTAACGTAGAGCTGAGAGAGATTGATATGAGGACTGAAATGAGCATCTGAAAGTAGGAGAATTTGTTACAGCAGTGATCAGAACTAATACAGGGGACTAAAAGCAGCATCATTTGTAGCTATAGGTTATAGAGCAGGGAGTAAGGACAAGCTACCCATCTGATGGTCCTGTCATGCATTACTGATTCTTTGGAATAAAAAAAATTATTAAGCAATGCTAATAACATTCCAATGCCTAATATGGCTTGGCCATATGCAACGTACTTTTGTATTATATAATTTCCATGAATATACAGATGATTACTTCTACACTTTATCAAATTATTATGATCCCTTATAAAAGCAACATCTGTTTTGCTTAATTTTAGGGAGCTAAAGCATAGAAACAGCAAATTTTTTTTTCTCCTCTAAAGTTGCAAAGCACTCTGCCCTTGATCCCTTTGCGGCAGTCTACACTAAAAACCTGCACTGGGAATGACTTTCACCTCCTGCCCTGGTTCAGAGCTATTGCAATTCAGTCACTCTCAGATCCAGCCTGAGCAGAATCCCTGCAAAAGCTTTTATAAATGAAGGAGTGTTTGGCAGTACTCCCTTCTGTGCTGTGGACTTGTTTGGGCTGGAGAAGCTGTTGTTTCCATGACAACTTTAAGGCTCAAGAAATAGGGAGCTTCAACTCAATTTCCTTACTCCTTTGAAATGGAGGCCTCTGCTTGATTAGTGGAGACCCTGTCTCTCACCCTTCTGTGGAGGAAGAGAAAGAACCATAGCAACAAAATAGATAAAGTCTGCTGTCTGCCCAATCCCACACTGCTTCCTGTGAATGGCGATGTTCTGTTTTAACACTAAGGTAAGTCGCTGTGGACAATGCAATGAAGCACAGATGTTATACCAAAGTGACACATTCACCTCAACTGACCTAGTTCTCAGAGGCTGTTGCTGAGGGAATTATCAGGGTTAGTTAGTTATCCATGAGATGAGGTAGGGAACCTTCAGGACCACCTTCTGCCAGCAGTTTCTTTACTTCACTCACCTTTTCCCTGTTGAGAACAGTGAACAGCCATTTCTGAACTACATCAAGAGCAATGGGAGACAGTGTCTTCTAAATGTGATATAAAAATACGTACATAGTAAACTTTCTCCAAATGTTTTCCCTCCAGTGGGTGTGGGGGAAGAAAGTTAGACTGAAGCAGAGAGATCTGACCTTTAGCTGCTCTTATTTCAAAAATCAGAAATTGCCCTCTGCTTTTCCCTCCGTCTGAAGAACAATCACTTACTCACACATATAATGAAGAGCATTTCAAAAACACAGAGGGGATGATGGAAGTAGAAATGAATTGAGTGGCGTGAGGGGAACAGGGTTGAATGCAGTCCCACCTTCCTTGTAATCTTACTATCTTAACTTTGTGCTATAGCTAGCATATAAAGATGATGGTGATGATGATGATGTTGGTAATGAAGGAAGAGGAGGAGGAGGAAGACAAAGAAGAAGAAACCAATAACTACATATTTGTCATTTTTAAAGCCTTTGTCCCACAAGACACTTTGAAGAAACAAGGTAGCTTTCCATGTGGCTAATGTTAATGTGTATCTTATAGGGCTGTGTTTGTGTTGCAGCAATCAATTAGTCTTGTATCACTTCCTCCTTTGAGCTAACTAGCTTTTCATCACCAAATGACATACCCAAGAAAAACAAAATAAAGAGGGAATGTTAGTTTTCACCAAGAGTCTCTAGGATTGTAGTTTACAATTATTTGGTTGCATCACTGTGGGGTTGTCTAAAAGGGAATATCAATGCTGTGAGTATTTGGTGGACAAAACATTGTCCATCTCATGGACAGACCAATTGAAGGAGTGACCAGAGGAAATACTTACCATTTTAGGGTAAACTCCTAGTGACTTTCACTGCCTGAAATGTCCGGCACCTACCAATAATGCACTTCCATTAATGATTCAGTTGATGAATTCATCCATTAACGATATCAGGGGCTCTCATGTTTCAAATGTCACACTTCCAAGCACTACAATGTAGAGGACTAAGCCTCTCTTTGATACATGAGCTTTTGGGATCTTTCAAATCTAAACCTGTAATATCTGTCAGCCTCAGAATTTTTTTCTCATGCCCTCTCATTGCAATTCTTAACATTTGCATATTCTTATTTATACAAACTCAGATAACAGGGAATTTCACAACATCTAGTTTCAAGGACTCATAACAGAGCAGATGATCAATACAAATAGTTTGCTTTCAACATCACTTTTCATGGGGAAATTCCCAGAATTCCAATTTTCCTTGCAACAGCATGAGCAGCTAAAAACAACAGGCAAGGGGGATCTGAGTGGTACTCAGCATGAATTCCCCTGTCTTTTAAAAGAAATCATGAGCAAGCATGCATCATTACTGCCTTTCCAGTAGAAACACATTGTCTCATGGTAAAGAGGCACATGGTCCGTACTTTAAAAAACATCTTGAGGAACTATGATATATGCAATCTCATGAGTGATTTGTTCTGGGTAGCCATTTATTTCCTCAATGACTTCAATATTCACATGCATTTAGTGAAGAGGGTGGTGGAAGCCACAAACAAATCAGTCCTCATGGTTGGAAACAAATTCATCTCTGTCAACCCTTACAAAGAGTCCACTGCCAAAGATGACAGTGCTTATTAAGTTATGGCCAAGTACTGTGGTAAGCCTTACACCATGACAGGCCAGGGTGTTTAATTGTTATGACTCAAAATGAAGGCATTGTTCCACTGTTACAGAAGGGAAATTTTATGATGTGTCAGACTGTGGTATTAAGTGGTCTATGCCATTTAATCTCTAAGACCTTACAAGGCAGTTTATTCTCGTTAGAGACAGATATTCTTATCACACCAGACTATTTCTTGCCCTGAGCAGACTGGGAAAATGCCAATTTCTGCTGTATCCAGAAATCAGGCAGCTATTGTCATGACTGAAGATAGAACTAATTGGGCACTGAAGTCCTTACAGGCTGGGCCTCCCTGCAGTTGTCACATTTTGATTATAATTTGGACACCATCATTGCTTCCAGGGGTGATTTCTATTTATTTTTCTCTCTCTTCTCTTGGATCTCCAATGGACTGATTTCCTCAGGGACTCAGTATGAATATAGTTCTCACACATGGGGTCCTGCTTGTCGATCATTTCAGACAACTAAAATATCCAAGTCTTCAGGGACTGGGGTCCCTCCAATCTGCCTTCTCTCTCAAGGTGTCCTGGCACCTGTCAGATTAATTTATACTCCAGGCCTGAATGACAAGTCTCCTGACCCTAGCAGAGAAAGGTGTAAACAGACTTGAACCTGCCCAAGGGCAGAATTCATTGGACCTTGGTGAATTGTGTTTCAGTTTTAAGAGTTGAGTGAAGCTATACAGCTTAGTCATCTTATTTCTCCCAAATATCATCAGTTGTATATTTGTAAACTAAAATGTGGGAAAGGGGAACATGAACAGTTTTAAGAACTCTTATGCTCTTGTCTTGTGTGTTAGGGGATGGAGGTATTTACAATGATGAAGATACTTCAAGGGGCTGAAATAGCTCCATTTGTAGCCCTTTACTTTTGACTGGAGCTAAAATGGGAGGTCAAATTCTGTCAGGGTATTGCTGTCACTAACTAAAAAGTTTGGAATAGAGACAAAGAAATGTCCCTTTAAGATAGGTCAGCACTTCTGACTGAGCGACTGACACTCAAATATCTCAGTCAGTATCTGGATCATTTATTATGAACCTCCACATCTCACATTGGAGTCTTGGATTGAAAAAGTACATAAATGCTCATTATTTAGTAAACGATTCTAGACTCTCTCTGCCTTGCAAAACCCAGGTCTTGGGCCTAGTGTTGCTTATTGGAACATCAACAAGGCACACAAACCTCTGCTATTGTTGGGTATTTACTAACTAGCAACAGATGAGATGGTGTATCTCATTTTCCATAATAACGCATGGAAGAAACATGAGAACATTTGATGTGACCGCCTGAAATGATTGTAGTGGTGATTTTTGGAGTTAAGTAACAAAATGTTCATGCTTCACAATGCCAGGTGGCTGTGCAATCTTTCAATGTTCCCAAGTGTTGGGCTTGTTACACTGCTATTGGGCTTGTTACACTGCTATCAGGTTTTGTTTGTTTTTTCAGGACACTAGATAGGAACCACAGGCTGCATTGTGACAGGAGAAGCTGGGAGTTAGAAACTTGAACCTCCAACATCTCACATATGACCACCAAGGGTTCCATTATCACCTAATGAACAGGGCAGAGAAGAGAGGACAAGGTGAGTGGTGGTTCCGTACTTACCCGGGTAGACACATTGAGTTCAGAACCTAAGCAAGCATCCACATATGGAAATAATACACATTTAAATATTAAGTGTGGCATTATTCAGAATATCTATCTCCTAAGTACCTTAGGCACTACTGCCTTTGCTGAGAACTCAAATATGAATAAACCAGCTTCATGTCAAAGCCCTTGGAAGCTTATATAAGGCTGGGAATGTGGTGCATTCATTTGGCTACTCATTCGCTCAGAAAATGTTGGGCAATTATGAAACAATAATGGTTCTGGGAGCTTGAGATACATAAGAAAGGAAAAATATGAAAAGTCCTGGCCTGATAGAATTTGCATTTTAGTGTGGGGAGACAGGCAAAACAGTAAACATAAAAACAAAACAAACAAAACAAAACAGGCAAAAGGTGAGAAATATTACAAGTTTGTAATTGCTGTGGAAAAAGTTAAACATAGAGCAGAGTGGTGGGGATCTGGTGGATTGTGGTGGCAATGAATCTTGCATTTTAGATCATGGTCAAGATGTGACTTGCTGAGGAAATATCTGAGTCAAGGCTTGAAAGAGGAGCAGGAATGGGTCAGGTGGCATCTGAGGAGAAAGTGCCCCAATGAGGGAGAGCAGCCAAACCAAGGTCCTGGATATGGTTCAGTTGAGCCCAGCAGAATGCAAAAAAAAAAAAAAAAAAAAAACCCCAAAAAAACAAAAAACAAAAACAAACAAACAAACAAACAAAACCATGGGGTTACTGCATAACTGCACAGCAGGAACCCCCTTGGATGCTAAGAAAGTTTGAGGGCAGGGACCTCTCACCGCATCTCACAGCCAGACGGTGGTTTCATATCTTCTTGCCCTACTCTACATGGGATCCTATGAGAGCCTCTACAGTAACAGTGACTTACATTTCTAAGGAGCCAGGCCTCTTCTCTTGGCTGCTCTCAGTGTTCAGCATTCATCTGGGCTGGGCCACTAAACATCCCCTAGCTCAACTTGAACAGTGATTGTGAACTTCTTTTTCTGGTCAATAGTTTTTTTTTTTTTTTTTTTTAAACATTGTGAGGATGTAGAAGCACTCACTGATATGTAGTATCTATATGTGTGTGTGTGTGTGTAAGACATTATGCAAACTTTAGTCAATTCAGACTTCCATACCTTCCTCTAGAAACCTTCCTGTGTCTGCCTATCTAGAAAACATCACTTCTTCCCCACTCTCTGTAAGAGGGCTCCTCTGCATATTATTGTATTCTTGCTCTTATAAGTTGCACTGTAGTTTCCTTGCCTGTAAGTGCATTTTTCCTTCTAGATTCTCCACTTAGAAGTCTGGGGAGCAGTGTTACTCATCTTTGCAGTCTTCCACTAAAGGAAGGGGTAAATTGAGTTGAAGTAAGAGGCCAACCTAGGTGACCTTGAGAAACCACTTCATTTCCTGTAGTTCCCTCATCTGTAAAGTGAAATTAAAAGACACCAGTATTTTTACATTTATTTTTCTACTTGCCTTCACTTTAATACCTAAAGTAGGGTTGTTTAACCATCAGTGCCATCTTGTAATTTAACTGATAGAATTTCACTTTCTTGGCAACACGGCAACACGTAAGGTGAACATTACCATCAGGGACAACCTAAATTGAGTGAGCATGAGAGAAGTCATCTCACAGGTTGTAATGCTTAATACGATGTGGGAGGAGAGCCTCAGAGCACATACACAGGTGCTTCCTGCTGCTGTTTGATGGGAGATGTTATTCTGTATATATGTTTCTCATACTGGTTAATAAAGCACTGTGGCCAACAGAAAACTAGATAGGCGGGGCTAGGAGACTAGGAGGAAGAAAGAGGAAGTAGAAGGCGGGGTCTAGATGTAGCCCGGGGAAGAAGCAGGACGCCTGCCGCGGGGCTCCCCGATAAGACGACCACGTGGAAATACTTAGATAAGTAGAAATGGGTTAATAATTAAGACAGAGCTAGCCCATAAACAGTAATGGTAATTGGCCAACAGGATTGTATCAAATACAGAGTCTCCGAGTGTTATTTGGGGCTGGCGCTGCTGTGGGCCCAGACTGGCGGGCTGGCGGAAACATACATGCTACAGCTGTTGTGCTATGGATTGAGTAGAGTCACTTCATTACCTCTTCTCCTTATACATAACTGTTTCTTTGAAGTCAATGGATATTATTTTTCCCTGTGACTTCAAAAGCACTGAAGAGCCAAGAGGCCCAATGCTGTGTGGTGGCCTGAGTTTTGTTTGGTATGAGGTTTGTGTAGCAGCACTAGTTAATTGGATGCCATTTCTGTAAGAAATGTCCCAAGCTTTCCAAATAGCTGAGAAATTTAAAGCGAAATAAAGACTAACAAAGTTCAGAAAATCAGCATCTATACATGTAGTTATAGTTTATGTAAACATTAACAGCTTTTCAATGGCAGATATTTTAACTTTAGTACTACAGGGTGAGAAGATGTGCCCAGTGTCAATCATACACCCATTCATTCAGGAACACACTGACTAAATACTATGTGCTCTAGAACAGAATAATGAGAAATGCCAGCTGGGACTGGGAGCACTTCTTATTCTGTCATGTGCCACTCACCTGCTTTGCAGCTGTGGCAAATGTCCTTAAATTCTGTTTCCTATTCTGCAAATTTCAGGCTAATGCTGTCTGCTAGACAATGGTGGTACTGAGTTAACTTGTGTAAAACTCACACAAGGGGCTTGGTGTAGACACATGGTAAGCTGCAAGAATAATATGTACAGGTGCAGGCAGCTATGCTAAAACTCAACTCTTGGGGAATATAACAATGATTCATTTCTATACTTTATTGTTTAAATACTGATTCATGTGGCATTCATCTGGCTCTTATAAATGCCAGATCTGGGACTCGTGATTTTCCTAGTAGTAAAAGCCAGGGGAACTCAGGGCAGACAATAGTGTGGTGTTTTCTTTCTGTGAGAGAATGTGATTAGACTGCCCAGCATGGTGGCTGTGAAGGCAGCTAATGTTGCCTAACTTTTAGACTCAGAAACCACATGATTATGCTTTCAAATTTATTTAACTAACATCCATTAGGTGTCAAGTATAATGCTAGGTGTTGGGGAGAATATGAGAAACAATGCCATTATGGATTTTATAAGAATGACATTTGCAGAAGGAATAATTACCATTATGATGCTTCACAAAAATCAGATGGATAAGTAATGCATGAAAATAACTGGTGGAGAAAAATGAAGCCTATTCTGGGGAAGGTAGGGGGGCAGGTTCAGATGGTCAGGACTACTGGAGGTTCAGAAATTTGCTTTGGCATTCTCCATAAGTTATGTGCAAATTTCAAGGTTTTGCTGCCAGAATAAATCACTGCTTTTTCTTCAAATAATATTTCTAGGAACGACATCTGAAGTGCCAACTGAACAGAGGGAAAGATAACTCCTGGCCTGTTTTCACCCCTGCTGCTCAGTAACCCTGAGGCCCCTATGAGGAATTCTGGCTGTCATTAAATCAAAACACAGAGACTCCATGCCAGAACATCAGTTTTCAGAAACTTAGAATGATGAACACTTTCCATTGTTGATGCCGTGCCATCTTCACATCCATTTGGAATCTCACAGATGTCCACTGGCTTTCAAAATGAATGCTTGATGGGAATTCTCCTTGATTCATTTTTTCGGGGAGTTTAATTTCAAGTTGTCTTGAGACATCTAGAAAAATCCTGGGATGCCCTGAGTTCTAATTACAGAAACTCAAAAGGATGGGAGTGTGATTAGTCATCACTAGGACAATGCACAGCCACTCAACAGAAATCAATCCAGGAAGTTATTTGTTGCATGTAGTCTGAGGAGGGTCTTTACTGTCGAGAGGCTATCTATGTTGACAAGCAGAAGGTAGTTCCTCGGAAGAAGAGAAATCTTGCTAGAAAGTTATCATATTCCTAGGGAATGATAGGTCCAGAAAGGAAACCATAGGCACATCATCTGGCAAAGCATGTGCAAGAACTGGCAGCAATTTGACAGATAAACAGTCTACAGAGGAGGCAAAGGAAAGAAAGAATTCTACTTAAGATGTTTCCCATGTTATTCAAAGCTTGGATCTGAAGATGGCACAGCTGGAAAAGCCACCATGATGTTGGACTATCAGCTCTGATAGCAATGGGACAGGAGAAAATGGGACAGGAAAACAAGAGGAACTGGACTATGCTAGTTGTTCCTAGATAAGGCCATACCTCATGGCAGGCAAGCTGCAATTGTGCTAGCAGCAATGTCTAGATGAGAAAGCTGAGATGAGAAAAACCTGGGTTGCTCAACTGACCCCTGGCTGGTGGCCTTTTGAGCTAGAAAGATCTACAACTCTAATTATCAGTTCTTAAAGTAAGCCACGCTTTCCATTTTCTGCTTTGCAATCTGCTTTCACACAGTGACTGTCACAACTGTCTGGGAGCTACCACGGAGCTGGCCTCTGTCCATTACCCATTCTCCATGTGCTCTGCATTCTCACCTAGGTCCCAGTAGTTTGCAAGGGCTTTTGCTTATCTTAAATGTGCTTAGTATTGAAGATAAAGGCAGCAGTTTGTCTATGCTCAGTTTAGGGATCTAGTTGTCAAGATAGTAGTGCAAGCAGATAAATTATATTTTAAAGTTTAATAAGTCTAACAGTAGACACTTGTATGATCTGTAGTGAAACTAAGGCTTGCCTACTCTAAATACTGAGGGTGACCAACCCCTGTGGCAGCCTGCTTTTCCTGGGTTAGCCAGATTCCCTGCTCTACAAGATCCCAAGTTGCTTCCAGTGGTACAGGATATTAAACATCATAAAAGGGAAATGTTTTATAACCCAAGCTGGATGATAATTATTAGTTAGAATTTCACTGGTCTTTAGACATTCCTAAATTACTTTTAATTTTACAAGAATTATTTGTTAAATGTTGCAAAGAAAGATTAACTCAGAGTCTCAGATCGGCATCCTCATATCCATTGGGCCAAGTTTCTTAAAGCAATGTCTCATCATTGAGTTTGATGTATACCAATAATAAGCTATATAGAATAAATAGGTGAGATGAATTCCAGACTCTCATCAAATTTTCCAAAAGAAAAACAAAGCTAGTTTCCATTTTAAAGAAATGCTCTTTATAGGGCTGGGTGTGGTGGTGCATATCTTTTATATAAGAACTTGTCTTGTGAGGCAGAGGCAAATGGATCTCTATAAGTTCCAGCCTGGTCTGCATAAATGAGTTACAGACAAGCCAATGATACATAGTAAGAACCTGTCTCAAACATAGATAAATAGAGAATAAAACATTTAGATGTATTACATACACACATGCCCACTTTTATGGAAGAGTAATTTGGGGGAAGAGAGAACTTTCCTTGAAGGCTGGTGAACATCTGAAGGGAATACCTGTTATTCAGTTAATCAAGGTAGGCAGTTTGGCAAGCAAAAGGCTCTTGCCTACAGGCAGAGATCAATTCTGACAAGAAGAGCTACTCACAAGGGGCCTTTTTCAATTTCATTTAATCAGTTAGAGAAGATGGAGTTACAAACTCTGAGTGGAAAAGGATATCTACAAGATAGCCTTGTAATATAGAAATATGTATCTGAGAAGTAATTTACTTAATAATCCACAGGGATTCAGGCTTATGATTGCTCTAAATCGTGTTTAGCTGTGGTCTTTTCCTTGCATGAGGTCTCCTGCTGGGATCCGTTACAAGCATCTTTGAGTCTCTTTATCTTTCAATATCCAGTACATTTAATAAATCTGGTGGATTTAAGTTTCAATCATGTTTTTACTTCCTTTCAACCCCTTTTTATGTATGAAAACATGTTACCCTCCCCCCTTTTAACTTTTTTAGGGAAAAAAGTCCCAGTGCACTTACTATTAGTTGGCATGGGGTTAAGAAGTGGAGGAAATGAGGAAGAAAAGTTTCAGGAAACAGAATTTGTTAGTGCTAGAATCAGTATTTTACAGCTGTTAGCAATGAATAGTAAAGGCACTGTGCATTTGGTATTACTCTGCATTTTACAAACAGGGAGAGAGAGTCTCAGACATTATGACATGAAGTCATCTGAGTGCAGGCACATACCATATAAGCTGCAGGATTGGACCTGGGTCTGCTTTTCTCTTGTGTCTCTCTCCATTGTAATTCTGTCTCTATGGAGTATCTTTTCTCCACAAGAATAGAATCATCACATCCTTAGCCTTCAGAAAGGGGTTGGTTAATCATAAAACTCCTACTTTTGAGTCAACATCATTCGTTCAGCATACACAAATCAACCTTCTACATGCAAAAGGCAGGTGCTGATGTGATAAATCAAATCTGGCCAGCTGTGCCCATCAGTACAAATTAGTCTAGTGTAACCGATACCATGCAAATTACATGACAAGACACAATGTCAAAGGTGTGTAAGGCAGTGAACCACATATAGGGAGTAAACTGACAGAGGGACACTAATTCCCATTGTGGAAAAGTAGAGGATTTTGCAGAAGAGGTGGCCTTTGTGGAAAGTATGAGGAATCCATCCCACTTTGCCAGAGAAATTAAGTAAACAAAGAGCATCAAGGCCAAAAACTAAAAGCCCACGGTGTCTAGCTGTAAAATAATGCTATGGGATTATGGGTGTATGCATTGTCTAGAACCCCTAGAGTTTAATAAGTCTGCTTGACTGTGTGATTAAAAGTGGCTGCCAAAGCAGATGGAGGTCAGCATGTATAGGAACCAAAAACCATTTTTATAACTTCACTGGGTGTGTGTGTGTCTGGGCAGAATTGGCATTTCTTTATGTGTGTTATTTATTAAATGCCCTATGATTTGGGTGTGGTGTTGCTGGAGAACTTAAAAGAATTAAAATCTGTCTGAATGGCATGTCAGAACTAGAGACAGGCTTACTTTATTAGCCCAGTGGTGAAGCTGTGATTTGCCTTCTCTACACTCTCAAAGGAACTTCAAATGTTAAATATTGCTATGGTTACCACACCATGTGTCTTTTATAAGATTTTTCTTCCCCCATTTTTTACAATCAAGGTACATTCAAGAGATGACACTTTGACACCTAAAATGCAATTAGTTGTGGAAAATGGTAAAGGGAAGAGGCCACATTCTTTCATCTGTGTCCCAGCCTTTAGCGAAGCACAAATGACTGACACTCCACCATTCATGCTTTATACAGAAGACACAGTGCCTGCCCTAGGAATGGCAGATCAGTGTGCCTAGAGAGTCTATGATTCCTGATGGACCTGCTGCATGGCCACACTAGCTGTGAGCAGCTCACCATGAAGTATGAAAAGAGAAAGTACATTCATGGTTTTCTTACATAGCTTAACATAATCATTTTAGTTACAAAATGAGATCAGAAGAAATCGCCCGGGCAAAGTAGATCAGAAGTAAGGAGTTCCTGCTTCATTGGAGGATTTAAGGGCTTAAACAAAAGCCTGATTATTACAGAGAAAATTAAAGCAGAGTAAAATAACTAGCCATGATCATGGAAGAATAATGATTTTAATAGCATCCCAATTTGGAGTTGATCATCAGACTCCTTCGGGGATCTGAAATGTAGGGCTCTCTGTCTTTGAACCTGACAAGTCATTTACAAATTCACTTTTAAAGCAACAACAGAAACATTTTTCTTAGGTTTTAATAGCAAATTTTTATTGAAAGATTTCTGCTCTATTTGTTATTGGTTTGTGCTGAATTTGATTAAAAAAAATGAAAAGAAACAAAGCAACAATGAGCTCCATACCCTTAAGACTGTGCTTGAAGGTTACTGTCAGTCCTAATGCAATTTCTCTGACATCTTAGTTCAGAAACTTCAGGGCAGGCGGTGTATGGCAAGAAGAACAGTCCACAAAGGTGGGCTGGGAATCAGAGAGAGTTTCTGAGCAATAAGGGCCAGCTCACAGAGCTCACACTGTATCAGGTCCTTTACCCCACCCTATTTTATCATATAACCTGAGACTGTGGCTGAGAAGCCCATCTAAGATGTCAACCTGAGACTCATAGTAATTTCCCAGCATGTGATCCCAACAAAGAGGACAGAGAGGGAAAAGCTCTGGCATTTCTATCTTCCTCAGGAATCAGCTGGGACAGAGGGGATTGTGAACACAAAGGGTTGGGGTGGGGAGAAGAGTGACAGTGGAGTGCATGTCACACAACCAAGAGGAAAGGACTGTCCACAAATTCTGGTTATGCCTTAGAAGAGTCTCTGGAACCCTGGGATGGTGTAGAGGGGCTCAGACAAGCTAGTCAGAGAAATTTAGTGAGAACTTCATGCTGCAGGGGAGCAGAAACATCACTTTAAACAGGATAACTCCTTGGGAACAGTTTCCAGAAGAGGATAAATAAGTCCTGGTCTTTCAATTCACTGCCCCATACATTTACGACAGTGTTTACATCATGGTAACTGCTTAATCCTTATTTGCTACTATTTTGCAGTGACCTGTAATTGTCAAGTACATGGTCCTGGATAATATTGTTTAGCATTTTCATCTACAACCCTTTAAACCAAACATCAATTTAAAAAAGTCTACTGGGAAATATGAGAGGCGAATCTGAGATCTGCATTTTATGAACCTATGTGAGACTTTTTTAAAAATCCCATTACATTGAAACGTGTGATAGATTGAACAAAATAACACAAACACTATGTGAACTGCAAATGGGTTCCTAGTTGTTAAGTAGTCTCATCCCTCTCACTGTTATCAAGGCTTTTGGGTATTTTTAGAAACCTGATGAAAAGACACTTTCATTAAGATACCTTATTAAGAGAGTTTAAAACAATTTTCTTAACCATTTTCTTCTGAGAAACTTCTAGAGATAAGTAACAATGAGGGGAACCTATGCTTGGGTTACATCACAGGTATTTAAATAGTTATATGTTGTTTTGACATTTATTTACAATACACTTGTGGTATTTATCACATTATTTTATTTAAATCAAATATTTTTTCCAGGAAATATTTCTTTTTTATAATTTATTTATTTTTTAAATTTTCATTTAATATTCCAAACACAGTTCTCCCTTTCCCTTCTCCCCCATGCTCCACCTGCACCCCCCTCCACTCCTCCTCACTAGTAGGGGCTCCCATGAGGAGTCAACAAAGTCTGGCACATTGAGTTGTCAATCTCTACCCTTTCCCACTGACTCCCTTTCCCAGATTTATATCCCTTTGCTTTGCTTTGTGGCTGATGGAGTTTAACCAGTACTGAAAACATGATCATGGGTATGGAATTATCTATTAGAGCATGGTGGGCTCACCAATGGCTACATCACTGAATTCAATGACTGCCCTCCCCACAGTGTCTATTAAGAGCTCCTAGTATCCCAGGGATGGGAAACACCCCATGAGCTCCTCTATCCATGGCTGAGGGCTGACAGGTCCAGTTTTGTGCAGGCAACTGTGGCTACTGTGAGCTCATATAAGATATGCATTACTTATTTTTTAAAGTAATAATTAAGAATTTAATTAATAGCAAAAATGAATGAAAATATACTGAAGTTAACATTTAGAAAGCAGCTTTTATAGCTAGAGCTTTCCATGATTAAGCATTTTTTTGGTGTTCTACTCAGCCCTACTTTTTTTTTTCTTTCTTTTCTGTTTTTGGACTGGATCTTACTAAGTAGACCTGGCTGGCCCAGATATTGGTATGCATAGACCAAACAGGCATTGATACTTCAGCTTGCATCTCCTGAATGCTCCTGAATGTTGGAACTACAGGTGTATGTTACCTCTTCCCCTTTATTTACTTATTTATTACTCATTTTTATTCTTGAAAATTTCATATAAATACACACATAGAATTTTGGGCATTTTCACCCCTCCCATTACTCTCTGTCACCACACCCAATGTAATTCTTCTGCTTTCCAATAATTCCCCTTCACTATGCTGTCATTTGGTTTTGACCTATACAGCCCTAGTGAGGAATATGCCATCATTAACTCCCTCCCTAAGCATGATAAAATGGTGACTAGTAGGTCTTGTGGGGAAGATGTTCCTTCCTTCCTTCCTTCCTTCCTTCCTTCCTTCCTTCCTTCCTTCCTTCCTTCCTTCCTTCCTGGTTTTTTGAGACAGCTCTTGTAGACCAGGCTGGCCTTGAACTCAAGAGATTTGCCTCCCTCTGCCTCCTGAGTGCTGGGACGAAAGGTGTGCACCACCCTGGCCTGGCTGGAAGATGTTCTTTATTAAGGTGGGAAATGACTACATAGAAGGTTCCTACATAACCATTCTGCTTTTTTTTTTTTTTTTTTTTTAAAGACCATTTTTGGTTTCATTTGCTGAAGGCTGATAATTTCTTGAGGAACCCTTGTGACTATTTTCAGGTATTTCTATACATAGTTATGCGTCTCTGGTCAGGAAGAGTAATCAAGGCATCAGAGAGTCACTTTACCTTGATCCTAGTTCCCACAGTCAAAGCTGCAGGGTGAGATGCTGCCTCTACAGTAACCTTTCGGGGGGGGGGGTGGCGATTGAGGATGCATCACTAGAGTCACTGGCTCTGAGAACACACAACTTTAGAGAAAGGTCCAGAGAGATCTGGAGATTGTCTAACACTCTTGGTTTGAAGAACATGGTGTAGCTTTTAGATAAATAAAGGGAGAAACAAGATACTCTTGAGCCCAACCACCCGAAGTTCATGAAAGTGTTGACTAGACAATGGAAATTCTGATAGCATAGCTAGAAAACCCCAGCACATCTCTACAGTTCCTATATGTGTCAGGGATGGGGGAGATGCAAAAGAAATCAAACTCCCAACTTGTTTTTCTATCTCAAGATTGTCTTAAGTACATTTAATTAGCTAAGTGTAAATTATACTTGTCAGCCTAGAGACACGGCATCTTTACTGGGGCATGTAGAAAGGTAGAGTACAGTGCTCATTTTCAAGGATTTGAGAAGTGGCTTTATTTTCTTAGAAGGAGGAATGACAGGAATCATGCTTAGTCTCTCATCTCAAATCTGTGAAAATGAAACCAGACAAATCATAAGAGATAATGACTTTCTCGGCACTGGAAACAAGGCAGTGAAGGGAAGTGACCTTAAGGAGACAGTAGATAAAGTTGGTAATTGGTAACAGCAGTGTACTGCCTTGAGAATGTTTCTAGGCCAAGTCTGGAGAAAGAACTTAGGAGAAGTCTGGCTGACCCTTCAGTCAGAGATGGAACTGAGAATCTTGAGATGAACATGGCTAGCATTTGCAGAATAAGATATCAGAGAGAAGAGAGTAGCACAGAAAGAAAATTCTGGAAATATTCAGATACCCTTCAATATTCAGCAGAGCACTAACTGGTGTGGTGTAGGGTGTGTGTATATGTGCACACTCAAGTGCATACGTGCATACTTGCCTGAATGTGTGTGTGCCTGTCTACCTGTCTGTCTGAAAACTACCTGGAGCTAGAAAAAAAATCCAGCTTAAATACCTGGCATTTCCACAGTTAAGAACCATGCTAGTTCTCAGTTGCTATACAACAAAGACAACAATGACCATCACCCCTCTCCCTTGGTACCCTCAAGGGGTACCAAGAAGGACAGTTGCAAAGAGCTCTTGTCTCATGCTGAGACATAATTGCTGACAGACTAAATGCTGCTCTGGTCCAAAAGCAAACAACAAAAATAAAAACTTTAAAAGAAAGACTTGAAAAGATCAAGTATTTCAGAAATATTTTAACCATGTCTAGAATGCAATTTAATATTTATGTGAACATAGAGTATCTAGTCTCCTCCCACAAAGAAATCCTCTAAATTCACAACACTTGGCATTAAACTTAGCATTACTAAACACGCACAGAAATAGGTAAAAAGGACCAATGAGGAGAAAAAGTTAACCAATCAAAACCAACTTGAAACTGACATGAATATTAGACTTACCAGAAAAGAACATTAAAACACTTCTATTGTTAAACTTACTAGAAAAGAACATTAAAAGGCTTCTATAATTGATTTTCAGATGGCCAAAAGTTAAAACAGAGATATGAAAAATTTAAAAGGGGACAACTTGAACTTTTAATAATTAAAAACTATACCATCTGCAAAAGAAGTATAGAATCAATGGTGAATTAGATGTTTCCAAGAAAAGATTAGTGAACACAAGAAAAATATGCAAAAGAAATAAAAGGAAATAGTGAAAAAAATATTTGTAAAAAAAATGACATGTACATGTTAAGATGACTACCAACTGATTTAACAATATACTTAAAAAATCTAAAATAAGTTACCATATATCAAGGGGGAATTGACACGAGTGTCAGTGTGCTGGGAGACATTTCAAGTAACAGGACATATGTGTAACTGAGATAATAAAGGGGAGGGTGAAAGAGTGTGGGAAAAAGTATTTGAAGTAATCATGGTTAATAATATTTTCCCAAGTTTTATTGAAAATCATGAAAGTTTAGACTCAAGAGTCTCAAAACTACAAATGACAAGAAACATGAAGAGAAAAACACTTATCTACATATAAATCTATACATATAAAAATGGGATAATGACAGATCTATCTGCAAACCTATATACACAGATAAAATGGCATGATGAGGTCATTAAAGCAGGAAGGACAGAAACTGCTCTGCAAGGTTTTGACCCTACACAAGAAACATCACAGTACTTGGTGGGTATGCTACACTGGATAATTTAAAGATGTGCACTGCTAACTGTATAAATTAATAGCTACTGCTAAAATAACAGTAAGCACAATTATAGTGTGTAAGTTAACAAAGGAAAAGAGACAGTTTTAATAATTACCCAAGAACCACCCCCCAAAAAAATCATAAAGATGGACAAAAAATAGCAGGAAGGTATTTCAACTTAAACATCTCTGCACTGTCATATTAAATGCAATGATTATCAACACCTCAATCACAAGTAGATGATGATGATCCAACTGTATGAGGGTATGATAAATACACGTTAAATATTGACACAACTGAGTAAACATGAAAAGGATGGAGAAAGATACACTATGCTAACATGGAAATTGAAAAGGCTGCACTGATAACAGAAAACAAAACAAAAAAGTGTATTTCAGAGCAGAGGCTCTTACCCACTTCAAAGATAATGATCAAAGTGAAATTTCAACAAGGGGGCATTAACAGTCCCAAATCTTTCAACATGTAATAGAGTAAAACTTCAAAACAGAAGAAAGAACAATTTGCAGCTACTACTCACTAACCTGACTATACAACTGCAGAGTGCCCAGCTATCACCAGCATAGTACCACCCAAGCGCATATGGAACCTTTGCCAATAAAAATGATAGTGTGATAATGGGGATGTTAAGACAATCAGAGTCGTAGTATACATGTATGGAAATGGCATAATGGAGCCTATCATTTTGTACAAAGAATACACATGAATGAAAAGCTATCACAAAGTAAATCAAAGTTCACTGAGTTTTACTGTGAAGCCAGGAGTCATGGCATGCAAAAATATTCTTGGACCACAAAAGCATTTGGCAGTGGAGCTGAGCATTGGCTAAAGCCTACCAGGAACCCGAATTCCTGTTTTCTGTCTGCCCTGTGACTTTCCAGGAGTTGGGCTTTTCTCTGACTGGTGTGGCTCCTGACCTATAATATATCTGACAGAAAAGTGGCTCTCTTTCCTCTCTTTTACAAAGCTTCAAGAACAAGCAGTTCTTGACCACCAGTCAGCGGGAGCAATGTGCTGTGTGATAGCTGGGAGAACCTGTTTAGACTTTAGGGCAGTGGCTATCTTGAAAATTAAAATATTTTTTAATAATGGGTGGCAGTAGCAGTACATAACATCTCTATGGCTGTACCCAGAGTTTGATCAAAACTAAGAAACCTCTAATGCCAATTATGTGCAGGATGTTATACTTGGACTTTACATATAACATTATTTATACAGGCATCTTAATATGCACAGATTCAAGCTGCAGAGCAAGCACCCTTAACCACCAAGTCATCTACCCAGATGCTTATCAATCTTTTTTGTTGAGCTGTTACTAAAAGAAATATTTTCAACATCATTGTGCAATGTCAGTAGAATTAGTTTCTTCTTATCTTCCCACTACTTTGTTTCTTGCCTCATTAAAATATATGGCCATGGTTAAAATTTAAAAGAGAATGAAGTGACTAGATAAATAAAATTTGCAATCTCTAAAACAATCAACACATGCTATAGCTATCAAGAAAACAACTTGCTTCAGGCTGAAAGATAATTCTAGGTCAATAATTAATTCATTAAAGATTTATGGAGTACTACTAGGCATAAAGGCTGACAAAGGTAGGTATGGATCTTGCCCAAATAAACATAGGGAATAGTTCAACTGTTCTGTTATGAAGATAGCCACACCATATTTTCTGAACTTTTCAAGAAAGCCACATTGGAAAGCAAGGAAATAAAAGGATGTCACAAACAAATAGTACTTTGTTTCATCAGTAGTACTACATTAGGTGACATATTTGCCTGCTTAACCCTACTAACCAGTCCTACCTCTAACTATCAACATAAAGACTCCCTTGGGAATTGTACTTCTGGAAAACATCTAACGCAGACCAAGGCAATCAAAAGCCCTTTCTTCCTTCTTTTTCTTCTCCCCTTTCCTCCGTCCACTTCTGCCTATTTGTTTCTCTGATACTGCCTCCCACCCACAGGAAGTGAGTAGTAGCCAACCTTTGCCTTGCAGAGAAAGGTCAATAGATAGGGTTTGGAAGCTTTGAGAGGTAAGTTTCCTAAATCAAGAACAAGCCTATTCATAGTTAAAACTCTCTTTCTCCCAAATAAGCTGAGATAGAAGGATGCCAAGCCTTTTGATACCCCTGTGCCTGGTTTGTGTGTCTGACACACCCCTCCAATCTTGACCCTCTTTTCAATCTGAGTTGTGCTGCTCCTATGTGCACATGTGTGCTGGGTGTTTCTTAAATTACCTGTAAGCAAATGGATATACCCAGTGTCCTATGACAGTCTAGCTCAGAGCTGCTGGCTTACAGAGAAGCATCTTTCTCCAGTTGGAAAGATGTGGGTTAGAGGGGAGAAACAGACATACACTGTCAATCAGAACGCTGAGTAACATGAGATGTTTTCTTTTTGGTGAAGAAATCACCTCTGAGAAAATTCCAGGAGGAAATAACATTATTTTAGTGAAAATATATCATTGGAAATGATACATGAGCTACAGTAAATTTGAACAAGGTGTTCTTTATTATATAATGTTGACTTATAAATTATGATCTTAGAAGGGATCCTTCATGTTGATTCACAGTGGACCCTGTTCCTAATTTAAGTGGAAATTAAAAAGGCATTTTGAAACAATACAGTGTTGAACCTGGGATGGGGCTCATTGAACACTGAACTCCACTAATTAGAATGAAAAAAACACAAACAAACAAACAAACAAACAAAAACTCCCAAAACCCAGTTACTGTTCTTTGTGAATTAGCCTCCCTTTTTGGTCCAAGAATGGCCTCACTGAAGACAACTGGCATCATATTAAAGTCTAAGAGAAACAAGGTATAGTGATGCATGCCCCAGGAAGGTTGTAATATTGAGCTGCCCTTACAGAAATTTCTAGGCCATCTGACCAAAATGAAATCAAGTTTTGCCAAACCCGAACTAAATGATGTCTAAGTGAACTCAGGGTCAAATCAGGTTCAAGAGCATTGTTTACTTAGCTCATATTTCCTTTGGCTTTCTTTTTAAAAGTTGGAATTGGCTTTAGACCTTTTATCCTAGCAACCAAATTACCAACGGTAATTGTATCTCATTTCTAAGACTGTATGGGCTTCAAGAATCAGACTTCATTCTTTGTGATCCAAAGGTTAGGGTCAGATAACAAGAAAATATATTTTCAACTCAAATCTGTTTACTTAAACCAAAAGCAGCCATATGTGAAGCATGGTACTTGGTGCTGGGGATGGAATAATGGTTTAAGATAGAGTCACTGCCTTCACAAAGGAGTGATGCTCCTGACCACCATAAGTAGATCTATGGCGTTCACCCCTCACTGCTGTATGCGTCATTCTCATCAGCAGCAATATAATCAATACATTGTTTATATTTATTGAATTTCCAAGTCTGTTATGAGCTCTATTCAGTGAGAGCCTGATTTTTTTTTAACAAAGTATACTAACAATGACAATTATTCAAGGGGAAGATTCTGTCAGTAATTCTAAGGAAGCCTGTAGCTGCCCCTCAGTGTTAAGTGCTTTATTGATACTGTTTAGGCATAGACAAATAATGTATAGAAAACAGTGCCATCAGAGACTGGCATGGACATAGCATATTATCGTTGTGTATCTCTGCTTTTGAGTCATGATCTTACTATGTATGTCTTCATCTTCCTGGGTGCTGGGATTATAGACACCTGGCATCACAACCAGCTCATACTAACATTGCTTCTAAAGTTCTTAACAACCCAGCAGATGGGGTACTTTTTATTTCTACTCAACAGATAAAGTAAAGGTTCAAAGAGGCAAAGTGATTCATCTGTGTGTTGCAGCCCCAGTATGGAGGATGGGGTTACCAAACTGGGAGTGTCTAACTCTAAAGCTCTTGCTCTTTTCACACTAATGCGGTTGGATCAGGAAATAGTGCAGAAGCTAATTTGCATGATCCTTCAACTGAGAGTTTCATTTTAGGAAAGGCATACCAATTAAATAAGGATGACATTCCACTCTGTTCAAAAGCCATTTGTTGATTCTGTATTTGGCATGAGAGAAGAAATATTCTTCGGATGTTAAATATTCAAAAGGAAAAGTCAGAAATTGCCTCTTTAATGTTTAAATATGTCATACAGAGTATATCTGTCCCAGAGGGAACTGCCCTGCCTGCACTGTCTCTCTACACATTCATCTTCACTCATGTGCATATTGCCAAAAGTCTGTGCTCAGATGAGGCTTTTACAAGACTTCATTTTTAGGTGCAGCCTGGTGCAGGGAGCAGTAACCCAGCTGTGACTTGGAGAATTGATTCTAGATCTAGATCCAGCCCAGCCTTTGAGTCTCTATGGCTCAGGCCTAGAATCAGCTCCTTAACCATTCTCTTTAGGTTTTATAGAGCTGCAGATTGAATAGGAGCCCTGTTCTTATTACACAGATGTTCTACCACTGAGCCACAACTCAGCCTCTCCTTTAACCAGCCTGACACTCAGCTTCTTTATCTGTAAAACAAAAGGGCTAGAGGGTTTGAATCCTATGGTAACCTATCATGGCAAAATGCCTCTGCTCCTTTCTAGGGTTGAAAATGACCTTGTCTTGATTTCTTTCCCTATGGTTATGATAAATACTCTAACAGGAGCAATTTTAGGGGGAAGTGTTTGTTCTGGCTCACAATTCAGAGTCCATAATGGCAGAGAGCTTGCAATAGCAGAAGCTTGAGGCAGCTGATCACATTGCATCCAAGTCAATAAAAAAGAAGAGATTAACGTCATGCTGCTCAGCTCCTCTGTCTGATCACTCAGTTCAGAAGACCAGTCAGGCACAGTATGTGGATCTCTTCACCTCTGTTAAGTAACTAGGATATTCCCTAACAGGTATGTATATAGGCTCATGTCCTAGGTAATTCCAGATTCTGTCACTTAATTAACATCAACTGTCAAAGTCTTAAATAAATGGTGGACAATAACTTTCTTTATAATAAGCCCTGACTACCTTCTTGAGAAGCACCAAAAACATACAGTTAACTTCTCAGGCATTCAATTGATAGTTTCAGTGATAATGAATACAACTATATTCTGACAGATATAAACTGATAATTCAAATGCAAAAACCATAAAGTTTGTAAGATCTGGCATATTTGGTTGGTTGATTGGTTGGTTTTGTATAACTAAATCTAAGGGTCAGGAAGTGTTTCCAAAAAAAAAAAAGTCAGACTTCATTTTCTAAAACTCTTATGTGTCTTTATGTGCTTTGGGGAATTCAGGGTACACAGGACATGAAGAGAACCGTGTCTTTGTACCTTGTCATAGACTTCTACATGCTTAATATCTTTGTTAAATGTCAGAATCACAAGGCAAGCAAGGTATTCTAGTCCCACTGTAGTAGCAGTGATTTGAAGAGGGTAAGAAGGAACTTTAAGTGATGGACTCAGAGTCGTTTTATATTGAACCTGGGGAAATGGCTCACCAGTTAAGAGCACTGGCTACTCTTCCAAAGGACCCAGGTTTGATTCCCAGCACCCAGGTCATGGCTTACAATCCTCTATAGTTCTATTTTTAGGGGATCTGATCCTCGTCTGGCATCTGCAAGCACCAGGAATGCACATTATATACAGACATACGTTCAATCAAAACACCCATACAATAAAAATGAATGACAACTTGAAGAAATTCTCTTTATATAGGTTAGTTCTATATAATATGGACCTTATGATCTGGGCATCAAGGTAAGAATCAAGGCCAGGATAGGTAGTATCAGAAGAAAACAATGTTCTCAGTTTATATTCACAATAATACTCAGATGCAGCTACACTGTTGAAAGTTCTGTGAATTTTCTATCTGTTCATCCTAGAAAGTCCTACTGATGTTACCATGTAGTGTAGTATAAACTATTTTTACCTACGTATTCCCTGATCCATTTATCAATAATCTTTTCCAACATGGAGATCAGATATGAGGCCAACAGCAACAACAAAATTAGGCTGAAATAAGACATAACACATGAATGACAGTTGGGTGTTGTTAAGACAGAAAATATTACTCAACATGATATTTTCCATAAAGTTTTGCAAACTGAAATAGATCTTGCCTTCCTCTGAGAAAATTTCTAAGCATTTACAGCTAGCTTTGTTTTGGAAAAATTGGAAGCTTTGGAGATAACTATCAAAACATACTGGAAGGAACAGAAAAGTCACTGAAGGCTTGAAACCTCGAGGGTTAAGGGAGCTTACAACATAGTCTAATTGCATACCTTAGCAGAGTCTGAGGGAAAAAAGAGACAAAAGACATGAGAATAAGAATATGCCAGGTGGGAGAGAAAGAAACCAGGGTACATCAAGGCCAACCATTCCAGAGAAATCAAAAAGAGCTGCTGACAAGCCAACGGATAAGAGAAGGCATGGTCCCCAAAGATCACTGTAAATGTTTGGCAGTAGGCAGGAGGGCAGAAAGGAGCTGTGCTCCTGACAGCCAGAGAACCTGTATGGAGGTAAACTGTCCAGGATCAGTCAGTTCCTTGGCCAGATCAGAAACACTGTGGAACCAGGAGCCAGAAAACACAGCAATGTCAGCCTGGGCTACTGACACCTATTAAATCCAAATTACATTCACTGCCTCCTTACCAATTTAGGGGTGCTCTTTCCACTTCCTATTAAGAATAGTAGTAATAAGTATACCTGCATGCTGGAGAGATGGCTCAGCCATTAAAGGCTAGGCTCACAACCAAAATAAGTAAACCACCAACACTGTCTTCCTGCTACACACAGCCCAATGGACCTAGCATGGGCTCTTAGTCTTGGCACCTAACAGTGTGATGGTAACAGAGGGAAATCAATGTACTTTTCTGTGTCTGGGGTTTTCCTTATGAGGCTATCTTGCTTAAATATGACTGCTGTGGGAATCAAATGAAATCACTTGAATACACACACACACACACACACACACACACACACACACACACACACACACACAGTTCTTTAATCTGCTATTAAAATCTGCTATTTCATTTTCACTCATGTCTTCAAAAAACATCAGTCAGAACTCAAAACAACAGTTGATATTTATCTAGTATCAGAGTTCTAAGGGCTTTACTTCTAGTGACAGCTTAATCTGCACCTGGGACTGTAGGGCATACACCATTTTCAGCTTTTTTTTTTTTTGTTTTTGAAGAAAGAATCCAAGGCACAGAGAGGTTTAAAGGCATCTTGTCTGAGTTAGGAAATCTCAGAGGTAGGAATCAAATGTGTAACACAAGCAATGTAGCAGAGGTCGTTGAAGTTCCCTCTGATGCCCTAATGCCCTTTTTGCAGAGCTATTGTTGTCACGACTTTACCCAGCAATGCCTGCACAGCTGATCTTTCCTGACCTTAGTGAATCACACTTAGAAGAGTCCCATTTTATACTCCTGTTTCCTTTACATCAAGCTGTGTGGCTATGAACGAACTACCTTTATTTATGAAGATAAAATCAGATGACCTCTGCAAAGTGTCTGATATACAGCAGGTGACCCCAGAATGTGGCTGTGGCTGTTATTCTCTCTCTCTCTCTCTCTCTCTCTCTCTCTCTCTCTCTCTCTCTCTCTCTCTCTCTCTCTCTCTCTCTCTCTCTCTCTCTCTGTCTCTCTCTCCACTTTACTGTTAAAGTTTCTCAAATTTAGTATCACATTTGCTACATTTTAAAGAAATGGTGGGTATAAATTTATATCTAATAGAGAGAAATAATTATAAAATCAGACAGGAACCCATTTCTTCTGGGTATCAAGCTGATATTTACCAAACCACAACACAAATTTGCCTAGCTATAAGAACAAAGATAGAAAGTTGTTTAGGTCATAATGTACTCATCACTTGGGAGAGAAACAATAAAATAACGCCATATGTGGCAGTAGCCTCTTCTCTCCAGATAGCATGAGTAGGTTCATATCTCAATGACTTAAAAAGTGAGTTAGAAACATTTGAGCCTAAAATAAGCATGAACATCACAGTAATTCAGGCTTAAAAGGAGAAGGATTGTTTTGTTTTGTTTTGAAAATAAGGCTCTTTGCTTAGCTTAGCCTGAATAGTATGAGCCATGTACAGCTTTACAAATATCCCTGTGCTCTCCCTGCTTCCTGGGAAGCCTACAGCTTAGCAGGGGCGTGTGTTTGCTTTGATCAGTGGTCTATGGTATTTCAACATGCAACCCTTTCTCTTCTGGCCTACCTATCAAGGACTTATTCTTCTCAGTGGTAGCTATAACTCTAGGTATTGTGACTCCCTGGAGCAGAGCTTTCCTCAATCTCCATTTGTGCCGTGTGAGATGACAAGTAACCATAAACCATGTTCAGTGAATTTAGAGATTATTTATTACTGTGGTATAGCCTGCCTTAGCCTGGCTAGTACAGTCATGAGATGGAGTTTTACACTGTTCTATAATTTACATAGATATTTAGAAGCATGGCCTTGTTTAGGCTGACAGCATGCCTAAAGAGCATTTAATTGGTCCAAAAAGCACAAAATTTGAAGCTATGTTTCCCCAGATTATAGCGATCAAGGTTTCGATTAGATAGAGAGAACAGAGAAGATTCGTAGGACAGCAATTAAAAGAGAAAGGATAATTAGAAGAGGAATTAGTTTTCATGTGTGTGTGGGTGGGGGGGGGGGGGTTCAATTTGCAACATTGGTATGGGCTAGGTTTCTTCCCAGCTCTGTTAAGCTATAGAAAGACTGCTGCCCCGAGGTTTTAGTGGTTGCTGGAGTATTAAATGCCACTGTGTCAATGGTCTCTTAGGTGCTTCATGTGCTTTCCTTTTGATTATCAAAATCAGATCGTCTAGACTATTTATTTATTTATTTATTTATTTATTTATTTATTTTCAGATGAGAACTGTTGATGTCTACTACATTTTGAACAAGGAGTGAGATGAATAGGACACTGTCCTCATTTTTATAAGCTAAGGCTCAAAATTAATGACTATAAAGTTAATGATGCCATTTAAAGATTTACTTTTTGTTTTATGTATATAAATGTTTGGCCCACATGCATGTATGCATGTCATATGCATGCCTGTTGCCTACAGGTCCAGCAGAATATATCTGATCCCCTAGAAGAGGAGTTACAGATAGTTGTGAGCCACCATGTGAGTACTGGGAACTGAAGGGGGTGGATCCTCTTCAAGAGCAGCCAGTGCTCTTAACTGCGGAGCCATCTCTCCAGCCGCAAGGACATAATTTGTGGGTTAACATACAAGTGGTTCTGTGCACTCAGCAAGGCTGAATGACACAGGCTGCCTTTCTGTAGCTCTTCTCACAGTCACCTTCTTTGTAGGGGGCTGGAACTGCTCCCTGCAAATGTGGTTCTGGGCTGAGCTCCAGCAAAGTGAATTATGTTATAGATTTTTTGTTGATCCCCTTCCCTTTGAGAGATCCCATCTAACTAAAGTGCACACCATTTTAACACATTAAATATCATTAAGAGTGTTTTTATAGAAGAAGCTAATAAATAGAACATTGCCAAGGGTTTCAAAGGAAACAATCTGTTGCTTTCAAGTTGCTGGTCCCTAATCTCATAGCTAAACCCTTGATTAGGCAGAGATGATGTTGTAATATGAAAATTACACAATAATGTGCTAAAATATTATTCAAGTGGAAAAGAAATTTCCAGATGTTAAAAAGTTTATGAAGACTTTAAAATATATCAGTTTATCTGTGATAATTTGTAAGAACATGACCTGCACACAAAGGTCTCACAGCATAGTAGCTAGTACATCCACTAAGAAACAAAGTCAAATAGAATATGCACACTAACAAGATTTAAGGAAAGTATGGCCACCACTCATAGTTTACTATGACTAAACATTGTTGACCATGATGATTCAAGTGGAAGAAGTCTCATTCTCACATAAAGGCAATATAGTAAGGCTGGGGAGAAGACTCAGTGGGTGAAGTGCTTGCTGTACAATCATGAGGACCTGAGTGCAGTCCCCAGAATAGCTAGTGATGCATACCTATTGTCTCTGCTCCTGGGAGGTAGAGACAAGCAGATTACTGGCCACCCAGTTTAGCCTACATGGTGAGTTTAAGGCTGGTGTGATATTATGTCTCAAATAAACAAAACCACAGCCAAACATAACAAAACCATCCCTGGTTGTCTTTTGGGCTCCACATAATATGTACCATACCTCCTCCCACATCAAGACAATGTATTAGGAAACAATGGGGGGGGTAGGAACAGAGGAGGCTGAGGAGGGTGAATATGAGTAAGGAACAATGATGCTTATCTATGAAAAGGCCATGATATAGAGGCCGACGGGAGGGCCTAGGCCCTACTCCAAATGACTTGAAAGATTTTGATGATCCCTCCTGAAGGCATCACCCTCCCTGTGGAATGTGGGAGGGGGGAAGAGAATGGGAGAGGAAACTGGGATCGATATGTAAAATAAGAAAAAATTATATATATGTAAGCCATGATAAAATCCATTGTATATTAACTAAAATCTAAAATAAAAACTCCTTTTGTAACATAATAGTATGTCCTGAATTTCTTTTTTGGTCATTTTCCCAACTTACCTCAAACCCTGTAGGCTCATCTCTGATTTCCTACTTTTCTTCGACTCTAACTCACTGCTACTATTAAGTCTAATTGAAAATACAGTTTCAGCCTTACTCAGTCAACCTCATTGCCTCAGCATTAACTTGAGTCTTTCAAATCTTTGCTCTTACTGTAGTACACTTTCAATAGATTACTAACCTCAGATCCCAGCCACTTTTAATCTAGCCTCCCACTGCAGTCAGGGTGATTTCTAAATCACCAATATGATAACATCATCCTATTGTTGAAACTCTTTATTGTTTGAAGGGAGTCTCAACTTACATAATATTCAAGATCCTTCACACCTAAAACTAACATTCTTTGTTAAAGAATTAAATCTAGAGTTTCTGTGTTTTAACTGTGTATCATTTATTGTTCCTCCAACACAGCATTTGCCTACTCATCTCCACATTTTTTACCTTGTGTTTTGGGACAGAATTTTGCTCTGTAGACCAGGCTGGCTTTCAACACGTGATCCTCTTACCTTAACCTAAAACGTTTTAGAGATGCAGGCATGTGCAGCTACATGCAGAGCCTTTCACATTTTAATTTTCAATCTCATTTCCACATTTTGCTGTTGTTGTTGTTGTTGTTTGTTTATGCTCTTCCTGCTATCTGAAGCAAATGCCTTTCTTTCCTATCTGTTTTGGTTATCCTATCAAATCTCTTGTAGATGTTTCTTCTTTTGAGAACTCATTCCACAAATGAACCCAATCTAAAATTAGTTGCTTCCTTTTCTGAGACCCACACTAGAATCAGATTTTATCAGAGCTTATTACGTGTACATGTACTTTCTCTCATTAAGCGAAAAGATCCTATGAGGCCTGAGATTGCAGAGCTGGCATATTCAGTGTTAGTTCCATGTCACTCATTTCCAATACTAAACAATCACACCTAGAAGTGGGGGATGGACAAATATCTACCTTATCTTCAAAGACAAAGTAAGATTAAATGACACAAGTGGCAGCATGGTTCCCATGTCACATATTGGATAGCAGGATGATGAGCGTCAACTAGGAGCTATACCTAAATTACCTTACACCTCTGCTCATAAAGAATGCCAGCTGAAGAAAAGGATAGGGGAAATTTCCATTTCTCTCCAGAAACTCATAAAATAAAAATAAATTCTGTACTTGTACATAATATTTGACCTTTCCATATACTGACATTTCTTATGCTCATCTTCATAACATTCTCCAAAAGGCAAATATTATCACTCTCATTTTGCAGCTGATGAGTTTGAGGCAGAACACAATTAAATGGTTTGGCTAGGCTCAAGATGTGGGAACTTGTGAGGGACTACATTCATTGCTGGACACTGCTTAAGCTATTGATATTGCTTGGCATTTGCATCTACTTCTCAATCATTTTATGATTCAAGGGGGCAAAACTGTGTTTAATTGCACGTTTCTGAGAAAGGGAGGGTAAAATGACATCAACTACTGATTTTGGTGGGGTTGTCAGCTCTACACATGTGGTGTCTGTTCTCATTGGTACCTTTAATTTTAAGGTATCATCTACTTACTTTCATCCCAAGTAACAGTACAAAGGGAATGAGAGCACAGTCTCCAAGGACACACTGGAGTTTGGTGACATGTAATAGCCCCTTACTTCAATGAGAATGTGACTATTCATTGTGTCAGATCGGGCTTGTGGCTGTGCAATAGAAATAACCTGGGCCTTGGTATCCAATGGCTAGCGCTTCTAGGCATGTGGCTCTCGAACATCTCTATTGCAGCTATAGATTGCTCATGTGCATGTGGGTTCAATGACATTCCCAACAGGGTTACTTTGAGACTGAAATGATGTGAAGTATACACAGAGATAATTGAACATCACTTACACAGCAACTTTTGCATCTTCACATACAGTGAAACTCACTGATTACAATTGTACACTAACAAAAATGCAAGGGTTAGGCAGAACTTCCTGTATGTTACATACATTATGAGTTAGCAGTCAGAAGCCTTTAATTTGCTCTTCTGAAGATACCTGGATGCCATTCAGTATATCATTTACAGCAACGTGAATCAGGCAGTCCTGTTTTCAAGGCCACTGAGATGCATGAAAGCTGTATGCTCTACCCTAAAGCTGCCACCGGAGCTTGAGTCTATCTGCCCCATTTCCTCTACTTTTTTCAGGCCTTAGCTTAGAGCCTTAAAATTCTGGCTGGGATTTCTGTACCAGCATGATAGGTTTTCCCATTTCTGGCCTTACTTCCAAATCTTATGGGGCACTGTATCTGGAAAGAATAAGTTGACTGAAACCAAATTGCATTCCTTTAGCTGTTAAACTAAAAAAAAAAAAACAAAAAACAAAAAACAAGACAAAGACTTCCTTCAGTGGGCTTCAGCTTATCCATACCTGTGATACAGGATAAGCTCAAATGCTTCCGGAGATGGCTTTGTCACCTCAAGTTTAGTCCCACTCCTTCCTTATTCCTCACAATTAAGCCCCAGTCACTCTGACTGCCTCCCCATAGCAGATTCCTGAAAGCATAGGACTATTTGCCATTTTCTTACTCATACTGTAACCTTTGGCTGGGACAACCAGTGCTTCACTTACTGTTCCTGGATTTCTGATCAACACCAGTTTTTCCAAAGATACCAAACCATCTTAGGTTTGGGGGAGAACTGTCTTGCCTAACTGTCACTAATGCACTAGCCAGAAAAATGAGAACTGAACTTTTTGTGACACCATGAAACACCGAATGGATATTTTAAGGTGGGCACCTATATACCTCTCACCTCCTATAGCTTTTGTGCCTATTGAGGACAAGAGTTTGCCTTGTTTATCAAGACATAGACATAGCATATGTACTCCATATCCACTTCCAATGTCTTTTTGAGGCCTATCAATTTTGTGTTTTTCTATTAAGCTAAGTTGCATTCTTGGTTGGCAATGCTTTTCATGAAAACCCTTCACTATCTTTTTTTTTTTTCCAGGACAACTTGATTTGCATTCATTATTGTATGAAATTAAGCCCCAAAATTTGGTGATCCATGGATAATAGTGTCTGCACAGAGGTGATCCAAGCAGGGGAGGTAGAATCAGTCTCAGGCCAACCAATACATGACTCTCCACTAGAGGGAACCTTGCTATTGGGTCAGTGATTCTGGAGTCACACCCACCCACTGTCTTGTCCCTTAAACCTTTGGTATCTCTGGCATCTCCTCTTTCCTATTTCAAGTTCAGTTACCTCCATATGAATAAGCATAGAGGGATTATTTAGATGAGAATCTCAAACATGGTCCATAAGAGAGATTGCCAGCAGGCTTTATCTTGTGTGCCAAAGCAGATGATCTGATAGCCTACAAGGAATCTAGTTGCCCCCAGATTTGAGAAGGAAGAAAGACTGAATCTAGTTGCCCCCCAATTTGAGAGAGAAGAAAAACTGTTGAACACAATGCTGAGCCCTGTTGGTTTGGAAATTGGAAAAGCATATCCTATAGGTGTCTCACTTGTTTGATATATATTTTAGTCATCATTTACTGTAATCCATATTGTGCCGTGATTTACTTCACAAGTCTGTCTCAGTCCCTGCTATCAACGAGAGGCATGCAGTGATAGAACAAAATAGTCTAGAGGATGTGGCAAGTAATGGATGACTAAAAAGTGTCTACTGAAGCAATGTTACAAAATGGCTTTACTTGGTTAGGACATGGAACTCTCTGGCATTACTTTGCAAAGGAGTTTGAATGGCATGCTCAAGAGGTTGGGATATCAAACTAGATAAGTCAATATTTTCTACAGCTGAATTTTTGCAGGACCTCCTGTTAAGTGTGAGATGGTGTGAATGATTCCGTTTCCATCTGTCTGAGCCAATTGATAGCTTCCAGGAAATTTGTCTAATTAACTAAGTTTGAAAACTTGCTGCAAATAAACATGACTCACTGAAGTTCTTAAGAACAATGATTTGATCCCCCAACCTCGATTTCTCTGGCTCCCAGGGTCATGCATTGAGAACAGAACTGTTGCTGCTTCTTGAGATGTCAGGCCTGCCAGGTCCTGATAGGTCAGACTCCAAACTGCAGAGAGCTATGTCACAGGGTGTTTTCTCCTGGAAGAGGGAAGGCTGTGCTCAACTGCAAAGTAGCAGAGAGATTAATCTGCTGCAGTGGGAATAAATCACAGGCAGAGGAAATGAGCAGAGTGCGTTTCTGGATTTCAAATATCACTTCTGAAGATGAATGAGCCCTTTTGCTCTCTGACTTCATTAATTTTTCTTACAAACTGTCCCCAGCATTTCTCACTGCAGCCAATTATTTGACATGTCCCAGTATGAAAATCTGGTCATT
This sequence comes from Cricetiscus sungorus, assembly GCA_030556225.1. Classification (NCBI taxonomy): domain Eukaryota; kingdom Metazoa; phylum Chordata; class Mammalia; order Rodentia; family Cricetidae; genus Cricetiscus; species Cricetiscus sungorus. The sequence goes on along the minus strand of JANBXA010000007.1, from coordinate 55,510,792 downwards.
AAGAAAAATGTAATTGAATTGACCCTCGCCCTGACACAACACGGAGTGAAATGCATGTGCCTTCATGCCAATTAGCCCTCTTGGGTCATTATTTTCCAGGAAAGCACAGCACCATCCTATCAGCAGGAGATGCACTAATGCTTTGAAAGTCGGCTTCTCATGCTTATGGAAAATTACAACAGAGAAGGGATGGATGGAGGTGTGATGACGATGACATTTGCCCTAAGACTTCAACTAAGTCATCTCCAACTCTGGTTTCTTGTAGGAGGAAATGTTAGTTCAAGAGACAGGGTGGATGGGGCATAATGGAGAGAACAGGGCCTGGGCATTGCACAATGAATCCAAGTTGCAGAGAAGCCCCATTGGCTCCTTTCTGCAAAGTTGGAAAATTGTTATCTGCCTCCTAGTATTATAGCAAGGAGTTCAGGAAGATACTCAGGGGATAATAGCAGACATTCAACACTGCTGACCAGGTGCCATTGTTCTAATCCAATGTTATTTATAAATAAATCTCACCTACTTAAAGAAAGATTGAAGCACAATGATCGCTCAGTAAATAATACTGAGTAAATACTCTCCTTTTTTTACATTTACTTTTCTGTATGCAATCCTGGGGAACAAATCCATGGCCTCATGCATGCCAGGCAGGTATTTACAGTTGTACAACATTCCCACCCCATACTGTATTTGTTGTGGTTCATCATGTGGATGTATACAGCAATTGCTACTCTTTCTGTTAAGTTTCTTATATAGCACACTTGATCTTTTATGTTAGGTTATCTTTAGATTTTATTAACTGTGTTGCCACAATGATCCTTTTACATGTTTCTTATTTTTTACATATAAGTTGTTGGGTGGAACATTTGGTTTTAATAAGTAATATCAGTCTGATTGCAGAGCAGTTGTTGCAGTAGAGGAAAACCCTACCTGGTCTCTATCCTTTCCAGCCCTTGGATCTATTGAACTCATGATTTTTTATTAATTTAGTGTGTGAAATGGTTCCTTATTTTAGCTAAATTAGCAATTCCTTGATTATTAATAATCTGGAGCACATTTTGCTATGTCTATAAGAGTTTTGTGTTTTTCTTCTATAGTTTTTAATGCCTTTGGCTACTTTTCAGTGAAGCTTGGAGAAACTGTTAGATTGCCTTACAATTCCCCGTATGCAATAGTCTACATGATGCCTTTTATCATCTATGAGTGTGCTCAGTATTTTCTTCCCAATTCATAACACACTCAACTCAGATATTCCAGATATAAGATCTGAAGGTTTTCAGTACTCTATACTGACTGGAGGCACTAGTAGCTACAAATACAGATTTCAAACTCATAATTCCTGTGGCTCAGCAGAATTATATTCAAGAACATCTCAGTGCATGCTTGCAGAATGCGCTTGAAGAATTTATGAAACTAAATTAAAAACAAAACGTCAGCACTGTGGTGATGAAAGCTTTCGTGCCAAGATTCCAAATATACTAAAACATTTATTTTCAGTAGTTTACTATAGACACCATGACAATACTTCCAGTTGCTTCCTTTACTCATAAAGACACTGCACAAATGTTGAGTTCTCTTTACCAACCAGGCAAATGCCACCAGGTTCATCACTCCATTTCAAGTGTGATCTTGGGAGTAAAAATTCTGAGAATAATTAATTTTGTTTTGTTTAGTGCAATTATTTTGAAGTCTTCTTAAATTGCCCTTTAATATAACTCTCTTGGAGTCATAATTTGGTCAACTCAGCTTTAGCTCTTTGAGGCACTAAATACCCCACTGCACACACAAACTCAGTTTTCTCCGGAGCAAATGTTTCTTGGAACCGAAAAATGTGTTCTTTCAAAAATCTAGAAGCAAGGGAGATGGCTCAGTAGCTAAAGTACTTGCTGTGCAATCATAAGAATTTGAGTTTAGAGCTTTGATACACACATGAGAGGCCAGGTGTGATAGTGCATGACTGTGACCCAGACAGTCTGGGGGGGATAGAGACAGACAGGATCTGAGGGGCTTGCTAGGCAGATAGGTGTTGAAGCAGTGAACTTCAGGTTTAGGGAGGAACACAGAACTCAAAATCTAAGGTCGAGAGTGAAACTCTCAACATGACCTCTGGTCATCACACTCATCTACATGGGCAAAATTACTTGCACATATATAATACATGCATCACAGGGAGGGGGAGAGGGATGAATTTTTATTATTATACATATTTTCCCCCAATCTCCTAGGAAATAATCTTAATGCAAACTGTGGATGGTAACTAATGCCATTGGGTTGTGAGTGTAGACACAACTCTGAGGTAGGATTTGATGATTGGAGTGGGGACAAGAAGTAAAAAGAAATGTTTCTACCTTCCTCACAATTTTGCTGTGAGCCAAAAAGTGCTCTAAAAATACACTGTACTGAAAATTACAGATGGATTGATTTTTTTTTAACTTTAAGAGGTGTTAAATGAAATTTATGGGGAGCCATTGATTTGACTGAGCCCCTGCTGTAGGCCCAAGAGACTGTGCTATGTGCCAAGCAATCAAAGAAAATTTTGAAATGGGCAGTTTTCCAAACCAACCAGGAGTTTCAGAGCAACCAGTCGGAAGGGCTCAGCTCAGCTGAGTCAGTACTGTTAAGAGCTGATGGGAAGGTAGTTTTGAAATGGCCTATCTGGTTTCATTGCCTGATCTGTTTTCTTCTGCTCTTTTCTGCTTCTAAACCATCTGCTTCTGCATTGCTCACTGGAGCACCTTACCTTGTATCTTCACCTGGAATGCTCCCTCCCTGACAAACTGCTCATCAAAGCCAGTTTGATCTTTGAGAAAAACTTGTTAGCATTTTGTCTTTTTGTTAAAGGATGTGTGTGGGAAAACAAACCATGGCAAGCAAGCAAGCAAGCAAGAAACAACCAACCAACCAACCAGCCCAAAAAACAAAACAAAACAAAACAAAAAACAAAAACAAAACCAAAAGCAAACAAACAAATGAAAAAACAAAACCAGAAAGCAGAAAGGTCTGAGTAGCTTCTGAAGCAAGGCAGCAGGGAGTGCTTACATGTTAACCCCTACCAGAACCCTGTGGCCACTGTGGGATAATAGAGCTCATTACAGGTTTTTCCCATAGGAAGCAACTGAGACTCAACCCTTAAGAACTAGTTGAAGGTCACACTGCCTGGTTACCACAGAGCTGCTTAAGTGATGGGAAGTTTATCTGGGTTGCTCTTGAGTCTCTTCCCTTCTGAACTGTTACTCATGTTTGTGAAGAGTTCAAAGGCCAGGCTGGGAAACAGACCACAGAGCTAAGCACAATACTGTGAGTTAGGGTTTCGTTAATGGTCAGCAATGTGAGAGCCTCATGCCATTTCATGGCAGTCAGCACCTCTACTGTCCAGCCATAAAAGGAAGCAAAATCATGGTAGCCATGCATAGGGCAGAGCAGTTAGCATTTTACCACCTATGAACACCTACAGGAAACAGCACACACGGAGGAGTGACTTCACTGAGTGAAATCCAGCCTTGCAGACTCATTCCACACAAGTGCTAGTGACCAGGTATTTTAATTTCACTTGAAGAAAACTTAAACTACTCCTCTCCATGTACTTAAGATTTATGTAAACCCAAGCCTGACAGTTTTAACCTCTTACCAACAACAACAATGAACTAGTCCTCAGTAGAGAAATTTAAAGATCTGCTGTATTGGTTCTCAACCTGTGGGCCTTGACCCCTCTGGGGTCTCAGATCAGATATTAACATTACGACTCATAATAGTAGAAAATTACAGTTCTGAAATAGCAATAAAATAATGTTATGGTTGGGGGTCTCCACAACATGAGGAACATTGTGCCATAGTGAGCAGAAACCAAAGGAGCTAGTTGGCTACCGAGTATGGACGTCTGTAGACAGTTCCTAGTTTACTAAGGACAGGGTGTAGCCAGATTTTAAAATATAGCCCCATCAGAGGGCAAGAAGACTCAGAGGTACCCGAAGGTCTTTCTATGTCTGCCAACACCTCTCTTTTTCCTTGAAGTCAAAGAAAAAATTGGTCAGGAACATCAGCCCACCACGGCTGCCTGGACCTCTGTGTAGTTCACAATGCCTCAAGAGCAGAGCTGTTCATGTTCACAAACACATTCAAGCTTCAGTTTCATGGTCTCAGAATTCACACAGGAAACCATGGCAATAAATGCATTTAGAAAATAGTGTCATGAGCTTCATAGTAAGGACTGTTGGCCTTCAATGTCCATTCTTCTTTTTACCTCTTATAGTACCATGGCCATCATAACAATTCCTACAAATGCCCTTAGGAAAGTATCTTATAATCTCACAATAGGCATCAGAAACAAGTGCATATGTCTTTAAAATGTGTGCAGAAATGGTATGACAGCCTTATTCATAGTAGCCTCCAACTGGAAACCATATAAGTATCCTTCACTAGAGGGAGGAAGGTGAGAACCAATTTCTGAAAGTTGTCCCATGACCATTCATGTGTGGTGGTATATGCTGTGTTTATGCAATAGACTGATAGATAAAGCCATAAACTATGATAGACCACTGAAATATAAGAAAATATAAAAGGCTCTTTAAAACATCATGTTTAGCCAAGTAAACCAAATATATGAGAATAAAAGCACCATAGGCTAATTCATATGAAGAGACTAGACTAATCTATAGCATAAAGTTGAGAACAGTGGTTCCCCCTTCAGAGTAGGGGTAAGGCCTTGGATTGAACAGAATGGCCCTGGGGTATTGGAAAGTTCTACATGGTGTGATTGTGCTGAAGTATGTTTTTTTTATTCAAACCCACTAAACTGTGTGTTTCATTATGTAATCACACTTCAGCTAAATAGATCAGAGCTGTATTCAGACACTATGGCTGGCTCTAATGCAGCCCAAAACAGAGTTGGAATGCTGTTTGTTACAACAGCAGGCTAATGGAAAGAGAGTTTCTTTCTTATTTATAGCTCTGTGATTATAACTTAAAATGTAACACACCATGTTGGAGTTCTGTTACACAATCAAAGGTCCCTAATTAGTTGTTTTTTGTTTTGTTTTGTTTTTTTTTCCTCAGCAACTGCTGATAAGAGTTATATACACATTCCCATTCTGAACCCCTGTGGTCCAAGAAGCTCTTTTTTCTGCCAATAGTGATAGCAAGCATAGTGGACAGCACATCAGAACAGCTCTCTTTAGAGTGCAATATTAAGATTGGAATTGGTGTGCATGCCTTTAATCCCTCTACTTGGGATGCAGAGATAGGCATATCTCTGTGAGATAGAGGGCCAGCCTTGTCTATATAGTGAGTTACAGGCAAGCCAGGGCTATGTAGTGGCACTCTTGGAATAAACAGATAAATAAAACAATAAACAATTAAGTAAAACATAACATATGAAACCTTGGTAAGTTCTATATGTTTCTATCTAATATGTATATGTATATTCATATGAACTAAATCAGAGAAGAAAGTGACCAATGAGAAATTGGCTTAATGTCTTTCAAGGCATTCATAAAGAACATAGGAAGTATTCTGATCCAGGCAATCCTGAATCTCAGGCACTCCCTATTGCTGCCCCCTCCTCAAGTCTCAGATCAAAGATAACCATCTCTAGCCTTATGCCCAACGTGCCCCAGCAGGCTGTAGATACTTCCCTACTCTTGGCCCAACAGGTTTCAAGCTAATGAGGAATCTGGCTAGGTTGCTCATTCCTGGCTCACAGTGCTGAGGGAGCAGATGGGGGAGACTTGGGAGCTCAGGGTGATAGAACACTGAGATTTTCCATTAAACTGGCTTGATTTCTATAAGTGCACATATGAAAACCTAAGAGAAACTGCATTCAGAAAATTATCTAAGAATTGATATTAAGCCCCCAGATGGGAACACATTTCCCATTACTGGCAACACTGGAAGTGTCTAAGATAAGTGTAGCTCTTTGCTTACACACTCACTTCTCCCCACTCTCACTTTTACTCCCTGTGCCAAATTTAGTGTTGAAAAGGCCTGACATTTTAAATAGTTATTGTAGTTATTGGCACTGGAGCTAACAAAACAAAGAAGCGAAAGAAGAGAAGCTTGGGAAATAGGAGTACAATCCATTTCTATTCCTAAGGCAAGAAAATCCAAGTGAACTAGCTATGTTGGAGCCCCAAGTCAGTATTACCTCTAAGAGGCAATATAATTAGACTTTATGGGTAAGGACTGCCACATGGATGCAGGGTATATGTAAGACTCTGTGAGACATGCTGGGACTTATAGATGCTTAACACCCTGGCAAAAGTGATTCTTTTCCAAAAGCTGCTTTCATTGACCCCACAACACCAAAGCTTTTACAAAGTACAGGGGGGAAGGCATATAATGGCAGTATCATAATTGCCCCTAATCATTTCCAATCTTATTTATTTCCAATCTTATTTATTATGCTTTGGTCTCTGTGAGGTGCATGCATGCGTGTGTGTGTGTGTGTGTGTGTGTGTGTGTGTGTGTGTGTGTGTGTGTGTGTGTGTATGTACTTGCCTGTGAAGGCCAGAGCCTGACACTGGGATGATTTATTTAATTGCTTCTCAATCTTCACTTGAGACAGGATCTCCTATTAAACCTACTCATAAATTCAGCTATTCTGTTGGCCACGAGACCTAGAGATCTGCCTGCCGCTTTCCCTTAGCACTGGAGTTACAGACATGTGTTACTTTGCTCAACCCTTATGTGCATAAATACACTAAGCCATCTTCCCAGCTCCCATGCAGACATTTCAAACTTTGCAACAGTAGGGCCCTAAGACCTCGGTCTTTATTCTCTATGGCTCTCCTAAGATGCCAGCTAAGAAGATCTGAGAGTTAGTAGATGTCTGACCAGAAGAGAATTCAGAGATAGGCTTGTCCTACTTCATGAAAAACAAACAACTGAGAGTCAGAAATGGAGGCATAGGGTAACATAGCCCACAGTCACACACTGTTCTGTACCAGGCTAGGAAGTAGAACGTCTCTACTGTGAGGCATGACTGGAAATATACCAAAAGGGAAATGGGGAAGTCATGCAGCAGTTGGGACATCCTTCTTTTTGACTGGCACTGAAGCACATAAACCAAGCTCAGAAGAGAATTCTGGGAAATGGCAGCACTCCTTATGCTGACTATGAAACAGTAACAAGGTAAGGAGCCAGGGTTAACCATAATGGATCTAAGGCTTACGACACACTTTTTGATTATCTAGAAAAATGTCACACAACTTATTGTACTTTCATTTAATCCTTATACCAATCTATTGAGTTAATAATGATAAGTAGTGGCTAATATTTATCAAGCATCCATTATATGGAGAATGCTAAATGTTGCTGATGATTTTATGAAGTATTTTATCAAGTGTGTGGTTTCGCTTACACAACATGATTATGAGGTTGGTAATGTGGACATCCATAATGGAAAGATGAGAAAACTAGGACTTAGAGTATATATAGCTCTCCCAATATCATTGGAAGAAACAAATTAAAACCTAACTTCTCTTATCAAATAATTCAAGTCTCTGGATGCATGGGTGTGCTGTGTTTCAATAGGATTCCTTAAAAATTAATAAAAATGGGCTGGGGATATGGCTAAATGAGTAAAGCTCCTGAACCACAAACATGAGAACCCAAGTTCAGAACCCAAGGACCCACATAAGAGGCAAGTATAGGATAAGTGCTTATAGCTCAGCCCTGGGCTAGAGGCAGACACAGGTGAATTCCTGAGTCTACTGGCTAGCCATCCCAGTCCAATCAATGAGCCTCAGGATCAATGGGAAATCCTATCTCAAAAATTGGTGAAGAACAATTAAAGAAATGTCACCAAACATCTTCCTCAGGCTTGCACCACACACACACACACACACACACACACACACACACACACCCTACTTTTAACAAGGACATGTACCAAATATACAACAGAAAGCATCTACTTTACACATATACACCAAGACAATATACACTTACACCCATTGATAGTCAGTGTTCTTAGGCCTCTATTTTTATAAAAGTAACCAGAACTAAGATAAAAATAAGTATTAAATGAAAATAATTTATCTAATCCATTTATGTTGCTAGATGGAGTGCATTACAATTTGGACATTAGGAATTATACATAATTTGTTTAGGGCTGTGGTATTTGTTTTCCATTCTATGTTTTATTATTAAGGTGCACTTTTGATACAGAAGGAATTAGGCTAACACATGAAGTGGAATGAAGAAAAAAAGAAAGGGAGAAAGTGATGAGGGATGAGAAAAAAGAGGGAGGTGAAGAGAAATAGGAAGGGAGTGGTGAACAGGCAATATTGGCCATATGACCAAAGGAGGGTTATGTATTTACTGCTTCTAGGATCATATAGGAAAGCATGCTGTGTTATAATTTCACCTCTGTAATTTAAAAATCAGTAGCCCTGGTAACCAAGTCTACTCGTGAAGCATGGCATTTAGAAATGGGGTGTATGTCCCAGATAAACTCATACACTTTGTTCTTTCCCTTTGAAATCCAAGGTGTTATTTACATACACTTGGCAGCAGCACAGACTCTTTTCATTAAGCGAGACATTTTTTACATTTCTAGGTGTACAAAAATAGAGGTATTTGAATAAGACCACACCTTTTGTTGTTCCTACTTCTTGGCTAAATTATTAGTTAGAAAAGAAAACAGTAAAACCTACTGGACAGTACCAAATAATTTAGCTAAAAGTGTGTCTGTGTGTCTGCGTGTGTGTGCCCATGTATATCTATATGACATATATGTGTGTTTGTGTATGTTGTATCTGTACATGGTATATAATTTGTGTATGTGCATATGATTGATTGGTGTATATGTATATCTGTGTATGTGAATTTGTGAGTGTGTTTGTGTGTGAGTGTGAGGATAACATTAGGTGTTAGTTATGTGTCCACCTTCTTTGGAACAGAGGTCCCTTCCTGTTCTTTGCTGCACATGCCAGGGTAATTAGCCTGTGGATTCTCCTGCCATTTCATAGGAGTTCTGGGATGACAGTCATATGATGTGGACTCAGGTCCAAGTGCTGGCAAATGCTTTATCACCAGCCACCTCAGCTCTCCAGTTAATTCTGAACACTCAGAGGGCACTCACCTCACGGTCTCCTGCAGTGCCCTGCCCAAGAATGAAGTGCAATGATACATTGCACTTGTAGCTACACTGAGTGTCAGTAGCTTGGAACACTTGGACTTGCTTCCACTTGATACCTACAGCAGTGATTTCACAGCTTTTCAAAGCCCCTTATTCAAGTTATCAGTTCTGAAAACTCCCTTCACTTAGCTCAATAGTCCAACAAAAAGGAGGTATACTTTGGGGAGCAGCATGCAGCTACAAGAAGTCTTAAATTTTTTTTATCATTATTGTAAGTGTGGAGAAACTTGCCCTTACACATGGGGGTGGGGGTCAATTTGGGTCTTTATAGAGTACAGGGCCATACTCTTGCAAAGCAAGGGTTAATGATCTACTCGTCCATCCATGGGTTCAGCCAGCTCTTCCTCTTCCCCAAGGGATGATGGAGTGGTGTTTTCCATACACACAGTCAGGTCTGGGCACAATCTGGGCTCCCCCACTTGGAAGCTGAGTGATTTAGGGCCAGCTTCTTAGATTCTTACAAATGTTCTTGTAAAAGGAGAACAGTTTAATACTGAGTCCTTTTTCCTTTAACTGGTAACAATCAAATGAGAAAGTGCTCAATGTGTGGTCCACACCTGATAAATAGTATATTAGGTATGAGAAAAATGAGCCTCTGGGGTGACTCATACAAGACTTCAAGTCTACTAACTGATGGAGCCGAGGCCCACCCCAGGAGTGTGGAAACTCAGGTACTCCGCCTGATCACATGCTTCCCATTTTGGGAGGCCACAGTATACAGAAGAAAACAGTCCCACAACTTTCCGTTAATACGGTCATAAGAATGGAAATAACACAAGAGTAGGGAGGGGGAGGGTGTGACTTGGGAAAGCTTCGTGGGAGGCATGGCGACTGACTTCAGGATTTATCATGAACCTTTTAGACAGATAGAGAAGGTGGGGGACACAGTATACAAATTAAAGGAAGAGCCTGTTCAAATGAAGGGAGAGGTGAAAGCACAGAGCTGCATGCAGGAGCTGGCAAAGGTAGAAAGAGGCTGAATCAAGATGGCTTCTTCACATACTAGGTGTCTAGGAGTTACAGATAAGTTTTTGGATCGAAGGGTAAACTCAAGGGTTAACATGGCTGGGAGTGAATCACACTTGAATTTCTGCCATTTTCACTTGGAAACAGAACATCCCTCCCACCAGGCAGGCTGATCTGTTTCCATGCCAACCAATTGCTGAGGCCTGGAATAGGCTGAGTGTAAGGTGCAGAGTGGTGTCAGTGAAGAAGACAGAACAGGGGAAAGGACACAGTAAGGGTCAAATGATGGAGGTGGACAGTCAGGACAGTGTTTGAATGCACTGTAAACTTGGTCATTGCTACACACACACACACACACACACACACACACACACACACACACACACCACACATGTGTGGGTCCTTTGGAGTTCTGGATATTTTCAAAGAGATCTCATGTAATTCAAGAAATTTTAACCACATCATTTCATATTTACTAGAAATCAATTTACGAATGCCAGAACTCTGGTTCATGAAGAATCTTCACAGCTATTCAACCCTTTCATACTTTAGCCTTGAACAAGATTATTTGTTTGCCTAGTACCAGCCAATTGGATCATCAAGTTCAAGGTTGTTTTCCAAATTCAGGGTCAGCTACCACTAAGTGTGTCAAAAGTGACCTTGTCACCAGCTGCAGGTTTACATTAGGTTTCCAGTAGAGAATCTTGAGATTTTCTGAACTATTGGCATCTTCAGCATGAAATTAAGAACAAAGAAGAGGGAGAGAGATAGGCAGAGAGGATAAGGGAAAGAATAAGGGTTGGTGTTTAACTTGGCTGTGCACTGGAATCACTTGGAGAGCTTTACAGAATACTGATGTTTGAAGAGCTGTCGAGTTCACCTACCATGTAGCTAAAGTGGATACACTTGGATAAAGCAAGACATCTCATTGAAAAAAAACAGGACTAGAGTTTCTGTTGGGCCATTACCAGGAGAGAAAACCACTGAGATCTGGATAGGGCAGGGGAGAATCTAGGGATGTGACTTATCCTGACAGTGGCTCTATTCTCCACTCTAATGGCATTATCCAAACTCAATATAGGGAAGTGAGGTATATTTGGACATTTTTGTGTTGTTTCTTTAAAATGTCATTTATAAGTATTTATATGTGTGCCTGCTTGCCTGCTGCCAGTGTAAGCAGGTGTCCACAGAGGCCAGGAGAGGGGATCAGATCCCCTGGAGCTCATGGTACAGGCAGTTGTGAGCCACCCAATGTGAGTGTTGGGAACTGAACTCGGATTCTCTGTAAGAGCAAGAACAGCAAGTGCTCTTGACTGCTGAGCCAATTCTTCAGCCCCCATCCTTGTATATTTGACCACCCTGCAGGCTCTTCCCCAGTTGGACCTATGGCAAGGACTAAATACTCACTCTTGAATATCTTGGGTCTGCCTTAATGTGTGCTATGTAAAACATCAATAATTGTTTATAAAATGAACAAAATGTTTGAGGTGAACCATGAAATGGATGGTAAATGGTTGGATTTTTACAAGAGTCTTTTCTTAACACATTTTCAAGATATCATGAACATGGGGGACTGCAGAAAACTTTAATGAAATGCACACACAAGCAAAGAAACACAAAAGAAGAACAAAAGCACACAAGTGTCCTCTAATGAACTTAACAAGTGTTTTTGGAATGACTGTCTGTTCAAGCATGTGGGAGACCCTGTAAGAAACAGATTGAGATTTCCAGCAGAGGATTAAGTTCTAAAAGCACTGAGTGGCACTTCTATATTGATCTGTGTAGAGTCCAGTATTTTAAGAAGTCCTTATGTCTTCCTTGGTATAATATAGCTGTCTCTGTGACTTTAAAAAGTGTATCAAGAGCTATATTCTGGGTGAAGATGGAGAAGATCATTTGGTACCACACAAACTATTCTCATCTTGAGATATCTGCCCTTTAGATTAAGGGAGTCTGTTATTATTCAAGAAAAGATAAAATGTTTGAGGCAAACATGTGAAATGAAATCTAGAGGATTCATTTTTTATAAGAATGGTTTATTGTAAGCAGGACTTATGTCTTACTGAATGTCTTTTCTATGATATCTAGATCCTGTGAGTCTGCCTCTATTTTGTTAATGCTATGGTTTTCTAACACAACCTTTAGGGCTGGGGGTGTAGCTCAGTGGTACAGCATTTACTTTGGAACTCTAGGTTTAATGGCTCCCAGAAGGGGTAGGAAATGTAATTATTTCTTCTATATATTACTGCATTAATTGGGCAAATATTTTACTTTGATGTCTTTTTTTTCTGTTTAAATTTGAAAATAGTTTGTTTTACATATCAGTCCCAGTTTTCTTTCCCTCCCCTTCTCCCCTTCTCCTCTTCTCCTCACAACTCCCATTCCATCCCCTTTCTGCTCACCAGGAGGGTGAGACTTTTCATAGTGGATCTTCAAAGTCTGTCACATCATTTGGAGCAGGGCCTAGGCCTTTCCCCTTTTGTCTAGGCTGAGAGAGTACCCATCTATGTGGAATGGGCTCCCAAAGTCCATTCATATACTAAAGATAAATAAATACTGATCCACTACCAGAGGCTCCATAGACTGTTAGGTGAACTAACACCCATGTTCAGGGGGTCTGAGTTGGTCCTATGCTGGTTTTCCAGCTATCAGATTAGGGTCTATGAGCTCCCCCTTGTTCAGATCAGCAGTTTCTGTGGGTTTCTCCAGCCTGGTCTTGTCTCCTATGTTCATCACTCCTCCCTCTCTGTAACTGGATTCCAGGAGTTCGACTCAAGTGTTTAGCTGTGGGTCTCTGCTTCTGCTTCGATCAGCTGCTGGATGAAGGTTATAGGATGGCATATAGGTAGTCATCAGAGAAAGGCATTTAAGGTAGCCTCTCCACTATTGCTTAGATTGTTAATTGGGATCATCCTTGTAGATATCTAGATATTTCTCTAGTGCCTGATTTCTCTTTAAATCTATAATGGCTCCTTCTTTTATGGTATCTCTTTTCTTGCTCTATTCTTCCCCTGGCTCAATCTTTCTGCTCCTTTATGTCCTCCTCTCCTCCCCTTCTTTTTCTCCTAACTCCCTCTCCCCTCCCCCATGCTCCCAGTTTGCTCAGGAGATCTTGTCCCTTTCCCCTTCTCTGGGGAACCAGTATGTCTCTCTTAGGGTCCTCCTAGTTTTCTAGCTTTTCTGGTGGTTGGATTGTAGGCTGGTGATCCTTTGTTTAAATCCATATATGAGTGAGTACATACCATGTTTGTCTTTTTAAGATTCCATTGCTTTTTTCATCTGAGTAATACTCCATTGTGTAAATGTACTACATTTTCTCCATCTAACTTTGATGTCTTATATTAAGTTTTAAAAAGAGATTGAACTGTAGTGGACTGTGATTTTCTTTTTTATAATGGTCTCATTAAGTTTTGATATAAAGTAATATTAACACTGCAAAAGAACACATTTCTTTTCTTACTGATCTATAGGTATGGGTAATTTACAAAAACTGTCATAAACCTATGATTGTGTATTTATTTTTCTCAACATGTTGACAAAGTAGAGGCTCAGAAGGAAAGAAAGGAATTGCCAAAGAAGAAAAGGCTGAGTCAGGATTAATTTCTGTTTTATTATTATTTCTTTGGTATTTTTAAAAAACAGGTCATGAACTAGTGGTTATTCTGCAGGCTTATTTCTGTTCCAAACCCCCAAGAGTTATTTCTTACCCTGGACTGACAGTGTGACTTGGTTTTCTAGAGGATTTAGAGTTTAATTCAGTAAGTGTGTCTACTTTCTATAGGGAAGAAAACACTGCTAAAAAGATGACCTTTTCCCCTTACATCTAGAACCTAATGTAAGAGGTTCCTCTGGGGCTAACTTCCAAATCTTCGATTTTTCTTGTCCCTTATGTACTGTCAGAACTTAGAGTCTGTGTTCAGAATAACAACACTAATACAACACTAATTTTTTTTTTTTTTTTTTTTTTTTTGGTAATTACCTGTAGGTGGATCCTGGAGGGCATGCTTGAGTCATCTTTTTATCCCTGATAGTATTCTGCATAGCACTTTATAATTAACAGTCACCAAGGCTGATAAAACTAGAATTCATACTCTGTCCACTACATCCTGTTTCCTTTGAATCAAACGGTTTTCTAGTCCAGTCTCCTGTGCACTCTCAGCAGGAAACCTCACATTTCTTTGCTGAGGATTCGTGGTCAAACCAGGGTAGAGATGCTATGATTTCTACTCAAGGCAGCCTAATTCCACATTATTTGTCATGGGCCACCTAGGATACTGCAATTTGGGAACTGGCACAACTCATGACCAAGCATGTCTGAAATAAGGTATGGCTATGACCGTGTAAAACTAAAGGGTAGGAGTAGAAATTCAGAACAGAAAAAGCCGAGTTTGTGCCACTTTCCTCCTCTCCTTTGCTTGTGAATACTGGCAATAATGTAAGGGCCCTAACCTTGGTTTCACTAATTGAAAGATGGGAATGTTTGAGTACAGCATGGAAGTAGAGGAAGCTCTTTAAAACAGAAAGTGCAGGGGTGAAGAATTTTTAGACGTTTTGGGTATTTTTAGGAATAATTATTATCCTATGCAAGGTCAGGAAGAGTCATTCAAGTTTTTCTTTGACATGCACAGGGAGCCTACCTTAGTAAGAGCCTCAGTAAGTAATAATAGCAATTTACTAACAATATGTCATTATGAAAAGCATCACTGGAATGAGTCAGACTACTACAGAGGAAAGACCTGGGCTTCTGTCTCCATGAGGGGTACTATTGCTATGAACAAACACCATGACCAACAAGCCATTTGGGGACGAGAGGGGAGATTGTTTATTTGGTTTAGATGTCCACATTATAGTCTGTCAACAGGACAGAAACATGGACGCAGGAACTGATATAGAGGGGGTGCAACTTACTGCTCAGCCTTTGTTACAGCACCCAGGACCAACAGCCCATGGATGGCCTCATCCACAGTGGGCTAGGCCCTCCCACATCTATCACAGATTAGGAAAGTACCCTCCAGACTTGTCTACAGCCCTATCTTATGGAGGCATCTTCTCAATTGAGCCTCCCTCCCCTCTGATGATTCTAATGTATGTCAGGATGACATAAGACTAACCAGTTTCTGACTTAGAGAAAAAAGGGAATGAGATATAAATAGTAAGAAAATTCAAAAGAGATAGGCTGACTAAGATGAATCATAAAAACCAATGCCTCCCTAAGGATTTTATAACCATTTCTAATCAAAGGATCCAGAATTAAATAATCTAGCCATTACAATGTTCACCTTTAATTTTCCTGTAATGTAAGGTTTTGGATATAAATATTGTTTTCTCAATGTGAAAGTTCTTGGCTGCTGCAGTGGCATGCCTGTTTTCCTGCTGCCATGCTCCTTCACTATGGTGGTCATGGACTTTTGCTCTAAAACTACCCTCAGAAAACCATGAAGTACCTGTTTACAATCTGACCAAGACCACCCATTGCTGATGTTTATTACATCATCAGGGTACAGCACCCCTGGAAGGAGGAGTCACGACCAGAAATAGGCCTCTCACTTGATGGAGTTGCTGATCCCATGCCAGGTCCCTGATATTAACTCTAAGTGTTGCTGGTCAGAGAAATATGTACTTAGGACTGTACTGAGGAGAAGCCAGGGCCAACCTGAAACACCCAACTGACACAGTCACTCTCAAAGTCCGTGAGGACGCTTTCATAAAAACTTAGGGCTGAAGACAAAGGTGTTGGTGGCAGGGTAGGGGGATAAAGAGAATGGAAAGACTGATGTGTATCACAGTTCTGAGATAAATGTGAGGTAATGATGTTAATTAAAATTTGGAAGCTTTACCTCAGTAGCTGATGAAGCTCTGAAAAGGTTCTTAAAAGCCTTTCAAGAATAGGCACTGGGAGATAGTATTTCTACAAATCATAAAAAGGCATATGGATGACTCATGTAAAGTACCTTTTTAGGCAAATGACAAAGCTAAATCTTTGAAAAGTTTTCAGCCTTGGGTTTTGCGATTGGTACCTGCTTATTACATGCTAAGGAGAACACACCTCATCCCGCACTGCCTGTGCTGCCATAGGTGTGTGACCTGCATTACAAATGCCTTCACTGTCTTGCTTTTGAATTTTCTATGGGGCCTCAGTAGTGATAAGGTAAGTACAGAAGTTGCTTGGCACATGCAAGAAACTGTCTAAGTGGCATTTTACCAGAGCCCTTTAATTTAATATGTATCCTGACTTCAGATTCTGGTTGACAAAGGAAGGTGAGAAGACTAGTCTCTGTTGGTCTGAGAATATGAGGGAATGAGGACTTGATTAATCACAAGCTCACAAACTAGAGTACATGATGTAGTTATTGCATAAAAATCAACAGCCCATTCAATCTTTAATGACACAAGGGTAGTTATATTGAAACTCATGTGCTACCCAATAAGATGGGGTTCAGCGCAAGTGAGGGGGGGATAAGAGAGGTTAATGGTGACTATAAATGGGCAAAATGCATTATGTTTGCATAAAATTGTCAAAGACTTATTAATAAACAAAAAAATTAAAAACTCATATACTAGGAACTGGACAGATTGTTCAGTAGTTAAGAACATTGGCTGCTCTACCAGTAGACCCGGGTTTGAGTCCCAGCACAAATATGGTGCCTCACAGCTGTCCATATCTTCAGTTCCAATGGATCAATTTCTCTCTTCTGGCCTTTCTGGACATCAGGCATTCACACCATACACTGACATAACTGTAGATAGAACACTTATACAAAATGATGATGGTGATGATGATATATACTCATGCACTAATATTTGGGCATGGTGACACACATCTGCAATCTGTAATCCTAGTACCCAGGAAACTTAATTGACAGAATTGAAAATTTGAGTTTAACTTGGGCTACATAGTGAGAACCTGTCAGGAAGAAAGAAAGAAAGAAAGAAAGAAAGAAAGAAAGAGAGAGAGGAAGAAAGAAAGAAAGAAAGAAAGAAAAGAGAGGGGGGAGAAAGGAAGGAAGAAAGGGAGGGAGGGAGAAAGATAAAAACAAACCAAAAAAAATTCTCCAAACTCATGTAATATGTGATATGATAATAAGCAAAAGTCAAGGCAGGCATTAGAAAAGGACATATGTTGGTAATGAATTACAAACTTGAAGAGAGGGTCAACTCAGGCAAGCCCTTGACCACTTGGAGAAAAGAACAGTGAGACTGGTGTTCTGAACTTCCCATTCTTCATCTGTAAGTGTGGAGAATAACACCCATTAGCAGACATGCTGTACTGAATAAAAATAAACATGTGAAAGCCATATGGCATAGTAAATAGGAATACAGGACAATATGCTTGGGTTCTAATCTCCACTGGGGCTCTTGCGGGTAAAGCTGGCATCTGACCTCACATTTTTTCTTCTCTACAGTAGGTGTAATCACAGCACCCACTTCATGACAGTTCTGTGAATAGTGAGTAAAATAATTCCTCCAAAATACTTTAGAATCTATCTGCTATACAGCAGGCAATTTTCCTTATTGTTGTATTTGTGAATATGTATATTTGTTTCTGTACCTACTGACTTATACTAAATAGGGAAATAGATTTTATAACCAACGATAAATACAGCTTTGTTGGTTAAATGTGGTTTAAAGGATTTAATCTTAGACAATTGGAAGAGGGTTTATTTATTTAATCAGTGGAACACGGATTTTTAAAGAGATTTATTATGTGCGTGAATGTGTGTTGTGTGTGTGTTGTGTGTGTGTGTGTGTGTGTGTGTGTGTGTGTGTGTGTGTGAGAGAGAGAGAGAGAGAGAGAGAGAGAGAGAGAGAGAGAGAGAGAGAGAGTACATTCCTGAATGTATGTATGTGAACCTTGCCATATAGGTGCCTACAGAGACTAGAAAAGGGGGTTTCCTGAAACAGGCAGTTGTGACCCATCCAATGTGGGTGCTGGAAATCAAATCCAGGTCTTCTAGAAGACCAGCAAGTGTTCTTAAACTCAGTCAATTCTCCTGTTGATGGGAGATGTTATTCTGTATATATGTTTCTCATACTTGTTATTAATAAAGCACCGTCGGGCCAATGAGATAGCAATATAGGCGGGGCTAGGAGACAAGGAGGAAAGAGGAAGTAGAGGGGAGGAGTCGAGATGTAGCCCAGGGAGGAAGGAGGACGCCCGCCGCCGGTCCCTGATAAGACGACCACGTGGAAATACTTAGATAAGTAGAAATGGGTTAATAATTAAGACAGAGCTAGCCCATAAACAGTAATGGTAACTGGCCAACAGGATTATATCAAATACAGAGTCTCAGAGTGTTATTTGGGGCTGGCGCGGCTGAGGGCCCAGACTGGCGGCAGGCGGGGGCGGGCTAGCAGGCTGGCGCTGGCGGGAACAACCTGGGGTAACATCCTGTGCTGGTGGGCTTTTCAGGCAGGGATCATCTACAAGCTATGAGGAAATAGAGTAAAATTTTAGGTAAAGTTAACTTGTTTACTTTAAATGGCAAACACATGAATGGGTGACTCAGCAGTTTCCATGTGTCACACTGTAAAGATATAGGCTAAAATCACTGTCTTCAAGGATGTAAGTGTCAGGCAAAAGAGGGTCAGAGGAACCATAGTCAGGAAAAAAGCAGGCAAAGACATGGGATGGGCAATGGTACTGAGGAGCACAGAAAAGCATGTTGGTTGACTGTCCTCTTCTTGTGTGTGTGTGTGTGTGTGTGTGTGTGTGTGTGTGTGTAATTTTTATGATTATTTTTGTGTGTATGAGTGGTTTACTTAAATATATTTTTATGTACCATATGTGTGCCTGTACCTGAGGAGGTCCAAA
This sequence comes from Cricetiscus sungorus, assembly GCA_030556225.1. Lineage (NCBI taxonomy): Eukaryota > Metazoa > Chordata > Mammalia > Rodentia > Cricetidae > Cricetiscus > Cricetiscus sungorus. Next base: position 55,491,881 of record JANBXA010000007.1, on the reverse strand, counting down.
AAGGGTGTCAGATCTTTTGGGATTAGAGTTACAGATGATGGACAGCCACTATATAAATGACAAGAGATTTTTTTTTTGTTATTAATGTGATTATTATGGGGTAAGAGTCAAGAAACAAAATTCATATTGGTAGAATGACTTTGAGCCTTGATAATCTTTTTAACACTGGAGCCAGAATGAGGTGGCTGGTTATTGGCTCAGAACGGCTTTAGTGGGAGGAATCAAGGAATGTATAAATAACAGGCCACCCATCAATAACAATGAGACCCTTTGTCTAGATATGCCACAGAGGGATGGAAGGAAAAAGTGACAGCCATTGGAAGGGTCACCCATGATATTTCCATCCTTTTCCTATAGAAATCTAAAATTGGAATTCTTTTAAAATTAATGGGAAACTGTTATTCAGGGGAAGGTGAAAAAAATAAAACCAAACCACCAAAAACCCAGATTTTCCATTGACTCCTCCTACTTTCTATTTCAGGCAAAAATTAGCTGGTGGGAGACAAAGCCTTTTGTTCCACAATTAAAGATGCAATTAAAAATGTAAATGGCTACAAGACTGAGCATAATACTAATGGGTCTCAAAGTCTAAATGAAGAATCAAAATCTAGTCTCCATTAGAGGGAGCAAACTCCAAGTTCATACAGAAACAAGGGCGTCTTCTCCTTACTTAACAAATCCCATACGGCTCTTACCAAGACAGGGTTCAAAGTAATCCTACAGGGCCTGTGAGAGGAGTAATAGGTTCCTACTACAAATGACAGTCAAGATTGTAGCTCAGGGCTATGGTTGTAGCTCGGTTTAGAGACTTGTCTAGCATACCGAAGATACCAGGTTTTATTTCCAGCACATAAGCTGGGCTTGATGGTAGGCTCCTAAAACACCAGTTCTTGAAAAGGTAAGAAGTTGAAAGTGACCTTCAACTATATACTGAGCTCAAGGCCACCCTTGACTATGAGACTCTGTCTTTAAAAAAAAAGAAAACGTTTACAATTGATAAGTGCCTTAAATTAGGGTTAATATTGCTGTGATGAAACATTTGACCAAAAGCATCCTGATACCCTGATCACAGTCTACTGGGGGAAGCCAAAGCCCAAAGTGAAGCTGTGTGGGAACCTGGAGGCAGAAGCCACGGAGAAGTGCTACTTGGTGGTTTGTTCACTCTGCTTTCTTATGTAACACAGTAAACAGTAGTCATGGATGTCCTCATCTAATCACTAATTAAGAAAATGCCACCAGAGGCTTTTCTGCCTATAACCTGGTCTTACAGACACATTTACTCAACTTGGGTCTCTCCTCTCAGATAACTCTAGCCTGTGTCAAGGTGACATAAAACTAGCCAGCACAATAAGCTACAAATTTTGCTCAGGATGCCTTTCTTGGGAAAGTCGATATGTAACATAAAAGAAACAGAAATTTTATTACTGTGAATATTAGTGGTGCTCCAACAGGGCCAACTCCAATTTTACTGCACTGCAGCCTAAACAAGTGATGTCTTAAATTAAAGTTACAACTGGGTAAAGCAATGACTTGTGTGGGCTGTTTGTAAAGCTCTTTATCATTCAAGTTTCCTTGAAAGGTTCTCTTTTGCAAAATGAGGACAATAATTACACCTATGTCACAGTTCTGTTGTAAGGTTTAAAGGTAGTCAGTCAACAGTGGAGCTCTAGCACATAAATTCCTGGATCCTTCATTTTTGTGGCTCAAGCTGCCACCTGCATTTTGTCATTATTTTCTGTCTTTCCTTTGGCTCCCAACTTAATACTTTCTATTTCAGCCTGTTAATCTTTACTAGGTACCAGGCCATATCAAAACACCTTCCCTAGACATACGTGTGTGTGTGTGTGTGTATGTGTGTGTGCCTGCATACATGTACACATGTGGGTACACATTTCTGTAGTGGGTCCACGAAATAGGGAGTAGAAGTTTGTGCTGTTATTCAAAGAAAAATGACTAGTATAAAAAAAATCTTACCTATATAATGATATAGTATTCCTGTCTCACTATACTTAATCATATAGGAATACTCTTTCCTTAACTAAAAGTTCATCAAAGCAAAGTGCCTGGATGTATTTGTTTTTCCATCTGTCACTGATGGAATGTCCAGGCGTTGCCTCCTGGAATAGAAAAGTCAAATCTGGTGAGACTTTGAACTTATCTAAGGCCTTCTCACTAACCAATGGTAGTCTGCGTATATATGTCTAGTTCTGTTATTAATTAGGCCCTATCTAAAATGGTATCAGAGAGTTTGGGGGTGGGGGACAAATGAAGTAGGCTGAAAGCCTTGCAGTGTCATTATCTTTCCTGAATTCCAGCGCTAGCAGGCAGTGTCTGTGTCTTAAAGATACAGATGGACATAAAGCACTTGTCTCCAGCTGGTAATTGACTGCCACCAGCTTGTTCAAATATGTTAGTTACATTTGCATAGAAAAGATAGATGTATAGTTCATTCATTTAATAAATATTTACTAAGGGATCTTCTTTATATCAAGCATGGTGCATGCCTTTGATCGTATCACTCAGGAGGCATTTCTCAGGTCAAGGCCAGCCTGGTGTGGGGAGTGAGTTTTAGGAGAGCCAGGGCTAGCTACACAGAGAAACTCTGTCTCAAAAAACAAAACAAACAAACTATACCTCAATAAAATGATGACATTAGCTGGGATTTGTAGGCTGCTATTGAATGGTATGTCCATTTTGAAACTCTCTCAACCCTTCCCCCATATCTATTAAAACAGGATTCTAATTGCTAGACATATGACATGTTAGTTATCAGGAAATAGTGCTTACAATAAATGATATCATACAGTTCATAAACTAACAACAGATCTAGACTATGAAGGTTTGAGAGAAGGAGCCTATGGCTGCCATTCACTTCTGCATCCTTAACATCTATCGCCCACTGGAACAGTGTGGGCAAATGCAAACAATATGCTTAGTGAATGAAAAAAACAAGACACAAATGACTCAATGTGTAATGGTTAATAATGCCAACATGATAGGATCCAAAATCACCTAGGAGACAAGTCTCTGGGCATGCCTGTGAGGGATCATCATTAGGTTAGCCTCTGAGCATGCCTGTGAGTGAAGGGTTGTCTAAATTAAGTTAACTGAGTATAAGCACTATCATTACATAGGCTAGAGTCCCAAGTGCATAAAAACAAACAAACAAAATAGAACATAAACCCAGATGAATAACAACATTCATTGTTCTGTTTCTAGGTTATGGATTCAGTGCGACCAGTTATACTAAGTTCTTGTAGCAATAATGAGCTATATCTTAAAACTGTGAGCCAAAATAAACCCTTTCTCCTTCTAGTTACCTTTCCCACGAACAACAGTAAAGCAATCACCTCATACATAATGTATGGAAACAATAACCCAAGGGACCACTTTTAATCCATCCGTCATATAATGCACAGATCATAAAGCGAAATTTGCTTTATAAAGAAAAAGTTTGGGGACAATAGAGAACAATTACAAAGGAAATTGTTTCTTTCAGGTTCAAAATAGAATTAGAGAGGGAGCTGGAGGATACAATGAATGCAGAGGGGCAGTAGGGGAAGTCATGTGAGTGTCTCAGTAAGAGAAGCCTGAAAAGAAATTTAGCAGGAGCCCCAAAAGACAGTCACTGCATGTATATCTAGCAGCCGAACATTGACAAAGCTGGGCATTCTGGAGTCACAGCACCATTATCTACTTTTCAGGCATTATGGTGCAGAGGACAGAAATATGAAAAGGTCACTGGGAAACCCTGTCTTTCCCTCTCTGCTGAAAAGAAGCAACAACATAATGTCAGTGAGGTAGGGAGAGAGTTCACCTTACTCCAAAGCAAATAACGCCTGTTCACAGTATCCATCCTGCTGGGACAAGTAGCCCTAGTAATCAGTGAGGATTCCCAACCAAGACTTATCAACTTCCCATGTGCCACACATTTAAATTCAGTCTTGTATCAAATCATCATAGTTACTTCATCATATCCTATTCCTATTTTTTTTATAGACGAAGAAACTAAGCCAAGGGAGATGGCTCTAACTTCTCTAAGATCACAGAGCTAGTGAGTGGCAAGATCCTAATACAAAAGTATCTGTGTCTGGCAGAATCCAACACCTGTGTCCCCAAATAGTACTCTATGGCATGCCACGAACAGGACCCAAACGTTTGTGCCTATGTCTATTCTAACTGAAGAATCTGAAGGGAATCATTTGTCAGAAGCCTGTTCTTTATCTCTAAAAAGGGGGTAATAGCCCTGACTGGTGGCCTGGGGTAACGTTATAGAATAATAAAAGAAAAAGAATGGTATTTGAGTAAAGGAAGCTTCATGAAAGATATTTCCCTCTATGTAGTTCATCCCTCATGTCAAGGATAACACCTTTTCAAACTGGCAACATCATCAAGCATTTGGGATGCCCGAGACATTGCATTGCTAATGCAGTGAAAATGCTTTTTTCTTACTTGACTGGGTACCATGTTGTTGGCCTGAAATTCTTCTGTGTGTTCTGTAAGCTATAAATCATGACCTACTGAGGAATTATTAAGTTGTGACCATCACTCAGCAGAGAGCAAATCACACAGAAATGGAAAATAATGAAGTACACTGTATATAAACAAAAGAGTTATTATTTAGTGACAAAGTCCTTTTATCTTTATGCATGTTTCTATTTACAGGACCATGAGAAAGATAAAATGCCCTTCATTCTTTGGGTCAAAATACTTAGAAGTTTTTCAAATAGCAATGCAAACATTGCATATTAGGAATAGTCCAAATTCCAGAAGTTTTTCTGCTATCCATAGTCTTCAGATATCACAAAACATTTAGCTGTTTTCACTGGTTCCCATTGGATGATGAGTTTCCTGCTGACAGGAAACGTGATTTTCTGTTGAGTCCTTTATGCCGGTTACAGGTTTTGGAGCAGAACACATAATCAAGAGATGCTTTACCACTACGTGAGTCAAGCACAGCCTCAGTGTAGCAATGTCTTGCTTGTACAAATAAAGCCTGTCTGAAAGTCAGAGAATGGAGCTTGACACTAGCTAACCACAGAGGTCTGGAGGTCTGTACAGACAGACAGGAAGTGAGGTAGCTGGGTGGAAACAGGATATAAGCAGGGAGAAATACTCTCTTGTCTACTGAGACTCTAAGGAGGTAAGGTGTGTTGGTGGCTTGTTCCTTCTCTCTCTCACAGCATTTTCCTCTGTATTTGACTCCAGGTTTTTATTACTTAGACCAATTAAGAACTCTATTTACACCAGAGCACCCATTCTTAAACCTAACTTCATAATGAAAAAGTTACTTGCCAGGAGTCTCAACATCCTTTATTAACAAATGAATATAGGCCAAATTTTTCTTTAAGGTGATTTTTCACTCCCAAGCGATAGATGGATATGTCTGCTTTTCTGTCTGACCTCCTGCTTTCTCCCAGTCATCAGGCTGATTTTTTTATCCATTTAATCAGAAGGCAAGTTTGCTCTCTAGACATCTATGTCTGTATAGGAATTTAAAACCCCATGTCTCTGAGCAGCAGGAAAAAACACATTCTTTGTAAACCAGATTTGTACTGACTGATGGGCAGGAGGGGAGAACATGTATGAGCAGATAATTCATACCCACTCCATTTAGGCACCGGCTTGCTCTTTTTGCCTGTATAGAAAGCCTTGAAGACAAGCAAGAAATCTTATAGCAGCTCTGGGGATTAAATGCATCTACTCAATAACTGATAAAGTATTTTTCCAACACTCTTAAATTACTGTATTTGTATTGTTAACACTTCAATTTATTTCCAACTAGGGTTAGAATCCAGGCTCTTCTACAGGCTTCATAAGAACTGTACTGTTGAACTATGTCTGCAGCCAACTTTATTTGTTGTTAAGATTCTACAGCTACAGGTTTCACAATGCAGGAAATATAAAGGGCAAATGCATAGGAATGATTCCTGAACAACATGTACAGTGTTATGAGTATAAATCAACTTAATTTGTACAATGTTCCCACATCACTTTCAGTGTCTCACACAGAAGAGTAAAAGAAGTAAAATAATTCCAACTAGCTCAAAAATAGAAAAAGTGGAGCCAGTTTAAAGCTGTGCTTGTCTTAGGCAGGGTTGGTTACGTTCCCCAATTCAAGAGTTCAGGAAAACAAAGTGCTACCATTTAGGAGGATTATGTCTACCAGACAAATAAATAAGGCCAGCATCAGCATGCTCTTGAGAAGACATATCCTTTCCAATATGGCCAGAACTAAGGCTAGTTCTTGTTCTCTCTCTCTCTCTCTCTCTCTCTCTCTCTCTCTCTCTCTCTCTCTCTCTCTCTCTCTCTCTCTCTCTGTGTGTGTGTGTGTGTGTGTGTGTGTGAGAGAGAGAGAGAGAGAGAGAGAGAGAGAGAGAGAGAGAGAGAGAGAGAGAGCGGCAGAGTAGAAGTTCTGTGAACTAGGCAAATAATTTATCCTAGATCAAAATTTTGTGAACTTGCTGATTTCGGTTTTTTACTTCATGCAAATATATGGATAAAAGCAGTGAAAGTGAAAAGAAATATGTATCTTGTATGGCCCCCAAAGTCATCATATAAGAATTTTACTCCTCAGCTGGCCAAGTCACTCATTTAAGGATCCAGCACAGTACTGATAGGAGCAGACTGGCAAGGACAGCTAAAACACATTCAACAGCAGGAACCCATGAACTAAGATCGAGGAAGGTGGAATGAAGTGGGGAGAAATGTAGGACTAGTGGGAAAATTGACTGTCATAGCAGCTGGAGGTCCCAGGCCAATGTGTTTTCTTCTCGATCTGCACAGCAGATCTGGAGACAGCTACGTTTCCTTCTAGGCTTCAGAGTACATATGGGCAAGCAAGATGAGAAAAATAATACTTCAAGACATTATTTCCAGATTGGAAAGACGGGCTCATCACCTTATACTTATATAGTTGAGAAACCCTGCTACTCATTTATTTTGAGAGAGTGAGTAGTTGATGTTCTAAAATAATCACAGACAAATTTGGTACAGTTCCCGTTTGCATGCTCCAGATACAGCAAGTGTCTCTAGGCACCATTTTAGGTAAGGACTCTGTTTGGGCTTTGCTAGTCTATTTCACATCCTTACTTCCTTTGTTAGTCTATTTTACCACACTGTACATGAACATGGCCAGGGGCTCTTATAAGCTTTTGTCCTAGGCTCTTACTCTGTGTGTGGCCTTTATTTCTTCTGCCACTGTCTCAGAATCATTTAGATGCTGAGGTCAGCTCTGTAAGTACTACATAACTACATAATGGGATTGTGGGAGACCAAATGCCACGTTTTAATATTAGAGAGCTTGTCTTTGGGAGATTTCATATGGAAAGTCAAGTGTGCTTGAGTCTCATTTAAAAGTTCCCTTCTTTCAAAATTTTCTATCAGTTTAAGTTTCTAGTTTTCCTGCATTTGTTTGTTCCACTCAATTGTTCAAAATTTCTCAGCATGAAGAATTGTTTCTAATCAATAATACTATCAAATATGTCTTTTGATTTTGTGTTATAAGCCTTAGCTTAATTTCTACAATTTAAAAACTTTAAGCCATATGCTTTCATCAAATTTTTCTACTTCATTAATGATATCTGCATGGAGTTCATTTCAATAAGAACAACACTGATGATTTTTCATTGCAGTTTGAGTCTATAGAGCCTTTCAGTTGACTGATTTGTCTGGGTAGTGTTAACCTAATTACTTTTTTTCCTATTTGCTATGCTAAAGGGAGACATTTCAAGATAATTATCATGAAAACCAGTAATACAACACAAGTATGGAGAAGAGAAATAGACACAAATTGGTTTAATTGACATCACATTTCAATGTCATTGTGAGATGTTTTCTAAGGTAGTTCTCCACATTTCCTTCCATGGACAACAAAGCACTTCAAAATAATCTAGAATGTAATTGGCTCATTAGGGAAGATTCTGCTAGATCTCTATCATCTGTCTGTTTGTCATCTACCATCCACCTGTCTATGTATGGGTATCTATCTCTCTATATGTATATGTCATTTATCTATCTATCTATCTATCTATCTATCTATCTATCTATCTATCTTTCTATCTAGTCTATTGTCTATCATGTGTTTTTAAGTCTCAAGAGGAATGAGGCATGGAAACTCCCCTTAAAAAGCTGGAATTCTATAATGACTAGAGCATCTAGAAAGATAAGGTCCCCTGAGAACATGCCACCTATTGGACTTAGCCTTCTATTTTCTCTCTGAATGTCGAACACACAGGAAAGTGAACTTTACAGCCATTTAGAATTCAGACAAGTCCAACTCAAATGCATCTTTTAGTAGATGTGTCATAGAATTCTTCCTGGGAAAGAAATGAATTTTTGGTGAGAAGGATGTGGCCTTAGCTATCACTCAGCTCCTGGACCAGAGCTGGCAGTGGACATCCAAAGAATGAGGACCTGATTCCACCAATCAGGCATTTATTCATTCTGACCATATTAGGGGTCACGACCACTCTTGACTGTTAGTCTGCTTTATTGAAAAATGTTTCAGTGGATAAAAGAGCTTACAGTCTAGCCTAGAGACCATAGTTAAGTCCCTAGAACCCACATGGTAGAAAGGTACATACAAACACACCTTGTGTACACACACACAAACAGATGAAATTTAGATGTAATCCAGGAGCTGGTACGAGTAAGTGGGCATGTTATATTTGAGTATCTATTATCTCAATCAGGAGGTTTCCACAGGCATAAAATTCTGATAGGCAGGCATTTTGAATTCACTCATTTTGTAGCCAAGATTGGACTGGAACTTTATATTTCCAGGCTGGTCTTAAACTTGTGGTGGACTCTTTGTTTCCATGTAAGGTCTGAGATTACAGGTGTGAGTCACCACACCCAGCTAATTAATGGGTTTCAGTCAGGCAGGAACAATGAATTGTTAAGGTCTGAGAAACAATTGGTATTGAGATTCTGCTGAAGAAAGTATTTCTACAAAAACTTTCAGAAAAAAACAAAAAACAAAAAACAATGCGCATTACTCTTTGACAGAATAACTAATTTCTAATAAATGTATGGAAGCTAACACACTCAACATCTGAAGGGTCAGGAAGTCATAAAAATATTTTCTTCAGACTGACTGCAAGCAAATGTTCAGACCTTCAGTCTATGCAGAAATCTTTGCCATAAATAAAACCTATGTTGCACTTTAATATTTTTAAATATTATAAAGGGATAACTTGAGAGCTGAGTATAGTAGTGAATACCTGTGTATGAAGCATGAAGAAAGTTCTAGCATTTGTCAACTTGAGCTATATAGACAGAGCCTCCCTCCCCACGTTTTTTTTTTTTCAAGAGAATGAATTTCAAAAGATAAAACTAGGGAAAAGTTTTAGCCTAATAACACTACAAAAATTACTTCAAAATGGTTAAAGGGAAGGCCCTTTGAGAAGTGCACTGACAAACACAGGCTAATTAGAACATAGGAATGACACTCATGTTCCTAAGCCAGTAGTTCAGGATAAGTACATCTAAGTCAGGAATGTTCCAGTGCCTACCTGACATACAGGGAGCGTTTCTGATTGGTTCGAAGGGACCCAGACCCGGAGCTCATGCTGTGGTTCATCATCTGCTCTCGTAGGTCATGGATTTTGGCCTCAAATCGGGCGTAATCTGGGAATGGAGGAAAAAAATGATAAGTACCTTCTGAAAATTAGATGTGCTGTACAGACAAAGCTACTGCACTCCACTGTTGTTCATCTTCCAGGTCCAGGCAGGTGTTCAACTTCAGAAGAGTCTGTTTACTACTGCTTTTTACTTACAAATGCACAGGGAGAAAAGGATAGTTACTTTTCAAAATTTACCCCAAAAATATAAATCCATGGCACGCCCAATTTGTGAGAAGTTTAAGGTTCCATACAACTCTTAACTGGATTTCCCGTTTCTTGAAACTGTAGCACATCATAACTAGGATGAATTGAACACAATCTATTAATCTTACACAGTTTTTCTCATTTCTGTGTGTGTGTGTGTGTGTGTGGTGTGAGAGAGAGAGAGAGAGAGAGAGAGAGAGAGAGAGAGAGAGAGAGAGAGAGAGAGAGAGAGAGAAAGGAGAGAGAAAGAGAGAGAGGGGGAGGGAGGGAGAGAGGGAGGGAGGGAGAGAGAGAGTACAGATTTGGTTTTCTGGAAATGTAACAAGTCCTCTAAAGCACTGGGCCATTTCTCCAGCTTTGTGTTTTAGATTCTTTGTAATTAAAAAGTTCCATGAAGCTGACTTTAATTTCAGATCATGAACCATGTATTGATAATTGCAAGATGGCCTTACCCAAAAATCTGGCAACAGATAGCAGAATACTTACTCAGTTTAGAATGTGAAATATAAAAGTTTGTACTCTAAAGACTAAAAAAAAAGCCCATAATAGTAGGTTAGTAATTTCCAATGCTGAAATATAGCCTGGAATTATCAAGATTTGGCAGGCTTCCTGTTAATAATTCAGCCTTAAATGGTTAAATAAGCCAAATATAGACTTATTCACATAGTTATCTAAAATCTATTGGCTTTACTCTTAAACACTTTCATTCCAAGGGGAAAGAAAGACTTATAAGTATTGGTGTGATATTGTCTGTAAATTTGAACCATCTTGAGCAAGCTGTATTTCCCTGCTAGCTAGAAGGATCAACTAACACTTCCAGTGGACTACACGGCACCTAGTACACATGGGGCTTTGAGGGTATCTCTTTCTTAGGTCATAAAGTGAAGCCTAAGGATATCATAAAAAATAATCTCAACTATATACACACAGAAGGGAGATGGAAATGCCTTCTTTTTCACAGATGTACTTCCCTAATCTCATCAGTTGTATGCTGGGAATGTTTGTGGTTATGTTTGTGACACATGCACTAGACATATATATAAATATATATACATATATGTATACATACATACATATGTACATATCTATATATATCTATATATATATATATATATAGTGCTAAAATAGTTTTTTCTCCTTTTTAAATAGTATAACATGGATGGCTAGCTACTTTCTACCAAATCTATAAACACGAATTCCCTTAATAACATTCTATATTTATACTTTTAATATTTATACTTTATTTAACAAGCCTCATGTATTTAGGTGTTAGGCTTCCTCAGCTTGCTATGATGTAAATAATTGTCTTACTATATGTGTATACATTTTGGAATAAGTCAGTACAAAAGCACAACTAAAAGTGCTGGTCAATACTTTGAGATAAAAACCATATATTCTTCACTAGCATTTGATTATATGTTTTAAAAGTAGGTCTTGTTGTATAGTTCAGGCTGCAATACAATGTGCCTCAATCTTGTGCTCTTCCTGCTTCAGCCTTCTGTGGGCTAGGGTTATAGGCACATGTTTCCACTTTGTAAAGAAAGAAACTCATTGATCTCTTTTTGGACACAGAGTGGAAACTTGCAGATTTCTTGGATCCATGTTTTATGACTACTCTCTGAAGATTAAGTACAATGTCTGCTTTCATCTCAATCTCATGCAGACATAGGACTCTGCTTCACAGCCATGAGAAATGGAAGATTAAAAAGAGAAACTCTGCCCAGTGTACTCCCCCAACATTGACTGTCAACACCTCCTGCTGTTTGTCCAGTGAGCTATATCATTGCCTCTATTACACTATCTTGCAATTATTTGTGTAGTTGCCCATTTCCATTAGGCTGAGCCTCGGAAGGATCATGTCTCATTGTAGGGATTCCCTAATTCAAGATGCAGAGTCTGATAGTCCAGAGGGAGATAATAAGAAGTACATAACACCTTTTCTGATTGACTGATCAACGAATGAAGAATAAGCTGAATCATTAGATAAATTTGCTTATCAAATAGCTGCATGTAAAAAAAAACTTGCCCATTTCCAACATTATTTTGCAAGAGAAGGAAGGTAGCACACATTTATCTCCTTTTCCAAAAGCAAACATTCAAGTTTCAGACATTTTGCTGAATTACCACCACTTCCAAACCCTTTTGCTGTTTTTATTATGCTCTAGGCAAAATCTGTTTTCTTCACATCTGTCATGCCAGTCACTGGAAACAGTTCTGACACTTAACCTACACACAATTAAGAACACCAATAGACTCTCTCAGAGGCTCTCATAAGGATCAAGCTACTACAGCATGTATTATGACATTATGCATTGCTGTATGGCTAATTAGATACCCAATATTTTCTGCTGTGTTCTTATATGGTTTGTCCTCCAAGTGTAGTATTGTACAGTGTTCAAGTTCACCATGGCTAGTAACTTACACTGCCTTTGCCTTATCTAGCATCCATCCTGTTCTTGATTTAGCATTTTAACACTCAATCGCAAATCTTGTATTCAAAAGCACTTGCCTTTTACCTATTGAAAGTGAAAACAAAGGCTCATATAATTTAGCTAATATATAAACAATAGGTTTAGAGATACAAGTGGGGTGAGGGTGGGGGAAGTTGCATGTTACAATTTCATAGCGATAAACCAAGCTTATGGTTAGAAATACTTTAGAAATAAACATCTATATTTGTAATAGCAAAAACCTGGAAGCAACCTAGATGCTCCTTAACTGAAGAATGAATAAAGAAGATGTAGTACATTTACACAATGGAATAATACTCATTGGGAAAAGAAAACTAAACCAAAACCAAACCAAACCAAAACAAAACAAAACAAAAAAACAATGAAATCTTGAAATTCGCTAGAAGAAACCATCCTGAGTGAAGTAACCCAGTCACAAAAAGAGGAAATGGTATGTACTCACTCATATATGGATTTTAGACATAGAGCAAAGAATCACCAGCCTATAATTCACACTGCCAGAGAAGCTAGGATACAAGGAGGACCCTAAGAGAGTCATAGAAGGTCCCCCAAAGAAGGGAAAAGGGACAAGACCTCCTGAGTATATTGGGAGCCAGGGGTGGACAGAAAGAGGAGAGGAAGTTAGGAGAAAGAGAAGGGGAAAAGAGGAGGGGAGAGGAGAACATGAAGACCAGGAAGATTGAGTAGATGGGAGCAAGAAAAGAGATACCATAATAGAGGGAACCATTATAGGTTTGAAGAGAAAATAGACACTAGAGAAATTTTCAGAGACCTACAAGGATGACTCCAAATAACAATCTACGCAATAGTGGAGAGGCTACCTTAAATTCCCTTTCCTGATAATGAGATTGATAACTAACTTATATGCCACCATAGAGCCCTCATCTAGTAGCTGATGGAAACAGAAGCAGACACCCATAGCTAAACACTGAGCTGAACTCCTGGAACCCAGTTGCGGAGAGGGAGGAATGATGAGCAAAGGGGTCAAGACCAGGCTACAGAAACCCACAGAGACAAGCTGACCTGAACAAGGGGGAGCTCATGGATCCCAGACTGATAGCTGGGAAACCAGCATTGTACCAACTCAGACCCCTTGAACGTGGGTCTCAGTTAAAAGGCCTGGGCAGTCTATGGAACCTCTGCCAATGGAACCAGGATGTATTCCTGGTGCATGAAAGGACTTTGGGAGCACATTCCCCATGGAGTGATACTCCCTTAATCTAGAGACAGGCAGGAGGGCCTTGGCTCTACTCCAAATGACTACAGATTTTGATGATCCCTCCTGGAAGACCTCACCCTCCCTGTGGAGTGGGTGGGGAATGGGATGGGAGGGGGTTGGCGGGCATGGGAGGATGGGAGGGAGAGGGAACTGGGATTGATATATACAATAAATAATAATAATAATAATAATAATAATAATAATAATAATAATAAAAGAACAGAGGAGAAAAGAGATAACAGAGAGAGAGGGAGACAAAAAGAAAGAAACATCTATGGAGACTGTGAGATATCAATCTTTATGCCTTATCAAAGTAATGAAAAATTCATCCAACCAGCTAAAACACAAGCAACTATTGTACCTACTCCTTATCAACCCATCTTCTTCCTTAAAAGCTTTCCTCCTGCTTCTGCCCTCTTGCTTTGGGGGATTTTTCAGCCAAACTGCTAGCACTCTTTCTGGACTCATGAGAACACTTGACTGAGACTTTTAAAACATGCTAATCCTTACACCATCTAGCTTGGAGCAAGACAGAACCTGAATGGATTTGCTTCTAGAATGTGACATTACAAGGTTATTAAGCATGCCAATTCTAAGGTGGGGCACCACAGTAAGAGAACAGTCTACCTTGCACTGCCTGGCTTGCAAAAGGCAGTCAGTGAATCCTAAAATTATAAATTACTCCATTCTTCTTGGGCCTTCTATCACTAGCAATAGAGCACTGAAAACTAACTCCTGAGTAGTGTTCATAGGGGTGTCAAGAAATACTGGCTTTAGTGAATTCTTGAATTCTTTGCCCTCTATGTATGAGAAGCCTGGATACCTTTGTGGTTTTCCCCTCTATATTCAAAGACATCTAAACCCAACTGTGTGTGAAAGCAAAGGAGGGACTGTACAGAGGAAGGAAGGGCATCCAATGAAGAGAGTGGCACAAGAAAATGCCATGAACAAAGAACAAGGGTAGCCATGAATGGAAGTGACACAGTGAAGCCCATTATTTTCTGTGCCTGCTTTAAAAAAAAATTAAATGAGCAAACATGTGCATTTCAAAATGGACTGGATAAAGCCATTAGCAGAGGCAGCAGCAATCAATGGTGCTCACTGGGATGGAAGGAGATTTGTTCCTGGAGCAGATACAGGTGCTGTGAGGGGTTCAGGTTCAAATCGAGCCTTTCCCAGCATGCTGCTGCACTTAAATGACGCAGTATTGATTGAATGGAAATAATACACTGACATCCACCAAACTCAGTTTGCATAGAAAATTTGTCCTATAGAAAATGTGTTTAGTGGATATTACATATTCAAAATTCACTAAGCATTTCAGAAATTAATGAATCTGGTTGTTTTTTTACTGTGATTATTCATTTGGGGGTTTATTTTTCTTTCAATTTTGGCATGATGGTTGATAATATCAGAAAGCTTAAGATTTGGCATATGTAGATGGCGTCAATATCTTGGCCTTGACATGTACCATAATTAGAAAAGTTATTAACCTTTCTTGGCTCTATTTTCTTATATGAGAAATGGTGATAATTATGGGTACCTATCTCAAGATATGTTAGGAAGATGAGTAGAGCTTGTTGATCAGATGGTTGGCTCTTGGTGGTAATGAGTGCCATTCTTTATTTCTGTGTGTATTTTACAACCTATTCTTGTTCACTCTTTGCATCATAATCTCTTTGATACCAACAATGGAAACTTGAGTCCATTTCTGAAACCCTTGATTTAGAATCTCTCTCCTTAGTATGAAGTATATCTACTAGGCCAAAAAGGAACAAGCCAAAAGTGGCCTCGGTTTGGGGTCCCAGGTCCCTTGGTTTAATGTGACCCACATGATCCTGATGCAAATCTGTAGTTATTTGGAGCTCAGAATGATGTCATCCAATTCCAGTGTTGCTCCTGGTCTCTATAGTATTAATGGCCTCAACTTCCAGGATTATCTCAATACTGATGGACACTTAGGTGGAGCGATGAGAAGGTGTGAATACCACACACAACACAGTGAGGGAGGGCTCTGCCATGTTCCAATTTCCTTTATAATTTGTCAAAATCCAGAGCACAAAGGAGGTACATACTGCTTAGTCTACCATTGTTTAATATGGCCCAGATGCTTGCATTTCTGACTCAGATGGTATGCTTCAACTCTGAGAAAAAGGAAATAACCTTGGCACAAGGAATGGACACCTCCCAGGTGAGGTGTGGAGAGGGGAGAACATTTTTTCACAGTCCTGACCTCATGTAGCAGTCTGACAACTGTCAGTTACTAAAGGAAGCAGAGAGTGGACCAGAGGAGAACTACAAGCGAGGAGGCCAGCTTTCCGGATTAATCATGCCATTTCCTAGTAACTCAGACTCAGCTTATTCACCTGTAAATTTAAAGATTTACTTTTCAAATGGATCTAGAGAATTGTTGTGAAACAGCTTAAATGTTTCCCCATGGTGGTCCTGTCAGGACACATGCATAATGCAGTCTTCAGTGGCACTGTGGTTATAGCAGCATTCTTTTTCTGTTTATTGTTTATGAGTATGGACACAGCTCAGAGAGCAACTGATAAAGACATTGAGCTGTGCGTTGGTTTCTGCACATCCAAGCAACAGAGATTTCCATGCCGAGTTATCCATCCTAGCACTACCAGAAGCTACTTTAAAGAGCCCCTCCTGTGATGTGCCTAAGGGGTTTTACACAGAGATCTGAGAGAATCTCTTTGGTGGAAGATAAGCTAAAGGATTCCAACTTTAATGCCTGGTGGGGCTAGGATGAATGTCAGTGGTGTGCAATCTACTGGGGTCATTATTATTTACTTAGACATGCCTGCCTTTATCACTAGAACCCAGGAATGATGCATGGAAAACAATGTATCACTAACAGTTGATATCACATCTAAGCACAATCTCTGATTGCTGCTCCACAGGTGTGGTATTGTGAGCAACTATAGATGCTTTCATTTGTGGTTGGGGGCCATCTTTCTTTCATTAATTCCTCAGTGTTTCTTCAGCACTGATTACAGCCTGTATACAAACTACTAGGGCATCAAAGCCATGGGGTGAGTCCTTACTTCAAGGGTCCTAACTTGAAGAGTCCTTACTTCAAGGCTGCTTCTAATTTTCATTTTCCTGAGGATTACAAAAGAGCATCTGCCATTTAACCCCCACTGCCTGCAAGGGGTATTGAGTGCTTTCTAGATGGTAACTTCTTATGGATAAGCGATCCTGTGCCTGGAATAAGCTTACACAGTTAAGTCCAAGCTACTATAGACAAACTGGGGCAAGTGAAATCTCTGAAAAGCCGCTGGTTATTTACAGTGTGGAAAGAGCACTAGAATTTCAAAGCTGTGCCTTGGAGGCAGAGTTTCTGGAGCTCTGGCTTTGGATGGGCAGGAAAAGCTCTCATCTGCTTAGAGATACTTTTTTCCCCATTTGTGACATGAGGAAATCACTGCTGCCTTTATGTACTGCCATTCTGACACACTGCATTTTATTTTCATTATTCTAAGCAGTATTGATTTTTTAAAAACACCATCTATTGATCATGCAGTATTAAATAAGTGAACAAAGGCTCATTCTCCTACCAGAATCTGAAATGTACTTTTGTGCAGACATAATGTGAGCCTTGGACTTGATATCTGATTTCAACTAGAAAAATCTAAATATACTACTATGCACTCTTTCTCTCCCTTTCTCACTTCCTCCCCACTACATTCTTAAATAGTTATATACACAGAAGACTGGTTGTACTTCACATTCAAGAAGTAATGCATTGCCAAAATTCTTTCATAAGATATAACATTCATTTTATTTACTTGGAGCTCAGACCATTTCCAACAGCCTTCATTCTGCTACCTCTTATTTCCTGAGTTGTCCTGGAACATCAGAGCCAGACAGGCATAAAAGGGACCAGCCATACTCTGTGAGGCTGGAGAAGTGCTGTTAGAACCCTTCATTCCAGACACTTTACAAGTAGGGATGCCTGGAGGGGTGCTGTGTCAATGCACTACTTTGGGATGATGGCTTGCTTCTTAGCTATACACTTGAATTTCTACATTTCAAGAGAGTTGACGCATGGCCACTAGCAGGGCTTCGAGTATGGGTCCCAGGCTGGCTTTTCTGTATAAAGACTGTTCTAGCCTCTCATTTCAAATCTCAACTTAGCTTATCTGGTTGAAGTGGAGACACAGAATTTTCCACTGTCCCCACGTGTGTGTGTGTGTGTGTGTGTGTGTGTGTGTGATACAGAATCAGAAGTGACAGAAACAAAGAGACACAGGTGCAAAGAGATTACAAACCAAGTTTGTCAGATTCCAGTTTTAATCAAAAATTCCAGTCAATTAGAAGATGCATACATCTCTTTTAAGTCTCTACTATTGAACAATTCAATCCTGGACACTGTAAGGACAAGAATGAATTCTTTACTTTCTCTGTCCCTAACACTGAACAAAGTGTAGTATCCAGTTATATATTTGAAAACATTAGCATTTTTATTGAATTTGATGAGCTGAATGAACACTTTAAGAAAATAAAACTGTTCTCCCCCTTTGCCTACTACACAAGGGATCAGCCTTTTAGAATAAATTTCAACAACACACTGAACTAAGGTTGTGTCTCCTAACACTGTTCTCACCACCACCTGTCATTTTCAAGCAGTACTAGGTTCTTTTATTTTGATTAGAATAATTTTCCCAGGGAAGCTGGAGAACTTTAAAAAGGTTTGTAGAATCCACTCAGGAATTCTTTAATGTGTGAAATAAAGTAGGTTTTTATAGGCAAAAAAACCCAGCCCAAATTTCCAACCTATGATTTCATACAATACCAGTTTTAACTCTGAAGTTGTATCAATCAGATTTCATCTTGACTAAATGAATGTTTAACTTAACATGGCCATAAAGGCAAATACCTAGGCTTCTTAGAAAACAGAATCTGCGCAGAAACTTCCTAAAACTAGCAAACTCTATTTGTTTCTAGTGGCAGGACAGAAACTTCGTCTACGGTATTCCTTCTCTATAACTCAGGGATAGCATTGCTCTTCTGCTCAAATTAAAAGTGACTGTAAGAATCAAAGACACAAATATGGAATGTTTGACAAACAGAACAACTCATGCCAAGATAGACTTTTTCCTAAAACTCACAACCCATCTACTAGCTAGAATATTTCCTCTTCAATGTCAGAAATTTCTACCCAGAACTGGGTAGTTTGATTTCTGCCTTCACTGTAGAGGTATGAGAGGAAAATGAACATCTCAGAAAAAATTAAGGCCCCACTGCCAACAATGATTCTCTCTAGTTTTGCTGGCAGAGTAAGTGAAGGCTCAGAGAAGGGAGGTAGGGACTGTAGTTTGTGGATGAGCTCATAGCCCATGATGCCTCAGGAGACAGTGGGAGCTGTGTGTTTTGGGGTTGTCCTTGTTCCTTTGTGTAAAGAAAATTGTGCTCAGAGCTGAAATAACCATGTTTTACCTTACCGCATGCTGTAATAGTAATTAGTTAGACCATGCCTGATGAAATGGGTAATATTCTTTTGTAATTATTATAGGGCAGGTATAAACAAAAGATGAAGTAGTTCTGGCTTTGGAAGTAAGCAGGGTTAGTCAGTCCCCCTGAATGTGACTTGAGTGACACAAATATCTGTCTTTGTTCCTATGAGATTCCTATCAGAGTATCATTTCCTAGTGTCTTGAGATTTATGTCCACATATTATCTAGAAGAGAAAGCTACTATCCCTATATTAAAAGATGAAGAGAACATGAAGAGAAAATGGAAGTTCAGAAAGACTAACCAATTTATCAAAGGTCACACAGTAAGCTTCCCAGCATCATCTATTGATTCTATGCTTTCTTCTACAAAGGACTGCCATTTTCTTCTGCTCCATCTTAGACATGTCTCAGTGTGTGTTAGCCACCCTAAGAAACTATCTCATAGTCAATTTCTGATTATCTATTGATTTATATCTATAGGAAATTCTCGGGGGGGGGGAGAAATTGATAAAATAAAAATGAAAGAGCCTTGATAGATCTCAATATACCTCTTAAAACTAAAACTTCAATGTTGTTAAGATGATTTTTTAATTAATTATTTATTTGTTTGTTTGCTTACAACTTGCAGTCAGTTGGGACTTAGGCTTCATGCAGACTCTCATTGGTAAAAGGTTGTTTCTGTGGCTTCCTGGCAGGTTCATGCTGTAGCAATGTCTATCTGCCATGGACAAAAAAGTTTCCAGGGTTTTAAGGAAGACAGGAGAGTGTCAGGAGAGGGAACATCTAACCCCAGTCTCTGTCATTTCAGAATCCTTGGGACAGTGTAGCACAGGGATTCCCAAAAGTGACATTACAGGGCAGCATGTGGCAGCAGAGAAAACAAGCCTCAGAAACCCAAACTTATGGATTTTAATAAACTATATTTTCTTTCTTAAAATTTGGCTAAATGAGAATGGAAAGTAGATGCCATTTGAAGGGAACAAATAAACTAACCTAGAACAAATAAAACAGCGCATTGAGACACATAGATTGAGGGGGACATGATGACTCAGGAGTCTTGTGCCAACCTTTCATAATGCCAGTGACAGGAAGTATGTGAGATATGTCCTTAGCAACTGGAGATTTCTCTGGACTTAAGGACAAGTTGTTCCACAGTGATAGGGATGAATAAAACACACTAATTGATTATTCTTTTCTCTAGATTCATGAGGGGGGGATGAGGAAATAATAAAAGTAAATAGACATTAAAGTTTACTTTTATTTACAAGCAAATAAAAATATGCTCAGGGATACTGATCCCTCTAGAACTTCATCTGGTACTTTGCTCCTAATTAATAATTTAAGAAGGAATCCCCAGCATGCTATCTCTGCAGGTGTAGGTATAGCTCCCATAATTGGATCCAATCTGAACCATGAGGGTGAGGATCAGAGAGTTGAGTCAGAGCCTGGTGTCAATTATTTGCAATATGTACAATGAAAAGCTAAAAATTCAGAGGATTATGATGACTGAAGCTCAACTCTAGAGACCATTTTAGCCCAGACACAGATTCAGTTTGTTCATTAGTTGCTTTCTTTCTTTTTTGTTGTTGTTTTGAGACTTGGTTTCTCTGTGTATAACCCTGGCCAGTCTGGAACTTTCTCTGTAGGCCAGGCTGGCCTCCAACTCACAGAAGTTCATCTGCCACTGCCTTGCAAGAGCTGGCAATTCAAATTGTTTCCTTTAGTCTGGGATAGGAAAGTAGTACTTCTGTGTGAATTGTATATGTGCTTCCAGTCCTGAAGCATGGATCAGTACAGTACAGAATTCCTTATTTAAGCCACCAGTGAGTTGGATTCTATAGATTGATACACAAAACATCTTTTTGGTACAGTCTGGCAATAATTGCCCTGATTTAGAATATATTACTAGATCCACAGAGACCACAATAAAAACAAAGAAACAAAACCCTACCTCATGGTCCTGTTCTGCTCAATAGGGAACTCTAGGGGACATAGATGTTCTCTATTTGGCTCAGTTTTTGGTTCAACAGGAATATGTAAAAAGAACACTTTCATATAAAGGCAGTTTTCAACAAAACTTTAGTATTTCTTTCCTGAACTATTGAATTCCCATTTGTCTTATCTCCTGTGTAGCATAAATCACTTTTTCTTATTTAAGATGCTTTTAAAAGAACAGGAGAGAGGCTGGGAAGGGAGACACCGTTCCTCCTGCTCTCCTTGTCTTCAAGTGAGGCCCATCCTCTCCTATCCTACCACCTGCATCTGTGCCCTTCAGTTCACAAATTATTTTGCTCATGTTTCCTCTCCCATCACTTATCACTTTTTATTTAAATCTTTTCTGCTGTTTCCATCCTACCCCAGATGCTGATGGCTCAACCTATTTCACTCATTTCTGGTTCAAAACTCTTCTGTTCACCACTGGAAGTTATGGAGATGTCTGTTGTGATCACAGATATGAGCAGCTGAATGGGTTCACTACTTTTTTAGTGCCTTATTTACAAGATCTCCTTAGAAATGACCCTGATTGTCTAGGTATAATCTGAAACATTTAAAGGTCCAGGAGCTCTTTCTTTCCAGGAAATCCTCTGATGTGTGGTGATTCTTGCTTATATAACCAAATTAGAAAAGCAGTGCTTGGGTTGGGATTATAGATTGGGTGATAGAGTGCTTGGCCAGCACATATGAGACCTAGGATCTCCAGCCCCTGGTACAAAAAAAAAAGAAAGAAAGAAAGAAAGATAGAAAGAAAGAAAGAGAAGAGCAGAGCAGAGGGTGGAAGAAAGGAAGGAAGGGGAAGGGATGGGGAGGGAGGAGAGAAGAGGAGAAGAGGAGAGGAAAAGAGAAGAGAAGGGAAGGGGAGGGGAGGGGAGCGGAGGGGAGGGGAGGGGAGGGGAAGAGAGGGGAAGTGGAGGTAAGGAAGTGCTAAAATGTGAATTGGTAGCTTTGTGTGCCCAGGGAAAGATCGCTTTTTAGGCTTGTCCTCGGCAGCGAGATGCTGGAGACATGCTAATTTGGACATGGCTACAGATTATGGTCTCTGTTTGCTTAGGTTAGCTTCTCCAGCATCTCTCAACAGCATTTATTTTATATTAAAAGTCTGTTATTGAGTTGGGAAGGAGTGGTAAGGATGGGGCAGTGGGTGGGGCCATGTGAGTATATGACTCACTACACACCTTCCACAGTACCCTGTTCTCTGTGCAGTGTTTTGTTCTATGTATGAGTTCCCATGTGCAGAGACCCTCTTGGGTCAGTTTTCCTGAAGAGGAAACATCAACTCACTGGACGTGGGATGAAAAGGGAAGCGAGGCTCCAGTTGTTCATTATAAGGCATCTAAGCAATCTTGTATTTGTAGCCAGTACTTACTGTTGGTCTTCAGTACCAGGATTCTATAGTGTTCCTGAAGGCACCTGGGCTTTGGCTCACTCAGAAGTACCTAAGTGCTGCCTAGCTCCTTAAGCTACCAAAGGTTTCTCCTACCTTTTGTGGGTGCTGTGCTGACATACTTTTTGTGTGTGTGAACTCAATGTTTTGCCTATTTAAATTCTTTACTTGTTGATAGGTGTGGAATTTTAGGAGGGAACAGAAATATACCCAGGGACTTAAACAATCACATTTAAGAATCAATTCAAAATTCATGTTAAACTCTTATTACCTTTAATCGTGGTAGTTCCTTGTCATCAGTCCATCTTGTCATGGTCAAATGAACCTCGGTTCTGTCATTAGTATGTATCCTACACTGTCAAGCTTGACAACAACTGCAAAAGGTAAGGGCGACCTCAAGAAGATGAGCTAGGGCTCAGTTACTTTCAAAGGCCCTACTGTGCTTTCACTAGAGCTTCCCTGCCTTTCTAGAGAGGCAGCCTTGCTCCTTGAATCATCAATCCATCTCCTTAAAATGTGCTGGAGGCAGAAATAAACGCTTAGCTTACACTGCTTAATTCTGACTGCAAAGAACTTGGTGTTTTTTAGGGACCGTAGGCCAGAAGAGGTTTGTTCAGATATAAACAAGGCACGGTGTGAGCACAGAGAGTACACGACAGTGGCAACTATGGGAACCT
Organism: Cricetiscus sungorus; assembly: GCA_030556225.1. NCBI lineage: Eukaryota > Metazoa > Chordata > Mammalia > Rodentia > Cricetidae > Cricetiscus > Cricetiscus sungorus. Next base: position 55,468,834 of record JANBXA010000007.1, on the reverse strand, counting down.
GAGAAGTACAGAGGAGGTGTACTAGAGAGGAGGTGACACCTAGACTTAACTGGAGAAGATTAGGAAGCAGTGGGTGGGCAAAGGAGAAGAGGCACAGGCATGGTAGAAGCACATGGAAGCGAGAGAACAGCATGTAGGGACAAAGGTTGGTGCCCCTTCGGTCTCTGAACACAAGAAATCTATTCCCATCAAGGGGAAGTTCTGAGCAAAGGGGACTGAGTCAGTTTTTGACATTACAACTCATGTCAATGGCTGAGAAAATAGAAAACAGACCTTTGGCTTCTGAATTACCAAATGAAACTGGGGAACTCTTAGCTGCAGGAGAGGCTTGCTAATAGAAACCCCAAATTAGTGGGAAGATTTGGGAACACTGGAAAGCACAGTATGAATGTAAGGGGTTCATAATGTTTGCGGCCATCTGCCAGCACCCCACTTTCTCCATTGGCAAGGTCTTCTCTTAAGTTTGTGAAATGATGCTTCCCCTTGGAGGACCCATGACTGCCTGTGCTTGACACTGTACTCTAGTTATTAGAGGTCAATGCTGGGGGAGGAAGGGCAGACAGAAGCAGCACCCTCCAGTGTGTCCCACTGACACTTTCTCTTTTTTATGATAATATTTTTATTTAAATTTGAAACAAGCTTGTTTTACATGTCAATCCCAGTTCCCTCACCCTCCCCTTCTCCTCTGTCTCCCCCAACCCTTATCCCATACCCTTTCTGCTTCCCATGGGGAGCTCCCCATGAAGGAATCTTCAAACTCTGTCATGTCATTTGGGGCAGGGCCTAGTCCTTACCCCATGTGCCTAACCTGCGAGAGTATCCCTTTATGTGGAATGAGCTCCCAAATTCCATTTGTACACTAGGGATAAATACTGATCCATTAACAGAGACCACAGACTGCCCAGTCCTCCTAAATAACACCCACTTTCAAGGAGTCTGGGTCAGTCCTATCCTGGTTTCCCAGCTTCCAGACTGAGGTGCTGAGCACCCCCTTGTTCTGGTCAGCTCTCTCTGTGGGTTTCTCCAGCATGGTCTTGACCCCTTTGCTCATCACTCCTCCCTCTCTGCAACTGGATTCCAGGAGTTCTGCTCAGTGTTTAGCTGTGGGTGCACTGACACTTTCTTTACAGCTTTTAACTGCTACATAGAGATGAGTGCAGAGGGAAGGAGGAAGAAGAAAGGAGGATGAAGAGAAGCTTGGGAAAAGAAACTTCCCTCTGCATCTCCATTTAGGATCATAATGAATTGAACTCAGTGTGCTCCTGAATATTATAATGAAATTAAAATCCAATTTGGGTGGTCTCTTGGGCCTGGTAATCATTTGGATTAGAGGCCAGGCACAACACTGACTATGTGGAAGTGGGGCAGAGTAAGATATTTAAAGGGCTAGCCTGCATACTCTGGAAACATGGTGACTTTTAAAAGACACCCTGGAGAGTAAGCATTTGATCAAAATCCATGGAGGAGCCAGGGGTTTTTCCACTGGGTGTTTTGTTTTCTAGTTCTGCTGTCTGATTGACTCATTTCACAACAGCTTCCAGCTTCCCCTAGATCCTATTTGTTCCTGCTGCTGGAAGGGAAATGGCTAAGACATTCCAAAGCTTGGGTAGGAGTGCAGTCTTGAAGTTATGCCAATAGACAGCATCATCATTTATAAGGCAGGATGTAGGAATGTACAGGTAGAGAAAGTAGATGTGCTGACAAAGAATAACTATATACTCTAGCAAAATTAAAGCGACAAGAAAGAAATAACAAGCACAAATTTCCTTGGCAAGAACTTAGGCCCTTGAGGATATTTTGGGATGGGGTTTTAGATTTAGAGTATATGTGCTAAACCATTTTATGCCTACTTCTTACACTTTTCTTGCTCTAGTATTTAACACACACACACACACACACACACACACACACACACACACACATGCTAATCATATTTCCCAAAGTCCTTGGCTTAAAAAAAAAAATGGCTTCTACTAGGTTCAGCCAATGGGAGACACTGAGACACTGATAGGAACAGGAAAGGAAGAAAGGAAGAGGTAGGAGCAAGTACTTCCTCCCTGTTTCTGTCTTAGGTATCATATCATTTCAAGAATTCCTTGTTTTCCTTCATAATCTATAGATGGAATTTATTTTCTTTCTATTCATTTTGTTTCCTATGCTAGGTATGCAAAAAGGGGCTTCATGCTACACAACTGCTCCACCAAAAAAATCATGTCCCCAGCCCTTGGTTTAATAAAGGATCTTTTACCTAGCCCAGGTTAGCCTCAAACTCTTCATCATTTTGCCTTACTATTTTTAGTGCTGGGATTACAGGGAAGTGTTAATACACTTAGATTTAAAGGCTTCTTAATGTGTTCTTGCTCTGGATTCCTTTGACCAGAACAGAGAGGATGAGTGTTCTGATTTTAGTGACTGGTGAAGAATAAATTATTTGACCTCAGTAATCTTGGTGTTGTGAAGAAAGGCAGACAAGAGTAGGTTAGCACTGACATCCTAACAATGCTAAATATGCCTAAGTGGTAGCATCAGTGTGGTAGAGTTTGACTTCAATGCTGTGTACACTGAATAATAGCCCCAAGAATAGCCATAGTCTAATCCCAGAACTATGGGCAGTAACTTGATAGGAGAGAAGGGATTTTGAAGGTAAGATTCTGTTAAGAAAGCTGAGATGGGGAGTCTATGGGTCTAAAATATAAACTATAACTATAGTTAAATGGATCTATACAGGGAAGTTAAAGGGTAAAACAAGAGGCGAGACAATGGGAAGAAGAGGTGGCAGGGATGTGAGGAAAGATGTGGTATCAGAAGCCAAGGGGTCACACAGGCTTCAGGGACTAAGGGGGAGGGAGTCAGAGAAATGTTCTTCCCCTATTCTTTAGACAATGTTGTTTCTGCTGAGACCTTAACTTCAGTCTAGTGAAAGTGATTTGCAACTCATCTCCAAGGGCTGCAAAAGACAATACATTTGTATTGTCATGGGCTGTTGGATTTTGCATATTCATTAGAGCAGCAGTGGAATGCTAACACAATGCTCCCATCCCTCTGGCTTTGAAAATTCCAGGTCTGAGCTATGAACAAAAGCTATGGCCTGAAATGAAGTAATCTTTTAGAGAAACTATTTCTTTGTTTCAGATACATCAGTGCTCCACCTCTCCTTTCCAGGTGGAATGACTTGGACTTGGGCTTCTCTTGGATTTAGAGGGCTTCGTTGCCCTGTGTCCCTCCTTCCTGTAGCAGCCTGCAGGTAGTGAGTTATTGGGTGATCATGGGCAGGGTGTGATGTCCCCACCTCTTCACCCCAAACTCAGGGTGACTTTCCTGGTCCTTTCCTTAGAGATGCTCCTTGGGATTACACCAACACTCCAACTTTCGTCCTGCCCAGTCCTACTCCCTTTGCTGCATGTTGATTCTGAATCATTCTCTAATAAATTGCACATCTGCCAATCTCCTTTTGAATATGCTTTTCTCAGGAACTCAACCAGGAAAAGTGACTTGTCTATATTTAGGCAAAGACTCTGCATGGTTGACTTCTCTGTATCTCTGCTAATAATAAATCACTCTTCTACAATATACGGAAATTAAAAAAGTCTTAGAGTGCAAGGTGTTTTTCTTAAAGAATGTTGCAATACACAGTCTCTCAGCTGGGGTCTTGGGTACAAGATGAAGCAGGGATTGAGGTAGGAAGGAAGCATCAATACAGTAGTGAAGATTAGAAAGTTGAACAGTGGCCTGTATTCAAGAGTGATACAAGTAAGCAGCAAGTTCCAGTAGTCACTGGGAACTTGACTCTGTTACCTCCTGAAATAGATGACATTATCCCAGTTTTTACTGTGCAGGAATATGAAACCCAAAAGGAAAAGCCAAAGTAGATAGAGAATAAGAGAGGCTAAGTCAATACAAAGGGCATGTGGCTGAAGGTATGGCCCAGTTAGAGTACAGAGACCATGTAGCTGAGGGTGTGGCTCAGTTAGATTACAGAGACCATGTGGCTGAGAAAGTGGCTCACTTGGTAGAGTCCTTGCTTAGTATTTGCAGGCCCTGAGATTTATCCTCAGAGCCACATAAACTGGATGATCTCAGTATTTAGGAGTCAGAGGCAAGAAAATTATGACAAATTTGAGGCTGATCCAGTTATCATAGCAAGTTGTAGGCCAATCAGTAAGAACCCCCAACATTCCCTGAAGAGAATATAGAAACCACATGTCTTCTAGTTCCAGTTCAGTTAAAATGTGACCTCTCCTTCAAGACATATTTGATCACTATGTATAAAAACCTATATTTCCTGCCTCTAGATATTCCTAGCACTTAGTATCTTTCTTACTTCTGAAAGAGTTACCTCTTATTCTGTAACAGTTATCAAATCAGGCCCAGAAAATAATGAGGATTTTGTTTGAGGTCAGCTGGGGCACATAAGACATTCAAAGTCGCCTTGAGCTCCATAGTGAGGTTTGTCATAAAACCCAAATAATGCAAAAACAAAATTCCAAGACCAACTGACCAACCAATCATCCATCCATCCATCCATCCATCCATCCATCCATCCATCCATCCATCCAATGTGCTCTTTAGGTAGGCTATATGCAGCACCCACATTTTATGTCTACCCTCTTTTCTTCCTTGAATGATGAGTTTTTTTATCTCTTTTGATAGTAAATCTTTTCCAATATCTCTCCTAAGTGGAATTAGTCATATCCTTCTTTTATCATGCTCTATGCCTTACAGGTATTCATGATGACATTTACAATATGTCCTGTATGTTTCTTCTACTTGTATACCCTTCTGGTCTGGAAATATGGAAGAAGGCAGTAAGTTTTTTCAACAATTGTGCATGTTCAGCTTCTAGTACTAGTATAAGTACATAGAATCTAATGCTCATAAGATATAATTGAACTAAACAAGACTACCAAGTTTGAGGTCAAAAGAAATCACAGCAGGCACACCAGAGACACATTGTTTAATGTGGGTAAGCAGGGACAAATTGTTTAGCCTTTCTAAACTGGAAACAATAGCAAGCACAATCCCAGGATTACTAGGAAGGTAAGTAAAATTATATATGCAAAAATAATACACAATATTTGGGTTCAAATGAGGCCCAACCTCATTAAACTGAAAATAGTTGGATAAATGCTTCATGCCTTTCTAGTCATCTATGCATTTTGTTTGTTTTATGGAGACACTGGGGAATCAACCATAGGACATGCTAGGCATGTTTAGTGTTCTAAACTACATGTCCACCCTTTTTTGTTTGTAAGTCAAGACTGACAGGGCCCTCAAAACTCATTTGGGATAACTTAATACTTGCTATAACTCTTTCATAGAGCTGGGTTACTATATGTATCTAGTGATGTTAACAATGGTAAAGGGTATAAATAAGAATTAAAGAAAGAAAAAGGAAGAAGAAAGAAAATATATTCACTGCATTCACTTTATTCAAACTAAATTATTAATTGGAAAGAGAATAAGTCTGGTAGTAAAAATCATGATGCTATTTGGTTTGAAATAAAAGGCATTTGAAAACAAGATGTGTTCATCTTCCTTCCAAAGACATTTAAAGGATTTGATTATTTGAGGGACATATCTCTATAGGGGATCCCCATACTGGCTACCTATGTATGCCAAGCCTTCTGGCTGGTGGGTGTCCCAGAGACTGTGAAGTCAGCAGCATTTCATAAAGCAAAACCAAACCACCTGAAGTTAACATTTCTTATCAAATTCAACTTATGTTGAACCAAATTTGGCCTTGTTCATGATGGAATCCATTTTAGGTGAGAAATTCCATCCTGATATAAATGCAGAACCATTATAGTTTACCCCAAGATGCTAAAGACTTTGCAGAAATGGCACTATAACACTGGTTTGAAATCTGTATCTTAGCTTGGAACTACAAAGCAGGGACTGCAGATGATGTGGGAGGAATGTAGCTGGCAACTTGCTGCACTTGTTTGTCCCTGTCTATTTTGGGAAAGAAAGAACTAAACTCTGAAAGATATGCACTTAGTGGCATGATTAAGAGGAACAGCACTTGTATACAGTTAAGCATACCCACACTCTTTCTGAGTGTGCCATCCATGACTTTTGTTATGGCATGATTATTCAGTCTCATACCACACTAACCACTCCACTCCTCTGAACTCTTTATGTGCTTTCTTTTAATCCTCCCAAAAGCTCTGTACAACTGCGGGTAGAGGTACACGTCTTTAATCCCAGCACTTGGGAGGCAGAGGCAGGTAGATCTCTCTGAATTCAAGGCCAGCCTGGTCTACACAGTGAGTTCCAGGACAGCTTGAGCTACATAGTGAGATCCTGTTTTGAAAACAAAACAAAAACAAACAAATAAAAAGCTCTGTGCAAATGACCATACCTATGTGGCCTTGGAGAAATATAGCCAAAGCCCAAGAATTAGAAGTCTGGCAGAAATAGAACCTTGATGGCATGCCATTACAGTGGTATATACCCCTTCACTAATCAGCCTTACCAATGAACAAAAGACCAGGATTTAACACTTACTGTGGGCTACATCCTATGCAAATGTGACATCTAAAAAGTGGAACAAGCAAAGAGCAGGTGTACAGTAAAACCCTCCTCTTTCCTTATCATCCTTATAAATACAAGACACAGTCACAAAAGGACCATCTTTCAAATGCCAGGGACAACACTCCTCCTTGCCTCTCCAAGTCCACACCTAATGTTATTAATCAGCATGCATTTCTTTTTGTATGTACTATTCCTGGAACTAGATTAAATCTATCTTGTTTATAAATCTAAGTAGACTATATTTTGGACCCCTGAGCACTGTGGAATGTATGTCTGTTATCACTCATGACATGACTTCCCATAAAATCCTGTGTGACATTTGCCACACTTCTCATTTCTATCAGAGGCAGGATTTCTTTGGGAAGCTGTCTTCAGAAAGAAACAAGTTTGCTTGATATGATGATGAAAGTGGACATGCACATGTAGGAGTAAGGAAATAAATTGCACAGAGATAAAGGTTGAGGTGTCTTCATCTGATGAATATTAAACTTCAGAATATGCTGGGCATGGTAGCACATGCCTATAACCTTAACACTTGGGAAGTAAAGGCAGGAGGATCAGGGATTCAAAGTCATCCTAGGCTACATGGTGAGTTTGTGAGCAGCCTGGGCAATGCAAGACCCTCTTTAAAGAAAAAATAACAATAACAAATTAAGGAGTAAATGAATCAAACAATAAATACATTTCCTAATGTCTGAATCATAGAATTCCATGGTTACAACTGGTTGTTTACCAAAATGGGAGTTCTTAAAGTGGAGATTGGGTCTTTGTCCTCATTTGAAATAGATTGTTTATCAGCTAAGTTAAGGAGCCACTATAGACTCTGTTATATAATGAGATTAGAATTAGAATGGATGAGTGAATGTTCCAAATCCTTAGCCTGGCATAAGAGACTGTTGAGATCTGCTTTCAGCCCTGATCGTGTGTCCTGAGATCAATTCCCCTTACGGAGGTCCAGTGCACCAAGTGTTACAAAGCAGGCGCGCTGCTTTCCCCACTATTATTTCCTTTGTGATTATTCCCATTCCCTTTTCTGTCTTTCACAATCATGCTTTTTCTTTTTCTTTATTTCCTCCCTTCCTTCTTTCTTTCTTTCTTTCTTCCTTTCTTTCTTTCTTTTTTTTTTGTCTTGACATATATACCAATCTTTATGGCTCAGAACTGCCATTTCCTCCTAATACTTCCTTAGATTTCTTCACCAAACATTCTATGACAGCCATGCCCTGTTTTGTATTTTGACAGTACTATGTTCTGAAGGACACATGTTGGAAGGATGTGCGACATTTTACACTCATTCCTTTAAAATGTCTAGCATAGGCTCTTGGATGTAGTGAGTGTTAAAAATTCCTAGAGGAGTGGAAATAAATAATTGAATAGATGGCAGATTTTCCTTAGGGCATTGAGAATGAGGTTAGGGCATGATAGAAATTAAAACATTTATGATAGAAAAAGGCTTTGGTCCCAGAATTTGGAAGAGCCTGGAGATAAGAACATGGGTAAGATATCCCAGGAACTGACTAGGATGGGCACAGAAAACAAACAAAAACCCGTCTACCACAGGCAACCACACAGATGTTCTGTTGCAGGCCTGCATGAGATGAGTGGTACTCTGTATCCCAAGATAGCCTGATATATTGTAGATGCTGAATCAAGACAGGCCACTCTGTGTCCCCAGCCATCTACTTAGTACTTCTCTTTATCTTATCTCCAGTCATTAAGCTGTACTGTAATGAGTGGCTTCTCTATTCCTTGCCACTGAGAACTCGAATATTAGAACCTACTTCCATGTTATGACAATCCCAACTCTAGGCAGATTGCTGATGATACATGAATACTGACTGGATAAAGTTGAAAGGTGAAAAAAAAAAGTGAAGATAGCAGCCACAAACATGCAAGTCCTCTATTTACTCAGTTTTGCATTGGAATCACACTGGCGACTGCGAGCATTATGGGATAGGTATTGTTGCTGGCTTTATGGCAATATGTCTTCTATTTTTTTTTTTTATTCAGAGGAAGCTTAGTTTTGGGTTTGGTAGAAGGGTTTGTCAGAGTGAGTATTCTGGGTCAGCTGGGACATGTTCTGAGAGCAGATGGTTGAATCCCATTTCTTTGCCCAGACCTCAGCAGTAATTGCTCTGTAACTCTGGGAATTTATGGGCACATTGCACACAGTCATGTGAACATAAAGAAGTAGTAACTTCCATCCTCAGGAAAGTCTTAAGAGGTTTTACTTTTATCGTTCAATTCCTTGGAAAACTAACTTCAGATGTTTATATCAATTGAAAGTACAACACAGTTCCCTGTGCCCATGTGCTCTGGCCTGTCATTCTACCATTTTTATTGCTAAAGCTTCATTTCTTAAAGTCAGATGCTAAGGATTGAGTAATTTGCCCGATGCAGTGTTTATTTCGACAGCTTTATTATTTCAGTGGTGAGCTAGTGACATGTACTGATTTAGTACTGATTTGGGGCAGTTGTGCTGATTCAAGCCCTGGAATCTCATCAAATGTACCAAAAACAGAGGAAATGCATAGAAATTCTATAGCTACAACCTGGATTCTGAGAGGCTGTCACAAATACACCCCACTCTGCCGAGACCACACAGGTCAGGGACTATCTCATGGCACTTGCTTCAGGGAGCCCTGCAGTGCTGACAGATGGCAGACAGAAGACAGCTCCAATCCAGTCAGCAGGGTGACACTCATTAACAGTCATCACTGAACCCATTTCCAGCAAAATCCCATTCCAATGAAACATCACTTTTAGAAAAGTGTCAATCTGCTTGAATGGAGGTTACTCTAGGGGACTATAATGCCAGGCCTGGTGGAAGCACTGTAGATAACAAGGACTCATGGCCTCCAGCCTCAGGGCCTTTCCACCCATCACCTTCTGGATTGGTCCTAATCAATCTTCCTCTCAGCTTTCTAAGCTGCCATAGATGGTACAGAAAGCAAGGTCACTAACATCCCTCCCAGAGCCTGGCATCCCTCCTGTCTATTTTTTTCTCCCCAAGGAACACCCCGGGGAGAGAAAGAAAGGAAAGTGAGTGATGTGAGGACATAAGCCCCATGCTCTTTCACTGCTGGGAGCCCCCGCCCCTCCCCCATGGTGGACATTGATTCGTCCTTCTGCTTCCTCAAGTACATTAACAATTGCTAATGTACTTGAGGAATCCATTTCTCCTTCTCTCTCACCTTGCCCCCCCCTCCACAATGGGACATGTTGATCTTCAAATACAGCCTATTATAACTACATTTTGTTGTATTTTAGATGCCATTAATGAATCAAAACATCGCTGTTTGAACAGAGGGTCAGATGTAAACAACAAGAATCCTGGCTAGTGATGCCCAGGTCACCAAACCCAGACTGCCATGCTTGATTTCAAAGTCACCCTCCTTTCTTCTACTTCTGGGTCCTCATCTACCCCCATCAACAGGTAAAATTTCAATAGTTACTTCATGCCTCCAGGTCTCTCCAATGAGGCCCCCTATCATGCATTGCCTCCTTGAGAACCTTCTGCAATTGTACTTATCTTCCCAGCGCAGTGTACACGCCTCCTCTGCCAGTTGACACTCCAGGAAACCTCAGTTGCCAAGTGTTGCTCTTTCACCTGCATTCCCATAGCCCTTTGTTAGAACACCTGCAATGCAATTTGTCTTATTCTCTCAGTGATCTCCTGCTGCTACAATTGCAATGAAGATGTGTTAAATCTTACATTTATTGCCTGATATGAAGAATTGTGTGGATGGCTAAATAAAGAGACCTCTTAGGTTGATTTCTCCAGCTCACTTAGCCCATCATTAGGAATGAAGTGGGGAAGCATCCGAGAGAGGCACATTGTCTAGATGAAAGGCCAAAACCCAGTACTGGTGGCAGCCTGACAAGCAGAGAGACCTTAGTTTTAATTCCTTCAGTACCACTAACATTTACCCAAAAGCAAAGCTCTCCATTTCCCAGGGGTCTACTCTTTGCTCATCAGTTATTTACTTCATAAATGTAAACAGTAAATTCTGCCTTAATTCTACCATTGTTTATAACAGTCCAGTTTGATGTGTTCTCATCTTTTTTCCTTCCATTCTTCTCACTAAAAAACAAACAAACAAACAAAAAAGCCAGATTTTGTTCATGAGTACATATACCAAAGAATACAGAACTGCAGAAGAAAGCCAAGATTCTGCTATGTGACCTTGGGCAAGTTAATTAACCTCTGTAAGGAAACAGCATTAACCATGCCAGGCTAGACTGCATGGATAAAGGAGTTCAAGAGCTGGAACCTGGAAACACTTCTCAGGAAATACCATAAAACATAAGTGCTAAGATAACATCCATACTATCTCTTATTTATGGTCCAGCCTTCACCTGATTTCCCATTACTGACAGTTTATACCAAGTCCTCACAGATTTCCAACTGGGTACTCCTTGAAAGGATGTTTTGAAAATGTATATTTAGAATGTGTGTGTGCACATACACATGCACGTGCATGCATACATGTGTGTATTGGTGTGAGATGTGAATTTGTGCCCTTATGTGTGTGCAGGTGCCCACAGAGGCCAGAATAGGGCATTTGATCACTTGGATTTGGTGATACCAGCTGTTCTGTGTTGTTCAGTGTGGGTGCTGGGGTCTGAACTCAGGTCCTCATGATTGAACAGCAAGTACTCTCATTGCTGAGCCATTTTGCCAACCCAAGAAGAAAATTACATTACATTTTTTGTTTGTTTGTTTGTTTTTATTTTTTTACTAAGAATACCAACGAATACACTGAAACCATATTGTTTTCTTTTAAACAAAATACAGTTTAATATGTATCCTATAGATATATGGGAGGTGAAAAAATATTCTTACTAGAAATGAGCAGGCCTGCTAGCTATAACCATGTTAATTATATTCAACTATCTGTAAAGAGGTCAAAGGTAAAGTCTGTTCTCTCCTTCAGAGTGATAATGATAGTAGTTGTTTTTAGTAGCAACTGTGTATTTTGCAGATGTAATGACACCATTTGACTTCAATATTTTTTTTGTGTGTGTGGACTAAATTATCTGCAGTGTATTTGAAACAAAAGATGACATTAGCTTTGTGAAATTCACCTTTGCCCAATGTGACCCATCTTCCTCACAATGCACTGTACTCCATGATGGCTTCTCTTAACAAAGGACTGACTGAGAAAAATCACTTCTGTCTTATGAAGACCTAAGATTGTACTGAATTCTCCAGCTTTTCATGTTTTAAACCTCTTTCAGAGAGAGAGAGGGAGGGAAGAAAGGAAAACGAGAAGGGAAGACACATACACACACACACACACACACACACAGAGAGAGAGAGAGAGAGAGAGAGAGAGAGAGAGAGAGAGAGAGAGAGAGAGAGAGAGAACCCTAACTCACTTGAGTCCACACCAAATTACAGGGTATGAAGAAGTCCTAATATTATCTCTGCTCTAAGTACATACTCAACCCTACCTCCTTTGTTTTTTCTCTTATTTGTTTTTGTTCTTTTTTAGCCTACGTCCCAAGTCTTTTATCCAGGAGATTCTTTCTCTCAGATGCTACTGGACTTGTTTCTTTGATCAAGCAATAGGTTTGGATTCTCCCACAATCCATACATCCACATGCCATTGAGGTCCCCTGTCTTTGTGAACAACAATCCTGTGGAGTAAGCACCACCCACCATCCTCGTTTCACAGGTGAGGAAGCTGGATAGAGAAGAGGATGAGTGAAAGTGGGTCTGGGTTTTATCATAGACTGTCTGACTCCAGGCACCTACTTTTATTTAATCCACATGACACAACACCACTTTTTTCATACCCACCCAGCTATCTCTGTGTGAAGTCCCACATGAAAGCTGTGTTGTATTGCATTACATCCTAGCACACCAAACTTTTCAGTTTTGGAGGAGGAGAGAGGAAGAGGGAGAAATGGGTAGAGGCATCAGAACTATGGGGCAGGGCTACTTAGGCCTTTGGAGCCCAGATAATTCCATCATGAGCCTCAGATACCTGACAGGAAGGTGCAGGATTTGATTTTTACCTGCTGGGTTTCTGTCGTGCCTTGGTTGAATCTTTGCTTTGTCCACTCTTTCTCTTTTGGAATGGGGAAGTATACCCTGTGCCATTGAGGGGCTTACAGTTAAGGCATTGTGTGTTGAATGTACTTAATGAGTTCCAATGTTATAGGGGCTCACAGTTGAGGCATTGCCTTAGGTTCAGAAGACACTCTGCCCTTATACTTTTGGAGTTGTTTAAAGAGTTAGAGTTGTTAAAAAGTATGGGGAATTTCACAGTTGTGTTGGATGCATTTTGCATTATGAGGATGAGGAAAAGGAACCGATAATGCTGTTTTAAAATATGCATGGATGTCAAGTTGAGAAGGCGTAAACTTGTCTTGGTTCATACTGATGGTTAATTTGACAGAACATAGAATCATACAGGGAATAAGCCCCTAGGTATGACTGAGAGGGAACAGGTTGAGATAGGAAGAGACCAACCCTCAATGTATTTCTTCTTTCTTTTGTTGTATTTTTAAAGATTTATGTTTCTTTATAGTTTGTGTGTATGAGTATTTTCCTGCATGTATGTATAGGCACTGTGTGTGTGCCTGGTGCCCATAAAGGCCAGATGAGGGCATTGTGTCCTTGGAAGTGGAGTTAGAGATGGTTGTGAACACGGGAGTTGGGAACCAAACCTGGGTCCTCTGCAAGAGCAGCTAGAACTCTTAACTCTTACTAGGTCATCTCTCCAGCCCCTAAGTAATTCTTTCAACTATCTTGTGACAAAGGCATTGCTACTTTCAATTAATAAACAAAGCAAGTAGAGTTGCAGACCCAAGTTTGCTTGGCTGACAAATGAAAAACTACATTTACCCTGAGTTCACAAATGCCCACTTTCACTTATATGGGCTCCCAAACTACACAAACCTTAAAACAAGATAAACCTGATAAGGAATTTTATGTTTCTTACATCAGGTTGACCATAAAAGTCTTGACTATCTAATCTAAAATAGTTATTCAAATGTTAGCTATTATCGTGATTTGTAGGAATATGCACTAAAATTTACAAATAAATGGTATGCAATCGAAAAAAGGAATAGCAAATATTTTGTCTAGGAGAAAAGTGGCTTGCATTTTTAACAAAATAAAATAAAGTCTACAGCAGTATACCATAGTTTTGGGGTCATGAATCATGTGTTACGTCAATAAGATAAAATCTAGCCTTTGTGGGGTAGGGGGTGGGGAACTGTAATAGGATCAGCTAACTTTGGCCACTGTTGATGTGAAAGATTAACAAACTACAATCTAGCCCTCAGGAGCTCTTTGCTGAGTATGAAGAACACATAGAAACAAGAGTGTGTCATCACGAAGTTCATGCTCTATGATGCAAGACACTATGCAGGCCATGGACCATTAGCCTGCCAATCAAATGCCCAACAGCTATTTCCTTTGGCTTCATGGTATTTTCAAAAACACGAATAAGGGTTAATATTTAAAATTTGAAATATATCACATGAAATTTTAGCTATTTGTAGCTACCTAAGAAGTTTTTTTTTTTTTCAAAAAAAGTGTGATGACAAAGAGCCCCAGAATATTCAGTCCATCACCAACCTGAGAATCACAGCTGCTGCTTTCAAATGTGTGCACATATTCATATAAAAAGGCTTTTGAGCCAGGTGGTGATGGCGCATGCCTTTAATCCCAGCACTCAGGAGCAGAAGCAGTTGGATCTCTGTGAGTTCAAGACCAGCCTGGTCTACAAGAACTAGTTCCAGGACAACCTCCAAAGCCTGAGAGAAACCCTGTTTCAAAGAACAAAAACAAAAACAAACAAAAACAAAAACAAAACCCAAAACAACAACAAAAACCACAAAGGCTTTTGTTTCTTCAACAATTCCATCAGGGAGTTACTTAAAGCCACCTCATATCATATTTGAGGTGATCATAGAAGCATATTTGTTATGATATCTAACCTTGTTAATATAGCCTATATGACTAGATAAGTTCATTCACTGACATTTAAGGTGGCATGCATAAAAATTACTAAGGCAGTATTTACAGGGGGAGAAAGGACTAGAGTACATTAATGGATGAGGATGCTAATGGAGAGGTGTGATGGGAGGATGGAAAATGATATACTATACACCCTCCTTTCTTCCCTTACATCCCATCCTCCATTCCATCTCCCTTCTCTCCATATAAACTTCCTTTTCTAACTCTACAATGAAACCTACAGCTCTATATCAAGCACCTGCTGAATGTCAGAGACTATATAAATTTTATGAGCAACAACCTTGCATATTGATATTATTTTACTAGAAAGATGTCTAGCACAGATTCTAGTCACCATATTTTTATATGATGTGTTTTGCTGCACTTAATAAGACAAACAAATTCAAATGACAAATACATATTCCTGTTTTGTACAAAGTTAACAGGAAAGTTAACTCTCTCTAATGCAGGAGAGTCTTGAAGATGTGCGGTCTCTCAGGTATATGTCCACTTAAATTCTACCTGTGACATTTAAATTGAACAGTGACTTTGAACAAGTTATTCAAATTCTTGTGTGCTTAGGGTACAGATGTATTAAATGAGACTAACATGGTTATTAATCATGTAGCCATTCACAAAGCTATAACCATTCATATATTATTCATACAACTCTTAATATAGTTATTACAGAGGTTAAATACAATGCCCACATGAAACATAAATATCCAGTTATTATTCAGAATGATAGTAAGAACAAAATTAAAACCACAGAAAAGGAAGCATACTATAATGTATTACTAGTGGGAAAATAAGTCAGAATTTGTGGAACAAATACTGTGTGCCAGACAAACTCTGTTATCTCCATCCTCCTGATACTGTAGCCTGTTAAATTGCATATTCAAAGTTTCAGGTGAGGAAATGGGTGGTAGGATGAGAAAGCACTTCAACATTTATGGCTCTATTAGGATGCCCACACTTGTTTGGCTACAAAGCTTATGTCTACCTGCTGTGGCTCACAGCTTGGTATACAGACAAATGCAACTCCCAGTGCTCAAGACGACTTCCAGTTCTAGTTCAGACTCTGATGAGCACCACAGAGCTGCCTTGGTGCAGAGGTTACATGAATCTGATGCTGCCTGACTTCTGACTCACAACAGGAAGCAAAGCTGAGGGACCTTCCTTTGGAGGCAGATGCAAGAGACTCAGGCAAAGTAAATGAATCATTTGTATAAGTAAGCCTACAAAGGCATGCAGATCTTCCCTTACTATGAGCATGTAATGTTTACATCTCTATTGGACATTAGTATTCCAATGCTCATGGAAAGAGTCAACACAGACAGCTACTGTGAAGTGTCTTCAAAGAAGGCCTCCGGTGCCCAGTGAGAGAGTGCGTGCTTTGAAGTCGGTGGAAAGAATTCAAGTTCAATGCAGATTAAAATGTGGCTCTATCTGCCAGGCAAGTGGTGTTGATTGAAACCACTCTTTGCTCTCTAATTCCTCAGTACTTCCTCTGATGAGAAATCTCCCAGAAGAGAGACAGGGCTGCAGTCTCTTAGGCCAGACTTTAAAGAAGGAAAATGGCGATTTCTAAGGAACCTGCTGTGTGTCTGACTCTACTAAGTGTGTTAGTGCAATAACTTACTCCATCTTCCACAGCTAAATGTGAGCCACGAAGAGCAGTTTCCTCTTTTAGTTTCCCTGTTCTTAGGGAACTGTCCCTGGTACACAGGAGGCAATTGTTCTGGCTGCTGTCCCAGGGCTCTAGGCACCATTCCTAAATCCTGCACCTTCATGTTTTCCCTTGGATTGCAGGGAAGGGATGCCTCAACACTGCAGTCTCAGAATCTCATGTCAGCAGAGTTGCAGCTTATGCCCTTGCAACCAGAGTAACTTCTGTTGGGGATGTGAAAAGAGACATGGCCGACTGACTGACACAAGATTTTGTAGTTGTCTGGTGATATCATTTCTTACATGGCCTCAGACTCTGTCTACTGCTGGTCTCATGTTTTCTAAGGGGCTTGACGTTCAATAAGTATTTGTCAAACTGAGTGAATAATCATCATTATTATTCCTTCCCCGCAGTTATAGAACTCAAGCCCTCAGAGATGAGGCGGTAGGAAATCTCTACAGCTATTGGCTGTCAGGGCCCAGTTTTGAGCCCTGGGCTGTCCCACCTCAGTGTGCTTTTGCTTCTCCCCCTACCCTCCCCCAGGCTCTGCCTTCAGGGGATATAATGCCCTCTGTTGCTGCCCCTGTTTTATCTCAGGGGTTAAGCACTTTTCAGCCTTCCTCCTGCTGGTGTGCCAAACAAACCACATGGGGAACCTTCCCCCTAAATCGGAAGCACACATTAGTTGTCAAGATAAGCAGCTTATTATGCAGCTATTAGATCCGGTAAGACTCCCTGTCAAAAATGTAAATTGTATCTGCAGTGTTGTTGAAGATGCAGCGTGTGAACAGCACGGAGTTGAGGCTTATGGAATACAAATGGACTGAATCACTGAATGAAAGCTCACTGGTCTTGCTTGGCCAGAAACTCATTTCCAGATCAAATGCTCTGAATCGGAGGTCACAGGGGTTAGAGGCTGCTTATGTGGTGCTCATACCATTAACCTTAATACCTAAACCCTACCCATCATTTCTAATGCCTTTAGGTCCTGGCAAAGGGTTGCTTCTTGTCCTTGAGATACCTCAGTGTCACGGATGCTGCATTTCTGGGGTAGACAGAGATAAAAATCTGTCCCCACTTTTCAAATGATAAGATAGAGACACTGAAAATTAGTGTGCTTCTACTATGTTATAGTAGAAATCATACTACATTTGGAACCAAACAGATCTGGCTTTCCATGCTTACTCCTGTGTTAATAATTAACAGTCTTGAAATCATAAGTAACTTGTTTCTGTGGCCTCTGTTTTCTTGTGTATATGATGACTGATCTATGTTGGTTGTATCCTACATCCTACAAAAATCAAGTTTTGGAAATTTGATCCTGGGGTGTAATATTCAGAGGTGGTGAGACTTGAAGGAGAAAGAAAGGACTTAGTGGGAAGCTTTGATATCACTGGAGGAATATGCTGTGAAGGGATTTAAACTAGTTTTGCTGCTGGGACCCCAGTCACTTTGCGACTTCTGTGTCATACCCCTGACCCACTTCTCCCATGAAACCAGTTGCCAGAAGGCAATCACAGCAGCCTAGCTGATGCCAGTGTTGTGTTCTCGAGCCTCCAGAGCCATGAACTAAACCAACTTTTCTTTAAGAAATTACCCAGCCTTAGGCGTGAGTATTGGTGACTCTCTTAGAGAGTCTACTGCCCAGCTAAACTAGAGTGAACAGAAAGATTCTGCTTCAGTATCTGGCCTGTGGCATGAGCTCACTGGATGAAAACACAGTTGCCAACATAAACACTAAGTAAGGGTCTGTGTTTACACAGACTGTCATCCTGCAGGCATGTCCACACTTGTAAACAATGCTCTCCAGTCCCAAATCCAAAGCAGTGCTATGGAGGAATGCCGAAAGCATGTTTCCACTCTCAACTGTACTACACAGAAAGCTTCTGCAATTGTAAATGTATGCCAGCTGGAGGTTTCATAGGCTTCATTGGTGCCTGGACCTTTTGTGGTGGGAGTTGGGGTAAGAGTGAGGGGTGAGGACAACTGGTCCAGAGTGGGCACAGCAGAACCATCACATCCCATTTTCCCTAAAGATGAGAACCAAAATTAAACTAACTAGAAGAATCTGGGGGTGGACAAGTGGAGTTGGGTGCTTTTTGCATGTGAAGGAAGGTAGTAGTTAAAGCTGCAGCAGTGAATGAGGTCATGGGTAGTTCAGGATGAAAAAGGAAAAACCTGAACTGCACTTGACCTCAGAAAACTCAGTACTTAGCTCGGTATGTGGCATGAAGCAGATGCCCAGTGAATATTTGTTGAATTAACAAATCAGTGTGAGGTTGAGGAGTATATTGCACATCTCATGTTTCCTACTTGTCTCATAATCTAGACTCACGTTTTCAATGATAACTGAAATCTGTTCCTTGGTGTTGAGAAGTCTTGCCCTAAAAGCTTATCAAACCACCAGAAACAATTTTGTGTGTGTGTGTGTGTGTGTGTGTGTGTGTGTGTGTGTGTGTGTGTGTGTGTGTGTGTGCCCATGCGTGTGTGTGTGCCCATGCGTGTGCGTGTGAGAAGGTAATGGATGACTTCTTCAATTGTTCCCAATCTCAGTTTTGGAGACAGAGTCTCAGTGAACCTGAAGTTCACTGAGACTAGGTTGAACACAGAGCCTTCAGTACTTTATTGCTTTTGTGTGTAGGTATTGTGGATACAACTCAGGTCCTTGTGCTTGCTATCTCCCCAGTCCCCCAACACCAATATTTATTTAGTATGTAATGGAGTCCTGGTAGGGTCTATGAATTTTTCCATCCTACTTATGTATCGGAGCCCATAGTAGACTTGGAAATTAGGGAACATGCTTCTTGGATGCCTGAAAAATTCTTAAGTATCCATCAGGGGTCTTGACAAGTCCTCAATAAATAGAGGTGTTTGGTCTTGATCAACTTGTATAAAATTATTAAAGAAAGCAAAGAAACAGAACCTTAAAGTGCTGAAAAATGAAGTGTGAATTTTGAAAGAAATAACTGGTGTTTGAAGAAAACAACACTCAAGAATCAGGATGAGAGGGCTGAGCTGGTAAAAGGTTTTCCTGGGTGTGAGGGAAAATCAGACTGGGGGGACAATAGGCAGAGTTGTTTGTGGGAAACCAGAAGTGTGTTTTCCTTCATTCCTCAACCATGTGTGCACTGCCATTTTATGTCAGTGCTGTTCTATGTAATGGGGACAGACAGTAATAACATCACTATATCTGGTAAGAAGGGCCTGACATTGTGCTGCGAAGCCCTTTTGAGAAGACATACCCAAGGAAAGCACTCAACTACCACAGAGAACTGTGGCTTACAGCAAGGTGGGGTACAACAGCAAGTGTGCTTTTGAAGGCTAGATCATCTCTTGGGTGTTCTGACACTGCCAAAGATAACCTGAAGGGTAAAAGAGATGTCACACAGGGCTTAAACAAGCTTAAAGGAAGCAATATGAGAGAAACAATTGCAGAACTGCAAAGCCTACCATTTCCTTTTATCTCTTCAAACACAATTATTGTATAAACTGTAATAAAAGTATTCACACCATTATGTGCCCTAGACAAGGGGACAGCAGATCTAATGCTCTTTTCCGTCTATCATTAAGCAGCCTGCCTGAAAAAACACACACACACACACACACACACACAAAAAAAAAAAAAAAAAAAAAAAAACCGAAAACAAACAAACAAATGACTGCTACTGTTCTTCCACTGTGGTCCTGTGGAGGTTCTGAGAGAACACAATTGCATTTCTTCAGGACCAGGAAGCTACAGCCACACAGCCATTTTTTTGAGTCAAGAGAAAATAAAATGGCACTTACAAAGATGCAAGAAGGTTAGAAGACATTGGAGAATTAATTTTCTCCATTTATTTGTCTGGGGATTTTCTTAGGGATCCTTGCACACTTACTCCATAACGCCTATGAGATTTTCTGAACATTCGTGTCAGGACCTCTTCATAGTTTCCCTCACACTGAGTTTCAGATCAGCTGCACATTGCTAGGTGGATACTACTTAAAGGTTTTCTTTTTTTCTTAATAGAGTACTGAAATACCTTAAATTATCCCCCATGAGACCTACTTCTGCCCTGTGCAGTTATATAAACTAAGTTTATAATCTCTCATATCCTCAAAAGGCTTTCCCGAACTTGAATGATGTCACTGTGACTGTTGTTCTTATCTGAAGTGGAACAATCAGGGCCAATTTGACTCATCTTAAGCTGATAGGGTCTGCAGACCTTTTCACCTAAGTGGATCCCTTTAGACATAGATAATTGCAACTAATAAAACTCCCTCACACATACACTGAGGCTAAGACACCACCATGGACTGAAATGCAGTGACACCACAGCTTGCCCTAAGTGTTCATAACTAGAAGGTGTGTAACTTCTGTCTTCTGTGACATCCCCCATACAACTTTTAAATATAGCAAAGGCATACACATAGCACTATATGCCTGTAATACCAGTACTCAGCAGGAGGCTGCGGCAGGAGACCATCACAAGTTCAAGGATATCGTAGGCTACAATAATAGAATCTATTGTCTCCCAAATAAAAGAGAAGGGAAAGGAAAGAACAAACTAAATGTTTCCATTTTGGTCTTGTTTGTCAGCGATCATAATTTTCCAGGTCCAAACATACAGTGAGAATAGCCCAGGCAAACTGTCCATACTAACCACATGATTTCCTCAGCACACCTGCCTTTTGATAATAAAAGATACATGTGTGTATGGGTATATATCAAGACAATGAAATAATCAAAAAAAGGAATAAAGATTTTAATAAAAATATTAGTAAAGTATGTTTTCTTTTTCTTTTTTTCCTTTTTTTTTCTTTCTTTTTGCCTTTGTGTTTACATAACCTTTTCTTGGAAATGAGTTTTTAAGGGCATTTTTCATTCATTTGCCCTTTGCAATTGAATTATTGTCATTTAAAGGTGATCTGCAAGTGCTGTCTTACCCGTGCTTATTATAGCTGTCTAAGGTATGACATTCAGACTGACGTGCGCGGCTGCAGGGTTCTGTCTTGATGTTAATGTATTTCCTGATTCCCTTGTAAGCAGTTGCATTTTCATTCCTGTCTAACCAGATTTTTAGCCTGCACTTTAGTTGCCTGGTCTTTAGCATCTGTCTGAAAATATTCATCACCAAGTGATCCCAAATTCCTGTTACCTCAACACAAAGGTCTCGAAACAGCAGTTGATCCAAAAATGCACTGGCTTTGTTTAAGACTCTTAGGATCCATGTGGGGAAATTCATTGTCTTATTTTTCAGAAATAATTACCCTTCTTCTAATTGGATCAGGGTCTGCTTCTAGACATGTTGAGAAGTAAAAGGAGGAGGAAAGAAAGCTTGGCCCTATCCTGCCTGCTGAACATTTCACAATCTCCCAAGGAAATACAGTGGAGAGTCAAATGGACCAGAGTTCCTCCCCTTTGGGAGAGAAGGTGCAGCTCATGGCCCAAGCACCTTGTTTAAATATCTATTATTGAATGACCATAAGCAGGGACTGTGCCTGGTACTTGTAAGGCGTGTATGAGGGGTGGAGACAAGACAATCATGAGTTCAAGGTCATCTTAAGCTACATAATGAGACTGAGGCCAGTCTCAGTTGTATGAACTCTATCTCATACAAACAAATCATCCAACCAATAAACAACACAGAAACAAATCAGAATGATGGCTTTCAAGCTGATAATCAAGGATAAAAGATTGAGGTAAGTAGCAATGACTGTGTCTGTCATCATAGTAGTAGACAGTGAAGCAGGGGTGGATTCATGTGAAACAAAATAGGATGGAGAACATTCAAATTCCTATTCCTTTTCTCCATTTCTCGGGAGAAATTTTTTAAGATAAAACATTTAAAACCTATTTATGGACTCCAGAATATGCATTGCTACTTCACATCTCCATCTATGTATTTATTTGTTTGCTTGCTTGCTTGCTTATTGTAGGTTGCTTCTTATACTCCAGGTGTCTTTTGTTCTTTAAAACACCGTGAAATGCTTAGAGAAGTTGCCCTTGCCCTCACTAAGCAAAAGTAATCACACCCCAGGAATATTCTTATACTTTGTTAACTCTAAAATAATTGCGCTCATACCCATTGGATATCGTGTGATTTACTATAAAGAAGAGCTGAAATCATATGTACTTGTCATTCTTTCAGACTGTGAGCTGGTGAAGTTCCTGAGTCAGGTTTTATTCAGCACCTAATCACTTGTTTCTGTGAGAAATTAGAGGATAAAATCTGTTTGCTAGGTTTAGTAGACTTACACATAGATTTACACATAAACTTCTTTATTTCATGGCCAAGAATGCTCCAACAAGTGCATAATTACAGTATAATCACAATATTTTCCTAGTCCTAAGCTTGTATTAATTAATCACATCATTCAGTGGATGCCTACTATATGCCATTGTGTTAGGTCTTGCAAGATAGTGATGTGCAACCAGACATGGTCCCTCCTCTCACAGGCCCCTTCTTTTTACCCAGGTTACCCAAATTACTCATGCTTGTTAACTTACTACAGAATAATTTATTGCCATTAGTGATACAATTCAAGTGAAAACAGACTGGTATTGGTTATCCTTTAGCTTGAAAACTTATAAGGAAACACTTCATGCCACAATGCTCCTATATATTCTACACTTATTTTTATATTCATGGTCATTTGCTACGCCATACAATTAGGGTTCATAAAGGAAGCAATCTGTTCATAAGCAGAATGGTCCTGTGGCCCTTCATACTTAAGCTTTACTTAACAAAAACCAGATTTTTATGCCTAATATTATGCCTTATATTTTTCAAGTTGAAGAGTTTTTGCATTGGCTTCTTCTGTACAAATTTGTTTCAATCTCATTTTGAATGCCCTCCAACTATATCTATGACCTCAACAAGAAAGGGATAGACAACCTTCTAATGCTGAAAATATAGGAACAAAACATTTAATACCAATGTCAGAAGCTGTCACAGATTCTCATGCTACAAATGGTGCGAAGTACAAAGAAGTAACTATTCTTTCAATAACCAAATGTTGAAAGCACAGATACTTGTAAATGTGGAGTTCATTAAAGCAAACTGGTGGAAACTGCATGGCTTAACAGGCAAAGAGAACTGAAAATCAAGTCTTTGTCCAAATGGTAAAAATAACTCAGTTGATTAAGAAACAAACAAACAAAGCAAAACAATAAAAACCTAAAGGCCTTTAACTCCAGCCAAAATAGGTAGAGGCAAAAGAATCTCCGTGATGTGATTATCTACATATTAAATCCTAGGACAGTCGGGGCTATATGAAGAGCCTGTGTAAAACAAACCAACAACATCCCCCAAGAGCCCAACAATACAACCCCCCAAACAACAATAATAACAACACCCTGAAAAAAATAATCTTACAGTTCTGCTATGTATTCTTTTTTTCTTTCTTTTTGGAGCCATGATTTGCACTTTGAGAGGTATAGTCAACCCATTTATTTACTGGCAATGCAAGGAACTGCCAACAGTTCAATAAGCTTCATTGAAGAAGAGGGTAAGCTGGCATCTGACTAACCTCTACACTCCCCAGTAATCTTGTCAGGCTTTGTAGATGATTCTGCGGTCACTGGGTTTTGACCATCTCTAGATGGTCAAATAAACTGGAGGCTGTGGTTATGGGCCATGAAACTCCTAGAGGAAGGTGGATGCACTTAGAAGTCAACGGACCTATCCTAAGCACACACTCTGGGCTAGGCTCTGAACATATACAAATAAAAACACACTGTAACATGAAAAAATAAATGATGTCGGGGGTTGAACTTCAAGGCGAATATCAGAAAAGTAAAGCAGCTGCCACTAGCTTCTTACCTCTACCTCAAGTTGAATGGGCTGATCCTTTCTCCACAAACTCTCACCCATACCCAGACTGTAACCTCTCCTCAATGTGGGTGGAGAATGAATGTCTTCTCCTCGATGTGGATGGAGAACGAGGATGGAGAATAAATGCCTCCTACTGAATACTGAATAGCTTGCTTCTATCTTTTATACCCATCTAGTGCTGGGATTAAAGGCATGTGATGTTACTCTTTTAGACTGATTCAATCTTGTGTATCCCTAGGTGGCCTAGAACTCAAGAGTGATTCATCTATCTCTTAATCCTGAGCCCTAAGATTAAAGGTGTCTACTACCACTTCCTAGCTTCCAACTGCTGGGATTACAGATGTGTGCCTGGCTTCTATGGCTTCTGGCTGACTTTGCTCTCTGAATCTTTAGGCAAGTTTTAATAAATCATAAATAATATATCACCACACAACACTGATGAAAGCTCTATGCTTACTGGACACCATAGTAAGTCTTGGTATACATAGCCCATATGTGCATTCAATATCAGGAGTTACATCTACACCATGGAAAGAAACAGATCCCTTTGGACTTAATCACAGGCACATCTCATGAAATTCTAGAATGTTGAAGAAATTCATTGCCTTTTCATAGATGAAGCAATTTCATTTAAAAAATAGAAAATTCAATCTGGTCTGTGAAGCAGGTCTTGTGGGGGATGTTATATTTGTATTTATGAAATCATCTTGCTAGATTATTCCCAAGTTAGTGACTAAGAACTTTGAAGAATAGATGGATCCTTTTGTACTGTTAAAACACACAGTTGTAATGGAGAGGTGGCTCAGTGGGTAAAATACTGGCTGAGCAATTGTGAAGATTGTAGTTTTTGAATCCCTAGAGTCTACTGAAAGCTCAGTAGATGTGGTCAGTTGTCTGTAATCCCAGTGCATGGGAAATGGAAACAGAACATTGTTGGGGTGGGCTGGTTTGCCAGAATAGTAGAAATGACCATCTTTGAATTCAGTGAGAGACAATGTCTCAATACACAAGATGAAGAAGGATTGAGGAAGATACCCAAAGTCAACCTCGGATCTCTACAAGCATGTGCACAAATGGCCACACTCATGAACATTTACACACACCACATGAGTGTACACACACAACACACTCTCTCTCTCTCTCTCTCTCTCTCTCTCTCTCTCTCTCTCTCTCTCTCTCTCAAACAGGTTAAATTTTATTTGACAAATGATTTGAAAATATAAAAAAACTATCCTTTCCAATACTATGCTATCATGAAGTACTTTGATTAAATTTTCTCCAAGCAGTAAACAAAGGCTGACTCTTGTTTGACTTGAGAGCTTCAGTATAGTTTGTATCAGAAGCAAGAATAATGGCCAAATCATTCTGCAAAGCCTCCCCTAGTGTATTAATTCTGCAGTTGCTAATGGTATAAAATAAGTATCTACAGAGGGTCAAAAGGATGTTCCTAAAACTGTGATTTCTTTAATCTAGCATAATTTAAGGATACTTTTAAACACAGAAAAATGTTTTTGTATTTTCTTTATCTCTGTGATAAGGAAACACAATGATAACTGTGATAACTCAATGAGTTTCAACAATGGCATCTTATGGTGAATAAAAACATGGCCTCCCATGTGGCATACCAGGGACCATTAAACACACATGTGAGTTGTTTAGTTTCAGTTAGGCCACTACAGTTTGAAACTTTCTGTTGGGAGCAAATGTTTTGTATATGGAACATAAATTGATATTTGGTTCTTCAAAATTAGATGCAAACAGAGAAAATCAAAAACTAAAACTATAGCGAGGGAGCTATGGTGATTTGAATATGCATACTTGGTTCCCAGCTAGAGGAATTATTTGGGAAGGGTTAGGACATGCCACTCTTGTTGGAGGAGGTGTGTCAATGGGAGTGGGCTTTGATGTTTCCAAATCCCATGGCAGGTCCAATTGGTCCCGACTGCTTCCCCCTCCCACCCTGCACCTACAAATTAGGTTGTAGTTCTCAACTATTTCTCCAGCACCTGCCACCACGCTCTCTGCTATGCCATGATGATAATGGACTAGCCATCAAAAACTGTAAGCAAGCCCTCAAGTAAATTCTTTTTGAAATAAGAGTGTCCCATTACAGCAGTTCAACAGCAATTAAGACAGGAACTTGAAAGAAAGCCTGCTGAGAATTTGTCCAATTTACATTTTAAAAGTAGATTCAGGAATGGAGAGATGGCTCAGTGGTTTGAGAACATGTACTGCTCTTCCAGAGGAGCAGGTTGGGTTTCCATCATCTTTATAGCAGCCTACAAAATGTTTGTAACTCCAGTTCCAGGGGATCTGATACCCTCTTGTGACCTCAATGAGCATTACACACATGTGGTATACACATAGGCAAGCAGGAAAAATACTCATACAAAGAAAATAAAAATACATCTTTTAAAGTAGATTTGGATTACCAAAATGTTACCTTGTTGTTTTGCTTGCATTGCTGCTTTATTTTTATATGATCTATCTATTTATCTATCTACCTACCTACCTACCTATCATCTTTCTATCCAAGGTCTCACTATGTAGTTCTGTCTGGCCTTGAACTCAGTACTACTTGCTGTATAGATCAGGCTGGACTCACATTCCACCTACCTCTGCTTCCCAAATATTGAAATTAAAGCAAGACTATTTTACTTTGTAATCTCTAAAACTTTTGGCATGTACATTCATTGTGGAATGGCTACATCAAACTATTTAACATAGCTATTTCAATACTAATGTGTCAAGAGAACATGAAATCTACTCTTAGGAATATGTGATTTCTTTAATCTAGCATAATTTAAGGATACTTTTAAACACAGAAAAATGTTTTTGTATTTTCTTTATCTCTGTGATAAGGAAACACAATGATAACTGTGATAACTCAATGAGTTTCAACAATGGCATCTTATGGTGAATAAAAACATGGCCTCCCATGTGGCATACCAGGGACCATTAAACACACATGTGAGTTGTTTAGTTTCAGTTAGGCCACTACAGTTTGAAACTTTCTGTTGGGAGCAAATGTTTTGTATATGGAACATAAATTGATATTTGGTTCTTCAAAATTAGATGCAAACAGAGAAAATCAAAAGTTAGAATTCATGGCTTGAATCTGCTGAAGCCCAGAAAACAATGTGTGTGAAGTCTGGCAGTCTAGCACACTGGGTTTGAATTAAATGAATCTCATTGCACCTTCTTCCTCCTTTGAGAAATTAACATAATCCTTCCTTTATATGTGTCATACATACTATCATGTCTTCCAACAGCCAGCTGTAACTACAGAAGTCATGTTCTCCCTTTATCCTGAAGCCTCCATTTCCAACAAGTCCTACCCAGCAGAAAAGGATACTACACAGAGACATCTCCCCAAACCCAGCACATTAGTTCAGACCTCTTTCTATAAACACCTGTCTATGTGGCTGTTTGTCCATTCTTCATTAAACCTAAACATGAAAATGTTGTCTTCCTTGTGTCTTGGGGTCCTCATCTCTTCAGGTTTCCTGTCACATAAAACTTGGATCAAATAAATTTTGTCAGACTTTGATCTGGTCAGCGTTTTTGTGGGTATTGACCATGCCTCTCATGACGAGTGTGCTATCATTGTTCTTCTTGCTCTTTTGGATTACACAACCTGACATGGATGTGAGAGTCCATATCCACTCCTTTCTCTGCTCATTCTTCTGCCCAACATACCGTGCCCCATGAAACCAGCCAATAGAAGAGTCATGAGAAGAATCTCTGCCCATCACAAGGTGATCCCTTGGTCACCTGTATCCACAAAACCAGATAACTATAAAAGGTTGGATTAAGTGCATGACTTTAATTCCAGCACTTGGGAGGCAGAGGCAGAAAAACTCTATGAGTGTGAGGCAGTCAGGACAATTCAACATAGAAACCCTGCCTCAAAAATGACACCCAATAAAACAAAACAAAACAAAACACTTAGCTACAAAAATGGGCCCAGAGTATGTGGGATATAAGAATAGCCAAGCTGTGTGGGAGGAAGGCAAGAAGACTGCCTCCAGGAAGAAAACCCAATCAACAGATAAACAATACTTAAACATGTATTTCTTATCTCATAGCCCTACTCACTTTCCCTCTCATGATTTTGAGACAAATGACTCCATCCACAAGTAGTGAGTTGTTTTCAGAAGTGGCTTGTTTTCAGCAAAACTACAATCCAAACATCACATCAAAAGTATCACAGAAGATGGTCTAAACCTCTAGGTGTCTTTTAAACATTCTGAGCTGTATTTTTGTATAGTTTGTCTGACTAGGAATAGAGTAAGATTCATTCTTTACAATTAGTTGATTTGTATTTAAATTTTTTTCTCTATATCTTTTTTCCTTTTGCTATTTTTAAGAGTTGTAAAGAGTTGGGTAGGGCTTTGCAAGATGCTAGGCAAACAAAGTTGGAAGATGGATGAAATCAAGCCTTTGTTGCTTTTAAGAAATTCCATATGAGGGATTCCAGTAGGAAACGTGACTTTTCCTGTATTTCCCATCTATAGATTTTAATCATGGCAAGAACATGTTATGGAAGGCATGGCCTAGAAATAGAGCTGGAGAATTTCCATTTTCTGTGGACTCATTAAGGAATAATCTTGACTTTTTTTTACATTTTCATTTAGAGGTGGAAAGGGAGAATATTTATGAACTGGGCATTCAATTCCTTTTTGTAAAATACTATATGATGCAATGGTCAGGCAAAGACTAATATTGGAATATTGCATAATCAAATTGTAATTAGTGTAGCTTGTACTCCGCATTACAGTTAGGCAACTGACTAGTGCAAAATATAAAAACATTATCCAATCATATTTTACAATAATGTCCTTGGCTGCTGAAGGTCCACTAGCTCTCATTCAGTAAATTACTATAAGAGGAGATGACGATATTTTAGAGGTTGCTATTGGTCAATACAAGTTGAATGGTGCATTCTCATATCCACTATGATGACACCCTACCTGTGGTGTTTACACTAGGAAGTGGTGGATAACATGTGGGTTGTCCCAGAACTTTCTAGCTATGACCAAGTGTCATTTTCTCTTTCATCCCTACCCTGCTACTTTGAGAAACAAGTGATGTTGCCTGTTAAGTGCTTCGTGCAAAGTGACAAACAATAAACTTAGAAAATCTGGGTCATTGAGATGGGTCACTGGGTAAAGGTGTCTGCTCTTAAGTTTGATGACCTGAATTCAATACCTGGCAGGAGAAAATTGATGTTCCTGAGTTGTCATCTGACCTTCTCCTTCTCTCTCTCTCTCTCTCTCTCTCTCTCTCTCTCTCTCTCTCTCTCTCTCTCTCTCAGAAATTTTGTTATTATCTGTCAAGTGAATAAAAACTGCAAAGCCTGACACTGATTATTACTTCTGTAGTATTCATTTCTTAGGCAATCCTTCCAGAGACTCTCAAATAATAGCCCCCTTAACATCTTTAAAACAAAACAAAAATACAAACAAACAAAAACATACAGGGGCCACCAATGGAGAGGGAATAGGTAAAAGGATTAAATGCGGGCTCTACAAGCATAAAAACCTGAGTTCAGATCCCCAGAACCCACACAAATGCCAGGTAACTATGGTGGCCTGCCTGTAACCCCAACACTAAGAAGGTGGAGATAGGGGATCCATATCTACAGATCAAGCTGCAAAGTAGACTAGTCCATACCGACAAGCTCTAGCTGTAATGGAGAGATTCTGTCTCAATGAACCCGGTGAAGGGAAATAGGGGAAAACAGCTAATGTCAGCCTCCAGCCTCCAGCCTGCACACACAGACACCCACACCCACATGAATTTGTATACCCTCATGCACATGCACTCATGCAAATAAATAAGTGATTTTTAAAGTATCTTAATATTTAATTATACATTATTTCCACATCTGAATGTTGCTATTATCATCCCAAATTACAATTATACTTCTAGAAGCATAAGGTAGACTTATACAAAATTCATGCCACTATATTCAGTAATCAGCAGGATCCTGCATTAACGTTTCAGCTCTTAACTATGGAGATATGTACAAATCCTGGGGTTGGGTGTCTGAAGTGGCTGGGAGAGGGGTACCCAGAGGGCTCTACATAGAAGCTATTATCAAGTGGGGTGTTTGGTACTTTACTATTTTAAGAACCAGAAGCACTACACACTCTGTCTCTGTCTCTCTCTTTCACACACACACACACACACACACACACACACACACTTGTAAGCACTCACAGTACTTACTTACTAGAGGTAAGGCATTCAGCCAAGAAACAATTTCAGTGGCTGTCTCTTGACTTGTTTAAGAAAGCTCTAGAAGAAGGTGAAGTTTTTATTTGATTTATACTACAGGGAAGCAAGGCAATGCTGTGGGATCAGTGCAGACCTTTGAATGCTTAGGTAATTGATTGTGCTTTCAAATGAACATTATCTGTCAACCTTCTACAACATTGCATTTTGATCTCTACTTGCGAATTAACCTGAAAAGAAGCAGCAAGGAGACCACTGTCCATGTGGTCACTTAATCCTGTACGTTTCAGGTTCCTTGCCAAAACAGCTTGATGGGGACTATGGGTTTTCTAAACAGATTTAGTATGCTGGAAGAAAATGGCAAGATTTATCCTTTGGTTGTATTTTTAAGAGAACTAAGTGTTCTCTGACAAGATGCTAGATAGACAAATGAGTTTTTAGAAATATGGACACCAGCTAGGTGGACTGACAGCGTGGAGACAAGCTGCAGGAATGAGGACTGCTTCATCAAACCAGCAGATCATGAA
The DNA here is from genome assembly GCA_030556225.1 of Cricetiscus sungorus. Classification (NCBI taxonomy): domain Eukaryota; kingdom Metazoa; phylum Chordata; class Mammalia; order Rodentia; family Cricetidae; genus Cricetiscus; species Cricetiscus sungorus. Next base: position 55,438,075 of record JANBXA010000007.1, on the reverse strand, counting down.
CACTATGGAAATGATTCCCATTGAAAGCAAACAGCAGCCTCACAACTCCCTTTTCTGTGAAATAAAACTTGCAAAAATGACCCATAGGCAGCTAATGGAATTTGGAATCAGCAGTTTGGGGAAGAAACTGTTACCACTTAGAATAACTTTATCAAGAAAGTAAATGTATTTACTCAACAGGAGGAAAAGATGAGTACTGTCAAAAGCAAAATTGTGAATTATACAAAGCGTACATACTGCAGAGATCACTGTTAAGTCTGATTGCCATGGAACATTTCTATTTTGATTAAAAAAAATAGTTCACTCTGCTCTATGTCATTCTCAATGTAATATACATTATGTGAGTGACGTGGCAAGTAATCAGAAGTATTCCTATTTGTCTTATAACATTTTAACATCATGAGTTTCATGACATCAAAATCCAAATAAACCTGAGGTATTATATGAGTTGGTAACAGTTTTTCTGCAGGGTTCACTAGAAGGAAAGCTGATGATGATAAAGATGAAGATGGTGTGGGTTGGCTCTATGATATTATCACTTTGAACCTTGGGACAAAAAATGTTAAGGTGCACAATGAATTGGATTCAAACTTATATTTATACAAGAAAGAAAGAAAGAGAGAGAGAGACAGAGAGAGAGAAAGAGAGAGAGAGGGAGGGAGGGAGGGAGGGAGGAAGGAAGGAAGGAAGGAAGGAAGGAAGGAAGGAAGGAAGGAAGGAAGACAAAATGAGAGTATTTGTCTGTGGTATAATCAAACAGCCGTTTTTGGTGAAGCTGATACTTTAGGTTTTCTGTTCATTATATTTCAGGACAGATGGCTTCTCTTTGGTGACTCTTGTAACAGTGCCAGGTAAGAGAACAGCTACCTGACTGTGAATTCAAGCAATTTTATTCTGTGCCTTGAAGCCTTTCTTTCTCTTTTATTCAAATTTTCATTCCTGGGGAATCAAATTTGGAGCTTGTGTCTGCTAGGCAAACACTCAGCCACCAAGCTACATCTCAGCTCTCCCATTGCTTTATTCTCTGGCAAGCCCCTGCTATCCTGGATGTCAATTTAACAAAATTTCCCATCATATGATATGGTTGCCCTTCAGTATATTATTCTATGTCCTGACTCTAAGGAATATTCGTCCATTTCATGTTATTCATTTTACAATTTGTAGATGCCTCAGACCTTCTGACAGCCCCTGTCATCCTCACCAACCCTATGTAACAGCAACAGCTAGCAAATGTCATTTAGAGACTTGTAAAAAGACATTTGCCTGAATGAGGCAAACTATTTGACCTCATATTCAGAATAGACATAAACCAGCCCATTCCCAATAAATTCTAGGGTTAATTGCCAGGATTTCTTTAAGGCTAGATATACTATATAAGCAATCTGTCTGGGAATCTTTGGAACAACCTTAGAGCTATCAAGGTGAGTCAGTTAGTCTTAGGATGGAGCAAGACTGACAACATGGCAAAACCAAAAGAAACAGGTGTCTTGAACCATACATTGACTATTGGACTTTTAAGTCACAACCACCAATATTCCCTTTAGTGAGCAAGTCAGTTTGAGTCATGGTTTTTGTTCATCACAACAGAAAGCAACTTTCTCTGCTCCCGTCATGGTAAGGTATGAATATCACAGATTCACAGGCTCACATAGCCATTCAGCTCACAAATCACAAGGTCTTTGCATTCAAGGATCAATCTTTTCAGCTTTGCAATATTGTCACCTAACAGATTCCCTTCACACTTAGCTCTGATTTAATAAACAATTCATAATACACAACAAAGTAACTATATAAAACAAACTATCTGCTTCATTCAGGTCAGAATACATCTCTTTGTCAATTATTTTGCACATTTTTGCACATTTGACTTGACTCTTCTTTCAGTGTCCTTCTCAAGATGACTTTAGTCATTCCTCAAACCCATTTAATCTGCTTTCCCTCCCCTTCTCTAAGTATATAAATGATACATGTTATAAAAGTTTAAATGACACATAAAGCATAAAGAGAAAATAGTAGACTACCATTCAATATTTGCTCTATTCAGAGTCATCAATTGAAGGGCCTATTTTATCTTCATTCTTAATTTCCATGTCTCTCCTTATCACTATTTTCTTCTAAGAAAAATAAATTTAATGTACAATAGTCATCAGAGTCATTTTATTTCTCTGTTTCAGACTAAGTTAAAATTTTAATCTAGATACACTATTTAGTAAGTATTTACTGTGCCATATACTAGAATAGGGATGGAGACTATCTAATGCTAGGTTATAAGTTATAACATTGACTTTTTTTTACTAATAGCATATAGCATAGAGAGAGGGGAATTCCTATATTTACTTTTAGCAAAAAAAAAAAAAAAAAAATCAAGGTTTAGTCATTGGATTTTTTTTTCCTAAGACATATCCTGCCTTTCACAAGAAAGCCTTGTGAAAATAAAAGTCACAACTACAAAAAATAGGAGCAAAAATCACTTGTTAAATGTATGATAATTCTCATTGCATTTTAAAAAACCAACAAGCTCTAAGTTTTTTAATAATTACAGAGGTCTGCTGCCGGGAACTCCTAACTGCTAATTCCACCTAGGTGGGTCTTTATTTCAAACACATCACAAAGATGAAAAGGAGGTATTGGGAGAATGAAATACCGCAGAGGAGGAGCTGCAATAATAGCCTTTAAGGCCACACAGTGATGTGGGTTCTGTGGCTGCTTTCATGCCAGCTTGTAAAGCAAGACTCCTTCTGGCAACTTCTAGTTGAATCCAGCCCTACAGGTTAAAAACCACAACTAAAAACTAGAGGCATGGAAAGCACACCTGGAATTCACCATAATCCTCCAAGCAATCATCTTTTCCAATGGCATAAATGATAAATGGCAAAGGGTTTTAATCCAGATGGTTCCAAAATTGCCCGCCAGAGTAAATCAATGTCTCTGGATGTGAAGAAAAGTAATGCTTATCCTTGATTGTTGTCAATTCCAGAGTGGCACTTTAAAAGCTTTTAGTCTGACATTTTTACACTACTTTCTTATTCAAGTGATTGTTTTTTCACTTTATAGAGGGAAAGTCCAAAACAAAAGCAAACGGAAGCCTCAGTAAAACAAATCCACTGGAATGTTAGACTTACTATTCTGAAATATGTGAGCATTCTGCAACTCAGGGCAGGGTTGTGCCAGGGTTTTGAGGGACACAGGACAGTATCATAAACAGAGGCTTTTCCATGGTTCCTCTTGTATCACAAAATTGGGTTCCATAGTAGGACATCCTGGTTCATGCATCCAAACTATGATAAATAATACACTACTCTCCTTGCCCCATTTTCTATCTGCATGGGAATCTGCTAATTTCATCTCAACACTATAAAAACTGGCTACACAAATGAGTAAGAATTTCAGTGTTCTAGTGAGGCTTCTAGAAAGGGAACTCCTCTTAGTGAGCCCATTCTCTTGGCCCACAGACATTGCTAAATTCAGGGGCACATGGAAAGCCTGCCAGGGTCAAAAGAGCTGTTTGACTGTGGGGCAGCTTTCATTTTCTTCCCTGAGTTTTGATAAATTTGGACTTTAATCAATTTTATACTTTGGCAAAGACAGCAAAGATGGTTTAAGAAAATATGATCTTTATTGGGAAAGAGTTCCCACCCCCATAAGAGTAAACATATCTCCAAACTTCAGTTTTTAAAATCAACCCCCAATATGATAGGGATTACATATTCAGATTTTTTAAAAGTTAAAGCTACAAGATCTAAAAATGGATCCATGCAAAACTTGGCCAAGTCTATCGAGTAAATCTATGGTAGAGGCTACAATGTAGATTCTGGAATCAGAAAGGTGTGAGTCTAAATCCAAGGAATGCCATATGTTATATCAAACTCATCAATTTAGTAATCTTTGGATACATGTATCTCTAATTTCATTTCATCACTTGATAAAAGACTCAAAATGGAGCCTACCAGATAGGGCTATGAGGATCAGTAAAGGATAAAATGCACATGAAACATTTGGCAAGGCAGTTGAGACATCATAAATTGTATGCTCCTTCAAAGCCCGCGTGTCATTGTGAGGTTAGAGCTGGAGTTGTGGCCTAACTGTTATTTGACAGATATGCTAAAGAGCTATGATATGTTTTTGGCATCAGTTTATCCCTATGCTTCCTTCTCAAAAATGAAATTTATTCTTTGAATAATTGCATAGGGACTTGGGTGCCATTCTAGAAATTAGTTAAGAGTGAACTGAAATGTAATAATTATCTTTACTAAGTTTTTGAAGTAGAAGGAAAAACAAATTATCAAGCTACCAGAAATAAATCTTTCAAGCCAAAAAGTGGTTATGATTTCCCTGTCTACTGTGTATATTTCTTCCACAATTAACTTCTATCACACATAATATCAAATATAACTTATAAAAATCATGGCCACATTTTACTGGTGTCCCCTTTGTGCCAAACACTATGCTCTGTGCTTATAACCTATTATCTATTTGGTCTAATACTCCCACCTTCCTCGTGTCCCACTATACAGATAAGGGGAGTGAGACAGACACCTTAACACTCAAGAAGAGACAGACCTCTCTTTTCCCATTTGTGCCCTGCTCTGCTCTTCTTTACTCCCATGAAATTCTGTGTGCCATGAAAGCAAAATTCATGTTTGCTACTTTGCTTTTTAATCAATTGGGGAGTGAGGATGCACATACCTTGTTTTGACAGCTAAGAAAAACAATTTTATGACAAATTATTTGAGACACATGATTTGTTCATGTGTATCTTCTCAGAGTGTTCTTGTCACAGTTTGCATCTTACAATAACCCCTTCCCCTCTAAGACAGGGTCTCATACAGCTCAGGATGACCTTCAACCTGCTACACAGAATAGGACATTCCCCTGCCTCCAGCTCCCAAGTGTTGGGATTAGAGGTGTCTTTCACCATGCCGGGTTTGTGCTGTCCTAGTGACCAAGCCCACAGTATGCTAAGCAAGCTCTCTACAGGCTAAGCTGCACCCCAGCCCCTTTTGCTATAAATGTAATTGTGAATAACTCATGCTAAATTGTCTTTTGTTTTTATAAATAGAGCTCATCTTTTGTGGGTGGAAAAGATGGAGAAACCATCACCAGATGAGAAGAAATTCACTTTCCTGAGATTGGCACATTGGTTTGTTTCTCTGTAAAGCCATATGAATTGAAACCCAGATACTGCTGCATAATAAAGTCTGGGTTCTGGTGTGTGATTTTTTTTAATATGTCACAATAAAACTCAATATATAATACATATCTCAAGGGTACTTCATAACTATATTTTTCTTGGCAGTAAGGTAGACTCACACTTTTAGGAACCTTCAGTCATGTGTCCCGGGCTTTATAAATGTCAGGGTCTGGCTGCACCATTAAACACAGATGTTCATTTATATCTGCAGTGATTTTTCTGGATTTCCTACCTGAATCATTACTGTTAAAGCCCAGAGGCTTTGCGCTGAACATAGATATTTTACAGACCCCTCCTGGGACACCCATTTGTAGATTAGAAACCAAGTCTCAGGTTACACACCCCAAGTGCCAACCACAACACATTTCCTCTCAGCTCTTTAAGGGGAACTTATTCAGAGAAATGGAAAAATATAGAAAACCTATTTGTGGAAGAAAGTATGGGAGAGAAATGTGTTTGTGCAAAAAATTATATTCTGTAATTCCAAATTTTCCAAGTCTTCCAGAGCAGTCCGAAAGAATCCTGGGAGAGGAGATACAACTTTATAGGCAGTGTGATGGTTCCAATCACCAAAACACTTATTAGAGGAAAGCAGGGGAAAAGCTAAGAGGTCAAGTTTCTTGATGAAATAAAAAGGAATGCATTTTCTTTCTAGAGAGATGCTAAAGCAATTTGCCCTCCTTGAGGATAAAGAGTATTTCTGTCAGCTCTACAGTCTATTAGAAAGAGAGAGTGCACTAAATGTACAAGGTAAACACTTTGCCCAGACAATTAGGGATCAGAAGACAGTAGCTTCTTGCAGGTGAAAGAAAGCGAACATCAACAAGCTAGATACACTTGAAACATTAGATAAAATGTCCTTGCTCTTCCTCTCTATGTATAATATACCATATGACACACTTCAGTTAATTCTGCTTCTCACGTAAACAAACAAACAAAAAGTACATCAAGCTGTTGGTTTCCAAAAGATTTGGGCAGAGGCAAAACAACAGGACAGAAAGGTGTGTGTGGAAAGGAAGACCTTGTTAAGAAATGATACAGTCCAATTCAAGACCAGAAGTTACCATACATTCTGTGACATTCTGTGTGGCTAGGACCTGGAACCAGGGTACCAAACACATCCAGAGATCTACAATCCAGAGATCTACAATCCAGCTTCAGGTAGTTGTTAATGGGAAAGGGAAACTCAAGCAGCCACAAGTTACATAGTGCCCAGGCATACCTTTTGCAGCTGTCCGTCCTGTGGGAATCCTGCCGGGCTCTTTCTTTCCCTATCATCAACAGGCACTGCAAATGCAAATCGCATCAGCTTCTAATCCCAGCCTCACAAAATGCGGAGAGGACCACCATACTGTGTTTTACAATAATCTCTACAATACCAATTATTCACAGCCCCTCAGTTCTGTTCACACAAAAGATTGCAATTTGAATCTTGCCTTACACAGGTTCAGCTGGGTAGGAGCTGGTAACCAGGCGAACAGTCTGTTTTAAGATTTACGGATCGCTTGGGAGAATCAGTTGGGGGGTGGGGATGGATAAACCGCCCTCCACATACCTCGTTTTGGCAGCTAAGAAAAACAATTTTATGACAAAGAGACTTGTTCTTTTCAAAGCTCACCCAACAAATGAAGCTGACAGAATGAAACCCGAGAAACTTTAGCAACCACGGAAAGCAGCCTTCAAGGATCAAGGTGAATAATTCATTCCAAGGGTTCTGTTTCATCTTTTAAGCTATTTTGCTTATTAAAGGGAAATTGGGGAATTTGTGAGAAGCCCAAACACTGACACACAGACTTCTAAAAGCAAGTGAATATTCCAAGCTACAAATATATTTGCCAACCTTATTCGACAACAATTGGCTGTCAGGCCAGGGAACTTACCGAGCACAAAATTAGGGAACAAAGCAGGGAGGAGGCAGGAGGAACTGAAAGCAGCCTCCTCGTTTCCTTGGTGCCAGATTCTCCTGTCTCCTGTCCGGTTCACAGTTGCCTTGATAACTAAGACTCCGGCAGAACTCACTAGCGGAACCTGATGAATTATAAAACAGCCCCTCCTAGACGCTCATATTTTACATCACAGGGGGTGACTGTGCAGCATCCTTGCTGGCTGGGTACATATATTTCCTTGTAACTCATCCTAAAGAACATAACAGCTTCAGAGCCAGTGACAGTAATTGGTGTTTGGGATGTACCAGTACTAGCCAATAAGATGCTTTCCCACCATCCATACTGCACTCTAATTCTCCGCTTGTGTTCCCCTATACCTTGCTAAGGTGGATCCACCCAAACCAGTGGGGAGAAGGCAAAACAGTGAAATGTAGAGAAAAGTCCCTGCATCAGGGCAAACATACACACACACACACACACACACACACACACACACACACACACACACACACCCTGTGCTTTTCAGGGTTAATAAATATTCATAATAGTTTGCTAGAGACCCAGCCCCACATTGGCATAGCCATGTCACAGTGCACTAAATACTTCCACGCTGATGAATCTATCAGTGGCTTTGGAAGACTTCAGAGCCACCAGATACCAGAGATCAGAGAGGCTAAGGGACTTTTGGTGCTTGCTGAACTTAGAGGAGGCAAATAGTCCTAGAGATTGGCAAGTCCATCCTGCTCACTGTGCCTATAGACACTGTGGCAAGAAAGAGAAAAGACTTCCCCAAGTCACAGTTCATAATTGCTAAGAGTGATGGGGAATTTGAACCTAAGCCCAGATCTGATGTCAAGCTACTATGCTATCACCAAAGAACGGAAACCATGAAAAACTGTAAGATATGGAAATGGTAAATGAGTTTATCAAACAAGAATCATGCCTGAGCCTTCATCCTCTCTGAGAAGGTCAATTTGACCTCATTAGCTTCATCAGGTATCAATACCCCTAGAAAGCACATTTGGGATAATAATGACAACTGTCTGTTGTGCACATATACCAGGCAATTTTCTAAATGCTTAACATATATAAATACATTTAATCTTTAGAATGTTCCTATGAAGTAGATTCTAGTGTAGAAAATAAATTTCAGATATAAAAACCAAACAAACAAACAAAAAAAAACACAAGATTCAGAGAGAGTAACCAATCTACACAGGATTATGCATCAGCTACTGGCTGAAATGGAGTCATTTCACAAACTGCCTAGTTCAAAGCCCACACTCTTAACATACTGTCCTACCATAGAAAACATTTGCATTAAACTGTTCAAAACAGATGAAGAATGGATACACTTATTGATGATGATCTTTAGTAGAAATAATAAGATGGCAAGATTGGTCATTAATCGATTTTTTTAAGCTCCGGCTCTGCCAAGTAAATGACTATGTAGTTGTTGTTTTATCTATAGAATGGGTATACTCATGCCTATCTCAAAAAAATCAAGCATAGTACATCAGAAAAATGGTGTCCCATTTACAGCATGTGTACACAGACTGGTAGTATTGTTTCTACCATACTTCTATTATGAATATTTACTTATGACTGTCCTTCTCCCTCAAGTGTCTTTTAAATGTCAGCTGTTCTTTGCCAAGGAGTCTTCCTGGATGTTTCTAAAGTAATGCATGGGGGTGGGGGAGGACCCAGATATGTCTGTTCTCCAGACTGCCAAGCATCACTGGGAGTGCAGGATTTCTAGTAAGAATGGAAGACCACATGGGCCTTTCTCTGCCCTGCACTTAGTTCATCATCTTCTCTCTCTTCTTCACCTCTTCTTTCTACTCCAATCAGCTAAGCCCACTAGCTTCTTTCTACTTCACAACCAGTCAAATGAACTTATCAGTCTAGGATAGGAAAGCATATCAAGAGTATGTTTCCTATCTACTCTGATGTTCACCTGTCTTTTCCATTATTTCAAATGAGCATCTGCCACCAACCCCATTTAAAAAAAAAAAAAACAATGACTATTTGCATGGACCCATTATGTCTTGCCATTAAATCAAGGTATTCCAGGGGAGACAGGCTTCTCTCTTGCCCAACTCCTCTGAAGTCAGCATAAATTATTATTGTTGCCATTAAACTCTGTTATCTTGGGACTAGGAAAATGGCTCAACTGTTAAAGCAATTGCAGAGCAAGTATAAGAATAAGGTTTTGGATTCTCAGAGTCCATGTTGATGCTAGGAGGGTGTGGCAGCCCACCTGCCACTCCAACTCTAGAGATTTCCCCAGAGCAAGCAGGTTAGCTATATCACCTATACCAGTGAGCTCTAGGCTCAGCTGCAAGAATCCACTTCTCCGAATACAGTAGGAAGCAATGAAGACAACTGACAGTAGCCTTAAGCCTCCTCCATATGAATGTACATACATGAGCATACATAAATCACCCCTACACAGTGAGTGCATACATACATGCATGCACACCACTCATATACACATGAGAGGAAAGTAAAAAGGACAAAACTGCTTTCTTTAGGTGAGGTACTGGTACACACCTATTATTCTCAGCAATTGAGAAGTGGACATAGGAATATGACAATTTCAAGACCAACCGGGACTACAGAGCAAGAAGCCTGACAAACTGTAAAAAAGACAAACTGATGTCTTAAAGGTATGAAACTGGCATTCTTTTGTGATTTTAGAGGTAAGTCTTGGGGATATAATGATGCTAGCATGCTGTGTGGTATTTGCAGGTCTACATACGACAGTCCTTCTCAGCTTTCTAATTTTCAGAGAATGACTTTGTGGCCAACTTAAGTTGATCACTCACAGACTACCCTCTCCTTATTTTAAAAATTCTCTAAGTGTGTAAGTAAAATATGCATGACAAAAGTATTCCCCCTCCCCTTTCATGGCCATTCTTAATACTAGGCTCTGTTCATGCAAATATATGTAGAATAATTGAGGGTGTGGGGAGACATAAGAGTCTAAGCTCATAAACAAAGCCAAGTAGAAACACCATGTGTAGCAAAGAGCAGATGACCACTGTGTTTTCAAGAGCAGTGGTTACTTCCTGTGCATGGAAGTTAGCCACCTATTACCTGGAGTAGTTTGGTCCTAATTTTTTTCTGATTTCTTGCCTCTTTGACTAGCTATGATACTCCCAAATCTCAGAAGCTACTCCTTTTCTTTTAAAATTAATTTATTTATTTATTGATTGATTGATTTTCGTGTGTGCATTTCATGGTGCACATGACAAAGACAGGGAATAACCCCAGGGAGTCCACTCTCTCCTTCTTCCATATGGATCCTAGGGGTTAAACTAATGTCATCAGGTTTGGCAGTAAGTGCCTTTACCTGCTTGGCCATCCTGTCAGCCCCCAGAAACCATTTATTTTTTTGTCCATTCTCCCTGTCACTGAGCTTCTCCACTGACACAGCCTATGAAAATTAATAGATGAGCATTTACATCTTCCACTTATTTCTCAGCTTTCACGTGATGCATAATCATACCTTTACACAAATTCAGCTGCAATTACTACCTCATGCCACCAATTACTCTGAGACATAATGAATTATACAGAACCTTAAAATTATGCAAATATGTATGTGTATATAAGGCTTATATATTATTAGTGATGGTGTTAATATTTATTAAATACTTAATATGGGCTGTTGATATGCTAGGCCTCACATTTCTCATTTAACTTTTCTCCCCACATCTTTTGGAAATACACTGTACTAGTAGATAAAAAGACCAAGGGTAAAATGACAAGGTGATCTGTTGACAAATGGTAGGTAGAATAATAATCAAAGGTTAAGACTGCAGAGACTATTTCTTAACTATTATACGCATAGGTTGTAGGAAAGCACGGCAGCAGATAATATACTAGTGTTGTCTACTTTCCCAAATCTATTCTTTCCTTGAGTGACTTAGTGACTTTACTGTCACTGTACCATGAATATTGCTCTTATTGAGGTAAATGATGACATTCACATTAACAAAAAAGTCAATGGCCAATGTGTAGCTATCCCTGTTTATGTGACCTCTGCCAAACACGTGGAAGAATCAATTACCACTTTACTCAATTAATTTTTCTGTTTCTTTTGTTTCTAAGATTCCTTGACTTTTTTCTACACTGTGTTCATTCAGTGTTTAAAATTGTGAGTACACACACACACATATACACACACACAAACACACACACACATGTATATGCAGCACACATACACTTGAGCATGAAGCCCATATTGGTGTATCAGGTGTCCTGTTCTAGCACTTTCTGTCTTATTCCTTTAAGGCAGTGACTCTCACTAAATCTGAAAATGGGCTGGCATCCAGTAAGCCTCAATAATGCTACTGTGTTCAGAGCTGGGGTTATACGTCTATGGGGTCACTCCCAGCCTTTGAACTTGAGTGGTGGGAATTTGAACTTAGATTCTGATGTTTATGTAGGCAGTGCTCATACAACTGAATCATTTTCATAGCACCCATTATCTATTCTTCTAACTATTCATAACTGAGTCTTCTACATCCCTGCCTTTCAAACAGAAAGCTCATCATTAACCCTCCAAGGTTACAGTTAATCCCAAGGCCACATTGTCTAGTGTCAAGGCTCAAATGACATCTGGGCTCTACCCTCTAGACTCTCATATCTAACTACATCCATATCTAAGCATTTCCATTTGATTGTTTTTTTAGATTTGACATGTTTAAAAACAAATTTAGTTTCTTCATAAAATATGCTCTATATTCAGGATGTGCATTTCATGTGTGTAAATGTGTATGCACACATAGAGGCCAAAGGTCAGGTTTGGGTGTTATTCTCCAGAACCATCCACCCTTTTTTTCTTTCCCCCTGAAATGCAGGGTCACTGACCTGGAGCTTGCTGATTAAAGCTAGTCTTGTTGGTCAGCAAGCCCCAGGGATGTACCTGTCTCTCCCTTCCCAGTACTGGAACATCATAACTTATTATTTTACATGGATTCTGAAGGTGAAGCTCAGGTCTTCATGCTTCCATGGGCATACTGTACTATGTCCCAACCCCTCTGTGAACTTTTCAATAAGTAATATAGTCACTTACTCAGATGTGCTTGGTCAAAACCTTAGAGATATTTCTGTCTCATCTCACCTTATACTCCAAGCTTTATTATCAAATGTTGACTTAAAAATATATCTTAAATCTGCCCACCTCACCTGTATTGCCCTCATTTCTACACTATCATCTTCCACAGTTCTTCAGTTCCTTTCTGATTTACTTGCTTTGAATAATACCTTTCTACAATCTCTTTATACCACAAAGTCAGCTCCCATGGAGTCTTCTGGAGCTTCCCATAGTAGATCTCATTTCACTTTGCATTTGCTCTTCCACTTCAGATGGGAGTCAGCTACTGAGTGACGTTATTCCTACTTTGAGGAGAGTGATTGACAGCACAGAATCCTCTATTCCTCCATTTATTTCTACCTTTCCCCCAACCTATGCTGGACTTGCTCTGTGAAGCCAAAGACCTAGCCTCTTTTGTCTATGATTGAATCTCAAACTCTAGACCACAGCCTACCTCATGATACTTACATTTGTGGAGTGAGGGTGTTTGAAGTCCTAAATTTAAAATGTTTTGGTTTAGCTAGGTGTGTGGTGGCACACACCTTTAATATGAGCACTTGGGAGGCACAGGCTGACTGTTCTCTGAGTTTGAGTCAGCTTGGTCTACACAGAGAGTTCTAGAACAGCCAGGGTTACACAGAGAAACCCTGTCTCAAAAAAACCTTTAAAAAAAGGTACTGGTTACAGGTTCCAAAACAATACAGAGAAACCCTGTGTTGAACCCTCCCCCCCAAAAAAGTACTGGTTTATTTTTATTTGTACAAATCACTTTATTTTTATAACAAAAATCTGCATTATGAATTTTCTTAATTGTTAATTTTTATAAGAAAACAACCAGCCCTCACTTGCATTGTTCTGGTTCTTTTGCAGGTATATCATGGTGTGCTTGGCATCTCTTGTGTTTGACTAGACAGAATAATTCCACAAGGATGATTGTTATTAGTTCAATATTGTCCCTCTATTAGTTTTACTCATTTGAAGTCCTTGTTTATGCACAATACCTTGGCATGATTTTATTTTGAAATTCGACTGTTGCAGAGAATCAACTGTTGCAGATAAACCAGTTAAGGTGGAGTCATACTGGAGTAGGGTCGACTCCCAATACTATATGAGTATTCTTAGACATTGGCATGCACACAGCAAGAATACTGAGTAAAAGCTGCACTTAAGATCTTAAAAAAAACTAAGAACTAGTGGGATCCAGGAGAAGATTCTTTACAGAATGTTCCCTATCTCCTTTGGAAGAAAAGGAACAGAGATCACCAGAATCTAGATGACTACAGACCATTGGCATCGAGAGCCATGAGACAACAAACTTTTGTTGTGTTGATTCTCTGACTCCAAGGCACTTGGTTGTAATGTCCTTAAGAAACACACATAAGTCATGCACCAAACTCCTATAAAGTATGAGACACCTGCCCCTCAGAAAAGTCAAGTAAGCTTTGACACAAGGGAATTAGTGGGCTGGGATTTAAAGTAAGATTTGTGTAACTTCAAAGCCCATACATTGTTGCAGTGACTCCTAGATGCTGGTAACCTCTGTGATCCAGAGAAGAAAAAAATGCATAGGCTACAGCATCTCCCAACCCAGAAAATAATATCCTCTCTTATAGAATTATGTGCTTCCTCCTATTTATTTTTCCTTCCTATTGTTTTGGCTATTATCATTTTATTTCTGAAATGGTGGTGAGGATAAACAGTTGATAATCTGTTGAATTGTAAAAGTTTATTTTCTGAAATGCTTTTGATCAATAAAATATGGAATTGTGGGAACAGATGTTCTATTATTCCTGTCATGAAACAAATTAGAGAAAGTTCTTCAATATAGCCAAACTAGGGGATGACAAGAGGAAAGCTGTGTTCTGAGTTAGCTAGAAAACCTCTGTACAAAGTATCACATTAATGGGCACAATGCCTTATTAGCACTAAATTAATTTAGTGTGGTCCCATATAAAGAATATAACTGAAATTAATAACATTCATTAACTTAGACATTGCCTACTAATGACATCACCCCTTATTAGAAAAGCTTTTCTGTATAAAAAAAAATATCTTGACTTGCTTTTGACCTGATCCAGTTTCTTTTGGGTTCAGGACCTGCGGGTGTGTGCAAATATCTAAGGATTAAATGAGATCACTTCTGCTAAGTATCAAGAACACCATAAAAGCTCTTAGTAATGCTAATTCTCTTCAAGGGAAGAGGTAAAGCTTTATGCCTCCAGAAGGGAAGTGGCTTTAGGATTAAAAAGATTCAGAGCAACTGGGTAATTTTAGTGTCATTGGTCAGCGACCCTGGAGAATGGAAATGAACTCTTTGTCTGAGCATTCAGAAATCTATAGACTGTCTATAAAATAAGACTAGACTTATTCTTAGGCATTCATGCTCATTAAATACACATATTTATAGAAATGACTATATATAGATCATATATCACTAGTACATATTTCACTGGGGTGTATGTGTGTTCTCTTTAGTTTCTGACAGATGAAGATGAAAAACCCTCTAAACATAAGAGCTTATTTTCTTCATTTCAACATTATTTGACCCATCCATTGCCCTAAGATCTTTAGTGAAAACAAATTTCAGTGTATTTCTTTGCCCAAGTTGTATCTCAGATTCCCAGTCAGTGAAAGAAACTTGCGTTATGCCATGATTATTTACAGAGAGCCCACTACTATATCCCTGACACTACAGGATAAAACTAATGACAGCAAAACAATGTAGTCAAGGTCAGATTCTTCTCAGCCCCAAGAGGCACCATTTCAGGAAATAATGAATGGACAACAGGTAACTGTATAGCTGCATAACACATCATAACGACTTTACTGCAGTCTAGGGCAGTGCAGGACTGCTAGGCCATTACAACTTCTTAGAAAATGAGATAACTCTCTCTCAAATCTCTGTGTGTGTGTGTGTGTGTGTGTGAGAGAGAGAGAGAGAGAGAGAGAGAGAGAGAGAGAGAGAGAGAGAGAGAGAGGATGAGAGAGAGAGAGAGATGTTGTATATGTGTTGTGTGGTGTATGCGTATCAATATATGGAGGGCACACCCATGTAGAAACCAGAATAAGCCATCTGGTATTTTGTTTTTTGCTTAGTGTTTTCCTTTCTGCTTATCCCCTGGAGACAAGGTCTCTCAGTGAGCTGGAAGCTGGGCATACATAACTATGTTCAGTTTTTAATATGGGTGGTGAAAATTTGAGCTCAGATGCTTACAGAGCAAGCACCATATCCACTAGGCAATGTCTTTGTACTGAGTCTTAAATGGACATGGATGACTACAATGGCCTGAATGTATATAACCTACAAAACTCATGTGTTGAAGACTTAACTCCAATGTCACAGTAGTAGGGTCTATTAAAGAATGATCAAAGAAGGCTCATAGATGAATTCATGTCTGCGTTGGAGTGTGGATTGATGACCACAAGAATGGCTGTGCTACAAAAGCCAGCTGGGCACTCTTTTACCAAGTGCTATCTTCTTCACTTTAGGACACAACAGGAATGCCACACCTGGACCCATACACTCTAGAACCTTAAGAAAAAAAAATCTTTTTTTTTTTTAAAAAAAAAAAAGATTATCTAGTCTCTGGTATTAGTATTATCAATAATTAAATGGCCTAACACAGATGAGGGAAAAACCTGTTCAAAAGATCTGGGGAGAGGGGCTTGATCAACAGACTCTGGAGAAGTGAAACTTTTATTGGTTTAGCACTCAGTAATCTAACACTGAGTGATGAAAACCAAACTAAATTAAACCAAACCAAACTTACCAACCAACCAACCAAACAAACAAACAAACAAACAAACAAAAAATCTTAACTTAAGAGTTTAGGAATATTTAAAAAAAAAAGTAATTCATTTCCATGAACTTCTTCAATGCAAGGACAACTGGAACAGAAAATTCATATGCTTTATAGCTAGATAGATCTGATTAATGTAAGTGACCTTTGCAGGTTGCTTAATGTCCCTGGATTGAACTCTACGTTCTTGTCTATAAAATGAGCATAATACTAGGTATCTTATTTTGCTCTTATATTCTTACGAAATTAAAAATATAAAGCATTTTGCTTCCTTTCTGCTCAAACAAAAATATTCCTGAATAAATGTCAATGCATGTGTGAATAATGCTTGTGGCCCTATAAAGAGCCTGTGCCATTCTGGCCAATTCTAGTTTCTTATTATGATGTATATATTTGCTTTATCCCTAGCCCAGTGGGCTCAAAGCTTGGTCAATGTCATCATTTAAAGCCATTCTGAGCACACACACACATTATTTAAAATTTTATATGTATAAATTAGAGTTTGTTCAACAAGATAGGGTGTGGACACAATAAAAGTATATCTAGAGCTTTAAAGGCTAACATAAAAAAATGAGTAAGAAGGCAAAGTCCTGTGTGCCCCTGGGGTACACATAACCACTGCTCCGAAACAATCAAAGATTTCTGACAGGAAAAACCCAGTTTCCTGTAGTCATAAAGTACCAGGTAGCTCAAATAAAACATTAAAGAAATATCTATCAGCTAATGAGAGTGAAATAGAAAGAAAAAACCCTAACCAGGTAGCTTATTAAAGCCTCTCTATATCTGAATTAATTATCCTTAAGTGTGAGCATGGAAGTAGAAGCCAAAGGCAACCTCAGATGTCAATCTACAGATACCATCACCTTAATTTCTTGTTGTTGTTATTGCACTGTGGTTTTTTATTTTATACTTCTCTCTCTCTCTCTCTCTCTCTCTCTCTCTCTCTCTCTCTCTCTCTCTCTCTCTCTCTCTGTCTGTCTGTCTCCCTCTTGATTGAGTCTCTCATGGGCCTAGAGCTTCCCATGTAGGCTAGGTTGACCAGTTAGCAATCCTTAGGGACTTGCTATCTCTGCCTCCCCAGAGCCAAGATAACAAATGCATGTTCAGCTTTTTAAAATGAGGGTTCTGAGGATCAAACTGAGGTAATCTGGCTGAGGCATCTTCCTAACTCCGAAAAACCAATTATTTTTCAAAATTTAAAATAATTTTTACTTGTAATAAAAGAAAAATAAGCAACCAAATTAAAACTGTCTCGCTTTCCAAAAGTCAGTGGTAAATAGAAAAGTAATATCCTTTTTTTTTTTTTTTTCTAAACAGGGCTAATAATAGTGGTGGTAATTTGCTGAGCTTTGGTAAGGGTCAGGTATTATGCTGATCATTTTTATGTATTCTATTTGGACTTTACAATAATCAGAACACCACAATCGTAGAGGGCATTAGACACATTTTATGTACTACAGACAATGGCCTATATACCAAATCTGTTTCACAGTCTAACATGATACCATCCACAAGTCTCCATCAATTTTCACAATTTTTAAATGGCTGGGAAAGAAGATCAAAATTACAATAATGTATTATAGCATATGGAAACTGCATGGCATTCCAATGTTAGTGCTCATAGATAAAGCTTTCCAGAAGCATATACATGCCTATTCATTTATGTATTACCTTTGGCTGCTTTCCCACTACAATGACAGGGTTCGCTATTTCAACAATAAAAGTATGCCATGTAAGACTTAAAACACTTAGTTCTGGTCCTTCAAAAAAAGGGGTTTGTTGACTGGTGTATGTGAATGGAGTCTCTTGAAATCATGCAGGTTGTAGCTTGCATGGTTACAAGTCATATTCACAGCAACTTTTTTTTTTTTTAATGGAGTATCAAAGAGGTTAAGTGACTTGTTCCTATACTTAGAAAACAGCTGAGGCAGTAGTTTGTAGAAGCCCTTGATCAGCCCTTTTTACTTCTGTCTACATAAATTGGGCAGTCACACCAAATACAACTTCCTCGCTGTCTGCTGTCTTCTCTGCTCTCATACTTTGATTTTAATGTAACCTTAGCTCAGGCCAAGGTAAGGTAGGGAACAGCTCAATGAAACAGCAGCAGGATTCACTCATCCATAACACCTTTCATCACACCTCCTCAGGTCTCTCAAGTACACATTTGGTTCTGGAGTACAAGGTTCTGCCATCTCCAGCTGAGGAGAAAGTGATGGGAGGACAAGGGATGCTACCCTGGAAGCCTCATTATTGGCTCTTTGCCTACAGAAACTCAACCAGCTTATCTTCTTTTCCAAAGAGCTGCAAACTTCTACTGGCTCAGCTAGTTCTTCCCAGGCCCTCTAACAAGCTGCTCTGCCCAGCTGAGATGAGAAGCTGATAGGCGAGGCTCTTCATTCGCTTGTGTACCCCAGAGAATAGCTTCCTTTCTTCCCAATTCTCATTTGACTAGAGCCTCCTGGAGTCTCTCAAGCACTCCTGGATTGTCATCAGCTTACTGTAGACTGTAAATTACAATGGCATTTTCCTGTCCATACATGGAATATAATTTATAACCCAGTTACAGCTAGAGCATCATTTCTGAGCAAGCACAACTAAGCCTGGCAGGTCATCAATTACATAACACTGTAAGATCAGGTTTCACATATGTTAAGCTTAGTGAATCCTTCCAGCAAATGGGGTTTATTATTTCCATTTTAGAGAGGATGACACTGAGACGCCTGAAGGATTAAGCAGTATGCACCTGGAGAGTGGAGGGCTCCAGCTTAAACCTTGAGCTCTCTGACTCCTCAGTGTCTTCTACATTGGTAAAGGAATTTGCTGTAAAGACATTTTGTTGCCATGACAGTCATTGAAAAAGAAAAGAAAGGAAGGGAGGAAGGAAGAAAGGAGAGAAGGGGAAGGAGGAAGGAAGGAAAGAAGGAAGGAAGGGAAGAAGGAAGGAAAGAAGGAAGGAAAGAAGAAGATTGGATAATACTATAGTATTATCAATTTCAACCATGGGAAACATTTAAACAAATTAGTAAGTCATATAAGCAATATAATCTTCCGCAAATTTATCTGTGAAATGGGAGCAACAACATGCCTGCCTTGCAGAGCTGTGAGAATTAAAGAACACAGGCATCCTATTTATATGAATGTTTAACAGAGGAAGTCTAAACCAACAGAAACTAGGTTGGGGGGAGCACAGGGTTGGGAGCCAATGAGGAATTAGTAATAGGTGTGAAGCTTATCTGGGAAATGATGGAAATGCTCTAAAACTGATTGTGGTGATGGTTATATAACTCAGGATATATTTTTTGAAGATCACTGAACTCCATGCTTTGGAATTATATATACAACATGTGAAGTCATGACTAACATAGATAAAGCACTGAGCACAATGCCTTGCACAGAACAAGAGCTTTGTCGGTGCTGGTTTCTGTCATAGCGATCCTGAGCCACAGACCAGCACTTGGCCAAACTGATGTACTTCCCTTCCAGAGGTTAAAAGTAGACCTGCCCTGGAAATTAGGTGTGGCCCTGTGTTGTGTGAGCTCTGGTCAAGGGAATGTGAGTTCTGGCCCACAGAAAAGAACAGATCTTTCCCACGGAAACATTACTCTCCCAAGCCTTCAGGTTCTCTTTCTTCCCCACCTGATTCATGCAAATCAGTCCTTTGCCCTTAGAAATCAAATGCTAGAGATGGAGGAGGTATAAGGAAGAAGGAAGGAAGGAAGGAAGGAAGGAAGGAAGGAAGGAAGGAAGGAAGAAAGGAAGGAAGGAAGGAAACCAACCAAAACATTTCCTAAATTATTAGCCAAAGAATTAGTTTCAGGTTTTAGACTGTGAGAAAGAAGTTTCTATTTCATTCAAATCATTGTTCTATTAGGAACGCTGCAGCTAATACATTACTGTTAGTTTTAAGCCTTCCAGTCTGAGGGCAGATGTCTACCACTGGCATATGACTGACACAGACTGTGGGTTGGCTGACCTTGCTGGGTTGTGGGTCCTGAGTATATAACATAAATGATGTCTGAATAATTTAATTATGATTTTACTGGTGAAGGGTTGTCACTGGACATTTCTGAGACAATATGAGACTTTAAACTACTTGTGTTAATCTGGGGGACTGAGTCCTCATTTTGCTCTCTGGGCCCTTCTGGAAAGGCTAAATGAACATCAGGCATCAAGCCATCAGACTGAGCAGCAGCAGTGGTTGGTGGGGTGTGGTGGCAACAGGCAGCCTGAGCCTGCTGCTCCAAGCTTCTCTTCTGTTCTCCTTCATGGAGAACCCTGCATGCTGAGCTCTTCCCCTGGCTAAAAGGGAAAACAATACAAATTAAAGGCTCTACCCAGTTTAGGTATGTATGGCCCTTGCTGAGTGCTCTCTCAACTCTTCTCTAAATAAGGAAGGCTATTAATCCCTTCCAGCGAAGAATGCCAAAATATTTGCTACTGTCTTTTATTATGAGCATTTGCTGTCAAAAGGAAGAAATCTGAGTCATTCTTAGAGGGGGTGAACAGAGGACATGCAGCCCAAACCAAAAGATGACAGAATAAGGCGTATCAATCACCTGGGTGGGTTTTTTGGGTTTATGAGTCCATTCCCTTAAGTGTGTCAAATTGGACCAAGGCCTGTGAGGAACACGGGGAAAGCAGAGGTAAAGGAAGGTGGGGGTACATTAAGATCTTATAAAGCAAATAAAAACACTAATAACTCCTGACTACTTACTGTGAAGTTCTTTTACAAGGCTTAAATTTTGACAAGCCTATCACCTACATATTATAATAATGAGCTCCACTTTGGTATGAAAACTGAGGCATGGAAGGCTGAATGAAGCTGCATCCCTTTGGTCACATGGGTAGCAAATAATAAGAGTTGGGCCTGGACCTGGATCTAGACCTGAGTGACACTAAAGGACTAATTATCAAAGACATTTATGTAATACATTATCAAGGTGAATGGAGAATCCAGCATACCTGTAGTGTGCCCAAACTCAATAGCCTTTCCTTGAGGAAGTCCATATCCTACAAGGTGGCAGGCATATTAAGTGGCCAAAGGAATAAAAATTCATACTAGGAAAGAGAAAGAGGCCAGTGAGGTGGCTTAATGGGTAAAGGTGCTAACCACTAAGTTTGATAACCTGAGTTCAATTCCTGGACCCCACATGGTAGAAAGAGAACTGATACCTGAAAGTTGTTTGGATCTCAACATATGTACCAAAGACAGATCCCTACAGATCACCAGTGAGCCAGGTTAACCAAAATGGTAAGCTTTGAGCTATAAGTAGTGACCCCGCATCACCCACCCACATATCTACCCAACACACACACACACACACACACACACACACACACTACACACACACACCCCCACACACATACTTTTTCTTCTATTAATAAAATGAAGGTTTTTAAAAAAGAAAGGCCCCTGTCCTAGGCTTAGAAACTGGCCTGCCTGGGCATGAGTCATAATCCATTCATTGACTTAGACTCACAGACTTTGAGAATGAGATCATTTCAGGTAGAAATATGACATCCAGATAAAAAATGTAAAATACCTTTGTGAAAACACCTTCCCTTCCTCAGCACATCAGAAAGGAAGAAGAAAAAAATCAGGATGTCTCACTTCCTTCTATTTGCCAGGAAGTTTCTTTTTTCTTTTCCATATCATGACCCCATTGTTCTCCATTGCTCCTCAGTATGCTCTTTTTAAGCCAGATGAGGCAGCAACATTTTCAAGTGAGTTCTGTAGCCCAGGGGACTGGCTTCATACTACATAAACAATGAACACTTCAGCAACCAGGAAATCAGGTGGGAAGCAGCTGAAAGTCTACTCTGTGATAAAGGTTGGGATGTCACCAGGGTTCACTTGATGTGCCACCACGCTCACTTCTTCTTAAAGTAAAACTGGGCCCAATAAGGAAGCAGTCAGAAAGCAGTGACAAAGAGTTCATGGAAATATACTGTGACCTTCTCTCCTCTCTCTGTCACTAAAATGGATATGAGCTTTGTTTCACTACCTATAAAACAGAGAACTTTCAGGTGCCGCTATCCTCCTCTCTTTGAGTCTATCATCCATCCATGCAAAGCTTAGTTTAAAGGAGACTGAAGGGGAGTCAATTCTCTGTTGAAGGGTTATGAAACTTACATACTGGGAATCTTTAACAATGTAATGAAGTATTTCTATATGCCCGATTCCGAGTCAGGCTCCAGCAAAACAAATACAGGGTCTAAGCCCCTGCTCTGAAGAGTTCTTGGCCTTCTAGGAGAGAGATAGATACACACAGTGGAGGAACGGCTACAGCCATAAACACAGAAGAATGTGCAGGAGATGATCAGTGAGAGAAAGAATATGGGGAAAGAAGGCTGTCTGCAGTTCAGTAAAGGAGACCCTTTTGTTTCCTATCCCTAGGTCTGGGAGGAGAGTGTGGGTTGTTAACCATGCAGAAACGGGTGAGATGTGGTCTGGATGGAGAGAGCAAGATGAATGTAAACAACCCACAGTGACATAAAGTAATCTGAAGTCTGTAGTCATGGCAGATGCTTTAACCCAAAGGCCAATCAACTCTGAGGAAAGAAATGAGAGGCAAGTCTTTGTAGCAAGAAGGTGGATCATCTGCCCCAGCAAAGGTCATGGGACTCTGTGCAGCAGCCAGAGAAGCTTCTGAAAGATGCTCAGCAGTGTGAACATGATTTGGTTAGCACTTTCACAGATCACCTTGGTAACCATGTGGAGGATGGACTGGAGGTGTTAGAGAGAACAGTGAGGGGGTGGATACAGCAGGCCAGGTGGGAGGGACGAGGCCTGGTCTTAAGCAGCACCAGTGTGGATGTAATGAGGGGACAGATGTTCCAATGGGGAAAAATTGGGGTGGAGGTAAAGAGAACTGGGTTCTGCTCCCAGCTTTTGTACACTAGCCTTGTATGACCGAAGAGAAGCACTTCCTTTCCTAGATCTTCCTTCTCAACTTGTCAGGTAAAAGAGAAATATGTACTACTACATGAATTTGGTTACTACTTTTCATTCACCAAACAGGGCAGTCAGTCAGGGAATGCTCTAATTCCTTGATTTATACTATTGGAATATATATTGATTGCTATCCAAGAAAACAAATACCTTGAAGTATGTAAGCACTTTCTGATCATGTGCCTTGTAATATGACAGAGCTATGATGAACTATAGTGGCTGAGACATGGCCCAGAAAGGAAATGAAGCCACCTGTCATCAGTTCAAGTCAACTAAAACTGAGAAGGGGCTCTTTGTGGAAGATTGCAGTTATGTCTGCTTGGGAGAGGACACAGGGATATAGGACATGGCTCCTAGCATAAAGAGACTTCTTAGTCGCAAATGGAAGAAAAGCATTGTTACTACTAGGGAGATACAAAGGATTGTGGGAATTCAGAAATTAAAAGAGAACTTTATTCAAGTGTAAAAGAATAAACCCACCTTTGCTTTTTGCCACAGCAAACTGACATATGGATACTTTTCTGCCATTCACACCTGTTAAGAGTCACTTATTCTAAAGAAGCATTTTTCCAAGTGTAAGGCTTTAGACTAGGCATTCCATGTAAGAATCAACATGTTCTTTATCCTCCAAACAATCAGCTAAGCAAATAGTAATAACATAGGGACTGAGACAAGAAGTAAAGAAATCTGAATTCTAGACTTACTATCTAACAAGCTATAGTACCTTGAACAGTACCTAGATACAACTGGTGCCCAGCAAATGCCTAACTAAAGTGAAAAAAAAATGTTAAAGGAAAGTGTCAAAACAAAACAAACACACACACACACTTCAAATTTAATTAACTAAAGAATACATTTAAGAAAACTTATTTTAATATAAGCAGTCATGAAGAATTCACCAATACACTGGCTTGTAATACAAATTCCTGCAAGGCTTTAAAAGACATACCCACACTCCCAATGTCTCGGAAAGCTGATGGCATTCAACTTGCTTTAGAAGGGATTTGGTTGGCCAGACCAGTTATCTTTAAGCCAAGGTGAGCTCAGTGTTTGGTGGTTTCCTTAATTTTCATTCCTTAAAATACAGGAAACTACTTTGATTTTCAGCATCAAATCTGAAAAGGCCATACTTAGCGAAGGCATTGCTTAGAAAGACACGGCATGTCTTGTGAAGAAGGCAGAGACGGTTCTACTAGGGACCTGCTGGACAAGGTTGCTGACTTGGAAAGTGAGATAATGTGTACAAAAGGCTTGGAAACAGATTGACATTGAGTTAACAATGCAGGTGGGATTTTAAAACTAAAAGGACATGAACTGAATTGTGATGCATTTCATGAACAAAGGGGCCGCGGGTATTGAAGTCTCAGTTGGAAAATACTATAAATGAATACTTGAAAAGTCTTTTACTACTAAGAACCAATCATATGAGCTTTGGAATAGAGCTGTCCCTGGGATTGTGAACCTTACTACAGCCAGCTAAAACAGACATTTCTTCTGGAGGCTTTAGGTTACAAGTTGATGTGGTTGTGGTCCAGGCTCTGTAATTCATTCCTTGTTACTGTCCTTGACAATCACTCTACCTCGTTTAAGCATGAGAACTGTCTATAAAGTATGCCAATAATGGAACTTGTTATATGGAGAGGCAGTGGGGTAATAGATGTAAATGGCTTAGTACAGTGCTGGGCACACAATGAGCAACTATTACAAATATAATTA
This sequence comes from Cricetiscus sungorus, assembly GCA_030556225.1. NCBI lineage: Eukaryota > Metazoa > Chordata > Mammalia > Rodentia > Cricetidae > Cricetiscus > Cricetiscus sungorus. Next base: position 55,413,426 of record JANBXA010000007.1, on the reverse strand, counting down.
GTTTTGCTGAAAGAGAAATGTTCTTTCCAAAATTGGCCAGAAATCATTTCAGACATGTATAAGGCTGGAAAAAAAATGTATGGATGATGAATTTGCAGAAAAGAGAGTGGGTGTTTGGTTCATTTTAATATAATTATAATGTGCTGAACGTTGCAAAATCTGCTGTCAATCACAAGCCATTCTTTATAGTAAAATTATTCTGTGAGTGAACTTGGACCATATGTACAAGGTTTTACTAAATATGTGCCATCAGGGAGCAGGGTCTCTTCTGAATGCTAGTTGATAATAGAAAGCCCTATCCTGGAAGGACTTAACGAACCACCACTTATGACTATAAACTCTGAATAAACAAGTTCTCAACCTCAGTGTCCATGTCTGTATAATATGGATAATCATCACACTTATAATTCACATGGTTTTAGAAGAGATTCATGAGATGACGTTTCCTTAGTCCTTGCTGAACTTTTGAGACTTTACTAAACTAAAACCCCCTTAGCACATCCTATGTAATCTCCTAGTGATGTAGCTGCAAAGCCAGGCTCTCCAGCCAAGAGTTCAGAATCAGCCAAGTGCAATCAGATGACCTGAGACAAGTGGAGAGCAGCTAAAGGATACCTCCAAACATCAGCTGTTCCTCCTGAACTCAAGATAGTTAGGTCTTTGACTAGGGATATATGGATTTCAAGGGGAGATGCAGTAGAAGCAGGAAATCATTTTGAATACATTCTAATATCAGAAATTCTGAGTACTGTGGCCAAGCTACAACTTCCCAAAGCTTACCAAATCACTATGAGTGTCTGTCTAGAGCAGACATCACTAGGATTACAATAAAAGGCAGACAGGGACAGAGAGATAGAAGCCCAAATATACCACAGAAACAGAATAGTACCCAAATCAAAAAAAAAAAAAAGAAGAAGAAGAAGAAAAAAAAGAAAAGAAAAGAAAAAAAGAAAAAGAAAACAAAACAAAAAACAAAACAAGGCACATCACTCAGTTATGATCCAAGCAGGCCCTAAAGACTCAGAGGCAGCATTAAAAGAGAAAGTCTAAAAAGGAGCAGCAGAGGACTTGTGTGTGTGTGTGTGTGTGTGTGTGTGTGTGTGTGTGTGTGTGTGTGTGTGTAATCACATGAATGCACATGTATAAATGTTAGACATAAATTTTATGTCTTTGACAAATGATTTCCAGGTTTCTGTAGCTCTATGAATCAGAGCTAAAGGATCTAAAATAATTTACTTTCTCTTATAAAAAGGGAGATATGTAACTTCACAGCCTGATTTCATCTTCAAAATTATACAGAGTTGAAAATGTTTCTTAGCAGTAGAAGGCTTGCCTAACATGTGTTGACCCCTAGAAGTTCCACAAACAAGCAAAAAAAAAAGCCACAATATAAATTTACACTGGACTACTGTGCATTTGTAAGACAAGAGGCTTTCTACATAGTGTCATAAAAGACCTTTAAGACATATTATTAAATGAAAAACAGTACACAGTGTAATCTTTTAATATAGAGGGGCTAAAAACTGTCTATCACACACACATACACATGCATGCACGCACGCGCGCACACACACACACACACACACACACACACACAGGATATGCTGCCTTTGCACAGGATATCTCAGGAGAAGGCTCCCCTGCTCTAAAGAAAAATAGTGGTTACCTACATGAAGTGAATGAAGAATAAAACTCCATAATCTTATAAAAGCAAATATTTAAAATTTGCAATTAAACTGGATTATTAATTATTACTTTTACCATGAAATTGTTTTGTTTTTCTTTGTGGCATTAGGAATTATACCAAGGATCTCATGCATGTTAGGCAAATGCTCTATCATTGAGATATATCCCAAGCCTTATGAAGTTAAGGGATAAATGACATTATGCCTAGTATGTAAATATTCAATACATATTTTTGGAAATTATTTTTTTACTGCACAAAGGCCAGAGAACTGCTGCTGGGCTCACACTGAGGTTTAAGGAACAGACACACTAAGAGGACTTTCTGATTCCCTCCTAGGTCACTCCACCAGAAATTCCCAGGGACCCCGGGAAAATGTGAAGCCAAAAATAACGGTGGAGCCTTGTGCCCAGCAACCCAAGAATAAAGGGAAGGATGATAATTCCCATGTTGAACCTGGTTGAACCATGACTCCAAGAGCTAAAAATTATTTTAAAATAAGAATGCCACAGGAAAAAAATTAAAATGATGATGGGAGCCAATAAAATGTCCTTTTGTTTTGTTTTGTTTTGTTTTAAACTACTGTGCATTTTCAGGGGCTTCTATGCCTTTAAAACATATTTTGATAAAGTAATTGAAGAATGACACAGTGTATTGAGAATTACTAAAAACAAAACAAAAACCCTATATGAATAAAACCTCTTACCATTACACAATGGGATATACCTTTTGTTGCTTAGAAGATTTAATAATCAGATTTAAAAGTTAAGAAATTACAATGATTCCTGAGTATTTAGGTATTGTAATCCAAACAATTGCTTTCATATTCCTGTTTTACCTAGAGTTATGGTAAGTAGTTGGTAAAGATTAATTCTTTTAGTTCTTTTAGAATTAAAACACATTTTTTTCTTTTAATTGCAGAAAAGTACCATTTAGGTCACTTCAGGAGGACTAGTACACAATGGGTGTCTGGTCTTTGTTAGGTGTGACTGTCTTTCAGTGCTCTATAAAAGGAGCAAGCAGGAGGCTCATTTGATTAGCTACCATATTGTCAAGTATTGTTAAAATTTTCAGCTTAAAGAGCAGACAGGTCTGAGCGCAATTTCTGTCAATCATTAGTTGAGTAACTTTGGGTATGTTACTTGTTTCTGTTGAACTTCAGTTTTCTCAATGGCAAAGTCAGAATAAATAGAATCCTATCTAATATGGATGCCATGAAGATCAGAATGCATTGAAGATTCAGACAATGCTTGGAACATGCTTAGACAATGCTTAGACATTTAGTTAATGTCAGCTTCTACCTCTACTGCCTATCTCTTCACTGATCCATTCTAGTCTCTTTAGAGAGCAATTATGCTAGGCCAATATTTGAATCAGATAAAGAAAACCAGGAAGAGGAAGACACAGTGTTTGTGCACAAAAGTCTTCTTGGACCCAAATGGGGAATGAAACAAAAAAGGCAATATGGTACTGGGAATACTATAACAGAAGTCTGTGCAAATACTCAGGAACATAACGGGTATTGGTAAGTCTGCCCCAAGGATAGTACAGGGCTTTGTGGGTTGCTTATGTTCAACACAGGGCTTGGCAGGTATGTATTAGAGACCTTTTGGGGAAAAGCACCAGATGGTCACAGACATGGGGAATAACAGGCTTCTTGAAGAGGGGTGAATGCCTATACAGCTGGGTCTTAGCAGGTCAGTGAGCCAGGCTACAAGCAGGGCCAGGAGTCACGTCACACAGGGCCATGTGCACAAGGAAGTTTAGGTGATTTGGTGTGTTTAACAAGTCAACTTGAAAACAAGGGACCATCCTTGGAGAAGATTGATTCTCTTTTAATAGTCATTAATGGTTTATAGCTCTTTATTTAGGGGTGGGGTCTTGTGAGATTTCTCACATCCACATTGGGTGTCAACAAGTGGTGTCATTGTGCAGGTCTTACTTAGGACACCATATTGTTACACCATGGTGTAACTCCCTGTCATCTATAGAAGACACTATATCCTTTTTAATACAATCAAATCTGAGGGTAAAGGTCCTTATGACAAGGTAGAATTCACAGTTACTTATTCACATTAGTTCATTTTTAAAAAAAAACTAAACAAAACATGCAATTAAAAAATTTACAGGTCTCCTGACAATAAACTCCTTGTGGATAAAACAAGACTCAAAAGCTTATAAAAACATGTGCATTCTTGAAAAATTATGTCTACTGCCTCAAAAAGCAAAGGGAGGCAGGTTTGCAGCCATTGTATATACCTAATTTTTAACAATTTTTAAAAGCCAACAAAATTTCAATTTACAACTCTTTGAAAACTACTTAATCCTCTATTCCATGTCAGGTGTTACTCTAGGCACAGAGGCTACAGAAGTTCTTGCATCTAGCACTGAAAAGAGTACATTTCTCTTAATGGACATGTTGAAGATGTGGCTGGGTGAACACTCAGCAAGGATGTTATAAAAAGAATCCAGTGTGTGAGATGGCGATGATCTAGACCTATTCCTCAGCCTACAAATCTCCAGCTTTCCTTCTTGCCACCCCTAACTCCACTTCCACAATCCTCTAGAGAACAGATCCTGGCTGAAGGGCTGTCAGGAAGTTATTACACTATTTGCATATGATAGGCTATTTTGAGCTGCAATGCCAGGCAAGCACGAAGAAGCATGATCAATGAAGAAGAGGCAGACACAGCCTAAGATGTGTCATGAGCTGTATTGTATATTGCTGTGGACAACTGGGGCTCTTTCTCTCTTGCACCTTTGAGTAGTATACATCATGCAATTCAGAATTTCCTATTCCAGGGATGAGGAGGAGAGCTACTATGCTTATATCCTCCAGTCCCATCCCCTCCCTGCTTATTATAAGAGTTGCCACACAGGGAGCTGACTCCCTTGTACTTCCAGTTTGTGCATACCAAGGTGGTGAGTGGAGTCTTGGGTAGACAGGAGTGACAGGTGTGGCAACTGCAGCAAAGCAATTGTCTGGTTAGACCTATGTGATGCTGGTTGCTGCAGAAATGTCTTGAGTTAGTTTGGCAGAAAAATACGCAAGGCTGAAGGTTAGAGATGACACCACAGTTAAGATCTCTAATCCACATGGAAGTATGGTAACTATTACATAGAGTCACAAATGTATATAAAGTGCATACATACAACCCTCAAAGCTAACATGATATAGATCATATTTTCACTTCAGTTTTAAATACAGTAAAATAGCCTTTTAGAATCTAGTGGTATGCCTGAGGTTATCCATAAAATGCAGACAGAAAACAGGGCTGACATTCCAGCTGCCAAGTCATTTGTGTCCAAATGTTTCCTCGATAGAAGACACAAGTAGCAATCACTTGTTCTTAGGATTTCCTTGCTTTGCATCTGTTTTTCACCAGAGTATGAGTCTAAAAGGCAGAAACTGCCACATACATCCAGTATCTAGCACTGTGTAGTATATGGCAAGCTAAGTACCTTTGTGACTAGTTGAATACCTTCCTTCATAGGATGAGGGATTCTAATGAAATGGAAGTTTCCAGAAGGCAGAGAATATTAGAAAAAAATGCTGGTTTTATATCAGGAGGCCTGGCCTATTTGTTATATGTCATTGAACAAATTATGTACTAATTTCTATAGCTATGGGCTTATTGTCTGTGAAAAAGAGTGACATTAATTCTATTCTATCAGAGACTGTTCTGAAGATTATAAACAATGTAAAAACATTCATTATTAGATTTGGCTCATAGGAAACATGTGATAACAGCTATTATTCATTATTGGAAACTCTATGATCTTAGCAGTTACACTGCATTCAAAGATAGATGCAAAACACTTTTGCAATATCCACTGTGGCATCGGAAAACCTGTGATACACAAACCACCCCTAATGAAAGGAGTATTTCCAGAACCTACCCGATGCTCATTAATTATCTGTGAATATTGAAACAGTAAGTCACATTTGCATCAGTAGCCTGTGTGCTGAGAACCAATGAATATGTTATAAATCACTCACCAAATATCTGATAGGGAAAGAATACCAGTGAGGAAATGAAGAAATGGCTATGTACTATGAAAGGTGTGAGCACTCCCCTCCTCTCCCACCAGAAAAAAAAAGAAAGACAAGATCTCTGAAGCTCATTTTCAATATAGTCTGATCACAAATTTCTTGTAATGCTTGGCCTTATGCATCACCAAATTAAATATCCCTTGTGGGAGCTGAAGAAATGGTGCAATTGCTAAAAGCATACACTACTCTTGCAGAGGAACCATATTCAATTCCTAGAACTCATACTGGGTGGCAGTCAACTGCTGTTAATTCCAGCTGTAGGGGATGTAAAACTTCTGGTTTCCTCAAACACCTGCACATACTCAGAGATAAACACATACACACTATTAAGTATTAAAAACCCAGGGTCATTATTGCCAGCACTTGGGAGTAAGAGGCCGAGAGATCTGTGAGTTCAAGGGCAGCCTGATCTACATTGGCAGTTCCAAGACAGCCAGGACTATACAGAGAAACCTTGGCTCAAAGAACCATTAAAAAATAATAAAAGATTGTAAATTCACTAAATGTATTGGATGCTTTTTTACAATGGCTACATAGGGATTCTAGGAAACCTATTTTTCTAGATAAAGGTTTATGGCCTAACTGATGGTGAGGTGCAAGTGTAAATATCCCTTGTTTCTGATGATCTAAAAAAAAAACTGCTTAATTTAAAATTGCTTAATTGTTCTTACTATAGAAATATATATTTCCTCAAGGCACTTACTTCATTATATTATTTCTATCTAACCTTAAAATTTAAAGATTGAAGCATCTATTTTAGAACCATGAGTTGATAGGATGACAAACTAGGAAAACTGAGTGATTAAAGGTCATTATACAAGGCTATTTAGGGTTAGTGGACATACTTTTCAAAGTGCTGTGCTAGCTCTGCTATGTTCCAGCTGATGACTAAGCTTGGACTTTGCATTGTGGTCTGTTTTTCATGGTATATAAGAGGCTACTAGTGCCCATTTCTATGACCTTCACTTAATGGTTTATTGGGAAAATAGCCAAATGTTTGGCATGTGGTATATACTCAAGCATATTGCTTTCTTTTCCTTCATATCCAGTTTTATCCATTCATGTACTTATCTTGCTCACTATTCTAGTGTAGATCATGTAATTCTTTATCAATAAATAATCTTCCTGAAAGAAAAAGAAAGTTTCACATCAGAGTTTCTAGGGCCAAATTTTTAAAAAGAAAAAGCAAAGCAAAACAAAAAAGAGTTTTAACAAGGTGGCTCATTAAACAGCAAACCACATTGTAAAGTTCAGCTCAACCACAGCTACTGTTTTGTGGCCACTTAATTGGGCAGACTTTTAAATCCCACTGGCTAGAAGATGAAGATCGGTGTTTCATTGGGCATCATTAAAATCATTACTCTGATGTTAGTAATATTATTCATACTTCCCATGATGCTTAGTGAATAGAGGTAAGTTGGGAGTTTAATTTAGCTTCCTGAGCATCAGTAGGTTTTGTTCTCAGCAGAGAACATTCAGTTATGTAATTGTCTTGGCTTCTGCTTCAGAAGGTGAACCCTGACTCTTCAATTAACTACTGATACTCAGGTCTTTGGGAGCTGTGCCTAGATTGGATTTCCCACAAATCATTTGTAATGTAAAGATGATACCTAACTTCCCTAGAAGTTAAGAGAAAGAAGGTTTTAAGCTAAGAAGGAAGCCACCAAAAAGACCGTCTAAAAATTAGGCTAGCTTTTCCCATCAAGGGTTTTCTACCTCTGCCTTTTCCTGTCTTTGGTGGCTTGAAGATGTCCCTCATATTATTGGGCATCTACAAACTTGGTTTCCAGTTGGTAATACTATTTCAGTAGATTTAGAAGGTGTGAGCCTTGCTGGAGGAAGAATACTACTGGGTATGGGTTTGAGGGTTTTGTTTTGTTTTTTCCCAATGTAGTTTCTCTGTTTGATTGTGGTTTGAGATATGAGTTCTCAGCTGCTGACCAGCCACCATGTTTGCCTGGGGCCACTTTCCTGGCCATAATGGTGATGGGCTCTTACCCTTTTGTACCAGAAGTCCAAAATAAACTGTTCCTTCTACACATTGCCTTGGTTATGGTGTTTCATCACAGTAATAGAAAAATAGTCGAGTCACTGCCCGTATTATTCTAGACTGTTCTGCTCCCTGTTCTCAGTCCTCTGGCATTTTGAAAAGCATGTGCAAAAAAGTGTTAAAGAAGAAAATATCATAGAATAAAAATGGGGTTCATGAAAGCAGATGAGAGGAGAAGCTACTATGTCAGGAAGTTTGACTCAAGCACAATCAACAATGAATTAACACAAGGTCACAAAATACATTTTATTTGTTCAAGAAGGTACATAGGGCCAGAGAATTAGCTCAGCTTCTAAGAGCATTGCTTGTGTTTCCAAAGGACTGACATTCAAGTTCCAGGTCCAATATGAGGGGTCACAGTCATCTGTAACTCCAGGTTCAAGGAATAGGATGCCCTCCTCTGGCCTCCATGGGCACTGCATGTATGTGGTACATAGACACATGCAGACAGGTGCCATGCACATTGTTTTTTTTAAAGACACATAGAGCTAATAATTTCACCATAACATAGTGCAACAAAATGTATAAGTTTTGAAACAAAGAATAAGGGCATTTGATGGAGAGAAAAGGCAATCAGGAACTAATGCAATGCACAGTTTATACAACATATGTCTGTCTGAAGTTGTGGATAGAATGATTGAAATTTCTAAGTAACATGAGCACACTTGTGTAAATGTAGCAACTCAGAGGACACTCAGCTTGGTCTTTTAAGTTTTCTACATATTTTTTTCAGTAGTAACACAAATCTGAGACTATTCAGAGTCATTTTATATCAATACAATCCAAAAATCAAACAACACTGCAAACGAATCAAAATAAACCCAAATGTAATATTAGACAATAAAGTCTTAAATGCTATCATTTGAAGTACTAATAAACACAGCTGATAATTATAGATACAAATGTGTGCCACAGTCTTTAGTAAATACTTAACACATACTATCTCTTATGGTCAATTATCCTCTTTTGATGAATAGAAACGTTTGTATTTAGATTAGGCCATGTGACTTACATTCTATGAGCTTGCCTGGCAGTACTATCACAGCCTTAATAGTCATTCACTCCCCACATTCTTTCTTACACTGTGTACTCAAAATCTTGTATGAAATTCAAAGTTAACTAGATAGACATTCTTTCTTGCCTTGTGCACATGTGGAGAGGCAAACAAAAACTATGACAGCTCATCAGCCCTGGGGTGGTAGCTTAGTTGGAAAAGTGCAAGTATGAGGACCTTGATTTGGTTCCCTAAGAACTCATTTTAAAAAGAAAAAAAAAATGCTGGGTAGCTGGGTGTGGTAGCACATGCTGGTAATTACAGCACTGGAAAGGCTGGGAAGGCAAAAACTGGAGGATTCCTGGAACTCATGAGCCAACCCGCCCAAACTGGTGAGTTTCAACCCAAGTCTTAAAGAATGGAGTGGATAGCACCTGAGGATTAACAAGCAACTATCAACTTTGTCCTCTGGCACAGACACACTCTGACCCCCCCCCACACACACACACACTGGCACACACTCACAATCATACATACTCATACACATACACACACTCACACAAACACACTCACATACATACAAAAAAAAAAAAAAAAGAGTATGGCAACTCAAAGTATGCCATACTCTTATATCACCTATAAGCCTTTATGCGAGCCAGGGTCTGTGGATGCTATGAATGCTGTGGTTAGCAGAGGTCCCACACTGCTGATGTTAGAAGACTACCCTCCAAAGTTTCTCCTCTGGATGCCTCTGTGGCCTCATTTACTGCAGAATGAGGTCTTCCCAGGTAACCAGATGACGTCCGTCCGTGTGCAACTTGACAATGTGAGTCATTTGACTGTCGTCATGCAGCAGGCATTGTGGTGCAGATCAAGCTCACCCTGTGGGAGTCCTACAAGTTTCCTGATGTATTTTCTATTTATTCTCAAGTGATTGTACTTGACACCTAGGGCTGACTAATATCTGTGTGTAACCAAGATAAGTACCAGCTTCCACCTTTTAGTATTTTGAACAAAATTACAGGCAAATATAATGTGGTTAAGATGAAGGTCATCAGGAAAATACCACATCTAGACTAGTCACAGGGCAGACTAAGAGAAGGGTCTATCCATTGCCAGTCTTTGTATTAGGCTTCTCAGGGAGCTTTGCTTTGTTTCCAAGTCATCAGAAGCAGCTACCACCCCAGGTTTATCTTAGGTCCCCAAGCTCTCCCCAGAGCTACAGGGGACCCCTCATGTGAGTGGCTCCAGCATACAGAATATACATTCTTATTTTTAAGAGTTGCATTTAGCTAGCTCTCTGTTGCTGCTCTTGGTCAGACCATCATGGTTGGCATCATGACCACAGCAGCAGTCATGGAGAACTTAACCAGATTTTGTACACCAGAACCGCCAGGTTCATGTAATTGTCCCATGGGACTTGTCTCTCGTTGTTTCCTAGACAGAAACAATTGGAAAAAGCCAACTGCCCTCCAGATTCAGAGTATGCTGAGTAAAGTGAACACGTAATTGGAAGATTATGGCTCCGCCACAAAATTTCACATTTAAAATATTAAGGAAAAAGGAAAAATACGCCTATTATTTTAAAAATGATTTTGTTCATTAAATATTTGATTGGAAACTGAATTAACATATAAAAGGGAACTATAACTCAATATAACATATCACCATACTATTTAAAAATGGTTTCATTGAGCCCACAGTGGTGTTGTACACCTTTAATTCCAGCACTCAGGAGCCAGAGGCAGGAGAATCTCTGTGAGTTCAAGGCAAGCCTGGTCTACAGAGTGAGTTCCAGGATAGCCAGAGCTGTTACACAGAGAAACTCTGCCTTGAAAAAAAAATGGTTTCATCTTTTTCTGTGTTAATTACAAAACACATATAAAACCTGATCCATCTTCTTATAGATAAGGACATTGGTGCATGAGAGTTCTTTGGCTTCATCCTCAGGAAGAAGTTGAACCTTTGTATCTCCAAAGATCTCCTGTAAAGCACGTTGTCCCACAGTGGAGACACACAGAAAGCCAATTTAAGTTGAAGTAGTCAGAAAAGGCAAGAGATAAAACAGAACTTAGAAGAATGGGAAAGGTCTGCAAATGAGTCAGACTTCCAGAGGAGTAGAAAGACCATCTGGGAAAAATACTTGGGGATGGGAATGAAAACATTTTTCAGAGAAGGAAGAGGAAAATACTGAAATGTAGTATTCTGAAGTATTCATGTCTTCACATAATAGTAGCTGGGAGGAAGAAGGAGGGAAGAAGGAAGGGAGAAGGAGAGAGGAGGGGAGGAGGAAGAAGAAGAAGAAGAAGAGAGAGAGAGAGAGAGAGAGAGAGCACAAAAGGATGTAAGAAACTAGACGGTGGAAGGCTCTATGAGCTGGACTAGAGCATTAGCCTATTTGGCAACTCAAAGACTGGCATAAGGAATATTTTTGCAGAATTCAGATATCAGTTTTGTTCATTAAGTTTTAGTGGTAACTTTAAAGTTCACTGAGAAATATGATTTTAAAAGGAGAGACACAATAACAACAAACAGTTTCGAGAACTCTACTGTGCTCTACTAGTGCCTGCACCTTTCATAATTCCCTTGTTGACTCTGTCTCAGGAGACCTGACATCACTGTTTTCTGATTGGGGCACAGAGTATGTGCCAACACTCAGAACAGTCCAAAGATGAAGGGAAACCTGGCTCAGGATGAATGCATCTTTGAGGAAGACATTGTGTGGATGGTTTTTCTTGATTATCAAAGGTCATTCAGGTGGGATTGAATATACTTTTAATTCAATACCATGTTAGTGGGACATGTTTTCTAAGGATCACACACTCAAAACAATTTGTTCCTAAGCATTTTCTTGACATAATAAATGGTTAAGTATCAGAAACACAAAACGAACTAATTTTTTTTTTAAGTAACAGTTTAATGTCTTGTGAGATTAAGAAAAAGAAATAGTGTGGGTGTGGTCGTACACACTTGTAATCCCAGCACTCAGGAGGGTAAATCAGGAGAGCCTAGAATTTGAGACTCGTCTGGGCTGAGCAGCAACACCCATTCATACTGAATGATGGAAGGGAGGGACACCTAACAGGAAGGAGCATTGAAGAAACTGAAAAGAGGATAAGACAGATACGTACTGCAAATAGAGAGAAAAGGCACAGGAGGAATGAAAGCAAACTATTTTGAGCAAATAATTTACAGAGGCTTGTCACACTTTTTCCTATTACCTTCTTCAACAATATTCTAACTCTATGTGACAGATATCAAGCTCACTTCAGAGATAAAGTGGCACTAACAGAGATCAAGTAACATGTACAGGATGGCAATGGTAGTAAGCAATGGTGGTGGGATTCAAACACCGAATCCACTAATTCCCAGCAAAATGCAGTGAGCATCTCTCAAACCCTACAGCAGACTAACTTCTCTAATAGTAATACCTTGTCAATTGAAAACTGGGACACTAGCTGTAAAATAATGGGATATAAGCTCATCTATTAACAGCTATCAATTTAGGAGTTCCTTGAAAAGAACTGGTTAATAGACTCTTAAAAATCCCAGTTCTAACCCTTGCCCTCTGTGACTGGGTTGAACACTTAGATTTCTCACAAATTCTTGGTATTTGGGGCAAGCAGTTCTTAAACCCACCAGGTATCAATTATCTCATAGACAACCCTATCTCCTACATAGACGTCCAACTGAATGTTTAATGCATATGGGTTATGCTTTGACCAAATCACCTCATCACTGAGATTGTCTCCATCAACAGAACCTAATAGTAAAACTGGCAATTGGTGGCTTGTGTTACTTCATACTTTAGAGGACTGTGAAAAAAGCCAGATAGATGATGCCTACACTTACCTCTCTTCCCTAGACACAGATGGCCATGCCTTGCTTTTTTTAATGACTGCCTTCCCTCCAATCCATTCTGTCCATGGGAATAACGTGATTTTTTTTTCTAATGGTAAAATGGATCCTTTCTTGCTTAAACCCACTTAAATGGTCTTACTGCCTTCACACTGATCATCAAACTCCAACTGAACATAAGATCCTTCCCTGATCTGGGTCCTCCCTGACAACTAGCTTCCCACAGACATTTACAGAAGCTCCAGCCTGTGGAACTACTCTTACTTCACAGCTGATGCTGAGACAGGACAATGTCCTACTTTCCCTACCAGTGTTCCTTCCATCCCAGTCCTGGGCTGAGTTCTTGATCTACATCTTAGATAGGCACTTCTCTCTGGGAACCTTCTTTGATCAGGTTTTCAAGGTTAGGTAAGGATTTCTTTCCTAGCGGCTGAGAGGGTCACATTATATTCAAAATGCTGTATTACAATGGCCTCTTAACCAGTCTATGCAGAGACCCTGTCTGATTTTACTATGAAATTTAACACAGTGCCTGGCATACAGCGTCACAGGTGCTCATTGAAGATTTGTGTAACACTCCATGAAGGTCTCAGCTCTAAAACCTGGGGATATGGGGTTTTGTTGTTTTACTTTTTTTTTTCTTAAGTCTTTGCAGAAGAAGATGCACACCAACAAATTCACAGTCAAATCTCCAAGTATGGAGACAAAAGAATGAAGAATTGTGGGGAATGACTGTAAGACACAAGAAGTCCTGGCAACAAGTCCTTGTGTCCCTAACTGGGTTTCTTTTCCTTATGTCCTGGCTTTTCCTTACAACCTACCCTGTGAAATTAATACCAGCTACTCAGCTTTTTGGTTTTGTATGCCCCTTGGTAAGTTTTATAAGGAATTGGTGATAAATTAGTCCACATCGGAGTGGCCTTTGTTTTAGATTTGCAGACCTATCTCTGTATCCCTACATCCACACTCATGGATTCAACCAAACTTGTATCGAAAGATACCAAGAAAAGTAAAACAGTATTAAATGCATACAGAGATTTTTCTGTGTTGTTATTCCCTAAAGAGAATAGCATAACAACTATTTACATTGTATCTATATTGTATTTGGTATTAATCTGTGAGAGTGGAGGGAGTGATGGCTTAGCTGTTAAGATCCCTTACTGCTCTTGTAGAGAACCTGGGATTAGCTCCTAGCACCGACATGACAGCTCATAACCATCTGTAAATGCAGTTGCAGGGAATTCAATTTCTCTTCTGACCTCTATATGCTCCTGCATACACGTGGTTCCCAGGCATAAACTCAGGCCACAAGTATGCATGAAATTAAACAAAATAAAAAAGAAAATAATGTGTAGGTTTTTAAAAGACAAAACTGTGTGTGTATGCAAAAGAAATGAAATATCAAAAAGATACCCATGTGTCTTTTTTTTAAACGGCATTATTAATAAGGGCAAAAATGTGAAAATCAACCTAGGTGTCTATCAACACATGAATAGATTAAAAAACAAAACAAAACAAGATACACACAAAGAATATCCGGCCACAAAGAAGAATGAATCTTGCCATTTGCTGCAAAAACTGGAGGGCAGTATGTTGAACAAAATAAGCCACACACAGAAAGCAAGTACCACATGTTCTCTCATATGTGAAAGCTAAAAATGTCAACCCAGATATAGAACAGTGATTACTAACAGTTGTGAGGGCTAAGAGAGAGTGACTATCGGCAGGCTGAATTTCATCAGTGGATTGCTGTTTAGACACATACAAATTTGTCAAAAATTAGAAAACATTAAAAATAAAGTATATTCCAGAATAAGCATGTGAAAATCTGGGTACCTGTGTATGTGAGGTGCAGAGAGGGGTCACAGCCAATCCTCTGTGGCTCTCAAGAAGTCCTTTGTTCTAATATGAGCATCATATAATAGCTATGCTTGAACATGTATGAGCTGCTGTCAGTCCTTTCTAGTTGATCTTTAAAATGAATCCCCCAATGTTTGTTTATCTATTTTTCTGTGAACACTGAGAAGTCAGGGGTGATGGCAGAACATTTGGGGAAATATCTGCTCTCTTTATCCAAATCCACTTCTTTCCTTTCAGCCCATGCACAGACTTCTCTCACGCCGTCTTCAACACTGTACTATTTTGTGTACGAGCCTTTCTTTTCCTACTGGAGTTTACGCCTCTGAAAAGCAGGGCCTATGTCTCACTTTTCTTTTCCTCCCTAGTTTAGGATCCCATAGTTGTAGGCATACAAAACAAAACAAACAAACAAACTAACAAACAAAAAACACCACTGAAATACCTGTGCAAGCTGCATGGCTACTCTGCCAATCATGTCCTTAGGTCTACTGTCAGGGAAACATCCTGGCTGTGTCATTTACTGAAGAGAAATCTCAGTGTCAAATGAAGCTTAAGTATTTTCTAGTAATCATTACTTTTCCTTTTTTGCTTCTTTTAACTCTTGGCTCCCCTTAAGCATCAGTAACTCACAACTCCTATCTTTTCAAGGAAATACATAGTAGCTCTCAATATTAAGAAGTCCTAGATTTTCTTGCTTGATGCTACAGAGGAACACAATTTTCCCATAGCTGGTCCCAAGGATGACAACACCAGAGTGACTTAAGTAGATGCAATGCTCTGCCATTTTAAAGGCAAACAATCATCAAGTCTAGATGACTCCAGTTCTAGCTTTACTTTTGGAGTGGAAGGTCAAATTAAATGCATTTTTCAAATGAACAAGCTCTCTTAGGGTATCAGTGTGATACAGAATGGTCTGGGGATGAATGGGTTACTTAGCGCACACCCTACAAAAGGCAGCAGCAGGTGTCGTAGGGGCTTAGTCACAGGGTTCCATAGTAACACTCAGGGAATGAGTAGAGAGGGAAAGGCAAAAATAAAAACAAAATCAACTGTTCAATTAGAGCAGATGGAGAAAAACACTGCATAAGCTAATTGATTATAGCTATTGTGACAGCTGATTACAGTGTCTGCCTCCAAAAACACTGGGGGAAGCCACAAAAACCCTCCTGGCACTGTTTGGCTGCCTTCATGAAATATCCTTCAATTGGATGATGTCATATATTTTGGCCCATTCTGGTAACAGAGTGAACCCATTGATGTGGCAATATGGAGATAGATCTGTTCTGCTGAACACAGAAGGTTAGACAGCTTTACTGCCTGTGCTTTGGGATGTCCTGGGTTACCTGGCATGATGTCATAAGACTGTAACAGCAGGGTCTTTGGGATATATTTGATTTTTCGCCCAAATACCTTCATTGTTCATGACATCACTATGCCTACTGACCCAATGTTAATAAAAGGAATCGTTCATGTCCAGGTGTTTCTTTGGGTGTGACTATGAGTTTGACCTCAAACCCTCTTCCCCATTCCCTCTGGCACACATTCTGCTCAAGGGAATAAGACAACTGCATTATAAAGCTTTGAAAGGACAGAGAGAACATGAAGAGAAAATTACAATGCAGCAAGTGAAACTCTGAGAGCGCTCTAGGGACATGGCTAGAAAGGGCAACTCTCTCTGAACAACTTGGGGCAGAAAGGCTTTGCAAATAAGTCTTAGAACTGGACATCTAAAGCCATCAGGAGTTTGTCAGACACACAGAGCACTCAGCACAAAATTTGGAGAAAATTCAATTCCCAATAAAAAGCTGTATTACAATTTATGGCAGGAGGTACTTTCGGTGCTGTGAACTAGAGGAAGCATGTACCTGGATGAGGAAACAACATGCTAAGAAGTATCCATGTCCTGGAAATATGCCCTATGGCTGGGTGGGCCACAGTGATGTCCTACTTATTTTAGTAAGGTGACTGATGACAGAGCAGAGTGCATTGAGAACTGGTAAGGGAGGTGAAATCTGGAAGCCTCTTTAGACAGCTGTTATGAAAAGTTGAATTGAGATCACTCAGGGAATCAGAGCTGAGAGGGGTTGTGCACACCAATTCCAGCACTCTGGAGGCAGAGGCAGGTGGATCTCTGCAAGTCTGATGCCAGCCTTTCTATCTACATAGTAAGTTACAGATCAGTCAAGGCTACCTAATGAGATGCCCACTCAAAAACAAACAAACAAATAAAGAATCAAGACACAAATCAGATTCTAACACACTGAAGAATCAACTTTAAACCTTCAAAACTAGCCACTCTTTAGAAAAGTGAGTGTCACATTATTACCAGACAAATAACCAGCAATAGATTTGATCTTAGACTCTGGCAGATGTAGCTGCCAAAGCAGTAGCTCTTAGCTTGACCTGTACCTAGCCTGGGAATCATAAAGAGCAGAGGAGATGCTGTAATGAGCATAGTAAAACATTCATTTTAGACATGTAAAAATAACTTAGTCAGGATCCCTACTATACCCAAGGTTGCACCTGATAATCAGAACTCAGTAACACCATTCACTCAAGATAACCAGACCCAGTCCTAGAACTTTATGACACCTACTGGGCAGTATGTGAGCAGAGACCAAGAGCAATGCTCTGCTCTGCATGTCTAGAGAGAAAACACTTGATCTGCCTTGGGGCTGGAGAGTCTCTCCTGGATCCTGAGCCCTGAATCAGAGACTTCTGTTGGAGACTGAACCTGGCCTTCAGTTAAGATACATAACACAGATAGCAAGCAGCCTTGGGGAGATAAGACTTAGGACCAGAGTTAGGAATTTAGAGTGTGAACCTAGTGTGATGACCCTCAGCATAATAAAATATAACTTTTGTTATACTAACTACGTGTTAGTATAACTATGCCTTCTTGCTCACATCAGATGTCCAAACTTTACTCCTGACCTGCTCCATCAGAATCCCTTGGAGGAGGTGCATTTCTTAAATTGTGCCCCCACGTTCAGAACAGAACTTGGTCTACACAGCAGTCAAGCAAGTAGTGGATATTATGACTTAAATATAAAGTTCCCCTGCCAAAGGCTTCTGCATTGAAGATTTGTTCCCCAATGGGCAATGCTACTGAGAGGTAATTGGATCATGACCATATCAATGGGCTATTAGAAGGGATGACTATTAGATGGAGAACGTAGGTTATGGGGACATGACTTTTAGGGTGCCTCTTGGGGGTGAGGACATGGCTCAGCAGTTAAGAGTGCTTGTTGTTTTTACAGAGAGCCCAAGTTTGATTCTCGGCACCTACACTGAATGACTCACAACTGACCATGACTCCAACTCCTGGGGATACGATACCTTCTTTTGGCTTCCATAGGTACCTGCAGGTCCATGTGTATGTACTAGCATATCCATACCCGACACCCACCCCGACACACACACACACACAAATAAAAATAAAATTTTAAAAGAATGTATCTTGACCCTTGACCTTTCCTCTACTCACCCTGTCTGCTTGAGTAAGCACCCCTCCTCTAGTACATCATTACATCTTTATGCTTGCCTTGCCACAGCCTTAGAAGCAGGGAAACTAACTGGCCATAAAAAGAAACTTATACAACTGTAAATCAGAATAAACATTTTCTCCTTTAAGGTGGTTTTCTCTGTTATTTTATTATAGCAATGGAGACCTATTAACACAATGACCTTTAGTTGCTTCCTCAAAACCTTTTATGTACATGTACATTCAAGTAGGGACACACTGAAACAGATGTAGTATTACATGAGAAGTCCTGCAGCAAGCTGGCCATCCAAGAGGAGTAATCCCTATCAGCAGAGGGGTGAGAGGGAGTCTGGCTACCTCGTGTTTTTGGTGTCTTGATCCTTAATGCTTTGAAAATGCCTCTGTATACACCTACTCAAAGGAGATATTCCAAAAGCACTTGGTGAACTGATTCTACGGGGTTCAAAATAATGCAGATCCTTAGTCATGCAGTGACATCATAAAGGCTGGGGGGCAGCAGCTCTTAGCTTTAGTTCCCCACAAACCAACCAAGTAAACTTCCCTAAGCCTCTGTCTATGCATCATAACACTCTATAAAATGTGTTTGAGACCATCTTAGTGAAGTCACTAAGGTTCCCTGAGCTCCAGAGAGAGTGTGCTGGGACAGGGAGAGCCAGATGCATACTGCACGGCTGTGTCTCCTTGAGGAAAAACAAGTAAGCATATGCAACACAGAGCCTAAGTGCTGAGAGACAAAGTATTCCATGTGTTTTCTGTGCAAACCACCAGGAGAAGCAGGGAAACAGAAGCCAGATGCTTCAGTCAAGTTCGCAGAATTTTCCAAGAACTCAGATAGGTGAAAGACCATGTTTGCTTAGGACAAAAAAAGAAAAGAAAAAGGTAAAGATAAAGATAAAGAAAGGAAATAAAAGAGAAATAAGAAAAAATGTAAAAAACATTACAACAGTGGATATAAGTAACTTCCATGCAAGCCTGACAACCTGAGTGTGAGCCCATGGTCTCATAATTCCCACCACAAAGTCAGATGTGATGGATCACAACTGTAGTCCCAGCATGCCTATGGTGAGGTGGAAGGTGGAGACAGGAGAATGGTTCTAGAGCTGACAGGCCACATGGCCTGGAGTACACAGCACATGAGACCTGAGACCGTGTCTCAACAAGGTGGAGGATGAGAACTGACTCCTGGGAGATATTCTGACTTCTCCATGCATACCAGCCCACACATGCACAGACTTTCACACACATATAAAATAAACTTTAAGAAAACCCTATATTCATTCCCCTTAAAAGAAAAGAATTTGCTCTAGGATTCTAAGGTACTCAACTCTCTCCTTTGTTCCCAGCATTGTCCCCAAACTGAAGGAAGTCATGTCCACTGCAGATGACAGGCAGCCTGTTGAGCAGAAGTCTCCTGGACTAAAGGAAGAGCAGAAAGGGGATGCTGTTGCTGTACTCAGAGCAGAAAAAAATCTGATGTGGCAAGAAAGGGAGAAGGTGAGAGCAGAAAGAGGAAGATGAACAGGGTGAGGAAGATGGTTGTTTAGTTGTTTTGTTTTCTTTTGTCAGGCATTAACCTTCTTATGCTATATACAACTCAGTCCTTTTAAACAAAAGCACTGAAGTATAAAGCTCTGTAGGGTTTGTTCTCAAAACACACAAGGATGCTTCTTTTTGTTGTTGTTGTTTGCTTATTTGTTTCGGTGTTTATTTTTTGAATAGTCAACACATTGTCAATTATGTCATTGTATAACCTTGTCTATGTGGTATTTTCAATAGCCACTAACTCTGCATGCTATAGAGGAGGTGCTTTAAGTTGGCATACACAGTTAAAGCAAGTTCTTGTTGGTGCACAACACACATTAGCTTTCTATGGGGACAGTAGCCATTTCCTTTTCCATGTCTCTGTTGTGCCTTATAGGGATATTTGTTTTATTTCCTGAATATTGCTCTGTGATTTTTGAAAGGAAAAAATCAAAACTGTTTTGTTGACATGGTGAATGTTTCTAATACAAACTGTATTCAGTAAACAAAATTGACATCTGCCTGCACATGTGTAAGATCTTTTCTGTTGTGGAATAGAATACTTGCTTAACTATGTAAAGTTGTATTTGTTTGTGTTGCAGAATAATTGTTCATGTAAAAGATGCGCTATATTTGTTTATGCTGCATTTGTTTAATTATGTAAAAGTGTGCTGCTGTTTTACCTTGCTTGCCTAAAGCACCTGATTGGTCTAATAAAAATCTGAATGGCCAATATCTAGGCAGAGGAGGTATAGGTGCAGTTGGCAGGCAGAGAGTGAAAAGGGGAGCCAGTCAACCAGGGACCAGCCAGCCAGACTTGGAGGAAGCAGGAAAGCAGGAAAGCAGGATAGGCAGTACATATATGAGGTAAATGAGCCTCAGGGCAGCACATACACTAATAGAAATGAGTTAATTTAAGTTCAAAAAAAGAAAGCTAGCTAAGAAACATGCCTAAGTTAAGGCTGAGCATTCATAATTAATAAGTCTCTGTGGCATTATTTGGGGGCTGGCGTTCCACGAAAGCTGGCTACACTTTTCTGCTTACCAGGCTCTCACACTGTACCTGAACTGCTGTCTTATTTTTTGGTCAAATCTTTCAAAAGCCCTGAGAGAGAATCACTAAAGGCTCAGCAAACACTAAGTTAAATAACAGGAAAGCTCACAAAGCTAGGAAGGCACAGACCCTAGCCTAAGCCCATGTCTAACAACACCAGCTCCTTCAGCTCCTACACAGCAGCAGCATCCTTGACTGACAACCCATGGCCCAGTCTGGAATGAAGCTCTCTAAAATCAGAGACTACTGTGAAATTCAATATCATCTTGGCATCTGTTCATTACCCATCTAAAAGCTTTATGGATTTTTGTTTGTTTTTGAAACAAGGTCTCATGTAGCTGAGGCTAGCCTTAAACTCACTATGCAGCCAAGGATGATGCTGATCTCCCAGTCTTCCAACCTCCACCTCCTGAGAACTGGGCCTTCAGTTATGGATCATCACCATGCCTGGATTTATGTGATTCTGGGACTGAACTCAGCATATGATAGACTTTCATATCTATCACCTGGGCTGCATCCTCAGTCCATCATTACTGTTACTGTTAGTGTTGTTACTGAGTTTCAGGATGAGAAAAGGAGGCCAGGGAAGTGTGTCTCATTGGAGACCCTCTTATTCAGCTGAGACTGGAATGTTGATTTCCCCTCGAGAAAGTAGCACTCAAGCGGCCTCCTCTGCTTGGCATATACCCTACTCCTAGCAAAGAAACCAGTCCAAACAGGGTGCACACTGGAGCACCTCCATGTGAGCTCACTGAGATTAAATGCTTTTAGATGTGGAGAGCTGAGTCCTGAACAAGGGTCAGCTAAGATAAGGAACACAGCAGCTGGGCCTGGGCCTGGGCCTGGGCCTTCAGCATATGAAACAGAAGTCTTAAGAGGTAAATGACTTTTTCCAAGACTGACTTCAAAAGATGCTTTTATCAAGTATTCTGGAGGTCTCAAGAAGGCAGAAGCCAGGGCAAAGCCATTAGGGATAGGGTCTGTATAACTCAGGTTAGCCTGTGTAAAAGGTCACCCACTCTCAGATACTGTTGTTTAACAATTGCAGACTCCTTTGAGTTTGCCAGCCTCCAATATACATGGATTTCTCAACTCAGGATTTAGCACCAATTCCCCCCACAATACTATTCAAACTTTAGCTACAAAAGCATATTAACTGTGAGTGACTACATAAAGCAGAAGTTTGCTCTGGGTCATCAATTCCAACCTAAGACCATGTGTTTTATGATCAATGACTCATCAGCCAATTGCACCATGAGTCAGTTCATACGAAGAAAATCATATATGTTTTGTGACCAAAATGGCATTTTAAAAAGTACTATCTCAAGGAAAGACTAAACTAAGCCAAGACAAAAGTTACATTGTGCGCGTGTATAATTCATACAAGACAGGGATTTCTGGAGATACAGTTGGTCGATGGAATGTTAAGACACAGCTGCAGATCATGGAAATGCTGATGAGGTTGCCTTTTGAGAAGGTCCACCAATACATCTGGAGGAACTCAGTCAACACAAACTTATGAGCTTGAATGAGGAATGTGATTGGGATGAAAGGGGTGTGGGTACCCTTAAAGAAATGTCATCACTTCGTATTAGAGGAACTGCTACAGATGATTTGTAATATTGAGATTATAGAGAAGGAAGAGTTGCACACTGACCCAGACTCTAGGAACAGTACAAGTCATTAAAGCATATAAAAGGAATTTGCCTGGTTATGTGGCCAACGAAGACAGGGGAAGTGCTACTTCAGCTACTCTGTTCAAAGGCTGAACCACTTTCATGTGCCATATTTCTAGTATTTTAAACAATGTACTAAGCAAAGACCAATTTTACTTCCCCTACCCCTAATACTCTCTCTCTCTCTTTCTTTTTTAAATAGCTTTTGATAATTTAAGGAAAAGTAAGCAATCAAACAAAAGCAGTGAAAATTACAATGTCCCTTCCATGGTCAAATATAAGACACAGTCCCAACCCTTCCCCCGTGGTCTGTCAGGCTAATGCTAAACACCTGTGGTTAAGTTTTCGCCCTTACAAAGAGTGTTTAGCTCAGGGCACCCATACATACTTTCAAGAAGCTGTGGGATATGGCTTGATAAAAGCTGGTATGAAGAGAAGAAAAGCCACACTGTCAGAGACAAGCTTCCCCAAGTCTGAGGAAAATCCTCTCTCCTGCCCAGCTCTCTCTCAGCCCAGGGGCAGGGTGAGGAGAGACTCATGGCTGGTTCTAAAACAGGTTGCCAGCTTCTCAGCTGTTATGCCAGATGCAAATTAACTACCATCAGAATGCAGACACACTGGTTAAGGCTCCTTAAAAAAAAAAAGAAAAGAAAGAAAGAAAACAGAAACTAGACATGCTAACAAGTACTACACTTAGTCAACTTGTGTGAATGAGGTGCTTGGGTGCAAATCTTCACGTGTCCAAATGGATGGAAAGGCTGAATGGCTGGGGCTCTGAGCAAACAAAGTTGTACATGGAGTACGTGAAATGCACATCCGGCAGTGACTTTAATTTCAACGCATGCATTGTAAGCATCTCATATGGCATTTCTCCATCAAAAAGCGTTTTGACCTTTTGTTTATGCCCTTTCCAAAGAAAAGGTGGGGTGTTGAGACTGGAATGTGAATACCCTTAGAAACACAGCTGTTAAGAGATAGAAGTCTCCCTTCGACACCTTCCTCCATCCTTCCATTTAAATTTAAATGAGATAAACTTATCCCCCCCAGAGAGGCCAAATGTTTAGCCCCATGGTTTGGCTCTTGTATAGCAGTAAGAACAGCAAAAAAAGAAAAAAGAAAAAAAAGTATTGAGTTTTGCTCTGTGGTAGGCACAGTCCCAGAGGTTTTACAGCAGGCTTCTTTTGATTCTCACAAATCTATGAAATGCATTATCATTTCACAGATGTGGTTGGTTGAATAAGGTTGGTTTCCAAAGGGAACTGTGATTTGGAACTCAGGTTGAACGATTTGCGACGATATTCTCAACTACTCAGCAAGCTAGGATTACTGCTAATCAATTGCCATCTGCAGATACTTAAAATGTATACTCCTAAATAAGTAACCATGCTTTTTGGAGGAGTACCTTGGAATCTAGTTTTACACACATAACTACAATCTTTAATAACCACACAAAATAGATCATATTATCCCCACTTTACAGAAAACAAAGCTGAAGGCAGTCGAGTACAGCGATTCTCCAAGTTGCATTGGCTGAAGAGTGGTAAAGCAAGATTCAGTATTCAAGTCTATCTGGTTCTTTTAGACAAGTAAGCCTGCCTTCCTGCAAGACAACTAACTAGCTTTCTCCCTGAGCAGGGCCTGATTCCACTTTAAACAGGCATGCAGCGAACAGTTGCTCTGAAGTCATCACGGACCCAGGCATTTCTGGAACCCATTTAAATCTGCTGCAAGAATTTCACATTCCTAAACACCACAAGCCACAAGTCTCACTCCCATCCCCCAACACACACACACACACACACACACACACACACACACACACACACACACACACACATACACACAGAGAGAGAGAGAGTTCACACAAGAGACAGACTTACTATGAAGAGGCCAGTGGTGAAGCAAACTCACCCGCGGTGTTTTGGAGGCTGTAGCGCTGAGATCTAGGTCGAGAAACTTCAACTGTTGCTTTCTCAGAACGCAGATAGCAACAGACAGGATCACAGAGCAGCAGCAGATGCCTGCAAGCACCAAGTGCTAAGAAATGGCAAGGGCCGCTGTTTCAGGAAGGCAAGGAGGGAGTACTGCCGTGCTCTTTGCATCTCAGTGGCAGTCATTCCCTCACCGGATCTGTCAGGGGCAGTATGTCTGAGAAACGCAGCTCGACCTCTCTCTTACTAGAGCGTCTTAGACAGTTTTCAGAGCGTTTCAGCATAGCAGGCAGTTGGTCCCCCACACAGCTGCGTGGCGAGTCCCAGGCGGTGCAGCTCGGCGGCAGTAGGGCGTGGAAACTCTACCTGGCCTGCACACACCTGACACTCGTGCTGGCCAAAAACTCTTAGGAGCGAGCGAAGCAGGTGGGGCCAGACTCCCAATTCGGCCACCGAGCTAGTCTGAGATGTTTTGCAACACCAAAGGAGAATCGCTTCTCCTTTTGCAAAAAAGAGCGCTTAAAGTGAGAAACGGACCACTTCTCAGGTGTTAAAGGCTTTTCTCTCCTCTCCCCACCCCCATTCCTTTTCCATTCTCTTCTCAGAAGGATAAATGCTTTGAAAAGGCATTAACTTTGAAAAAGAGGAGAGGAGGCAGTCAGCTAGACCCCACTAAGGGGAGCCAGGACGATGTTTATCCCCACCCCACTTCCAAGTCCCAGCCCACTTCCTAGGAAACTGAAGCGTAGGGAGCTGGCCCTCCTTTACAATGGAGATGAACGATAGTAAACAACTTATTCATGCGCTAATGTTAATTCTTCACCTGGTTGGCAGGAACCTGCAGGCCCTCTAAGCCAGGAAATGCCTACTCCCATCAGCTAGACTTGAGAAGAGCAAAAAAAAAAAAAAAAAAATGGATGGGGGCAGAAGAAGTCACTCATCTCACTTTTTACCTGTTTTGTTTTTGTGGGGGAGAACCAAGTCACCAAACTAAATGACCCCATAGACCTGAGATTTAATCTACTCTTTTCATTCAGTTTGAGGCAGGCAATCGAATGCCCCCGTCAAGACCTTGTTGCTCCAAGCTTTTCTTCGTATTTATTCTTGTTCCTTGCTTCTTGTTTTGACTGCACGGTTTATGAATTTTCTGAAGTCAAGGCTAGTCATGTGCTGGTTGACTGAGCTTACAGTAAGTGGAACCAGACATGTTTATTATATCCCCCTGCCTCTAATACCACACAGACAGACAGACAGACAGACAGACAGACAGACAGACACACACACACACACACACACACACACACACACACACACACACACGATTGATCACTGGTACAATCCAGATGAACATGGCGCTGTTTTCCTGCCCTCTGTGTTGGTACTCAAATCAGATGTTGTGGTCACCATGGTAACTACCTACCTGTTCTCCCTCTTTATAAAAATTCAAGTGCACTGGGTCTATGACTTTTTTAAAAAATGAAAACTCAAACAGCTCCCAAACTTGCCAGATGAAGGAAGTAATTTCATATAAATATTTCATTTTAAATAATGGCAAGTTGTTCATCAGAAACAATCAAAAAAGCACAACTGAGGATTAGAATCTGTTCAGTGTTTAGAAACTAGAAAATAAAAATCCCAAGGAGTTCTCAGGGGTAAAATAGGGTTATCTGTTATGATAATGCACCAGGGGGACCTTGGTGGATTCCATGGCAGGCAAGGGTGACCAAGGCAGAGGGACAAACATGCCAGGCAGACAGAGCTGAAGTGAGAAGTTTAATTAGAAAGGAAAGTTGGGGATAGGGAGGAAAGAGAAAAGAGGTAAAGAGACACATACACACAGAGAGGACAGAAGAGAAGAGGGAGACAGGAAAGTCCTGTCTGCCCCAGAGGTACAGCAGGAAAGAGAGCAAGAAATAGATCTTAAGTGGGTAGGGGGCCTCTTTTTTAAAGGGAGACTTTTCACCTGAGTGCAGACTAGTACTCATGGAACCCTGGGATGACCAGGGTACTGCCTGAGTGCATTCTGCCAGGTGACAGGGGCAGGCCAGCATAATGCCTGAATCCATAGATTAATAGTTTTTAACTGATCTTCACCAAATAGCTGTTTTGATGGGACCCATGGCTCCAGAAGTCCCCACAGCTTTAGCTAGGGATAGCAAATTAATCAAAGTTTTATCTATGCGGGGTTATACTCTTTTATGTTAATTTCTCATGTCACACAAAAAGTATTTAGAATGAAAACAGTGTTTTTGTTTTTTGTAAACAAGTTCTTTTCCTTGAAAAACTTTTCACTTTTCAGTGTCATGCATTCATATAATGCATTCCAGCTGTTCTCATGCCCACTCACCTCTCATTCCCTTTCCTCTCCCACTGGGATCCCTCTTCTCAACAAGTGTGACCCCACTTCCCTGCCTCCTTTCATATCTTCTTTTGGTCTTGACTGAGCATGGGCCAGCAGAGGTCATCTACTTCAGCAAGAACAACTACCTGTTGGAGGCTCCTTTCTCTGGTATTTATTGTGAACTCTGTCAAACAATAGTGGCTGTAGGTGTATGGATGGTTATTCCAGTGATCAATATGTCTGTTGTAGTGCCAATACCAGGCTGTTTTCATCATGTAGTCCAGTAGTGTATATACCTTGCAATTCAGTATTATGATTCCTCCAGAGATATTCTTTCTTATTGTTCACAATTGTTTTGCTTAACAGAGAGGTCTTTCGTGCTTCAAGACATATTTTAAGATTTGTTTTCTATTTTGCATGAAGAATTTAGTTGGTATTTTGATTAGGATTGCATTAAATTTGGAGAGTTTTTTTTTTTTTTTTTTTTTTTTTTTGTTAGAGAACAGCCAATTTAACAATAGCAATTCTATCCATTCATAAGTATGAGAGGGTGATCCAACTTTTACTGGCATCTCCTATTTTTTTAGTGTTTTGAAGTTTTCATTTTGAGTTCTCTTAGTGCCTTGGTTAAGTTTATTCCAAGGTTTTGTTGTTGTTATTGTTTGTTTGTTTTTGTTTTTGGCTGTTGTGAGTATTATTGTGAAGAAACTTCCTGCCTCCATCTTAGGCTTAAAAGCAATTTTATAGTGAAAACAAACTAGGTTCATATCTGTTTATAATCAAACCTCTGTTTCTCAAGGATTGGGCTATCCCCACCCCCCCTCACCCCCAACCTTAACTACAGATGGTTCTATATTGCTAGGTCCAGAAATGGCAATCTTGCCTTTCTTTCAAAAAGTTAATAATCATCTTGCAACCCTACCTTTGTTGCAAGAATCATTATGACTACCTGTTGTTGTGAGCACCTTGCAAGCATGTTTTTGTTTAGGAGGCCCTTATGACTAAGGTGCTATGCTTATGACTAAGTTGCTATGCTTCTGTAATCCAACATATTTTGCCTTCCAAATCCCCTAAGCTATAGAAACCTTGTCTTCCTCACATCCAATGCTGACCTCTCAAGCCCAGCCTTAGTGGGACACAGCTCATGCACATTAATAAAAAATCTAGTTTTAATTAATTGCTTGCCTTAATTAATTTGGCCATGATGATTTGAGTTTGTAGTCTTTCTCCTCAAGTCTTTGGAATTGATAATCATTTCCTTGATTTTTTTCATAATGTACTAATTTGAGGTTTGATTTGATCTTGTTTTCCCAATGCCTTAAAATGTGTCATTAGGTTGTTCACTTGAAGTCTCTCTGGTTTTTTAATATAGAAACTATAAACATCCCTCTTAGGACTGCTTTCATTGTAGCTCATAAGTTTTGAAATGTTATGGATTCATACATTTCTAGGAACTTTTAAATGTCCATCTTATTTTTTCCAATGGCCCATGCCAAGTTCAATAATGTGTTGTTTAATCTCAATACATGTGTATATTTTCTGTAAATTTTTCTTGCTATTAATAGTCTTAATCCACTGTGATCAGATAAGACTACAAGGAATTATTTTCATTTTCTTGTATTTGTTGATACTTGCTTGGTGTCTTAACATGTTATCTATTTTAGAGAACATTCCATGGCCTCCTGAGAAGAATGTGCATTCTATAGTGTTTGGGTGGAATGTTCTGTAGATGTTCTTTAGTTCTATTTGATTTATGATAGAATTTAATTCCAATGTGTGTGTGTGTGTGTGTGTGTGTGTGTGTGTGTGTGTGTGTGTTTATTTTTTGTCTTAATGATCTGTCTAATGGTTGAGAGTAGAGAGTAGAATATTAAAGTCATTGGCCATTACTGTTTTGGGATTAATCTGTGATTATTTTTTTTTCTGGTTTATCAAGACAGGGTTTCTGTGTATAGTCCTATATGTCCTGGAACTCACAGAGATCCTCCTGCGTCTGCCTCCTGAGTGCTGGGATCAAAGGCATGTGCTACCACAGCCTGACAATATGTGACTTTTTAACTAGTAGACTGTATTTTATGAAAATCAGATAAGTCTGTGGTTGGCAAACTTCTGAATTATAAGGTTTCTATTGAGAAAAATGGAAGTCTAAAGAGTTATTCTAAAGAGCCTGTGTTTTATGTGTGTGACTCAGCCTTTATCTCTAGAAGCTTTTAATACATTTTCTTTGTTGAATTTTTAATTTCATCTACTTTATTTTCTATTCCTGCCATCATTTCACTTTTTATAAAGTCACATTTCTACCTCTTTATTGAATTCTATTTTCATATCTTTAATTTACTTCTATGTTTTATCCACTGTTTATATTTTTTTGGAATATATTGGGTTCCTCTTTGAGCTATTCAAACATATTTATAATTGTTTTTTTAATTGTGTGTTTGGAGTTTTATCAAGATCATTTTTATCAGGGTCTACATTACTATTGAATTGGTAATTTCTGGAAAAAAAACACAAGTTGTCTAGGTTTTTCATGTTCCTCATGCATTAGGCAGGTACCTGCAGATCTGGGGTTGGGTTGTTGGTTAATATTTTTGTTCAGTAGTATTTTAATTCAGGTCATCTTTCTACTTTTAATGGAGATATTTGCATTTTTAGGAAAGATTAGGTTTTTATTGGATCAAGGTGACATTTGTCCTGTTTACACTGATGTCAATGCCACTCACCCAGACCTCCCCTGCAAGACGAGAACTATCCAAACTACAATGACTGTCAGTGGTAAATACTCCATGAAAACAGTTTATTATGTTGCAGTTATTCCTTAAGAAACAATTGTTTGGAGTAGTAAAGGGACATCAACAGTACTATGAATAGTAGCTTATTAGTTATTATGGGTATGAGTAGAGAAATAGAGAATGAGAAAACATCACAGCGGGGTTAGCAGTCAGCATTAAGTTGCTAGATAGGAAGCAGGGTAGTGGAGACATACATAAAAAGGAATGGTAGAAGCAAAAGAAAAAGGTGGGGGCAGGATGTGGGCGTTTTGTTAAAGGTACCAAAAAGAGAGGGAGAAAGATGTACGCTGAAATAATGTCATCTCTCAGGAGGTTGAGTCACAGAGAGTCTGTAAACTAGGGCAACTCTTGCATTTTGGGAAAGGAAAAGGAAAAATGATATGGGTATGGGGGGTGGGGAAGAGTTGTGAACAGTGAGGGACCAAGGTAGTCTTCTACAATGACTCTAGACATTACATACATAAGGAAAAACTATAGATTATACAGGGCAACATGAGCTGGGTGGAGACTGGGACTGGGACTGGGACATATTGTCATCTGACTCCCTGACCTCACAGGTTGACCTGGATGGAGGCCAGAGTCTCATTGTAATCTCAAACATCAAATAGCAAGTGGGAGTTGGGGCTGAAGTATGAGTATGCTCTCTATCCTAAAACAGTGACCAGTAAAGGGGGTAAAATATGAGTATCTGTGTGTGTGTGTGTGTGTGTGTGTGTGTGTGTGTGTGTGTGTGTTTAAAGCAGTATTAATCCTATTATAGTTCTTGATGCCATAGGGCACACTGAAAGCTGACACAGGCAGGGAGCAGATCTTTAATGAATTCCTGCAGAAGGATAAAGGCTATATAGTTACAGACCTGTGGACTGATTTTCTCTGTTAAGCACATTTTATTTGACCACCATTATGAAACCAGTTAGCTATAAGTAAGTGTTGATCTCTGGGGCAGGTCAGTTACTGTCCAGTGCATGCCAAGCTGGCTTAAAAAGAAACATGGCAGTCTAGAGCTTTTATTACAAAGTTCTTCAAACCAT
This sequence comes from Cricetiscus sungorus, assembly GCA_030556225.1. Classification (NCBI taxonomy): domain Eukaryota; kingdom Metazoa; phylum Chordata; class Mammalia; order Rodentia; family Cricetidae; genus Cricetiscus; species Cricetiscus sungorus. The sequence goes on along the minus strand of JANBXA010000007.1, from coordinate 55,383,078 downwards.
TGTTCCCTTTGGTTCTTATAAAATACTAATGAACCCTGCAGGTGAAAGTGCTCTCCTTTGTGTGTGTGTGTGTGTGTGTGTGTGTGTGTGTGTGAGTGTGTGTGTGTGTGTGTGTGTGTGTGTGTGTGTGTGTGTGTGTGTATGTATGCATCACCTAAGACAGGCATCTTGCTGCTTTCCAATCAATAACATGGATAGAAAAGCGACACCTGGGTGTGGTGGTACTTATATGTAATCAAAGCATTTGAGACTAAAACAGGATTGAGGTCATTCTTCATAGTAAAAGCCTGACAGAAAATGAAAGAAGGGGAAGGAGGAGCAGGAAAAGAATAAGGAGGCAGAGGAGGAGGAGAAATAAAACTCACAAAATATGCCATCATTGCAAGTAACTCTATCGCCATTAATCTGCATGGAGTACTTCTGTTTTTCCGGCTTGTGGGGATCAAGACTGGATGTTTCCTCTGCTCAAGGAAGTTGGAATTCTGTATTGTTTTAATGATGGAGCAATGGCAGTTCCCACTTTCAGTAAGAGTAGGAATATTTTCATAGTCATTGCATGGAGACTCTCAGACAACCCAGTCAGCAAGTGAGACCGGTTTGAAGGGTGAGACGTCGAACTCTCTGAACAAGTGAGATTCTGAAGTAATTGCCAGGTCATGGCCAGTATCAGCTGACCTTTAATCACCTGCCAGGGTTAAATGTAGTTTACAGGAAGACCCATGAAAACATTGGTACAATACCTGATGTGAATTCTGGCATCTGGAAGGACAGGATTACTCTGTGGCTTTGTTTCCTTTCTACTCTGCTGGTTGCCTCTTTTTCCCCAGATGCTCTCAAGATTTCTTTTTAGATCTCCGAAGTTATTTTCTTCCTATTTGATTCAACAATCTTTCAGAATCTACTGCCTTTATTTTATTTTAGAGATAGGGTTTCACTGTGCCTCCTTTGTTGGTCTGGAAGTTAACTAATGAAGGGACCAAACCCTCACCCAGCCCCCTGCTTTCCAGCAAGATGCAGACCTCTGACTCAGCAACTTGTGCTGAGCTACCCCATCTTGCCTACCTTCCAATCACTAGGAAGACAACTACCCTTCATGAGGCAAGGAACCAATCAGAAGTTAGCTGGTGGACTCTGGACATTCTTTATGTTGACAGTGGAATGCAGAGCATAGCAACCGCCCTTGGAGGGCCTCTGAGCATAGCAACCATTCCTGACCAATCAACTCAAGACCGGTTTCCCAAGCCCGGAAGTACACCAATCCTGAGACTGTTGCTGACCACAGACCATCCTCTTGCTCTATCCTAGTAAATTCCCTCCCCGACAGTCCTACCCGGTCCTTCTCACTCTTCCTGCCTTGCCAAATGGATGGAGTACCCAAGTTAATGTAGTTAACTTGTTAATTAATTAAAGCCTCTTTGCTTTTGCATTGGATTGGGTCTCTTGGTGATTTGGGGGTTCAGAATTTGGGCACAACACTATGTCCAGGCTGGTCTTGATTTCACAGACATCTGCCTGGGCTGCCTCTGGAGTGCGGGAAAGAAAGGCTTGTGTTACCTCGTCTAGCCTAGAATCTACTCTCTTTCGTGCCAGACAGGATTAAAAAGATGGAAGAGGCACAGAGTGATGAGCTACAAGATTGCTGCTCTTCAGAGTGGGAACTATAGAGACCTGAGTAATTTTAGCCAAATCATTTTTTTAAGTCTGTTTATTTTTAAAGCTTTATTTTTAAGGGGACCAAACAAAAGGAAATGGTCTACTAAGTTCAAAGTTTAGTATGAATGTCCCAGAACTACTGTATAGCAACAATAATACTATAGACTAATTGTTTTAGACAAATTAATAGACATTAAAAGAACATAATGCTTTTGATTAAGCATTCCCCAGTTATAGAAACCCAGGTGAGAAACTTTAGTTTCAAACCTCAAGTCTATATGCAGTCCAGCATCTGTTCCCATCAATTCTGCCTCTGAAATGCTTCTCTGCTCCCTCTAGCCCTTTCTGTTGTCACTGTATTCATGCATGCCCTCTCTTGATGCATCTCCTTTTTATTTTGTTACTTTTCTCACTTGTAAGTAGAGCTTTCCCAAAAATGTTCATTTGGTCTTGTGTCCTCTCTATTGGAATTCTTTACTGATACCCTCTTCACTCCAGCATCAAGCCCTGCTTCTCAGTAAAGAGCACAGCTCCCTTACAAACCTGATATACAGAGAAGCTGGCATCTGCTCTTACCATCTTCTTAGAAAACAGGGTGATGCTGTACTGACAGCTTTTCCTTCTTTGTCCCTTAATTCTTAAAATACATGCTCAGACACTACTGCCTCCAGGAGTCCTTCTGAACTTCCCAGCCTGAGTTAAACACCACCTTATGATTCCCACAGTATTCACAACAGCATGCATCATAGCACTCAGGGATATTTTGGATCCTTCTTTGCCCGAAGTTCCCACTAATATAACTCACCTTTTGTGGCAGCTTAGTTGCAACCAATACTGATGAGGCACTTCTGAATGTGCATAAGTAAAAGTTTGAAATCCAATCATTTACCTTTCCTAGGTAGTTATTTTTATGTGTAATTAAAGAGTGTTTAATAGTAAACAATGAATGAATTGTTAAGGGTTATTGTATTGATTTGTCATCCAAATTAGTATCTTGCTAGTGTGTTTATTGAGGATTTAAATTTGGCATTGCAATGGAAGATTAGATGCTATATGGCATTTGGTCACACTGCCAAATGCTTTTATTTTTAGTGTTGATTTTTTTTTTAAAATTTACTAGTATTATTCCTAGAACTCAAAGCAGATGGCCAAGATCAAGTTCAGGTGACATTATACACCTGTTCTGGAATGTATTTCTATTTTCAGAACCAAAGTCTTTTGGAGAGGTGGGAATTTTGGAATTTCTTAGAAAGATAGTCTGTTGGGCGAGACTGGTGTTTGGCTTTATGGGTTCCAATGACTGTATCAAACACTTGATTTCTCCCTGCAGACTGCACTGATTAATGAATAAAACAGAGGCTGAGGAACCCCAGCAATGAAAGTCCACTGTGCATATGATGTATTGCTGTTTCGTTGCCTCTAGTTTTGACAGTGAGGTGCACTCTATAATGTATTCCTTCAGAGAATAAAAAGAAAGCTAAAAACCATCTAAACCTGAACAACAGCTTTCTTTAGTTCACAATGTAGAGAGAAGAGGTCAGACACTATAGGGTGATTCAGGATGCAGAGAGGTGCTGTCAGTATAACCCAGCTAACTCCTTACTTTCCTATGGAGGTGTTATATGATTCTCATGCATCTGTGTAGGATGGAATTTGGGACACCACAGTAGTGCAATACCTATATAACCCAAGAGGCAAACATGACTCATCTGCAGTCATCATTTTCTTAGGAGAAACAAAGGTAAACACACAATCGCTAATTCTTGAAATAAGTGATAGAGCACAATGTAGGGCTCAAATGATCACATCTGCATGGATGAAAGCAAACCAATGATCTCATCAAAGCTGTGCTTCCAAACTAGAGGTTTAGAAGGGATGCTACAGTGTGCTGGAAGGTTCTTTACCTCCTAGATTGGGAATCAAACTGGTATTACATGAATTATTATGTCATTATTTTCCACTATAGTCCTGTCTAAGGAAAACAAACATAATCACAAAGAAAAAGTAATTGGAAGAGAAGAAAATCAGAGACAAAAAACATGGAAAAGTTAGTTTTGAGGAGTGAACATTCATATTAATTGTGTCTATGTTTTAAACCATGTTTTGACTAAAGCATTCTCCTCCATATTTTTCTCTCATTCTCCTAAATCTATGTCATGTTTCCTATAAAAGATGCATCCCAAGTATCAATGTGTTCAGTGGCAAAGAACAAATATGTAATCTCAGGAAACATACTGTTATGATTTGGGTATAGTGTTCCCTAAGGTTCATATGCTGAAGGCTTGATGATCAGCTAGTGGACCTAATCACTGAGAAGTAGTTGTTTCATGCCAGCTCTGACCTAATCAGTAGACAACTATGCATACCAATGGACTCTAACATACCACTTGAATCCCTTGCTAGGTTTTTTAAGATCAATCACTTACCTTTCACAGATAGTTGTTCTCATATGTAATTAAAAGATGCTGACTAATAACCAGTGAGTGAGTTATTAAGGGTTATTAGTGTGTCATTTGAATTAGTGTCTTTCAAATGTTTAATGAAGATTTTAATTTGGCTTTGTAATAGAAGGATAGGTGCCATATGGCTTTTGACTATGTTGCTGCACTAGGTGAGTGTGGTTTGGGGGGCTATGCTTCATCTTGTTCCTTTTCTGTCTCCCACTTCCTCTCTCCCATAAGGAGAGCCACTTAGTTGTATCACATGGCCCCCATCTAACATTATTTCCTGCTTCATCTTGTACAAGCCTAGAATCAACTGAGTTGAGTCATCAAGGTCTAAAACCTCTCAAATTGGGATCAAAGTAATACTGCTCCCTTCAAGTTTGTTCAGATATTTTGTTACAACAATGAGACTCTGACACACACACACAAGTTGGACATGAAGATCAATTAGAATTTTATTCTTGGTTCATAGTTAAACTCTACACAACCAATAAGAATAAAACAAGGAATGGATTAATAATTAAATGCATGACTTAGCATTGATCTGACCTGGAGGTTTTAAGCAATATTTTGATTGATTCCATTAGCAATCAACTTTCATGTGATGTCAATGTCTTCTGATGAATCTACTGTTGTTGATTTTTATACTTGTAGTAACAGATATGGATATAATACAGGATAGCTTATCATCTATCTATCTATCTATCATGCATCTATCTATCTATCTGTCTGTCTGTCTATCATCTATCCATCTATCTATTTATTTACACAGGCTCTCACAACATAGCCCTAGCTGGCCTTGAATTCACAGAGATTCCCTGACTCCAGATTGCAAGGATTAAAGGTGTGCACACTGGTTTAGCTCTTTTGTTTTTTGAACAAACCCAGAGTTGAGGAAATTCTCTGCTGTAATTCCTTCATTACCCTAATTATTTTTTTGTGCTCTAGTGATGGACACTTAGAATGTCTCTAAAATGGTTAGTCAAAGTGATTCTTGAATTCTTTTTCTGGGTTTTCATTTCCAGTCTCTTCCAGTTACCTATTCACCTAGTGGTACTGTGATAAAGTAGTCATAGCTTCAGTCATCATTGGCTTCCTTCTCCATCTCACCCTAAGCTACTCTTCCTCTTCTTATTCTCTCTCTCTCTCTCTCTCTCTCTCTCTCTCTCTCTCTCTCTCTCTCTCTCTCTCTCTGAGATAGGTCCTCTTTGTGTTGTTCAGGGTAGCTTTAGATGTAATCCTTCTGATCAGTGTCATGGTTCCTGGAATTACAAACATGCTGTAACGCCTTTTTTTTCTTTGCTTCCATGTCTGTCCCCCTTGCTGTTCTCTGCTCTTGGTTAATATTCAAGGCCCCTGTAGAGGTCTTTACACAAAAGTGTAAAGAGGGAAGCTTGAGGCATGGCTTTCCTTGGTAATTCTTTTCTGGCGGATCAGCCGATCAGTTAGGAAGAACAGAGAAATGCTACCGTGGTTCTTTGTATTTTCCTGTGCAATTGTTCCCCCAATAAACACATTTATCATTTATCTCTGGTCTATTGAAATAATTACATCCTTACCTTCAGGCCCTGACCAAGAAACTGGAGGGACTGAGAGGGTAACATTGCATCACTTGGTAAAAATAGTTCATGGTGATTACAATTCTCATTTTTGTGATTCTTCTTGAGTAAAGAAATTTTGGTTCGGAAACCAGAATAGGACCAAACCAGGCTCCCTGAACATGGGTGTTAGTTAGGATGCCTGGGCAGTCTGTGGGGCCTCTGGTAATGGATCAGTATTTATCACTAGTGTACAAATGGACTTTGGGAGCCCATTCCATATAGGGGGATACTCTCTCAGCCTAGACACATGGGGGAAGGCCTAGGCCCTGCCCCAAATGATGTGACAGACTTTGATGATCATCATGGAAGGTCTCATGGAAGGGATGGGAGGATGGGAGGGAGAGGGAACTGGGATTAATATGTAAAATAAGGTTGTTCCTAATTTAAATAAAATATATAAATATTAAAAAATTCTAGATCAAGTTCAGTCTTTCAGAAGTTTTAAATGCACTGCCATACATTCTATAGTACTGATCTTTAATGCTATGCACCTCCCATGACTGTGTTTAACAGAACCTACAATAAAAACTGGTTGCTATCCACACTAGTGTTATTCTTGCAGTTAGATAGCCTATAGATGACAGGAAGTTAGCACACAGCCAGGAGTCTTTTTCTAAATGCTACATTAAAAGAGAGCAGGCTTTTTCTAACTAGAGGGTGTTTCCTAGAGATACACACCAGTCACACATGACTTCTGGCATGATAAATGTTTTAAAATGTACTTATTTCTCTGTGCTTGTGGGCGCACACACATGCACATGTCATTTTTGTCCTTCCAACTCAAGGGTTTCAGGGATCAAACTCAAGCCATCGGGCTTGGCACCAAATGCCTTTACAAACACAGCTATCTCACTGGCCCCTACTGGCATTTTGTCTTTATGATGTGTACTTGTCAAGGACAGCTAATTAGGCTTGCTGTGCTTTGCTAGATAGACAAGATTGGAAGTCATTCAAATTTCACCCTAATTTCCTGTGCCTCAACAGCAGGATGTGCAGTCAGATTAGAAAGCTGTTTTTTTCCCATTAAAGGGCATGGGATTCCATGACATCAGTTATCACTAAAGATGTCATCAGCTTACTCACTCCTATAAAATTTCCTCTCCTTGGAGATTCTGAATCCACCTAAATGCCTCAAAATAATATCCTCATTACCAAATCTTGCCAAACACATTACTTCAGCAGCCCTGAGCTCATCATTTTGTGTCTAGAATCATCTATCACATGAGCCATGAGAAGAACTGTATTGTTTTATTCCTACCTATTTTCATCACCACCAGGATGAATTTTGAGCATCTAAATCTTACTCAAAATCCTTTAGGAGTTGCTCATTAGGGTGGCAGTGATCCCCGGATTTCTTGGAATGGGTGCAGCTCAGGGACAACATAAAATGGTATAACATACAAAGATAAAAACAGAAATGTTTTACACCAACCTTTCTCTTCCTCCCCACTATGATATTTGGTATATTGGCTGTTGATGGCACTCCTACCTGTTTGTGAGTTCTTTCTTCTGTCTAATGATTGAAAGAATGAAAGAGAGAGAGAGAAAGGAGGGTGGGCACAAAGCAAGGAAAAAAAAAAAGCATGTGGCCATTGCAGAAAATGAGACCAGTCGGAGCATTTCCTTTGTAAGGAAGAAGCTGGAAAGAGAGCTCAGTGGTTAAGAATACTGTATGCTCATTTACAGGGCCAGAGTGCCACTCCCAGTGTCCATTTAGGGTGGCTCACAACTGTCTGTTGCTATGACAAAACACCATGACCAAAGCAAGTTTGGGAGGAAAGGGTTTATTTGGCTTACATTTTAGCATTGCTGTTCATTACTAAAGGAAGTCAGGACAGGACTCAAACAGGGCAGGATCCTGGAGGCAGAAGCTGATGCAGATGCCATAAAGGGGTTCTGCTTACTGGCTTGCTCCCCCTGGCTTACTCAGTATATCTTCTTTTAGAACTCAGGACCAAGAGCCCAGGGATGGCACCACAAACCCTGGACTGGGCCCTTTCCGTTGATCACTAAATGAGAAAATGACTTATAGCTGGATCTGGTTGAGACATTTCTTCAGCTAAGGCTCCTTCCTCTGAGGACTGTAGCTTGTGTCAAGTTGACACAGAAAATAACCCAGTACATTAGGTTTCCTCAAAAGATAGTATAGATTTATTTTCCCTATTGCTTGATATCACAATTAAAGTCCTTGGGTATAGAAATGAAAACATACGAAAAGGCTGAAAGACAGAGCAGCAGACCAGCCTGGGATCTTGGAATTACCATAGTGTTGGCTTTCTTATTTCACAAGTGCTGCTAAGAGTGAAAGAAAGGCTCAAATGTTGGTGTAAAATAATTTGCACTTTGGAAAACTATTTAGCAATTGCTTCTAAACCCAAGCAAAAATATAGCCAACATTCTACAAGTATTGTTCATAAATAAATACATTTATTCCAAAAGACATAAGCAAAACTTAATAGTAAAGTACCAGGAATAACTATAATGCCAATCAAAAATAGAATGCATAGAAATGAAATGTGCTGTTTCTTCCAGTGGGTCCTGTATGAAACTGAAAATGAACTATGGCTACACCTAACAACATGGACGATCTCAAGTGTTAAGCTGAACCAAAAGCTAGACATCGTAGAATACATGCAATGTGATAGTACCTGTTTGAAGTGCAAGCAAAACAAAAACTAATTAGTGGTGCTGAAATTAAAATAGTGTTAACCTGTGGCAAAACGTCAGGTGTGGGTGGAGATAAAGAAGTAGGTACTATTCTATCTATATGAATGGTGATTACATGGGTATCTTCACTATGTAATTACATGAGCTCTATACTTTAGATTCTTACAACATCCTGCCTGTATACCAAATTTAAATAGTTTATAAAAAATAGTAGAATTAAGTATACTTTCTCTGTCCCTCATGTCACAAATGACATATTAATGATGAGAAAGTGGTGTGTTTGTGTAGCGGTAGAAGGAGAGAGAGAGAGAGAGAGAGAGAGAGCGAGAGAGAGAGAGAGAGTACATACGTGAGCATGTGAACATGTGAGTATGCATATGCATTCATGAGGAGACCAGATAATGATGTCAAGTGTCTTTCTCTATCCCTCTCTACTTTCTTGCCATGTGGGAAGGTCTCACACTAAATTGGAAGCTCACCATTTTAGTTAGTTAGTCTAGTTGGTCAGTGTGGTCTTGGAATCTACCTGTCTCTGCCCTTAGTGCTAGGAGTACAGGCAAGTGCAGCTATAACTAGCTTTTGTGTAGGTGATGAGGACTGAACTCAAGTCCTCATGCTCCCAAGGCAAGTGCTATTTCATGTTGAGTCAACTACCTAAATAAAAAGTCTTAAGTCATGTGTACAAGTAGCAGAGGAGACTAGAAGTATGAGATTCTTCTGGAGCTGGAGTTAAAGGTGGTTCTGCTGAAGATATAATATACATTGGACACAAGACCTGGGGGACATGAGCTGGATCTGATTTGAAGGTCTCCTCCATGAGGACTTGTTTTCATAGTACCAGAAGATGCTATTAAAGCTCCCAATGGAGGGAAACAACCAACAGTATACTTCAATGATGACCAGTATAGCACAGTAGCCCTTAGGATGTAGTAGTACCACTTATATCTTGATAGTAACCAACAACTCTCTGGCTGGACTCTGGGCACACTCAACAGGAGGGTGGAAATTTCAGGCTTTCAAATTTCTCCAGCTCCTTTCTTGTCTGAAACTCCCCACTTCCAAGGTCTTAACTCTTCAACTTTTACTTGAATAAGTTATTGCCTCTCACTTTCCCTGTCATTAGGGAGTAGCACCTTTGCATGTATATGTGCACAGTGTATATGAGGTGAGGGTGTGGTAAAGGGTTGAGGGTAAAGAACATAAAAAGTGAGTATACCTGTGCTCAGTAAGCCAAGAAAGGGTGTGAGATATGAATGTGATTGTTGATGATGCATTTGATAAGAATCTTGGAACATAAATGCTCTTTGTATGTAATTAATTAAAGTAAATCCATTACAGAGTCTTTTCACTTTCCTTTCAAAACAACAAAAAATAGGGTTTCACTATGTATCACAGGGTGGCCTCAAACTTGTGATCCTTTTGCCTCAGCTTCTCAAATGCTGAGATTATATGAGTGTGTTAGACCATAGTCAACTTGTACTTTTGTTTTGATATATTTTTTCTCACTAGATACAGGATTCTTCAGAACCTGTCCTGCTAAGATTGTAACCAAGGGACATCCACTCATTACATTATTTCTGTTAAGAAACTCCATGTAGTGGTTTGAAAGAAAATGTCCTCATAGGCTCATACATTTGAGAGCATGGTCACCAGTTGGTGGAACTGTTTGGGAAGGATTAGGATATGTGGTCTTGTTGAAAGCTTTGAAGTTTGGAAGGCCCACACCAGGCCCAGTGTCTCTTTCTGCCTGCTATCGTTGGATCAGGATGTGAAGCTCTCAGATCCTGCTTCCAGCCCCATGACTGCCTACCTGCTCCTTGCTATGATGACCATCCTCTGACATTTTAAGCAAACCCACAATTAAATCTTTTCTTTGGTAAGAATTGTGTTGGTCATGGTGTTTCTATATAGCAATAGAACTGTAACTAAGACATCCTAGAACTCATTACAAAGTCTGATCTAATCATTTGTTTTGTAACCTGACAATACTTGAAACCCTGAGAAAGAAGTACTATGGTCAACATGGACTATAAAAAAAGTAGCATAATGAAATTCTGTTATTGCTAATAGTTCTCTCTTGCCTTCACTATGCAGCTGATCCACATCGATTTATGACTTTCTATCAGGCTCAACTTGCTATTCAAGATGACAGTAATATGTTGTCATAAACCAGTAATGCAAATATAATAATCTAATTAATTTATCTATGCCACATTTACCACAGAGCTTTCCAATAATATTTTCTGGGAAGATTTTTTTTTCTAAAAGCATTAATATGCTATGTTGTCCACCTGTCCCATTTGCTTAGATAATATGTATTTTTGTAAATAATTTCATGATTTTGAGTCTATGAGACAGTAGAAAAGTGTTTGATATTGCATAAATGACATATGGAGAAAGTAGGTATCTCTACATTACTTAAACCGGCTTGATATAAATTCTGTCCTCCGCTCACATAGTATGTGACCATGAGCTGGCTAGTTTAGTTTCCTAGTGCTACAGTTTCCTCATTTGTGAACTGGAAATAAAAATAGTCTGTACCTCTTATGTGGCATCTCAGTGACTGTGAGAATGAAAATAGGCAGAATGTATGAAAGCCACTGGTGTTTAATAGGAATGTTTCATTGGATTTTTTGTTCATCAGTGGAATGGCCTTAGTACTACAAAATGAAGCATGGTGCTTCCTGAGCCATCTCGGGAATAGAATTCATGACTTAGATCAGATTGGCAAGTGCAGAAGCTTTTCTACTATATCACAAGGCTAGAATGAGAAACAGAGTATCTTCTTGTCCCTTCCAGCTGTTAATAATGATCAACAGAACTGAATGTTAAGAGACAATGTAGTGGTGATGGAGGGTGTGAAAACTGCCTTCAAACCCTATTCTCCTTAGCTCTAGATCTTTAGTATGGGGCTGTTAATTCATTTTCAAGCATACATTATTTACTTTGATCCAGTGGCTGCCTCCTAACACCCACCCCTTCAGTTCTTTGGTGATAATACATTTAGTTCCCTGAATTACATCCCTCCACACCCACAAACTACAATAAAATACTTTCCATGTGGAACTTGCACTGTGAATGAATCACATAGCAACCTGCTGTCACACCCACCAATACATACGAGAGGTACAAGCCCAGCACTGTCCTACAACGAATACAATTTGTCAGGCATCACATTTTTGCTAAATACATGAACTAATTTCACATGTTCTCTCATATGCACATACCCATATACATATGTATGCTTCCTAGTCATTTTCACATAACACAATCATTTGACAGTGTATTCTGGATCCAGGTAGTTTAATTCTGATGCATAGAAAGATGCCTTTAGAAGTCTAGAAATCTTAACAGAAGGCTTGTTGTCTCTGATCCATTATTATTTTTATTTAGTAGCTGAAAATGCTAACAGAAAAAAATTTCTTGTGCATGTTTATGAGTCACCACCTCTGGGACTCTGGGACACCTGTTTGACACCAAGGCTTGGTATAAACAAAGCTTTTAGGCAGTTGTGTATTACACCTACACAGCTAAAACTATGCCAAGTCAGCTGTTCAGATATGCCCCATAGCTGTCAGATTTCATTATGAATAAAGAAAATGATTAATTTCCAGAGGAAATTATGCTGAAGAAAAACTAATTAATTTCCTCTGCTTTGGGTTTTAATACAGCCTGGTTTCACACCGACGCTTCCATGGGATACTGTAATACACACACCTGTTGCTTGAAGTTGGTAGGAGCAACTGGCAATATTAACAACCTCAGGTTGCTTGCTCTACTCTGTTTCCTGTACGTCTTGATCAACTGGTCTCCCAATCCTGAGGTTCTTTACAGGGCTTAAGTCATGCATACATGTAGCGAGATATGGCTAGGAGACTAGGAGGAGGAAAGAAGAAGTGGTTAGGAGGAATCAGGATGTAGAGCATGGAGAAAGAAGATGCTGGCGGCGGCTCTCAGATAAGATGACCACGTGGAAATACTTAGATAAGTAGAAATGGGTTAATAATTAAGACAGAGCTAGCTCATAAATAATAATGGTAACTGGTCAACAGGATTGTATCAAATACAGAGTCTCTGAGTGTTATTTGGGGCTGGTGTGCCAGACCGGTGGCGGGTGGGCTGGCAGAGAACAAACAAGCTACACATACATTCTCAGTGTTTGTGAGGCACACTGAAGGATAAAATCCCAGTCAAATGCTGACCAGCAAGTTTTGTTGATTATGATCTTATATCGCAAGAAGTGTATATGTTTTGAAAATGAAGCTGAAATTTGTACAATACTATCTTTGACAATTCGTGTTGATTGTCAACTTTACAGAAGCTAGAAATCCCTAGGAGATGGGTCTCTGGGAATGCCTGTGAGCAATTACCTGGATCACATGATTGATTACAAGGAGCTAGAAAGACTCCTCCACACGGAGTGGCAACATTCCCTAGCTGCAACCCCAGATTGTTAAATGGAGAAAGAGAATTGATCAGCAGCATGTAGCATGCATTCTTGTCCTCTGTTTCCTACTTGGATACACAGTGATCAGTTGCATCAGCATCTTGCTGCTGTGACTACTCTGCCATGATGGGTATGCCCTTTAACTGTGAGCCAGAATAAACCCTTTCTCTCTCAAATGGCTCTTGAGGGCTGTCTCTGAACAAAATTAACAAATGTGTATAGAGGTTCACTTCTTTTTCTAGTCTGTCTCACTGTGTAGTTCTGGCTGTCCTAAAACTCACTCTGTAGATCAGGCATGCCTCAAACTCATAGAGATTCACCTGCTTCTGCCTTGCAAGAGCTGGGATTAAAAGCATGAAACACCACTGCCTGGCTCTTCCTGTTTATTTCAAGATCTTACCTCCTTTTAACAATTTCCTCATTTTGTCTTTAGTTTCTCTTGCTCTCATAGCTCCTTCCCCTCCACAGTTCAATGTACTTACATATTTTCTTTCTTATAGTTTACAGTGCTATAACTCTTCATTATCATCATTCCCTTTCAAGCAACTCTTAAGAATCTTATTTCTTATCACTGGGGTCAGATGACATAGTATATATAAAAAGACTTAACTTCTGTCTTCATTTTGATCATTTTACTGAAATTATAACCCAAAACACACACACACACACACACACACACACACACACACACACACACACACACACACACAACACACACACACACACACACACACACACACATTTAGACCATTTGGATGACTGCTCTGTAATCAAGCAATACCATGAGATTTCTGTGTCTTTTACCTTCATACCCATGTACAATGTGTCAGTACTGAAAGGTTCTGCTTTAATTACTTTCAGCCAAGGAGGGAACAGGGCTAGACATGTTCTAAGGTTAAATACTGTCTTAGGGCACCACGAAAAAGCAGTAGGAGGCTTGAGTCAGGCCTGGCACCTGGTAAGAGGAGCACACTAAACTCAAGCAGCCAGTGCTGCTTTGCAAGCTGAGAATAGAATTTAGTTGTGGTCAAAGTAACAAAGATTATTACATTTAATTAATGTTGTAACTTTTAAAATTAGATTTATTCATTTTATGTGTGAGTGTTTTCCTTGCATGTTTGTATGTGCAACACATGTGTCTTTGGTGCCCATGAAGATCAAAAGAGGGCATTGGATACCCTAGAAGTGGAGTTAAGGATGGTTGTGACCCACCATGTGGGGCTGGGAAACCATTCTAGGTTACTCTGATTGCAGGACAAGTGCTCTTAACTGCTGAGCCATCTCACCAGCCCTAACATTGTAACTTTTAACCTAAATTACTTTAAAATTTTCTTTATATCTGATTAACTGGAAGATATTGTCTATAGTATTGTGTATGAGTATAGATCATTAACATTGAATTTATGTTTGGATATATTTATGTAACAATCAAGATAGCTCAAGATGCTTTTGCTTTTTCATTTAAAATATATTTTAAGAACACATACATTACACACTTATATTGCAGAAATCATTTAACTATTAACATGTTTAATTTTTATCACAATTATAATACAATTATTATTGTTACCCTCTCTTTGCTGAAGAAGAAACTGAGGTACAGACAGAGGTATGTAATTCACGTAGTCATACAGCCCATGAGCAGTGTTGCTAGAATTTAAATCTAGGATTTGTTTTTTTCTTCTTAAATTTTTTTTGAGGCAGAGTTTCTCTGTGTAACAGTCTTAGCTGTCCTGGAACTTGCTTTGTAGACCAAGTTGGCCTCTAACTCCAAGAGATCTGTCTACCTCTGCCTCCCAAGTGCTGGAATTAAAGGTATGTGCTGCCACTACCCCGCCAGAAGGCAATTTTTAAATAAAGGTTTCAAGAGAGGTAGATTCTTTGGGAAAGGTCATTCTGGCTAGGAACTTGTAAGAACCTGAGTTGTAAATGTGTACGGTGTGCTAAGGAACAGAACAAGAATGAAGTGGATAGAGGAAGTGCAGCTAGAAACTGAGGCAGACAGAAATGGAGGAGGGCCAATCACAGAGGACCTCAGGGGTCAAGAGTGAGGATGTTGGCTTTAACTCTGGGTGGGACAGTATGCGTTTATTTAACATAGAGGCATACAGTCATAAATTCTATTTATGTAGAAGACAGGTTGAAGGAAGAAAAGACATAATAAAGGAAACCATTAAGAGTCAGTTGTACTGAGGGACTCACAGTCATTAGGCGGACCTTAGGGAATTTGCTGGAGAGAGAGAAAGGATTGTAGGAGCCAGAGGGGTCAAGGACACCACTAGAAAACCCACAGAATCAACTAACCTGGGCTCATAGGGGCTCAGAGAGACTGAACCAACAAACCAGGGAGCCTGCATGGGACTGACCTAAGCCCTCTGCATATATGTGACAGTTGTGTAAGCTGGGACTTCTAACAGTGGGAGCAGGGACTGTCTCTGGCTGTTCTGCCAGCTTTTGGGACCCTCTTCATTCTCATACTGGGTCTCCTTGTCCAGCCTTAATTCAGGAGGGGTGCTTAATCTTATTTCAACTTGATGATATCTATGGAAGGCCTGCCACTTTCTGAATAGAAACAGAGGAGGCATGGATGGGGGGGCATAGGGGAGGTGAGGAATGGAGGAAGTAGAGACTGTGGTCAGGATGAAAAACAAACAAACAAGAGTCAGTTGCATATATCCAGGCATGGGCGATGTCACAAGGATCAGCATGGGAGGCAAGGATGTTAAGATGTGGTGAAACTTTGGATATAGATTTAAGGAGATGCTGATAGAACATGATTATAGACCTGGGGCATAGCATGAGAGAACCCAAAAGAGAGAAATCAACTATGATGATATATTTTTCAGCTAAAGTTACTGGAAAAATAAAATTGCAACTAAGGCAGGAAAGAGCATTAGACTGATTTGTTCTGTAGTAGATAGGACACTGTGTCAAATGTCAAGACAATTCAATGAGAGGATTGGAATTATAAATAATAAATGTGACTTTCCTAATGGTGTTTAATTTGTTGTGTTAAGGTCTATGTTGGGGACATCCATTATGGAGAATCAGGGCAGAGTGTAAACTAAGCTGGGAAAACTGCAAAAGTAACATTTACTATTTGCACAAAGGAAGTAGAGGGCTCCAGTCCTCATACGATACAGAATAATATAAGGTTCTACAGAGCAGGACCATTCCATTTCATCTCTTTGGTATCTGCTTTTCTGGCTTGCAAGTTACTAAGGAGAGCCTTAGGAGTGAAGGCTGAGAGGTCTCTTTGTGATGCTGGTGCTTGCCAGTTAGGAGATATAGGGGCCCTATGTGTGGTGGTGCTGGTGGTACTTGCCAGGCAGGAGATAGATAAGGTTATTTTTGGAAATGATCAAAAGGAGGCTAGTCTGCTGTGCTGAAAAAAGATAGCAACGAATGATGTGAGGTGGCAATCCTGGCAAAGATAGCCCATGACAGAAAAGCTGTACTTAACATTGATGGAAATTTATTTATCCTCTTAATTAGTAAGTTTTAGTAAGGGGGCTGGAGTGATGACTCAGTGGTTAAGAGTGGTGACTGCTCTTCCAGAGAAGCAGGGTTCAATTCCTAGCACCCACATGTCCACTCACAACTGTCTGAAACTCCCACTTCCAGGGCATCTGGCACTCTCACACAGATATACACGCAGGCAAAAAAAAAAAAAAAAAAAAAAACAGATAAAAGTAAATAAGTCTTCATCTTATTTTTTGGTTTTTTTTTTTTGTTTGTTTGTTTCGTGTTTTTTTGAAATAGGGTTTCTCTGTATAACAGAGAAACAGCCCTGGCTGTCCTGGAACTCACTCTGTAGATCAGGCTGGCTTCTAACTCAGAGATGTACCTGCCCCTGCCTCTTAACTGCTGAGATTAAAGGTGTGTGCCACTGCAGCCTGGCATAAATCTTAAAAAAGAAATAGTCTTTGGGGAGAAAGCAAAAATGCTAACCTACTTGCAGAAAAATGGAATACTCTTTTATGTGAGTTTATAATGCATTTCCAGCTCTTAAGTACCAGGCTGACTTGAATGTCAGATCTATTTGTTTGTGAGAAAATGTAGCGATGTTGCCTGTCATCTTACATTTAAATGATAAGTTCATGTCGCAAAGTTTTACCTTTTTTCAGAGAAGATCATGTGGATAAAACAACTTTAAAATGTAGACATTGGTAGAATAAACAAATTCAATTAATTTACTATTAATAAAATATAATTGGTATTTTATTACATTTCAGCAGAAATGATGAATTAGATGGGTGACTATGAAGCTAGGTTATTAAAAGTCCAACTTATTCTGATGGTAAGAGTTGATGTGTTTATTAGAGCTCAAGTGGGTCTAGTGGGTGAGGTTCATGAGCAAAAGAATTTTGGATGTGCAAGTATAATGAGCTCTGTAATTTTAACTTAATACTCTCATCTAAATACAAATGGACACATATGGCATTTTAATTACAAAAAACCCTGTAAGAATCTAGATAGTACATTTGACTTTACAAACAAGGGGTAAATAAAGACTATTCTGTGAGTTTTTTCCAGGCCCAAGAAATATTGTCTTGATTTTCACAGCCTTAAAAAACTCAATAATCCTGGACAGAATGATAGATGTACATTGTGATTTAGAGTACTGATTTATGGTTCAAGGGGTTTGAGTTATAGTAATAGATAGGTAAGTAGACATGAAAAGTTTAACCCCTCAAATTCCAGGGGTCAGTTACCAGACCATGTAAAACAAAGTTCTATCCCTTGGAATGTGTGTGTGTGTGTGTGTGTGTGTGTGTGTGTGTGTGTGTGTGTGTGTCTGTGTGTGCGTGCGTGTGTGCGTGCGTGCATGCGTGCTTGTGTCAGTAAGAGATTGTAATAGATATGCAAGTGGACATGAAAAGGTTAACTCCTCAAACTCCAGAGGTCAGTTATCAAGACCAATTTAAGCAAAGTTCTGTCCCTTAGAAGAAGAAGAGAAGGGCAGGCAGTGAGGTCTAGAAAATGAGTATGGGGGTCACCATGAAATAAAGGTTGAGAAAAGAATCAAGCTATCTTGAAATAGACTTGAGTGGTGAGTAGACTGTCTTTACAGCTAAAAGTTTGTTTCCACATATTCCTTTATGTTACAAATTACTGTAAGCTACTCCTCTTCACTACTACAACTGCCAGGGTTGTAGTCTGCATGTATACACAGCTGTGTTCTAAGTAAGTGCTCTACTACCAAGCTGCATCCTTGTTTTTTAAAAACATTTTTATTTACTTACTTTATGTGTATAACTTCTTGCCTGCAAGTTTGTTTGTGTGCCACATGCATGCCTGGGGCCGGCAGGAGTCAGAACAAGGCCTTGGGTTTCCTGGAACTGGAGTTATAAATAGCTGTGAACATTGTACAGGTGGGCAGCAAGAGCAACTATTGAGCTATCTCTCTGCTCCTTTGTTATGCTTTTTTTTTTTTTTTTTTTTTGACAAGGGCTCCCTCTGTACTCAGGCTGCCCCCAAATTGCAATCTTCCTTTCTCCATCTCCCACATTTTGGGACTTAAGTTATGAGTCACTGTATTCTTCAGTAAAAACAAAAACAAAAAAAACTAAATCACATTGTTTATTTCTCAGCATGCTTAATTCTTGATTCTCGACTAATTATTTGCTTAACTTTATAAACCTTAGCACTAAGTGAATAGTTACAGCTATTATGGAAAAACACTTTGTGCTTAATGTCACTGTGCCAAGAGTGAAATCCTAAGTATACGTCCCATGTCAGAACCAGAAGTACAGGGCCTGTCACTGCCTGTGTGAGAAATATGTTACACAAGTATTAAATTACATCATGTTCTTTGTACTAATATGGCACATAGCTATTCACTTAATGTAATTATATTATTTTGTAAATATATTACATTGCCAGACATATTTTTATGCTTTGAAAGGCAGAGATGTAAAACTAGCCTTTATAGTTTCTGGGTTAGAAGCAAACACAACAACAGTAAAACATGAAGTGAGATGGGCATAGTGGGAAAGCAATCCCAGCACTAGGGATAATGAAGTGGGATTATGAGTTTGAAACCATCCTGGGTTGCCTAGTAAGACCTTGTTGAAACAGACAAACAAACAAATGAAAGAAAAAAAAAAAAAAGACATGGGACATAATCAGTGGTTTCAAGTCTTGTCTCTGAAATTCAGCTTCCTGCTGGAATCTTAGATCTTTCCCTTAAAAACTGGGCTTTAGCTGGAGGTGGATCATGCCTTTAATCCCAGCATGTGAAAAGCAGAGGTAGACAGATCTCTGTGAGTTCTAGGAAAACCTGGTGGACAGAGTGAGTGCCAGGATAACTAGGGCTACACAGAGGAGTCTTGTCTACAAAAAGGACAAAAGAAAAAAGAAAAAAGCTGGGACCTGAGAAGGATATTTTGTATTTGTTATGTCTCAGATAACAATGATCTTACTGGTTCTTTCAAATATTAAATCAGCTCAAAGATGCAAGCTAGTAGAACCGAGTCCAACATAATAGAATACACCCAATGCATGCCATCCAAAAAAAAGTTTTAAAGAAATATATAAATGGGCTGGAGAGATGGCTCAGTGATTTAGAGCACTTGTTGGTTGGGTTCCCAGCACCCATGTGGTGATTCACAACCATCTGCAACTCTAATTCCAGAGGATCTGATGCCTTCTTCTGACCTTCAAGGGGAGCAGGCACTTACAAGGTGCACGCACGCACACACATACATACATACATACATACATGCATACATACATATTCATGTCTGTATGTGAAAACATTTATAACAAACATTAAAAAAAAGAAATAAAGACATAAGAATACTTCTATCTTTATTGTCACAATCTGTAATATATCCTGTATTATAGAAAAGGTACTACTGAGATCATGGCCTACAACTGTCTTACTCTTGAAATTCATATTCTAAGAAAAATTTCCCACATTATCTTGCTTACGTATCTTCCTGTTGAAGAACTTAGATAATCCACATTTTCATCCCAAGAAAACTAGATGGAGATGCTAAGCATCTCTCAGAGGTTGGCAGAGTAACTGAGAGAGCTGGAAATAAAATCCAGGTCAGTCAGCTTCTGGAGGGTTATTTTCCTCTTCTTCTTGTTGCCTCAGGTTTTACTGAAGCAATGCCAGGCAAGTTGTAGTTTTTGAGGATTTAGTTGGGCGCCACAGAGTACAGGTTGCATTGTTCACATTGAGAAATGTTCCAGTGTTGGGAAGAATCACTGTATTGTCCAAGGTGACCTTAAAAGTGCTGCAGATGTGGATGAGGACACTCGGAGGCACAACAAGAAAGCCACTAGGAATATCATGGTAGGGATAACACTGTGAATGGAAGATGGACCTTTAAAACTAAAGGCCCAATAGATGGATCCCTTCAAGGGTGAACAGACTTTAGACTTGTCAGAGCCAGGGATTGTAATACCTCTGTTGTCTTCAGGATTAAATGATATATATGTCTTCATGACAGGCTGTAAGATTAGAAGGTTTCTGTAATCATTTGCTCTTTACCCCTCTTCCTCTTCACCCAGACTGTGATCTCTAAGTCCTTCTTAAAGAGCCAGCTCTCTTGCTTTCTTCTGTCTCAACATCTTATATTTGCTTTGCCTCCTGTGCCACCTGCTTCCTGTAACCACCTGCAGAACAACTTGTGTCCAACGACCTGTCCTCACAGTGATCATCCTGTCTGCTTGCTCCTGTGAACTGGGGTCAACACAGAGAAGGAGGACGAGAACATCTGTATCCACCAAATATGATGTGTAATTTAGGTTAGTCATTGGTTATATGAAGGCAGTCATCCAGAAAGTCTACATTTGAATAAAAATATACTGGCTAAAGCTTTCTTCTCTTTTAGGGGAGAAAGAACTTTGAATCTCTTAATTAAAAAGTCCCCAGTCTCTCTGCTGCCTGTCAACTCTGCTGACCACTGATGGATTGACTGGTATTCTAAACCCATCATTTCTTTTAGTTACCTCTCCTTAACTCCCTCAATCAGGGTCTAGTCTAGCCTCCCTGGCCTGCCTCCAGTGCAGTGTCTATTTGGGTCCTGCGCTCCTTTCCACAATGTTCTTTCACTCCTTGGAAATCTGTGCCACTCTTTCTTCTTTCCAGGCCACCAGTAGACCAAATTCCATGATTCTTGAGTTGACCAGGCACATTAGCACTTCACATCTCTGAAGAGCTGTGCTCACATTGCCCCTCTCAGATCACATTTAAATTCTACTGGTTTTCCTAGTGCAGTATTTCATGAACGAATCATGTATGAAATCTGGCTCTGCCATGGAAGGCCTGCATGATTTAAGGGAGATGACTTAATTGTTGTATGAATTGGTTTCTTAATCCGCAGAATTAGGAAAGTACAAACTTTGACCTCATCTGCTTTCTTTGGAGAGTAAACAAAACAATGTGTGTGCTCTGCTTAGTCCAGTGCTTGGTATAAATCTTAAGACTTTACCAAAGGTCTTAATACAAGCAATTTAAACATTAAATATTATAATTCTAATCCTACTTTCCATGTTGGTCATTTAGGTTTTGATTATCTCTCTTTATTCATAATACCTCTATAATTCTATTATGTATACAATGGCTTGGAATGTTTGTCTTATGTAATACAATGTCTAATAAATTAAATTAGTGAATTTCATTATGACATTTTCCTGCATGTATATCAATGTATTGTGTCATGTCAACTTCCCCATTACAATCTTATGTAATAAAGTATTTTTTTTTAAATAAATGTGAGTATTGAGGTTTTGGTAGAGAAAAAACTATAAAAAACTATAAAATACATGTTTTCAATTGGTTCAAAAGAATATTCTATTTTAAAAAAGCTTTATTTATTTAATTGATATGAGTCTTTGTTTGTATATAAGTGTACCACACACATGCAGTCCTGGAGGAGGTCAGAAAAGGGCACTGGATCTCTTGGAACTGGAGTTACCGATGGCTGTGAACTGCCATTTGGGTGCTAGGAATCCAGGTCCTCTGAAAAAGCAGTAAGTTCTTTTAACCTCTGAGACATCTCTCCAGGTCCAAGAAAGCATACTTTAAAGGACACATTCATTGGTTTTTACTAATTCACTGAAGTACTGATTGTTTCACTCATTCAATTGATAGCTATGAGTTAAGTACTGGATATATAGCACATTCCAGACACAGAGAAAAATCAGGAATATCCTGACCTAAAGGGTGAAATGTCATAAATCATCATGACACAAAACAGAAGTCTTAAGCATCCATATAGAAATAGTACAAGCAGATTCAGAAGACAGAAAGAAAGCAACTTGAAGCTTAGTGGAGGAAGAAGCCCAGAGCTGCCCTGGAAGCTGGCCTGAAAGGGAGCAGGGAGAACGGGGAGTGGCAGAGGCTGTAGTCCGAATTAAGGGAGCATGCATTAAGTACAGGATTGCAGATGGAGAGGGCAAGTGCCCACATCAAACAGCAACTCACAGAGGGACTCTAAAATCTCTTTCCAAAACTTGCTTGACCACATTGGGTTTTCTTTTAATTAACACCACTGTGACCTTGGGAGCGTTAGCAAATGTGTTTGCTGTCCAGCTGTTTTTAACTAGGTTTGATTAAGGGACTTCAGTTTAGTATGAGTCCTTCCTGCTCAATACATTCCACTCATGTTGCTGTCTGTCATCCTACATGCTTCTGTTCTCTAGAGAAGTCTCTGCTGGTACAAAATCATGGAATGGCAGATGGACCCTTTGTGGTTTGTTCTCAAAGTGGTGCTAAACTGATCACTATTTCTGCTATAAATATTATACTGGAAGCGAAGGTGGACCTGCTATCGAGTTGCCCTTTCTGGGGAAGACTATGAGTTCCAGGAAGGACACTCAGAGCCCAAATTTGTAATGACAACATCGGTAATTGCTTGCTCAGTCTAGCTCTGTTCCTATGTGGGACACAAATAGGACATTAGAAAGGGAGTCTTGAAGCCTCTTAAAATGTTTTATTAAATTGTCACAGCATGGATAATGTCTAGCTTTGTTCATGATATTTGGAGGGCAGAGTGTACATCCTAACTTTCCCTCTGAGGAATGACTTTTACTTGTTTAGCTGAGGCACTGACAGAGGAATTGCTTAATAAGAAACTCAGTGGGTACCATCATTTGTGCATATTATGAACCTGATTCCTTCTTGTGAGTTTGTGAAGGTCAGTTAGCTAAACCTCCACATGAGGCAGGCAGATGTTTACACTAGGTACAGAGATTGAAAAAGCAAACACAAGAAGAAAAAAATAAAGAAAAACACTGTGCCAAACTTGCCAACTGTGGTTTAGAGTCCCGTTAAGAAAAGTCAATACATATATTCACACAATGTAAAGGAATATTCCACACGTGCCCCCCCCCCCAACAAAGAGTAAAGAGGAAACAGAACAAAACAAAAAGAAAAGTCAATAAATGAGGCCTCAGAGAGACAGGATGACTTGGGTCACTAATTTGTGTAGGAGAAATACTGAGACCCAAATCCCCAACTGATCTGCTTCTGGCATGATTTACTTTTCCAATTCATTCCTGTCATCTGGACACTTTCTATTCTCACTGTTTCCATTTACCACAAAAAACAAATAGAAAACACAATCTCTTCTCATAGAAGGCTCTGTGTTCAGCCCCTCCTCCCCATTGCTGCTCCCACCTCAGTTTCCTAGCACAGTCTTCTGCCTGGGCAAAGCAGGCCCTTTCTTGTCTCTGTTCTGTGCTTCCCCTCCCCCAGCCTCTCTGCTCACTAGCACAGAATACAGGGTGAAAAGGTCTTTTTAAATTACTCCTTTTGTTTGATATCTTTTAAGGCCTCTTCATCCTTGGGATAAAGGACAGACTTCTTAGCATCAAGATAAGGGGCCTTTCAAGTCTTAAGAGGCTTTTCCCTATCAGATTTATGCTAGTTGACCTTTCAAATGTCTCCATCCTTCTTAACCTTGCTCTGCACCAGAGAAACCAATAAACATGGCCATGTGTGTCTTCTGCTGGGTTTGTCAAGGGGAGACCAATCACTGGAGGCCAGAAGGAGGGATGGTGAGCATTTGTCCACTGATCCCTGGAAGTCATGAGACTCCCTCTTTTTTTTTTTTTTTCCTGTCTTAGAAGGGTATTACTTCTTACTTCTTCAAAGAGTCACTTTGAATTTATAAGATATTCCTTGTCAAGGTTTTGGTGTTGACAAAGATGATAGTTACTATTTTTTTTCTCACTGATATGTTTTATAAACTTTATTTTTTAAAGCAATGCAATTAATTCTCAGGCTGAAACAGTGAAAGCCAGTGAAAGCCATTTAGATTAATTTCTAACATCCAATGAGACCAAGATCCATAAGATAACAAATTCTGAACAAAAGACACTACCAAAAAAAAAAAAAGAGCATGTTATGAGCCTTGATGCAGAAACAATTATGAAATACAAGAAAAATAAATTCAATTGCATACTTGTAGGTTATGTGCCATGAGTTAGTTGGAATTACTCCTAAAATCTAACATGTAAGTTAACATATGAAAGATATCACATTAGCAGATTATATAGCAGGAGGGAACACCAGGTCATGGTCATATTCATTGATACAAAAAAGTCATTTGACAGAGTTTGCCACACATTAATAAAAGAACAATGAACACAAAAAATAGTTAATGATGCTTGTTATAGCTGATCAGTGAAATAGTATGTAAAAGTGTGTTTTATCCTAGATGAGCTTAGATTCAGAATTAATTATGCCATGACCATTTCCCATTCTTTAAAAATTTCCTTTATTTAAACTCATTGGTTTCTACAATGTTTTTCTATTGCCTTATTCTCTTCCTAGCTTTTCAGGCTAATAATACAGTTTTTAAAATATTGAGTATCTAATATGTGTCAGATTTCATGTTCTTATAAAGTAGGTTCATTATAAAATGGATGTTACACTTAGTCACATTTCATATTATCAGGTTAAACAACACTGACCAAGAAATAAAGGGAAAATTATGTATGGTGGGTTATATCTATGAATGGATTGAAGGGGAAGGCATTTTTCAGTGAACGGTAACCTGTCTCATACCAGCTTGCTGAATATCACAGTTGTATTACTCTACAGCCAGAAATAACCAAACCTTGACAACTAGTTCCCCCGAGACAAGTGTAGAGCTAGAGGAAAAATCAGTGTGGGTAGGAGAGATAATTGTAGGCTGGGGAAGGGGACAATTTTCAACCCCGTCTTTCTCAGCTCCTGGACCCGAAGAGTGATGATATACTGTGGGTATCCAATCCATGACTATGGGATGAATGGACATATTTGACCAAGCATCACATCAAAGCAACGTGAATGACAGGTACTGTAGGAAAACCGTGATCCCCCAGGCCAGTGCCCACAGGATTTGCCCACGGGAATTAAGAGTCTAACCTCATTGACCTTATCTTGCTAGTGAAGTTGGTTGGGGGTCTCCATCCGTGTCAACATTTAGAGCTTGTTAGCATCAAGGTACCTTTCTAAAAGCTTATAAACATCAACTCATTTAATCTTCACATCATTTTATAAGGTTAACTCAATTTTTAATTGAGGAGACTGCTACCTAGAGAGGTTAAGTAATTTGCTGAAAGTTTCACAGTTGATAAGTGTCAGGTCTAGGATTTGATTCTAGGGAGTCTGACTCCATGGTATGCTGTAGCCATTTGTCCTCAATGCCTCTTTATCCACTCAACAGTTGCTCTTTCTTTTAGCCACTGCCTAGACAGTTCTTTTGAGATCAAGATGAATTTGGTCTGTCTCTGATGTGAGAAGTGAGAAACTCAACCCCAGTCTTCAGAAACTTAGGCTGGTAGGTGTTGGCAGGTGGAGAAGACAGGCATCCTAGATGTAAGTGACCTGGATAAAATCCAGGCTTCTGGAAAGAGCCTTAACACTTTGCTCAAAATATGTATTGCATTATAGCATTACAATGGCATTTTCTCTTGCCCTGCTACCCCCAGGATACAGAGTACTGATGTGAAGAAAAGGGGCTGGTGTTGATTTTCTCTTCCTTCCTTCCTTCCTTCCTTCCTTCCTTCCTTCCTTCCTTCCTCCCTCCCTTCCTTTCTTCCTTCCTTCCTTCCTTCCTTCCTTCCTTCCTCCCTCCCTCCCTTCCTTCCTTTCTTTTTTTCTTTCTTTCATCTTTTCTTTCCTCCCTTCCTCCCTTTCTTCCTTTTTTTTTTTTTTTTTCTCTCTTTTGCTCTTGGGCCTAGTACTGAAAAACAAAAGTAGCCAAATGAATGCCCTGGGGAACCTCTGATAGTTGCATGTCACCTACTTCCAAACTCTTAGGATGAAAAATTAACATGTCAATGAGGTATAGTATCAAAAGCAAATGCTTTATATCTTTTCTTTTTTGTAATTTATGTTCACTGGTGTTTTGCCTGTATGTATGCCTGTTTGAGGGTGTCAGAAGCTCTGGAACTGGAGTTACAGACAGGTGTGAGCTTTCATGTGGTTGCTGGGAATTGAACCTAGGTCTTCTGAAGAGCAGCCAGTGCTCTTAACCATTGAGCAGTCTCTCCAGCCCTGCTTTCTATCTTTTAAGTTACTGTAAAACAGGGGAATTAATAAAAACTAATGAGCAAATCAGATTTGTATTATACATGATTTGATGTCTAGGTTTTTATCTTCTAGAGGAGAAAGATTCACTTTTTTAAATTCCATATGGCTATATTTTGTTGATACAACACATTATCAACCAAAATTAGGGCTCTTATGTTGTTGTTTGGTGGATAGGAAACTAGCTTTTTGCTTTGGGCTTGCCTTTGACTATACATTAAAAGAGTATGACTGGGCTCTCCCTCTTAGCCTTCAGTTTTAGCAGAGTTTCAGAGTGTGAAGCAAATATTCTATATACAGAGTAGAGTTCAGCATGTAGAACAATCCGTTAGGCAAACACAGAAGACCAATGGCCCTTTGCTAGCCTTTGCAAATGGGAGCTATGTCCTTGTTCTCAGTGCCAAGCAAAAGCTAGAAAAGGAAAGTGATCCTTGTTCAAATGGCCTTCTCTAACTGGAAATAGAGAAATCATCTCCTATCCCACTAATAGAAAGCAAAGTCATTGGATTCACTGCTTAAGCATAGACAGTGAAGTGATGAGCCATTTTATCTGGAGTGTAGATGTGGGTAATGAATGAAAAGCAGGTACCCATGGACTCTTCGATGCTAGGCACTATAATGCCCATGTTATGTCCTTGACTTTTTGCTTTTTGCTCAGATCCTTAGATGTTGATAACCACTATCATTATATTTTGTTTTTCTAAACATCATGGCTACTAAGATTAAACTTGGGAGACTTCAATTGCTCGTTCTCGTAGTGAGTTATGAGTTAGGCCCGTGTGTCTTTGGTATTTCTTTCTGGCTCCACAATAATGCTGAAGTCACTGTGTTCTTTCTTCTTATCAGTTTAGAAAATGAGACTGTCTGTCTTTAATTCCATTGAGAACAGTTGAGAAAAAACATATGTGCCCTGTAACTGCCAAGAATATCTTTAGTAAACAAACCTTGAATTCATCTTTGAGAGTGTCTGGACTCTTTAGTATCCATCTTTTTACTCTGTCTTATAATCTATTCTTATATAAATATATATTAAAAATCTGATTCTTTAATCATTTTTACAAGTTTGCAGTATTATTATATTCCAATAGTTACCGCAATTATAATGCAACATACCAAAAATGTTTGCTACAGTTCTGGTTGCTAAGGCTATGCCAATCAGTAAGGCAGTGAAATTGTCCCTTCCTGGAATTTATTTTTCACTTGGTCTAAGGGAGACCATAGGCAGATAAACAACAACAAAAAGAAAATATTTATAATGTAACTAACTATATGTAGTAAATGCTGTGAACACCTTCATCAGGGCTGTGAAGAAATTAAAACAGACCCTCATTTTGCCAAGAGAAATAGTGAACGAAAAATAGAAACCCAGACCTTTATGTTTTCTTTCTGTGCAGTCTTGGGGAAGTTACTTAACCATATTATGGCTCAGTTTCTTCCTCTCTAAAGTGGGGGTCGAGGTTGGAGATACAGCTAAATAGCAGAGTGCCTGCCTCCACAGACAGTGTCCTGGACATAGCATAAATGGGAATGGAGCTCACCCTGAAATCGCAGAACTTAGGAGACATAGGCAAGTGGGTTCGAAGTTCAAGGTCAACCATTAGCTAAAGAGAATAATTTCTTACCAAAACAAACAAACAAACAAACAAACAAACCAGGGGCAGTCATAACTCCCATCTCATAGCTTAATTAGGGCTAACAGGAATGAGAGTATTAGAATATATAGGACAATGTATGGCATGCATAAGGTCCTTGGCGGTTTTGGCCTTCTTATTTTAGTGTATTAACCTTTTAGTATAGATGAGAAGTCTGAAGGTTACAGAAGCCAAATGACTTGGAAAAGGTTGTGCAGCTAGCTACAAGGAAGCAGAAGCATTGCTTTCGATTCCAGCTCTGTTCTCAAATATTCTTTGTCTCTATTTACAAGTATTTTTTTCTGAAGCATGTATTAAGGAAGTGTATTATAGCCATAGTCTCACACTATTGATAGAGAAAATATATATTTACTGAAAGTAAACCTTCTCTTTCTTATTTTCTGATGTAATATATTTTTCCTTTTAACACCTCTTTGTTTTGCTACAGCCTTGAGACAGACTTTCCATTTCCACAGCAACACACTTTATATAATTTGGCATGATTTTGTTCAAGCAGAATTCACTAATTGTCAAGATAACATGCAGCATTTGGGGAATTGCAAGACTTTTGCTATCCCAGCAGCGTCTACATCAGGATAGAGCGAGGGGAGAGCATTTCCATTTGTGATGTCCCAGATTTCAGCCATTTAACTGAAATTCAAAATTGCTACTATTTTTCTTTTCATGACCTTTTCAGATGTCGCTCCCCCCCCAATCACAGTTCCATTTAGAACGAATGACATTCAGAAATCTGTACTTCGGTGGTAGTCTGAATTCTTTTTATATCCAGTTTTAAACCCTAATCACTACCCTCTTTTCTTCAATTGCTCAGACACTTGGTGTGTATTTTATTACACAACTTCTTGCCAATTTGAAAGTGCTTTCTCAGAGTCAAGGGGAGTTCTGGAGCAGGCTCAGCTGCACAATGCAGCTTGGCAGAGCTTAAGCCTTGCAGATACAAGTTTAATGAGGCTTTCAAGGGAAGTGCTATGAAATCCAAGCGTTTCGCTTCCATTAGTTGTAAGACCATGGCCTTTTACACCTTTCAAAAGCTAGGTGAGGACCCAGAAGGCGGCAGTTAAGATCTTCCTGCTGGGAGATGTGGTGGGTGCTGTCAGTGGGCAGGAGAGCCAGGCAGGCCACTGTGGAAATCTTGCCTTGGGTACCTAATTATCATGTAACTTTCTTCAGATTTTTAGTCTCTCATCTGAAGAATAAAGATCTAGCCCTGTCTGTAATACCTTAGGGGTTTAAAAGACATAAAGTATATCAAAATCTAAACATACAAGTTACTCCATAATGATGATAATTATCAGTGCTACATGTTTTCTCCATATTCATTTGTCGTTTTTGAATGCATAAAACTAGTTAGTTCATTAACATGTGAACCATTCTTGGTGGTGTAGAGGAGATCATTTGTGGGTCCCTTTTTGTGCCTAACTGTTCCTCACTTATTTGTATCTTTATTTTAAGGAATGGATTCAGCTTCTACACAGTCCAACCCCTTTTCATAATGCTTAGGTTTAAGAAAAACCAGTGCTGACTTTCTACCTGTGACCTCCATTTGGCCACACCTGGCTGGGACACAGATCAGTGCCTGTCTCAGCCATCATTAGAGAAGCTCCCTCTTGCAGTAGCTCCCTCTCAACACAGAGACTCACAACTGGACAACAGGCAGAAACTGAGAGACTTTTGAAACATTCAGTCTTAAATACAATGTCTTCATCAAATTCCTCCCCTCAGGGCTCAAGGAGCTAAACTGATGAAAATGTGGAAAAAATTTAAAAGCCAGAAGTGCAGGCTAGATGACATTGGGAAAACAGTCTTCAAGACACAACAGGATTGACACACACACAAACTCATATAGACTGCAGTCACATGCACAGGGCCTGCACAGTTCAAGCCAGATTGGGTCCCAGTTCTGGGAGGGGGACATGGACACAAGTTCCTATCCCTAATCAATAAGCGATTTCCAATTAATATCTGCTTTCAGGGGCAAATTTTTTTTTCTTCAATGAAGTCTCACTGGGTGTACAAAACACACTTCAGGCCAGGTCCCATGCACAAAAATAGATGACCAACATAAAATGAACTCAGTGGTATTTTGGTAGACATTTTATCTTACATTGCTTTGTTTGGGCAGCATTTTTTGTCCTACTGGTCTTTTGCTTATAAATTGTGGTTTCTGATTTTGTGTGTTCATGTGTTTTGGGGGTGGTGGGGATACAGGTGTATGCTTATTTTATTTTTGTTGTTTGTTTGCCTTACTGCTTTCTAAAGAGAAAGAGAAAGAAAGGCATAGAGTTGGATGGGTAGGGAGGTGGGAAGAATCTGGAAGGAGTTGGTAGATGGGAAACTATGATCAGAATATTTTGTATAAAAATTTTTCAATAAACAAACAAAAAACACTGCAACACAAATCTTCATTGATCAATCATAACCAATCACTTTTGACTATGCCTTCCCTGTAAGTCTCATTATCTTCCCCATGAAGCTCAAGGATTGTGAAGAGGTTGAATGTTTGTTTCTATTAAGTATAAGATGGAAGGAGAAAATACAACAAAAAACATGCTGGTATAGCAGAGGAAGTAGGAATAAGGGAATTTGGGGGAGTTGGAATATCAATATCTGAGGGACAGAAGATGAAATACCAGGCTGGTGAGATGGCTCAGAGGGTAAAGATGCTTATAGTGCATGCCTAGAGACTGGAGCTCAAGATCTGAAACCACATAAAGATGGAAGGAAAGAACTATTCTGTATGTGCTCCAAGCACACGTGCACCTCCCCTGCCAATTTATGACAGTTTGGTATCATTTGAGCATAACATAGTCTATCCTTATAGACTATATCCAGGAAGGGGATCTTCAAGGATAGACTATAGCAAGGAAGGGGATTCTAAGAAGGGGCAGACATTCAGTTATGTGATTCTGGTTCAAAAGTATCTAAGACAATAAAGCCTTCCATTTAGTGAATTGTTGACGAATACATATTTGCCTCCTAAAAATTAGGAGGCAAAAATTTATTAACTAAGACACATAATATTTTATGTTTAGATATTATAGTTGCATATTATTAATAGCTTATTCCACAGTCTTGGGATCTCTGTAAATTTTTACTTCATATTTCTGTTCACAGAAAAGACAAAGATTGCAATTACAATGATGACACTCAACTTGTGAGAAAAATTTAACTGATCAGATAATGAAACAACTTCAAAAAACATATATTTGACTTTTCAATATCAATACCTTCCACAAAACAAACAGGCAACAAATAGGAAAAAACAATTTCATTGTATATATTATATATGTATATATAATTATGCATATATATGTATGTATGTATATATCCAAAGGGAAAATGTGTTTATGATTTCTCCTGCTATGTGTCCCTATCCCTCAGCATAATATGTGTTGATGATGGCAGTGTGAACATATTTATTCTCACTAGCCATTACTTAGAATAGCAACTTGTCTAGATAATTGTGCTTCCTCTAGAGTGCCTTTTGCCTTTCTAGTACTTGGTATTAACTATATGACAATGGGAAGTTGACACCGAAACTCTGCCATTTCTCCTTTTGCTTGTTGGAAGCATCTCCCACCATGTATATTACTTATTTTTAAGAAATTCAATGATTAAAAAGAAGGTAGAAATATTTAAATAATCAGATCAAAGGAAATATAATTACCTACCTTACTAAGGAGCCAGTTCTTTTATAAGGTCATTTCTTGGTAGCCTTAAACATGAGGAATTGTGATACAACTGTCATATAATGGAGAATGATTATTATAAGTATTGTCATGTAAAGATGTTTATTGTATGAAACAAATTAACTCTGTCCATCTGTCCATATTTTCAAGGAACAATTTTAACCTTATTTCATATCCCTTTGGATCCTAGTGACCTCTTTAAAGGGATATTAAATTTCCATTTTTTTCTAAAAATCCATAGCAATTAATGAAGAACAATTAAATGAAAGTTTCTTTTGGGTTACTTGTACCCTTGGTAATTTATAGTACACTGGGTACTATGGTAATCATATTAAAAGAAAAACTCAATACTTATGCTATTATTCTGATTTTGGGAAAAAGTCATATTCTTGTGGTAGTTAATATTTTATGTTTTACTTAGTGGATTCCATATCTAAAAAAAATTTCAAGGACAATTGTTAGGTTCATCTGAATAAGGCATTTACTTATTTTTTTCTTTTAGAAACCACAGCAAAACTAAGGGTAGTTTATTTTGAATTAACATGGACATCAGTCCTAATGAAGCAACTAGTTTTTAAATTTACTTTTTTGTATTTTTATTTTACGTGTATAGGTATTTCACATGCAGGTATGTATGTGCACTTTGTGAATGCATGATCCCCTCAGAGGTCAGAAGAGGATGTTAGACCCCCTAGAACTGGAATTATAGACTGTTGTTATGCCATGTAGGTGCTGGGAACAGAATCCAAGCTCTCTGAAAAAACAGCCAGTGCTCTTGACTGATGAGGTACTTTAGTCCCAAGCAGCTATGTTTTAATATTAAAGATCAATGTTTTCCTTGTGGTTCTGGGACCAGATCTTGAGTCTTGTCCATACTAGACAAGAGCTCATATCACTGCACTTTCAGCTCTGGGGATCAATGATGGAGAGTTACACATCACTATGTCTCAATCAGCGCAGACTGGAACACACTGCACATGCACATGCCACACTCTGAGGAAATCACATTCTAAGGGTTAGTTAACATTCCAAAAATTCTATGGCCATTTTCTCCATTTCTGGATCAACTTTGAAAGGCAAATCCACACCTACCTACAGAGAGGCTGCCACTAATTTTAGGTGTCCCAGCTAGTAATTTGTAAGCCTTCTACCCACCTTTTTATCTGTTTGTTGCCACACCTTTTCCCAGAACCAAACTTCAAACTTGGAACTCCCAGACCCCCAAAGTTTTCCCTTTATTTTTAATTTTACATGAGACACATCTTGCATAGCTCAGGCTGACTGTAAACTGATCCTCCTGCCTCCATTTTTACAAGTGTTGGGATTACAGGTGTGCCAACTGAATTTATGTATCTTTATTAAACTTACTTATGAATAAAATGCTTTTATTACCTATTCTCTTCTCAAATATATTTAAATTCTTCCTATTTTGCCACACCTTTGATCTAGCTGATATTATTTCTCATCTAGAATAGTCAGATTTCTCTTTCTGCAATTTCAATGACTCACGGCTGATCATCATCCAAAAACAGTCTCAGAGCAATAAGGAATTAAGTTTTTAATATTACATTTATATGTTGTAAGTGTGTGTGTTTATGCATGTACTTGTATGTGTATGGGTGTGCATGTGCCATAGCATGGCTGTAGAGGTCAGAGGACAACTTGTACCAGTCTGTTTTTTCCTTGTACTATGTGGCTCCCAGGAATCAAACTCACATTTAATTTACCTACTGAACCATTTTTGTCAGCCTGGGGGTTAAGATATTTTGGGTGGGAGTGGGTGCAGAATTAAGAAAGAAGATCTATATAATTTTTCAGTGCATGTAGTTACCGATCTCTGTGATGTCAGGCATACACTGGAGGCCTTGGAGAGTTAGTAATCCCCAGATTGGGGATTCTGTAGTTTACTGTAATTTATACAGTGCTTGCTGAACCATCTTTCAAAGAGCAAATCTGATCCCAACATCCTAGGGTTTAAAACATTTCAATAACCTATCATTGATTTCAGGGGAAGACCTACACTTTATATCTGGTGTGATGCAGTCTGTCTCTCCTGTTTCACATCTGTGTTTCTCCAGCTTTCTCTGGGTTGCTTTCAGTTCCCACAATTCTTTCTCTCCCATAGACTGAATTCACAGGCTTTTTTCTCCAAAAACATTCGTCCTCATCACTTCTTCTGCTGTGCTTTGACAAGTTAATTTCTCCTCACTCTTCAGATTAGAGAAAGTATTAGAGGTTGCTTTCTTGACTTTCCAGTCTAGGTCATGGAATTCTGTTTGATCCTGTTTTACATACATTTGGGTATCTAAGTGCTAAGGGTCAATACTCAACGTCCATGTTCTTTTCTGTCTCTACACCATGCACAACAGCTTCTGTAACCAGGGAGGTTTCATTGGATTGACTGTAGGCCCATTAGGAAAGTGGTCATGTCTGTTACTCCTACCATTCTACCTCGATATCCAAGGCTGCCTGCCACTTATTGGAAGCATTTAATGAATGTTAGCTGAATGAAGATGGAATGAATTGATTTTTCTCTGCCACTACTTAATGTTTCCAGTGTGTACACTCTCTTTATTAATAAAGAAAATTACTTCTAGCAGTGGGGAAATGATATGCCTGAGCAAACAGAGAGAGGCTTAAGAAAGTCATCTTGAACTAAATTAGTTTGGATAGTCTTGCTTCTTATAGATTTAGCCAGTAGATTAGCATTCCATGAAGCATATTAAAGATGGGCACTTTATCTTCCCTAGGTTTGGCTACTACCATTTGTAATTCTGAGAATTCAAAACACCTCCATTATTTTAGCATTCTGTATACTTGATTTCCTGAAGTTGATTTTTCTTATATTGCTTAATTTCAGCCTCAATACATTTATTTAAAGCTCAGGAATTATAGTTTAATTTATGGAATTGGCAAGCTTTGGATATAATAG
Organism: Cricetiscus sungorus; assembly: GCA_030556225.1. Lineage (NCBI taxonomy): Eukaryota > Metazoa > Chordata > Mammalia > Rodentia > Cricetidae > Cricetiscus > Cricetiscus sungorus. The sequence goes on along the minus strand of JANBXA010000007.1, from coordinate 55,348,456 downwards.
GCCTATAAACTAAGAGCTATGCAAATAAGTAATTAATTTAAAACTCCCTAAAAATAATAAGCACTTCTATTTGTATTAAACTTAAAAAAGTTCAAATTTTATTGAACACAGAGCAAGTTATAGATATAAATCCTTCCCTTCTGTGAGTATGTGAAAGCAGAATTTCTACACTTTTAAAGGGTGAGAAAGAAAAAGAGGAGTTATCTGCTTACTATAATTTTTTTATTTTTCTTTGATAACATGCTTAATTAGAAGAGGTTATAAGTTAAAATTCTTAAAATGTCAGCTCAAGAAACTTAAGGACAGTCTTGACATAGTTAGTTTCATACCAGTAGGAATATATTTGACTGAATCTCAATCATTCTACCAGCCTCCAACCCCTGTCCCCAAATAAATCTCTAACCACAGGGAATCTGTGTTGAGAAAAGTGGTTTGTCCTGAGCATGGTCAATAAGGCATTGACTACAGAATAATGGGCTGGAGAAACAAATGCTTCATTACTTCCTGTTAGATTTTTCAAACCAGCTTAAGTAAGGTATTTTGGTCAACTATACTGAATACCAAGAATATAAAATGAGTTTAATAGGTATTTTAATGCCTCTGGGTTTGTACCCCCTTCTGCATTGTCCCTTGAAACATGAACTTCTGTATAAAATGGAAGGATTGGCTAGTAAAGACTATTTTCTTTCCATAATGAGAAATAAATAAAGGTCTTTTAAAGACCTTTATTTCCTTGCCTTTGATTTAAGTGTGGCAAATGTCAGGTGTGGAGATAAGGACTTTGGTTATCAGAGTATTTCCAGCACAAAGATTATTTGGCTCCTTCTAGTATTGAGACATTTATGTTAGTAGATGACAAGAAACCCCTGCCCCCCAAATTAACAAAAAAAAAAAAACAGAAGATATTAGTCACTTTGATGTGAGTTTGATATTTAACATAGACAATGAGGTCAGTGGAGATTTCTGAGTCAAAAACTGATGCCTGCTTCTATTCTGGCTGAATTGAACCAGGTCCAAAGTGTTAAAGTGGTTTTATTTTTGTTTTGTTTTGTTTTGCACAAGAAGACAGACTCAGTATCATTGATGATCAAGGTAGATGGAGAGAAACACCCATGAATCTATACATGCTGCATACATAGCCAAGTCCTGTAATACTGTAAGTTAGGTGAGTTTAGTGAGGAAACAAATGCAACTAAGACATCAGGGAAATGGTACATTGAGTGAAGAAATATCTTGGGAGAGTTTATTACTTCTTCTTCTTCTTCTTCTTCTTCTTCTTCTTCTTCTTCTTCTACTACTACTACTACTATTACTACTACTACTACTACTACTACTACTACTACTACTACTACTATCTATTATGTATACAGTGTTCTTTCTTATGAAAGAAGAAGACACCAGATTTCATTATAGATAGCTATGAGCCACCATGTGGTTTCTGGGAATTGAACTTAGGACCTCTGGAAGAGGAGCTAGTGCTCTTAACCTCTGAGCCATCTCTCTAGCTATTGGGAGAGATTTTAGTTGCTGTTTTAATTGTATTATCTATTACTATATGGAGGAGTGGGAATAAAATAAACATATTGCTAAGCAATACAAATTGTAGTGTCATGTGAAACTTCCTAATTTAAAATTATAATATACCACTCATTAATAAAGCAAAGTTAATGTAACATATTGAGAAATGTATTATATTGGACAATGTAGAGCATGTAAGGATGTGCTCAATGATGAAAGAGTTAGTGGGATGGATGGATGAAGGGTAGTGCATGAGTGAGTTTTAATGGAGAAGAAGAAATCATAATATATTTGAGGTATTTAGTAAAGTATTAGTATTTCCAGTCTGGCAGGTATTTTAAAATTAAAAGTAATTGCTTACACATTTAATATTAACCATGATATATAAACAATGGCAATTTTCAGTTATCAGCTATACATGATATTTAAATGAGGAAGCCCTGGCCCTATCCTGAGAGTTTTTTGACCCCTTTGTGTTCTTACATTATGAGGCTCTTACTGGATTATGTTTAAGCACAGAGTGTTGGCAGCAACTACAGTGAATTAAAAAAAAAAAAAGTAATAAGGAGATCAGGAACTGCTCAGCTGGCCTCTACTTCAGAAGGAGCTATTACAACTTTAAGATAGAACCTCTTCCTATCTGAACACCTGGACACTGTCTGGACTTCAGTCCTGCAGTGTGTCAAATGAAGAACTAGAAAAGATCATCTTGAAGGATCTTATCAACTTTGATTTGTTATGTTGTAGCATTTATAGTTAAACTACACATATTCTAGGTAATTTATTTACTCTTATGCATTAGAAGGTATGAAGAGAAGATACAATGATTGTGAGAAAACTTTCAAATAATAGAGTTTATGGTGCTATATCAGCTGAGATTGAGAATTTTTTCTCTCTTTTTTTTGAGTCTGAATTTAATATGTGTATAGGTTCTCCTGAAAATATCTTACCTACCTTATCCATTTAAAAACATGTGAGAAAACGAACTCATAAGGATGAACTAGAAAACAAATACTTCCTTCTTGTCCAGAGATTGCTTTTCTTAAACACTCTCTGATTTGGTATAATTTCTGATCAAGTTCCACAGCTGGATTTTTCCAGTCTTGCCTGAGCATTTAAGATAGAATTATTTGCCTTGGTAAAACCCTTTTACATGTCACAGCTGCTCATCCATATGCATAAACCTGTAGATACATTGATTTAAAGAAAGGATTTCAGCTTCAGTGTAAATCGGCTTCTATATTTTCTGCAGCTACATATAAATTTCAAGGTCTGGGTCAGTGGGTAGTCCTAGTAAGATCAAGCTTCCACTTTTTAACAAAAGAAGTACATTCTATTCCTTTATGACTTAGCTTTATGACTTAGGAGGTATGAACAAGATTATTTAAATGAGTTTCTTACTTAAAAAATAATAAATCACTCTGAGAAGTTTTATAGGGGTGTCTTAAGGACTTTGACTTGGATTATAGAAACATCTTCTAGGAAGGGATTAATTGTTTTTTCATTGTCTATTCTGCTTCATTCCTTACCTTCAGTAGAGGCCACAGTATAGGCAATGATACCTGACTTTCTTGATAATCTATATTTAGAGGGAAGACATATATAAAGTAGAACAACACATAAGCTTCTGAAATCTCCTGCAATTGTATCCATCCATAGCAAAACACATGGGTTAGGGCCAATCATTGAATGGCACATGCCAGAAATAAAACCTGTTGATAAAATTTTATGTGACTAGCCGGTGCTTCAGCTAAGAGGAAGCTGAACACTGTAGTATCAAAGGACAATGTTTGTATGGACCCATTTCTGCTTCTCTAATATGAGCACAAGTCATCCTGGCATCTTGGTAGATGACAAATTGTGACTTGCTAAGGTTGTGTTAACAATTGTCTGTGTTGTTGGCCCATATACTACCCTCTTATAGGGAGATACTCCAGTAATTCATTTCTTTATCCAGTTGTCTCTGTGACTTATTTATTTCTTTAAGATACTTGCTCAAATATCTCAACACAGCTTTCCATAATCAGCAAACATTTCCCTTCACTCTCAACTCTACTTCGTATTTCTTTATGCTGCTTATCACTGTCTGATAGATAAGGAAGATGGAAGACTTCTTTGTCTTACTGCTTTGTCATTTCCCTGGGATGTGGAATCATAGGAAGAGTTCAGAAAAAGAAAAAATTATCAGTAGACTGAATCTGTACATGAAACCATGGCCAGGCTGTCTCAATTTCATGCCACAATTCTTTGGGCTTTTAATTTTAGGATTTTAAGTATCCTATTGAAGAAAATAGGGTGGAAGAAATAAGGAAGGGCCTTATTTCCTCCACCCTTTGGACCACATACTGAATGAGACTGATGGCGGACAGGGTGATGTAGATAAAAGGGATCATACTCATTTTAAGCAGAACTGTGTATAAACACATTTTCACTTTCTAGCACAGAACTCACTAAAGAAGACATTTGTTGCTGAATTATAATAACTATAATTATTTGAAAATTTGTGCTAAGCCCTATAAAAGTGTATCAGTTGGTACTTTGCAACATACATTCCTTCAGTAAATTTTCCATCTTTGAAAGAAAAGTGAAAAGTCCAAGTAAATAAAAAGAAAGATTCCCTCTGATCCCCAATATCTTTGAGTAGAAACACAAATATTGAGGTTCATAAATCTATCACCTACTCGTTTAGCAAGTTTTGAAGAAATGTCTATTGTAGCAACAGGGAGACTTATCAGCGAGCAGTTAATGCTTGCTTGCAAGGAACCAAGCTCAGCAAAATATTCTTTTCCCCTCCTTTCTAAAATACAAATATCACCCATTTCTCAAGGTGTAGTTCCACCCCCACATTTCTACAATATGCTATTCCTGTGCTGTGGACCCTGTGGGCTTACCCTTTCTGTGGCATTCATATATAATTCTTAGAGTGCGGGCTATTCCCATAGTGTTGCCCATATTGATTGGGAACTGGTTTTCATTATGAATAGTAAAGTTATTTCTATTTAGAAAGATGAAAAATTACTTGCAAATGAACAGCATGTACTTGAGGTAAAAGACAAAATTTCTAAATATCTAAGCATGTTGAACAAAGCATTCAGTGGCTTCTTTCCTATGAAGTAACTTGAAAGTGACAGAAATGTATTTACTAGAAGTCTAGTGCTTTAGTTTTGTCTCTGTCTTTCTGTGTGTGTGTGTGTGTGTGTGTGTGTGTGTGTGATACACGTGTGTATGTATGGGTGTGAGTGCAGGTATACACAGGCAATGAGTGTAGTAGAGGTCAGAGGATAATTCTAGATCCTCAGTCCCAAGTTCTACTTTGAGACAGAATCTCTTGTTTGCAAGTGTATACACCAGGCCTGCCTGTGAACTTGTGGGAATTATTTCTCTATTTCTCATCTTGTAGTCATGCTGGAATTACAGATGTATACTACCAGGCCTGGGTTTACTAGGGGATTCAGTTCAAGTCCTCAGTCTTTTGAGTCAAAAAAGCTCTTTATCCAATAATCTATCTCTTTAGCCTAGAAGTCTAGTCCTTGACCACTCCAAAAGAAATGTAATAAGCCAAGTGGTGGTGGCACACACTTTTAATCCTAGCAGACAGATCTCTGTGAGTGATCAACAGAGTGAGTTCTAGGATAGTCAGGGCTACCCAAAGAAACCCTGTCTCTAAAATCCAAAACTAGAAAGGAAAAAAAAAAAAAAAAAAAGAAAGAAAAGAAAAGAAAAAGGAAAAAAAAAAAAAGAAAGAAAGAAAGAAAAGAAAAAGAAATGGAAATGTAATAAAATTTCAGCATCATCTCAAAGTTTACAATACTGACAGAAATGAGAAGTCTGATAAGAATTCTCAAATGAGTATGGTGGTGGGGCACATGCCTTTACTCCCAGCATTTATTTGTGAGGCAGAGGAAGATGGGCAGATGGATCTGTGTGTTTGAGGCTGCTAGCCTGATCTACAGAGCAAGTTTCAGGACAGACTCCAAAGCTACACACACACACACACACACACACACACACACACACACCAAAAAACAAACAAACAAACAAACAAACAGAAAAAGAAAGAAAAAAGCAAAAGGAAATCTTATAGCATTCATAGTATACTCTTCAATTCACTTGTTAATTTAAAAGTAAATTGTCAGTCATTTCCTTAAGTTGTTTTGCAATTTAAATGTCCTCTAACAAACAACACAAAAATCCAATCAATCTTTCATTCCAAACAATAGTTCACTTAAGGCTTGACTACCCAAAAAGTTTACAAAAGGAGAATAAAACTGATTGCTTCATGTTGCTACTACCTAATCTCCAGCTGATACAAAGCTGTGACACATTAGGCCTTATTAAAACAGGGATGTCATTCTGTGACTCCATTCTGTATACGAAAGCTGTGAAGATGCTTGTTATTTGTAGGTTGCATTATGATCGTCAATTAGTGTGATTTGTAAGACATGCTTTTCATGGGCATTTTGATGAAGTGGAGTATAGCTCTCGAAGAACAGCTGGAAGCATGGAGAATTATACTGATGGAACTAGAACATGATTGCTTCAGTGTGACCTTTGTACTTTGCAGTCATCTAGGTCAAGATTACACTGGTGCAATGAGTAAGTTTTCTGGTAGTAAAACCAGGATTCTAACCATCTTATTGGTCTGTAGAATTATCTGAGGTGACATTTTCAGAAACAGAAAAACAATCAGGGACTTTATTCTATATATTGAGGCATGGCGAAGGGCTTAGAGTTCAAGAATGAAAGGAAACATCTTTGAAAACAAGGAAGATAATATGAAGCCGTTCTTAACACGAATGATAAAGAATCTGTTAGATTATTCTAATTCAGTTTCTTTTCCATTTTCTGTTTTATAATAGATAGTTTTGGAAACACTCACTCCTGTTTGGGGTGAGGGGGGTTCATCAATATTTTAGAAGCACAAAGACTTCCTAGCAGGCTAACCTTTGACCACCATGCATTCTCTTTGTCATGGACACATGACACAGGCTGACAGGACAATACACTCATTAAAACGTTTGTTTAACTTGCTTGCAAATACTGATTCTATAGTCAGGCACAAACCAAGCCAATATGCCAATATACACATGAAAGAAAGTATTTTATTTATTCTTTTGTAGAACATGCTGTCTACCTATAATGATAGGTCCTAGCCTGCCATAGGCAGGACCCAAACTTTAACCTTCCACAAGACACACAGTGAAATGTAGTTAATGAGGAATCATCTGAAAAGGACAAAAGAGTTCTTTATACCCAGCACACAGGAGCTTTCCTTTCACAACTTATACTCTCATCCTCAGCTGTTGAATACTTTCCTTTTCTTGCCTGCATTTCATGAAGATGGAAGCCATATTTCTCTTTTTATGACACAAGATGTAACTTCATAGTGTTGCATTTATGTTTCATAAGCAAAGGATCCTTACACACACACACACACACACACACACACACACACACACACACACACACACCTTCACAACCCAGTTGCATTTCTAAGAATCAATCTAATCAGAGAAACAGATGTTTAAATAGTTAATCCCATTTGGAATATGTCACCAATATTCAGTTAGCCAAGTCAACTGGTAACCATGGCAACTGTTCAAGTACCTGCCCATTTTTTCCCCCAGTTATTGATTCCAGAGAACTGTATAGCTGAGAAGTGGGTGGAACATCTAAAGACATATTAGCATTAATGAAAATTAAGGTATTGCCTTGAACACAAACACAGTCCACTTAACATATCTTTTTTTTTTCCTTTTGGTTTTTCAAGATGGGATTTCTCTGTATTGCTTTGGAGCCTGTCCTGGAACTTGCTCTGTAGACCAGGATGGCCTCAGACTCAGAGATCCACCTGCCTCTGCCTCCCAAGTGCTGGGATTGTGCCCAAGTGTTGGTGGCACTTGCCACCAACTCCAGGCCAACACATCTATTTTTAAAGAAGAATTTGCTTTTCCAGAATCCATTGGTGACTAGATAAGATTATAAATATAATAAAGCTGGCATTGGCTTTGGAGTATTTGAGGAGTTCATCTGTTCATATGAGCTTCTAGGGTCCCCCTAGAAGATTAGGAGTAACAATTTTGTGAGATTTAGGGGACATTAATCATTAAGTTTCCATCCTAAGTAGTTTAATAGAAGCATTACTGATAATGGTCAACATTAGCACTGTCAATCAGTAATGCGGCCACAAAAAGCCATTTTGGAACATCCGAAGCATGAGTTTGGACTGACCTTCAGGTTGATATTGTGCTATGATTGTCACCGTCTGCCCAGCTCCCTTCAGTGCTGCCGCTGCCTGCTCATGAGAGGCTCCACGGAGATCGATGCCGTTCACCTAGAAGACAGACCAGAGCTTCAGGCACAACATCTGTACTCTGATGGATTGAATACAGATAGAAGAAAAGGTTTTCAATATTAATAAGCTATCTAAAATTATGCCATGTTCCTCAAAAGAAAAATCTTTCATTTCTTATTAAGGTGTTTCTCAGTTCAGCAAGTTTCATAGTCATGATTACTTTTAGAAAGCAGGGCCTTGAAATTTCCTATTGTGTTTGTGGCACAGCCTGGATATGGTGGAAATATTTTGTCTATCCCTGTCCACAAGGGTTTTAGTGTGCACATTGCTATTTTCCCATGGGTTTCCCAGATTTCTGGGGCAGATTGGCTTTAAAATTAGAGGGGGGAGATGATAATGAAGAGAGACACATGTAATGCCCACAGACAAGTACGTGCTGACAGATTCATATATTCAGACGACGTTCTGGGGAGACTGTATGGAATGGGGTTGGCTAGCTGCCAGATCCCTCTCTTCGGGTAGGTGCCTAGTCCTGTCACATGGAGCTTGGTGAGACAGCCCTGAGCCCCGTTCCAAAATAAACCTGACTGCCCCATTTCTCATGCACAATTCCATAATGAATTCTGACAAAATGAAATAAAGAGTGCTGGAGTTTATTTTGCTGTCACTAACTCCCATTTGGAGGCCGTACTAGAAGAGAAGCAGAGCATCTCTAAAACAAGCCTGGGACTCTGCCAGGAAAAAGAAAATCATCAGCAAGTCAAAGCCAATGAAAGGCAAAGGCTCCAGTCTTCCTCCAATCAATAAAGTCAATAAGTCATCGGGATGTGATTGCCCAGGGATCTGTGTCTCTCCAGGAAAAGGGACAGTGGGCGAGTCTCAAAGGAATGCAAGCAGCTTTCCTGGAGGAAGTGAAAACACATTGAGCCTGGTTTTCTAAACAACACAGATGGCATCCTCACCCTCTCTTTTTGCACACAGAGCAGGCTGCTACATTCAAGAGAAGCATTCAAAGTTGATCAGCTCATCTACTTGTTCAATACATTGTCTTGTTTTGGCTTTGGGCAATCTTCTCTAACAGAGATTCTGAGTAGTTAAATGAAGGCATGGTTACCACTTCATTTCCCTAGCTGGCTTGGCTCATCTGTGGTCTTCAACTTTATATCCTTGTTCCTTCCTAATAATTTCGTTAAAGTCTCCCCATTGACTTTTCCAGTTTCTCTTGCCTTTCCTGTGACTTTCTATCCTAGTGAACCTTCGCCTGCAAGCACTGACTATGTATTTGTTTTGAGAAGTTCGCTGTGCTAGACCTGGCACGCTGTGGCCAGCATTAGATGAGTGGCAGTCAGTCATATTATGCTCCTGAATCTGTTTTCTTTCACTTCAGAAGGAATGGTTAGACTACTAGGGCCAAAAGCCCCTCTGGTGATAGGATCACATGCTTTCATACTTGGTCCCCAGCAGGTGACAGTGTTCGGGGAGATCATGGAATTTTAGGAGGTACAGTGATGGGAGATGTGATTCTGTATATATGTTTCTCATACTGTTAATAAAGCCCTGTGGCCAATAGAAAACTAGATAGGTGGGGCTAGGAGACGAGGAGGAGGAAGAGGAAGTAGTAGGTGGAGTCAAGATGTAGCCCGGGGAAGGAGCAGGAAGCCTGCCGCGCGGCTCCCCATAAGACGACCACATGGAAATACTTAGATAAGTAAAAATGGGTTAATAATTAAGACAGAGCTAGCCCATAAACAGTAATGGTAACTGGCCGACGGGATTGTATCAAATACAGAGTCTCTGAGTGTTATTTGGGGCACACGTGGTTGCAGGACAGTGGCGGCAGAACCAACGGCAGCCGGCGGGGAAACCTGCTGTAACAGTACAGCCTTGGAAAAAGTACATCACTAGAGACACATATCATTAATGACAGGCTTGGAGAGTCGATAGCCTCACCCTACCCCCTGCCACCTACTTCCTCTGTGTCATTAAGATGTAATCCCTCAGCTTCTTGTTCCAGTCAACTGCTATGCTTCTCCTGCCATTAGGGACCTTCCCTCTAGCGTCATAAGCCAAAATAAACTTTTCCCCTATAAGTTGCTTCAGGCCAAGGTATTTTAATCACAGGAAGAGGTATTTTTGACACGGCCGAGGATGTTAATGGGCTAGAAGAAGGATTCTGGTGGTCAGAAGAATCAGCAAAGGCAGATTTATCTAGACTTTTGTTCACAGCAAGCACAACTGTACAGGTATTAGGTGCCAAATAATTTTAAATAGCTTCTTCTCATATAAAACAATTAATTTGTTAAAAATGGGTATTACCAATATGAAATTTCCAGAAATTACAGAAAGGAAAATGAAAGTGAACTCACACCATTTTAATTTCCATTGGTGGTCTCCTTTGTGTCTATTGCTCTGGAATTCACTTACATGAAGTATGTGGCTGTATCTGGATTTCTGTTCTTACTATATAAATATTTTATTACTGTCTTTTAACCAATGAATTAAGTATTATGTATCAATATACAACTTGGCTTGGTTTAGGTTGTCAATTAATAATATATCTTGGGCATCTTTCATACAGGTTCATGTCATCTGAGTTTTTAACTGGAAGCCTCCACTCTCTGTTGTGAATGCTCTAGAGTTTTTTTAGTGAGTTCCTTAAAGTCAGTTCCATTTTCTTTGTAACACATTTATGAGTGTCTTCATGAGGGATAAATTCCCTGGACATGGTCTTGGTAAAACAAAAGTACATGAGTTTTAAAAATTTGTTATTGTGCAATTAAACATTATTATTTGTAATTTAAATGATAAAAAGAAAAACATAAAGGCAATAATTTCATTTATCAATAGCATGTTGGTATAAAATTGGAAGTAATGCAGATATATTAATACTCATGTATAAAAGTTAAATCAGTATAAAAAAAAGCACAAAGTAAATGTTTTCCTATTGCCATCTCAAGAAGCAACTATCTTAGGGCTAGAATGATGGCTTTTGAGGAGAACCCAAGTTTGGTTCCCAGAATCAGGTGGCAGACTATCACCCATAATTCCAGCTTCAAGAGATCCAATGAACACACACACACATAAATATAAATAAAAAATAAAAATAAAACTTAAAAATGTAGTACTTTTGATGACTTCCTGTGTATACTATTCATTACTTTGTCAAAATATAGGATTAACTATTTACTGTAAGTGTTGTATATATACATTGTTTCATATCTCAATTTTACTCAGCAAGTTTTTCTGAGTTGTTTTGAGACAGGGTTTTTTTTTTTTTTTTTTTTTTAAACACAGTTCCTGGAACTCACTACGTAGACCAGGCTGGCCTCAAACTCACAGAAATCCTCCTGTTTCCTTCTCCCAAGTGCTGGGACTACAGGTATGTGTTACCACAGCCAACCTCAGGGAGTTTTCTTAGTAACATATTGCACATACACATTGTTCTCATTCATCTTAATGCTATATATGTATATATATATATATATATGTGGATATATATATATATATGTATATATATATATATATATATATGGTTCTAGTACTTAGGATAGAACATTTTATGTTAATGGACACACTGGTTATTTAATGCTTTGCTATGATAAGCAATTCTATAATAAGTAGCAACTAATGGTAAGCTGAGCAAAGGCAATTTTGATAGTCATTGTCAAATTACCTCTAAAAATGGGGCTTTAATTTATATTCTTATGAACTTCATAATTTTGTATTTTTTTCTACTAATTAATTACATATACTTCAACATTTGACTTTCCATTTTGATAAGTAAACAATTATATTTCTAATTAGATTCCTTCAGTTATGCTAGTTATTTTAACTTAAACTTATTTTTACATAAAATGCCTGCTTTTTGTATTTGCTGACTTTTTTTTAGTTCTTTTTAAAAATTTATCTTCATGTTTAAAAATATCTCTATTCCCTTTTAAAACATATTCTACATTATTGAACATCATATTTTATATTATTATGTTGTCTCTTGTTACATAGAATTGTAAAATATTTTGTATAGTCACATTTGTCATTTCTTTTTCAAAAAGCTTTAGAATATTTTTTTATTGTCATCCAAGTCATCTAATGAATTTCCCATGTTTTCCTACAGTGTAAGCATAGCTTTAATTTGGCTGTTTAATCTTTAGTCAGCTTGAATAAATTGTAGTGTCAATTTATGGAATCAAGTGAGTGATCACTGCTCCTTAAACTTATAAGAATCCGAGTCCCTGACCTTCAAACTGGTGGTGTACAGTTGGCTGAAAGGTGAGTGAAGAAATAAGTATTATATTTTCAAGACATTATCCTAGGCAAATGATCATCTAATTGCTGTATGGCATTAGCTTATCATTCAGGAAGGACTTCAAGATATTCAAGTAAATCCATTCCAATTTTGGCCAATTCCTGTGATAAAACAGAGTGGTTGGCTGAGTCCTCCTGATATTTTCCACTTGTTGGTTCCAGTTCAGCCATCTGAGGGCTCAGAGAACAGTATCATTTCTTCTACATAATTTCCCAAATATTGCAAGTCGGTAGACTTTTTTCCAAATGAAACAACCCCACTTCCTCCTCCATATTTATAGAGTAGTCATGCCATCTTACCACTGCTTCTTCATGAATACTTCTAGTAACAGGGATCTCTCTCTCTCTCTCTCTCTCTCTCTCTCTCTCTCTCTCTCTCTCTCTCTCTCTCTCTCTGATCTGCTCATTTTAATTTTGGATATCCTTGTGGATCATGATTTTAGCATGAGAACCTCATGAGAGGCTCAGCTAAGTGTGATTTGGGTCAAGGATTACAAGTGTGGTCACTCTGGTTATTAGCCTTCTACATGTGCCTCGCGAGATACCCATAATAGATGCTAGCTACAGATGACTCTTTAAAAATGTCCATTTTGTTTATTTCCCTTTCTAGTTTAAAAGAAGAGCAACAGCTATTGTTAAACAATTTTATGTTTAGTGGAGAACAATAACAGGTAACCATCCATTTTAAATTCAAGGAGAAGACAAGGGCATAATATCCTGAGACACAGATGGTATGAGGAAAGATGAGGTAGTTTTCTGGAGGAAGCACCACTGGGAAAATATCTGAATGAGTTATACAAATGAAGATGGATGAATGGTAGTTTCTCTGAGAAGGATGCAGACAATGCAGAAAGAGAAACAGGCAGAGAAGTGGAAAGAGTAAGTAGTCAGCAGACAAGAGGCATGGATAAAAGTGTGTAGTAAAGAGGGCCAGTGTAGGAGAAATAGCTACCTAGTCTAACCAAGCTACAGGTGCTCAGGCCAGCTTGCATGAACATGCATGGCAGGCACTTCCTCCCTGAGCCAAGCCTGCTTCTACACCCAGAGATTGCTGATGAAGAGACACCTGACCTAGAGACACCAATGAGGAAAGGACAACACAACAGAGTCAGCCAATGGGACTGTGGGAGGGTGTATAAAGGCAGGTCTAATTTCCTGAATAAATACATCTGCAGTACCCTCTGCTACTCACTGACTCCTAATGCCTGAGTCATTGGTACTGCATATTCTCACCCCCTCCCACAAGGGGTGTCCAAGCAGTGTAACCTGCAACAGGCAACAGGCCAGGTCACAGAATGAAGGACTGAGGGGAGAACAGAGTAGAGGAAAGAGATAAGAGATGGGGAAAGAAAAATAAAGGTGATGAGAGTGATAGGGACGATGAAAATGGTGGGTGACAAATATACAGTACTAGGTATTGAGTTTTGTTCTATGTATTTTATATAGAGAAAAAACTCCCTAAAATTTATGATAGTTCAGTTCTATAGAGCAAGAAAAAAAGAACTTCCATTTCACAGAGTTATCTTATCTTTGATAAGATAACTTACTCAAATAATAAATGGTAAGCCTCATATGTGGAGGTTTTACTTGGTAAACCTTAAATCTTAGAGTCTGAGTTTTAGTCCTGACATAGCACTACCTCTCAAGGATCTGGAGATGCAGGGCATGATAAAATATTTTAGTGAAATCAGATTTCATCCTAACTAGAATAGGGAACCACTTCTCTGTCTAAAGTTAAGCAAAACCATTTTACAATCAGCCTTATATCCCAGGAACTCAGAGTGTGTAGAGAATGGGATGGAGGCAAGTGTTCATTGCCATTGTTGCTACAAGACTGAGAGTGAACTGACTGCTCAGGAGATGTTTACTCATGGGCACCTATGATGTTGTTTCTGGCCCTGGGGTATCCCATCTCACCTCATGTCACCTGCCTTCTCTAGAAACTGTGTGGTGCTATATTGTTTATGATTTATTAAAGTCACTGGAGATCAAAATAGCAAAGCTATACCAGTTAGCCATAGACGCCAGGCAGTGGTAGCACCCACCTTTAATCCCAGGACTCAGGAGACAAAGACAGATGCAGATGGATCTCTGAGTTCAAGGTCACCATGGAATACATGAAATTGAATCAGTCTAAAAGAGTAACAGAGCTCATGCCTTTTATCACAGTACAAGAGAGGTATAAAAGATAGGAGCAGGGTCTTTAGTGGTCAATCTCAGGCAATGAGTCTCTAGCCATGTTAAGTAGTGCATACCAGTCTGAGTGAACCTGAGCAGCATTGGAGGGAGTCAGGAGCAGTCTGAGGATCACACCTTTGGTCTGAGCTGAGGTAGAAGTAAGAACTAGTGGCCCGATGCTTTGCTTTTCTGATCTTCAGCTTGAATCTTGAACTCCAATATCTGTGTCTGGGTTTTTATTTTTCATGCTATAAGGAATTATGTCATAGAAAGAACCCTGAGTTTAGATTTGGTCAAGACTCTAACCTTAGTCCTTTCATTTCGCAATTCTAGGATATTGGGTAACTCACTTGAATAACCTTCCTGGAACTTAGCTTGTTCATAAGATGGTACTAACCTCTGTTTTACTAGGGTGTTTTAAAGGATGTTGGAGGTAATATTAATTGAGTTTAACATAATACTTGTCACATAGATATTATTCATTAAATGGATATTATCTGTATTATAGCATTAGCTATTACCCACAAAACCAATACTTTAAAATGAACTTTTGTCAGCACTAATAAAATCAAGGAATGACTTCTCTAGAAGACTACTATATCGAAATAACAGTAGATAAACCCCAAAGACTTAACAGTTATTAATTGTAAAAAAAAAAAAATACAAAGAGATAACCCAGTGGGAAAGGTTTATGGGAACTGGTGACAGGTTTCAATTAAAATCATTCAGATAAAGGGCACAAAGGACTCTACAGCAAATTATGTCACAGTTGGAAGTCTGGGTAGAATATGACAGTGAGGCAGCTGAGAAGAAAGTAGGGCAGTATTCTAACTATCTCTATTTCGTTTTTAGAGAGACTAGATAATAAAGTGAACAGATGCATTCCCAGTGTTTTGTTAAGTAAATGTAGAAGGGTCTTGTCTTTTCTATGCAGTGGGGACACGACTTCACTGGTTTGAGGTGGTGGAGTATAGTGAGCAGACATGTGTGACTCTGTCACAGATTTACTCAAGCCACCAAGGAGACACCTGGAAATGATGGTGTGGAGGCCTGCTACCCCCTGAGGCCTCTGGGTCGTAAATTCAGTGATTTCTATGATTTAACGGTAACACTTCAAAAGCATTTTACAATTAGTAAAACTGTTTCTCCACCACTCATTTTGCACTGAACAGGGTGAGACATAAACAAACAAATGTAAGAACACACATATACTAAAGTGAGGGAAGCAGAGAAACTACAAATGTCACACTTATCTAGGGTTTGAGCCACTTGGGTGTCAAGCACAGCGTGTGTAGAGAAAGTAAGGGAAGAACTAGGGTGGTCTTGAGTGCTATGGGAAAGAAGTTTTGTCAGTAAGCGCCCAGGGCTCCACTGAAGGTTGGAACATGATTTCTCCTAGTTTGGTAGGACAGCCCTGGTAATGGTGAAGTCAGGGTTCAAGACTTAAGTGATCAAAAATAAGTGGGAGATGGTGGTCAGATTGCAAATGATATAGACAAGGGCTTGAATTGTGCAAATGAGAATGGGATTGAGGTAGAAATGGGACACAGACCTGAGAGAGGTAATGGAAGAGATGGAGATTGCCTGTGCAGCTGTCCTCAAGTGTTCTGGGATCCACTCAGAGTTCAAACAATATTTGTACAACTTATTAGATTGGAAATGGGAGGTAAGACAATATCAAAACTCTTAAAGATGATCAGGCCTGAGAGAGTGAAGAGGTTTTCTATACAAAGTAGCAGTACTCAGATCACCCCCTTCACAGAGCAATATCAGGGTGCTAGAGCTAATATATGTAAAGCTCCTAGAACAGTGCCTGGCATATGGTTAGGACATAAAATTACAAACTATTATTTATTCCTCTGCAGTCACACATTGAGAGGATAACCTTGGCTATTACAATAGCACTCCAATAAAGGGCTAGTTAATGGGCTAGGAGAAATGCTAGAGTGCTGTAGGTCACGGAAAAGGAAGCAAGGAGTCCTGTAAATTGTGTCCCAAGTTGCAATACAATCCTGCTATAATCCTATTCCATTTGAGGACAAACCTCATCTCTCTGTGTCTCCGTTTCTTTATTGAGGGAGACAGATTCATACTAAATGTCTAAGGTCCCTTCCAGGGCTTAATAAGCAAACATATTCTATATTCAGTATTCATTTTGTTGACAACTTGAGAAAAATGGTTCACTCTGCATTAAACTTTTACAGCACCCTGAAGCAAGTTTCAAAGTGAATGAACTATAAATTGCATGTGAAGTAGAAATTTCTAATTAAGTTTCCTTTTCCTCCTGGAGGCAGTGGCACTTGGGAGCGGGTGATAACACTTCTGACAGTAGTTGCCTGACAGCTCAGGACTAGAGTTCTGGAACACAGGGGAAATGAAAAATTGATATTGGTTATTTACGTGTCTTAGCAGTTAAATGTTAACATTCCTTTTAAATTTGGCTCACTGATGCAAAAAAATGCAAACTTATATTTAAAGGAAGATTTAGAAAGGCCTGAGCTTTGCCAAAGGCATCTGTAGAGGGCTGATCATTTTGCAGCCTGTAATTGAAATTAATAGCATCAGTCTGGTTATGCAAACCCAACGAATGGAATGAAGCACAAGAAAAAAGTTTCAGGACCCATGTAGCTACAAAGGGCACGTGAAACCTGTCAATCACTGCCCAAACCTGTAACCTAGTCTCTATCTCCAGTGCAGATGATGTTCTTAGCTAGAGGCATATGAAGCTATGTTTTTACTTTATATTTTCATTTGGATACCCAAGATGTCAAACTTGTCGTTCTCAAAATCAAACCATTTTTCTCCTGAACCTGGTTGGTTTTCCTCCTCAACAGTTAACAATACTACACTCACCATTTGAGCCCATCAACAAAGTATCTTCTTTCTCTCTCCCTCTCATGGCTTCATGGAATCCACCCACCCACAGCTCTAGTTAGTCTAGCTAGAGGGTGTATTACAATCCCATCCTCCCTTTTCCAGCTCCACCATCACTTTCAGCAGCCCGTCACTTCTCCCTGGGATGCAGAGGGGGCCTCTTAGCTTCTACTGCGCCCGGAACCACCTTGTGCCCACCTCCACCCATTTCCCTTTCAGCAGCCAGGTATCATAAATTTCACACCTTTTCTTTCCTTACTGTCTTTTCATTGGCTTCTTGTTCATTTGACTTGAATAAAAGCCATGCTTTAGGCTTTGACCTCTGTCCATCCCTCTTACTCCATCTCACATCACTTTTGATGTTCTCCTATGAGGACCTTTATTCTGTTTTCCCTCAGTATAAGTTTCCTTCAGCCTCAGGGCATCTGTGCCAGAGATCCTAATGGCTGGGATGCTGGCCATTCTCCTTTGTGGCCATCTCCTTTTCCAGTCTCAGCTTACCAGCCAGTTTCTTAGAGCATTTTGTGCATGCAGATCCTGCTTTCATTTCCTACAGAATTCAGACCTATTTGATAACTTATTATATACATCAAAAAAACTTTCCTTGAGTAAGAACTTCATCTCTTCATCTCCATACCCTTAATACTTAGCACACTATGTAGAGGCTAGGTGATATTCCTTCAATTAATAAATGTTTATAACCATTCAATTGCATAATTTTATTTAAATCATCAAAATTTATTTGATAATTAATTACAGTTTACTTATAATAAACCAGGTACTGTTAAGAGACCTATCCATGACTTTTTGTTTTCCCGAGGGAGTGCTGTACTCATGGAAACAGAATCTTTGAGGGTGGGGCTCATGAACCTTTACTTCTGCAAAATTCTATGATGATGGATGATCAGTAAGATGTAGGCTGTCCCCTAGAGATGCAGCTCTTTATTTTATCTACATGTGCTAGAACTTCATTAGCTAACAACTTCTCTGGTACTTTGGGAATCACTGGTTATGAGACAGTGGAAAACCTCCAGACTTGCCTTTAACATAGACACTTGAGAATGTCTACACATGAGAACAGTGATCTGTACAATGCATTGTAGTGCCACTTTACTCATCCCAAGGCCAAGTCCATCATTTTTTTTATTCAAGAAAGGGTCAGTGTAATACAAGCCCTGTGTAGGGCTGTAGGTGTAATGGTGGTATCCATGAAGATATAACTGCACAGGTTAGTAACCTTGGAAACACTGATGCCAAGAAACCACTCACTTTTGTTTGTTACCTCACACTGCCAGGCAAAGAGAGAGACTTTAGTACCAGACTAAACACCTTTTCTAAGATCCACAGGATCTATAACCTCCCACCTCTCTCACCAAACATTCCATCCTGGGATGAGATAGGTGTGTTCTTTGATATGGAATCTTTTAATTGGACTCTAGTTCGAGGCTATCTTTGATGGCTTCTGATAATAATGCAACCTTTGTATTTGGTCAAAATTTTAACCTCTGAGTCATCTCCCAACCTCATTTTGTTAATTATGAAATAAGGAGACCATCAGGAAGTGCTGTATTCTTTTTCCAAATTTTTTTGTATGTATGTGTTTTCTACATACATAGATGTAGATCAATATACATCCATAGGTTGATGGAATTATGTTTCCCCTGAATTAATCTACTGTTAATGATCATCAACAGGGAATTGAGTACACAGACTGTGAAATATATGGCAAAACATATACAACAATAAAAGCAACAGCATATATGTCTTATAAGCAATATAACTTGTATGGAAAGGTGTCCTGAAAGTTGGAAGCCAAGGAATAGCACACAGTCATAGCACAACAAACCTCACAGAAGAGATTTATTGGGAAGGAAAAATCTGGGAGGGTGGCTGCTTCTGTTCCTATGAGAAATAGCAGGGAACTGAACAGAAGGGGTTATATAGAGTTTTTTGTAAGGTGTGTGTGTGTGTGTGTGTGTGTGTGTGTGTGTGTGTGTGTGTGTGTCCTGCCTTTTCAGGGTGCAGCTTTCCAGGGTTGAGATTGGTGGGATTCAAGTCCAGAGCTTGGACTTTTACTCTGTAGGGCAGGGACTGGTTCCAACCTTTAGAACAGTCGAATGTTTTGTGGGTGGAACCTGACAGTTGGAGGTCCTTAGGGAAGGGTCCTCACCATTTATGTGCCTCAAGGAGCATACATTCTTTCTGTTTTGGTTTATTGTTGATAAACAATCAGGTTACAGGAAGGGGAATGATGTTATTTTTAGACTACTTCCTATTGAGTGGGGGGCATTGTAGTTCTTGGGGCTAGTTTGCTCTTTCCCATCAGGGTATAGTCAGGTGTGGTGGGCCTCTGGCTCCATAGCTAGAAGCTATGCCCACAATCCTATAATAGTAACTGATTAAAATTCTGGTCAGAAGTCTTTTGAATCTGTTGTTGAAGAAATATATATAAGAAGTTAATGAGGCAAGGTGCAATTAGTAGGACTGTGGAAAAACAGGAGGGGGGATTAAGAAGGGCTGTATCCAATTCAGTGGACTGTCATTGTCAGTGATTCACTGGCCAGAGGCTTCAAACTGTCTCTTATGTTTTGGAAATCTGTCTGGAGTTGTCTTTGATGGGGGATGTCCCTCTGTACATATGTTTCTCTTATTGGTTGTTGAATAAAACACAGATTGGTCAGTAGCCAGGAGGGCCTATGAGATGAGAAGCAGTCTGTGGAGAGGACACAGAGAGAGGTGGAGAGAGAGAGACAGAGAGAGAGAGAGAGAGAGAGAGAGAGAGAGAGAGAGACAGAGACAGAGACAGAGACAGAGAGAGAGAGACCATGTAGCTGCTGGGAAGATAGGACACCAGAAATTCTCTGGTAAGATAAGACCATGTGGAAATACATAGATTAATAGTTATGGGTGAATAATTAAGAGAGAGCTAGCCAGTAAGAAGCTTAAGCCATCAGCCAAACAGTTTATAAATAATATGTTTCTGTGTATTCATTTGGGGCAAAGCAGCTGTGGGACCAGGCAGGACAGAAACTCTGACTACATGTCATTTACTATACCTGATTGGTTAACCCAGAAGCAACATTCTTCTCTGAGGAAGAGACAAAGACCACCTCTCTCTGCTGTTAGTAAATCTCATCCTTACCAATTTTGCAGCACTATGGCGCTAGTGAGTCTATTTGGCTCTGGAAGGTTAGGATGGTCTGAGCAACTCATTGGAGATCCTGGATGAAGTGAGAGGAAAAACCTATGGTAAATAGCTACATAAGTAGTCAGTTACACTGCTCCAGTGGTGATGCCAGAGGTTATACCTAGGACTGCTAGAGAGGGTATGACTGGAACCACTTGTCATGCGGTGCCTGTATAAATTCTGTGATGGGAATCAGCAAGGGTTCTTCACTAGGTACCACCCCCTAGTTTTGGAAAAGGAACACCAGGGCACAAGTCCCAGACCACCCAGCAAGTAGGCAGTGATAAACTTGAGTGCTGCAGAGAATGGAGGCAGTGGGAATGCTTGGGCATGGGGGATGGATGGTATTACTAAGGGTTAAGGAGTTACTGCAGCCCATGGAATCTATTGTGCCCACAAAGCATGTTCCCGAGGCATTAAAGCAGTCTGTGATAACAAAGAGAGATGTGAGAGATATAAGGGACTCCCAGTAGTGATATTCAGTTTAGAACAATTAACAAGAGATGTGGTGAGAAGACAATGGGCAAGGCCACAGATGGTATCATGAGTTTGACCCAGGAGGGACACACAGCCAGCATTCTCCAAAACAGTCAGGCAATTTTTTTTTCTTTCTTCAATAATGCAGATATGCAGAGGTTGAGTTCTGAAACAGAGATGGCATGGCAGGCATGTGGGATTAATATCATCTACAAGGAGTGATATTAGGGATGTAAGGACTTTTTGGCCACTTCTTCCATTGTGTCTATACCTAGGAGTTGAGAGGATAGAATGTGAACCCTCTGTATTTTGATTGTGTCTGATGGGCAACTAAGATAAATGCTACAGTAAAGTTTATAAATGACCCCTGTCATCCATCTGGGGTGCCATGGGTCATTAATTAGAATATGAAAGACTGGTCATTTAGTGTAAAAGGTAGAATATCTTTCTGAATACACATCATGTCTCCTACAGGACCAATAAGGGCAGCCTCTATAAGCCTCTGGCCAACATCAACAGTAATTTCTAGTTTGAACATAGGGGGCAGGTGTTTTAGAAGTCAATTTAGGTGTCATAGGGACAAGTGTCTCCTTTTGGTAACTGTTGGTAAGTATTCTACAGCAATCTGGTTGAACCATTAAATATAGGTTTCCCAAACCTTTGAAATCTTAACATAACAATAACAGGGGGAAGGATCTGAAACATTTTTCATTACCTTTATACACTTTCTTAGACCCTCAGAACTTACTGAAGTTTTCACATGCACAGACCTTTATAACACTTCCTTACACTCTCATTGCTATGTTTTCATCAATGCCCTCTCCTGGACTCTCTTTAGGAATGTTAGTCCTGCCACACAGTGCCAAGTGTCAGTTGCTCTTAATGATCCCTTCATGTTTTTTTTTTTTAAACTAATACCACCTAGGTGCCTTGTATTACCAGCTCAGCTACCTGTATGAGGTTCATTCCCGTATGAGTATATGAAGGTGCCCCTTTCGCACTTTATTAAACAAGCATCATTTGTTAAATCTTATCGTAAACTCTGTCTTTACAATATTTGTTCTCAAAACAGGAATCATACAAAAATAGAGAAAACAGGCATGGGGGTAAGGCCCGGTGAAGGAGAGACGGATAAGGGAGTGATAGGAAACAGATAAATCTTGGACAGTCTGGTACAGAGCAATTTTCTGAACCATTAGGACAGGCTGTTGGTTAAAGGTGGGTGTCTCTTGGACAATACGCATTCAAAAAGTAAGAGCTACCCTGGTCAGGTGTAGTTAGGAAGAAAGAGAGGAGAATAAGCATAACTATGAAGATTTTCAAGTTGCATTGAAAATAGAGCATGTCCATTGAAATGTACTATGGTCAGGCTGTTTGTAGTAACAGAGTAAGGCTTTAATAAAATCCAACTCTGTGACGGAAGAAAGGAAGGGTCACAAAATGAACTCAGCAGGAGGGAATTTCTATAAGTTCCAAATAGGAGTTGAGAGGTGAGAGAGGAGCACAGGAGGTCATAGAGAAGCTGTGAGACTTCCAGAACAGAGCTGAGAGACAGGAGGGACAAGGTTGAAAGGACTTAAGGGCTTTAGGAAGTTATAGGACTTAGCAGGCAGCTCCTAGGGAGAGCAGTCAAGAAAATAAGAAGGGTTCAGGTAAAGGGAGTAGAGTAAGTATCTTAATAACTAGAGAGTTGCCCACAGGGTGGAGCCCTGGAGGGTTTAGCAGGCTCCAGGAGCCAGAGAGAGGACACTAACCAAGTAGGGAAGGAGAGATGGATAGATAGAGCAGGTGGAGGGAAAAAGTGGGTAAAGAGATGGACTCTAGTATTTGGTATCAAATATGGTGTGTGGAAGAAGGCAGCAGAAACAAATAATCTATACACACTTTAAGAAAGTCAAATGAGCAACTTGAGCCAGTTTAAAATGCCTGGTCTACAGAGCTAGTTCCAGGACAGGTTCCAAAGAAACACAGAGAAACTCTGTCTCAAAAAGCTAAAAAAGAAAAAAAAATTAAGACATGGACATGGCTGAAAGATCCCACCTGAAGAGAGAGAATTCTGGAAGGGAGTAATGTTTGGAGACCCTTGCATGTTAGATGATAGAATAGGTGGTGAATGAAAGAAGACAGTCATGGGTGACCTGACTATTAAACTTTTTTTACTTGCGTATAAGAAGTTGAGCTTAGGCCAGAGCATGCAGGAAAGGTACCCATCCTCAGACACTATGTTCTAGTGTTTTGATAAGTGTGCAGCAAACACAAAGAAAGGTCCCAGTTGGTGACTCGGGACCCATAAGGGCATATAACTTTTTTCTGTAACCTGGAGAGAGAAGGGGTGAGTTAAGTCCAGAAGATATAGACCCAGGCCCTGGATGAAGGCCTGTTGAAGCTTATGAAATGGCTTAGTAATGGGTACAAGGAGTTAGTATGACGTTCTGAGGGCTGCTTCATATGGGGGGCAGGTGAGAGGAGAGAAATGAATCCAAGAGTGTAAGAAGCTGGCCATCCTTAGGAAGGATAGAGTTTTGTCCTTGGTGATGGGGACTGTGAGTGATAGTGTTTTCTATCTAGGGTAATGGCCTTATGAGTTGGAATGATGGCAATCCTAGTGAAGTAACCCGAGGAGTGGACAGCTGGACCTTAGAGGGTGAGACCTTATATTTGGCTGGCCAGAAAGTTTAATAAGGTAGAGGTGTCTGCCTGGCTAATTTGTAGGGATGAACTACAAAGGAGAAGATTGGCTATGTATGGCATATGCTTGGATTTAGGAAGAGACAAAGAGAGTAAAAGGCCAGAGCCTGGCCAAATAGATGTGGGATGTCCCAGAACCCGTGAGGTAGAATAGACCAGGAAATCTGGGTGGAAACATGAATATTCAGGTCAGTCTAAGTAAAAGTAAAGATATTTTGTGACTGGGGGTTAAGAGGAATGGAAAAGAAGACATCTTTGTGGTCTAGGACAGATATAAGGGAGGTCTCTGAGGGGATGGTAGAGAGGGGAGTATAGGGGTTTGGTACTATGAGGTGAAGGGGAACCAGTGTTGAGTTATTAAATCAGAGATTTTGAACTAGGGGGTAGATTCCATTGTTTGATTTTTTTAAATAAACACATGTATGGGGGTGTTAAAGGGTGAAGAAGTGGGGTGCAAAGATAATAGGTTTAAGTCTTTGGAGGCTATGGAGAGGGAGGTATGGAGCCTGGGTGATATATTTGATGAGGTTTGTCGAGACTGGTAAAACTGTTCCCTCCACTCTGACAATAGAGGAAAGAAAAGAAGTGGGTCCCTAAAGCTCCATCAGGACCAAGTAGATGGTTCCAGTGTACAAAAGGAGATATATAGATCACCTTGATACTGTAATGTCTACCTGAGGCTCCCTCATGGTGATGGTGATGGTCAGGCTAAAGGAGACCAGGCCCCCTCAGTCATCCATGGCCAGACCTAGGAGGTTGGCTGAAGGGCAATCTGGGATTGATGTCCCCATACCACAAAGGACATAGGGACAGTCAACACCCCAATGCCCTTCTTGATGGCACCTTGGATATGGTCCAGGTGGCTTATATGGTTAAGACAGACCTGGGTTCAGTGACCCTCCTGATTGCATTTGAAACAGGGATCCAGAAACGTTCAGGCTTTTGGAGGCCTGGGAGCCTGGGCACTTGCTATAGCTAGTCAAAAGGCCTTTGCTAGCTTCAGATATTTTTGTTTGCAGGTTTTTCATCTCTTCCATGGTACACCTTAAAGTCCATGGACAGGAATTCTATCTGTGAAGTCAGGGGTTCTTTCTCCAAACATCTAAGTTTTGCTCTACTATCAGAGAAACTCTGGGAAAAGAAGCAGGTCATAAGGAGTTGTTTTCCATCTGGGGTCTCAGGATCCAGATTGGTATATTGTAAGTGGGCCTTAGTGGGACAGTCTAAGAATTAAGATGGCTTATCATGTTTGTCCTGGATAACCCCTTGGAGTCTTCATAATTTACTGCTTTAAGGGTGACCTTATGAAGACCAGCCAGAAGGCAAGTTACAAATTGATCCCTAAAAAGGATGCTCCCATCCAGGTCCTGGTTGGGGACTGGCTTATCCCTGACTGGGTGGGCATCCTGTCACTGAGGAGGGAGAAAGGGAAATCAGAGAGGAAGAGAAGGGACTGTGGGTTGAGGCTGATAAGGGGGAGGCTTGTTAGTGTGATTGAAAGTAGTGGAAGAATCACCTGGTTTGGGCTTTATAGCTAGAAGGAGCTGTTGCTTCCTTGGTTAGCTTATGACAACCACTTTTAGTCAAGATGGGAGTGAGGTCACAAAGTCCATCTTTTGCAACCTTAGCAAAGATGGCTGTCAGCCACGTGGCTGCCTCCATCCTGATTGGAGCACAGCAGCTAAGATGGCAGCAAGCCACATGTTTCAAGGGATTTAATCACCACATAGGCTTGCAAATCTTGAGGTACAGAAAGTTTACACATTAGCCTTATAAATATTGAGATAAGATTTATACCTTAGCAAAATTTTAAACCAAAACCAAAAGAGTATGAGTGTCTCAATAGTTCCTGTTGGGAATAGTCTGCCCCTTTACTTTATTTTGCTCTCTTTTCTCAGTCACATAATTAGGTTGTTAACCTAATATGAGACAGAGATTTTAGAAGAAACCTTCAAACAAGCATGCTTGGGTCTAGAGGAGGGGAAGCCATACCCTACTCAGAGCCAGCTTTTAATTGAAATGGGGTATCATAAGACTACAGTCTAATGCCACTCATACCTGCAAGACACCTAAATTCTGTAAAACTGAATTGGGTAAGCCAAGAACAAAGAAGGCTTATAGATAGGAAATGTTTGAGCTCTGGCTATAGACAGAAGATACTGTATAAGGGAACTGATAGATGCATCAGCCAGTGAAGAGTGTGTGCAGGGTGTGTACACATTGCAACTGGTCTACCCCTTTGCTTTCCCCTGCTCCTGCTAGGTCCACCTCCTGGCTCTACTTTGCAACAATCTTACAGATCATTCAACTGGTAACTTAAAATACAGGACTTTTATACCATGGAGGTGTGTGTGTGTGGGGGGGGGGAGACCAGACAAAAGCAAACTGGGATTGAAATACCAGAGAGTATAGAAATAGAGATGGGGAATCTCTTTCCATTTCCCTGATGGCTCAAATAATATTCGGATCTAGGGTGCCATTAGGTTGCCCTGTGGCTTGATTATCTAAGGGGTATGGAGAATTTGATTGCAAAAGTGAATAAATTTAGGGCCTTTCAGGTCAGGTGCCAGGTGTAGAGGCAGGAGGTTTTCTAAGCAGTATCCCAAAGGGGAGCCAGATGGTATGAAAGACACCATACCCATGGATAAGAGAGAAGTAGAAAAATGTCACTGCAACCTATTGTTGCTGGCACCCCAAGGACTCAGGGTGGAGGACCAAGCCGTTTTGTGGATCATTAGTGGGAGTCAGACACTGTGGTGGTATGAAAGAAAATGGCCCCCAAAGGCAGTGGCACTATTAGGGGGTGTGGCTCTGTTGGAGTAGGTGGGGCCTTGTGTGTCCCTGTGGGGATGGGCTTTGAGTTCTCATAAACTCAAGTTACTCCCAGTGAGAAAGCAACAACTTCTTGTTGCTTTCAAGTCAAGATGAAGAAATCTCAGCTTAATCTCTAGCACCGTGTCTACCTGCACAACACCATGACACATCATGACGATAATAGACTAAACCCTTGAAAATATAAGATACCCCAATTAAATGTTTTTTTTTCTTTATAATAGTTATTGTAGTCATGGTGTTTCTTCACAGCAATAGAGCCCCTAACTAAGATAGGAGTTGGTACCGGGAGTGGTGTAGTGTTGTGATAGACTGGACCATGTTTCTGTTTGGAATAATATGGACTTCGGGAGTTTGGATTAGGAAAGTAGTGGAATGCTCCAAGTGCTGCTTAATGGGCCATACTAGTAGGAGCATGGAAGACCATGGTGCTGAGTATGATTTGAACTGTGGGGAGTTGGCTCAAGAGGTTTCAGAGAAGAATTTTAATATGTTGGTGAAAATGTGGCTGCTTTTTTGGCCTTGTTTGAAGAGTTTGTCTGAAGTTAAAGTGAATAGATTTGAATTAATTTATTGGCAGAGGAAATCCCAAAACAGTCTCTTATTTTTATAGACTCTGTCATGTAGTTACTAGTGGCAACTCTTATAAGATTTATAATGAAAAAGCAAGAAAATGTAAAATTTGAGAAGAACAGGAACACCAGGAAGCGAAATGGATCTAAGTCCTGTGTTCAAGAGGAAATAAATAGATAAAAACCAGAGTAAACTCAGGGCAAGATTCCACCCAGCTAAATTTCCAACGTCTGAAAAGAAATTAAAGAAAAGCTTAGAAGTGTGTATGGAGGTGCACACATTTAATCACAGCACTCATAAGAAAGAGACTGGGTGCCTCCAAGTTTGAAGACAGCCTGGTATACAGAACAAGTTTAAGGACAGCCAAGCTTAGGCTGTGAAGATAACCATTGAAAACAGAAACCTGGTGAATATGTAAGCGAACAAGGGGGACATGTTCTAGTCACATCAAGCAGCAGAACTTGGCAGCTTTGGTCACATGATTCTGGCTTTAGAGTCAGGGAGCAACTAAGAAAAGCCACTGAGACCAGGCATGTATCACTGCCTGCAGACACAGAGAGGCCATTGTGTGAAACTGTGAATTGGAAGCCTGTATTGCCTTGGGGATCCTAAGGTGTTAGAGATGCCAAAGCCATGGGATACCTGCTGAAGAACATAGCTAAGAGGGAGTGGCACAAACCCAAGAGAAAGAAGCGTGTACAGTCAACCAAGCTGAAAAAAGTTGAAGATTTGAAGAGCATTTTTACAACAGACATGGATATGTGAGTTAAGAGTTTGCCCAGCTATATTTTGGGTCTTGATTTGGTCCAGTATTTCCTCACAATGCTCCTTTCCCTATATTTTGGATAGGTAATGAATATCCTGTGCCATTGTATGTTGGAAGTATGTGACCTTTTTGATTTTGATTTTACATATGATCACATTTAAGAGATTACATCAATCTCAGTCAAGACTTTGAACTTTAGTCTTAGGGTTTGAACAGTTATAGACTATGAGGATTTTTTCAAGAGGATTAAATTATTTATTGATTATACATGATAATGTATGATACACAAGCTTCATTCCCATTACTAAATTTTGATATTGCAAAGTGTGTGACAACAACCATTTTATAACCAAATTGGGACTTTGCTTGGGTGACCCTTTTAATGGTGAAACTCATTAAAGTTACAACAGTAACTGGTAGTTTAATTACACCAAGCTTTTTGAAGACAATGGCTTCTCCACCCAAGTAATTTCACATAAATTTCAAATGGAGCATGGCACCACCCTGAAGGAGTTCTAATTTCACACAGTTGGGGAAGCTTACCAATATGTCTTCAGAGTACACTAACTTTACAGAGCACTTAAAGAAAAAGAAGACACAGCTACTCAGCATCATCATCAGACTATAACATTTAGCAAACAATAGCATGGGTACAAAAAAGATCTACAGTAAAACCCTTTGTTGGAACGCCTTTCAGTTTCTACTGAACAGAAACTAAAATGATCAATTATACAACTAGTCACAAATAGGTCCTGGAGTGCCTCCCTCACCCCCCAACCCCGCCCCATGCACATGAATATTGTCTAAACCGTGAATTCTTTGTAGCAGCTAGACCCTGACACCACTGTGCCTGAGTTCACCAATCTGTTGTTACCTGTAGCTTCTTTGTTACTTTTCTCATTCTCCTTTCCTGCTATACTTTGTTTCCTGACTGTAATCAGAACCTCCTGCTACTGCAGGAGCTTCTGCCTCCAAAGTGTCCTCACTTCATTGGTTCAAAATTTGAAGACTGATTGTTGTAATTGTCACAGTCATTGTAGCTTCCGCCACCTCCAAAATTGCTTCTATCATTACCAAATCCATTATAGCCATTCCCACTGCTGCCATATCCATCACCACACACCAGGGTTGCCATTGAAGCCACCATGACCATTGAAGTTTCCTCCTCAACTATGATCAAAACTGCTTCCATGACCACCACCAAAGTTTCCAGAACCACTTTGACATCTTTGGCTGAATAAAGCACTAGCTATCTCTTGCTTTGACAGGACATTTCTTAATTCACAGTTGTGAATACAATAATGTATTTCTGAATAACAATCTTGTCCACAGAGAGAGACTATAGGGATTTTAAAAGTTGGATTAAATGCATTTTTGCATTATGATATAGCTACAAGTGATAGGGGGATCAGGGAGAGGAATATGGTGGTCTGAAAGAAAATGGCCCCCAAAAGGATTGACACTATTGGAAGGTATGGCTCTTTTGGAGTAGGTATGGTCTTATTGGAGGAAGTGTGTCACTGTAGGGATGGGCTTTGAGGTTTCCTACACTCAAGCTACTTCCAGTGAGACAGACAATTCCATGTTGCCTATAAACCAACATGTAGGAATCTCAGCTCTGTCTCCAGCACTGTGTCTGCCTATATGCCACCATGTCTCCCCCCTGATGTTCAATGACTAAACCTCTGAAAATGTAAGATACCCAAATTAAATGTTTTTCCTTTTAATAGTTGTGGTCATGGTGTCTGTTCACAGTAATAGAAACCCTAAAATAGGGGTTTAGCTGGCTAAGCCAGAGGAGAGGCTTGGTGCTTGGTACTAGGGTATTCTTTTCTTTTTTCAAAAACATTTATTTATTTTATGCTGGACATAATTATACATGCCTTTTTAAATGAAAACAAACATTTATAAACAATATTTAGGAATTTGGGCATCGTTCTTTCCAAGCTGCTTCCTGCTGGTAGGGGGTGCTGGGTACTAGGGTTTTCAGTGATGCCAGAAAGCAAGGACAAAAACCGAGCTTCAGGAGGGGCAGTCTCATCCACAGTAAAAGGTTGAAGAATGGAGTCAGAAAAGCTATGGGATTACAGGCAGCTCTGAAGAGGGGTGGGATAAGAGGGCAGGAAGACTTGGTTGGGCTTAAGGAAACTACAGGATTGTAGCTTCAAAAGTTGAGGGATGGCGTCAGGTAAAGAGGACCAGCCTTAGCCTTAAAGAGGGTACCTTCACCTCCAAGAGTACCAGAGGGATGTAGGACACTCATGACCACTTCCTCAGACTTAGGCAAGCATTAATACCAAACCAAAGGGAAACTTATCTAGTTTGCACTGGTGGATGGGATGCTAAGAGATTGGTGAGTAAGAAGATGAGTCTGTTACACATGGAGTGGAGATAAAGGATAAGGTCCCAGTGCATCTTAGGCCCCAGAGGGAAACACAGGCACCAGGAGAGCCTATCCTGGGTTTTGTCACCCAATGTAAGTGTTGCAGCTCAGACATAAAGGTATCCTGACAGTCAGGAGCCAAGGAATACCACAAAGTCACACAACACAATGAACCTCACACAAGAGATTTATTGGAAGGGAATAAAACAGGAAGGTGGCTGCCTCTGCTTGGGTGAGAAACAGTAGAACACTGAACAGAAGGCAGAGTTTATATAGTTTCTTGGTGTGGTGGGGGGGAGGAAGAAGGGAGAAAAGGAGGAAGGGTGAGAGTTTCCAGTGTGGGGATTGATGGGGTTTCAAGTCCAGAGCTTGGACTTTTTACTCTGTAGGGCAGGGCCTGGGTCCATCCTTTAGGATAGTTCTGTGGGTGGAAAGTGGCTGTTGGAGGTCCTCAAGGGAGGGTCCTGGCCACTTAGTGTCTCTTGAGGAACGTATATCTCTAAGATCTAGAAATTGAAAAATGTCTGTGATACATTGCTAAGTCAAGAGAAAGTTTTAGAAGATTATTAGAATGTAATTCCATTAGTCGATAGAAATAGAAGAATATAAGATCTTGCAGAGAATTGGGTATGAGGGACCACATAACCAAATACTAATGGCTGCTTTAAATGGCTGCACTACTGTGGTGAGGTAGGGGAGAGATGCTGAAGCAAGGGGTTGATTAGGTTTCATTTTAAAGCCTACAGCAAGGTCTGCATGATTTTTAAATAATCACAGGTAACCATAGCAATATTAAAAGTCATACCATGAAGCAGTTTTAATGATAGGATTTGACCACCAACATAATTTTCACACAATATTCCAATTCCAAGTGAACTTTGTTAAATTAAGTTGTCTAAATTCTGTGCAAACTAGCACACAGATCTGAAAGCAGCAAAGATGGTTCCTTCCACACATCCTAAAATACCATCTATTAGTCTCTAATTCACTAACTAGGTTTTTGCAGTCTCATTGTTGTGTCTAAATAGATGTGAGGGCTTAAAATCAGATTGCATTTACATCTCCTGTTGAGAAATAATACTTTTGAATCTATTTTCCCTCCAAGCTGCCTTTTTAATTTTGTTCTCAGATAATTTTCTACACAAGCCCTAAGTATTGATCTAGACTATTACAATAGATTTCCTTTCCAATTTACTTTGGGCAATTTCAAATAACATAAAACTTGGAGGATGGTACACTGAAATCTCACAGAACTTTTATTGAGATCAGATAGTTCTTGAAGCTTTAAAATATCTGTGTTCGCTTACTCCCTTTAACTCTTACCTATCTTTCTATCAGTACCAGGAGAGAGGTCCAGAGGTATACCCACCATCACCTTTCTGAATAGTTTGAATATGCCACAAACCTGTGCCAACTTGACGTAGCACATTAGCAAAGCATCTCCTCAAAATAAAAATATTTTCTGTATAACTATCATGCTATTTTTTTGCTAAAAGAGCCTAACAAAACTAAAAATAATTCTGTGCTATATATTTATTCAAATTTCCTAGGTGTTATCTTTAAGAGTCTTTCAGAGATTTTTTTTAAATTCAGTGATTTATTTATTTTTACTTATGTATATTGGTGTTTTGTTTGCATGTACATCTGTGTGAGGGCATCAGGTCCCTCAGAACTGAAATAACAGACAGTTGTGAGCTGCTATGTGGTGCTGGGAACTGAACCTGGGTCCTCTGGAGGATTAGTCAGTGCTTTTAACTGCTAAGTCATCTATCCAGCTCCATATCTTTTCCCTTAAATCCAGAATCTGACCAAAATGTGTGAATTGCATCTAGTTTTTATTATGAGCTTATAGTCATTAATTTAGAAAATGCAATCACTTTTCTTTTGAATGACATTGACTTTTTAAAGAATGATATCACTCCAGATGTTTATGGGCTGCCCCAAAACTTGTATTTGCTTATACATCTCATCATAAGCAAGTTTAAAAAATTTACCACAGTCTAGGTAATGTTGTCTACAACTTACAATATTACAGCAGGAGCAGCCACAGGTGAGGCTGCACCACTCTTTGTGATCCCCAGGTTAGTTACTATGTAAGTACCAAAACATCTCTTCACTTGAAAGATAACTTCTCTTTGTTAACAGCATATCTGGAGTAAATTTTTGAAGCCATACCAGGATCCATTTCCTTAACATGCTCTCCCAACTTTCAATTTTTTCTGAAACATCTATTGATTATGCTGCCTAAACATTATTTTATTGAGATTTGAAAATTGTGATTATGTGTTTTTCTATTTCTTGTAGCATCATTAGCTGATACTCCCATGCGGCAAGCCTTTTCATTCCTTCTCCTTTCTTTCTGAGTGTCATCATAAATGCATGCTTTTTGATCCTTCCTGTTATCCAGTGCTTCTAATTGATCTGCTCATCTTCCCGCTAGTCTCTGTCTCTCCTTTCTCTCATTGTTCTTGTCAGCCCCATTACCTTGTTGGGTACTTTGTATATCCTGGCCACTGCTTCCCTCCAAATGAAAGTGTTTACACTGCACATGAGGCAGATATATGCTCCTCTTCTATGCTTCTATTCGGAGGTTATATGTAAATTTCCTTTCTTTTTAAGAATATTTATCTTAATAAATATTTATATGCTTTATATATATGCTTATGTATTAAGCATACTTATATGCTTAATAAATATAAATATGCTTTATATTTAGTATTTATTTTTTATTGTATGCTTATAGGTATTTTGCCTGAATCTATGTCTGTGCATCATACATAGGTAATGACTGCAGAAGCCAGAAGTGGGTATTGGATTCTCTGGAATTGGAGTCACAGCCATTGTGAGCCAGCCACTCTGTGGATGCAGGGAACTGTGGTTTAGTTCCCTGCAAGAGCAACAATTGGTCCTTAACTACTGAACCATCTCTCCGGCCCCAATTTATGTAATGTATGTATGCATTATTTTTAGGTATATGTGTATGTGCACCATATGTATGTAATAGCCTGCAGAGACCAGCAGAAGGTGTGAGACTGTCTGGATTTGGAGTTACAGGTGTTTGTTAGTGTTCATTTGGGTGCTAGGAAAAGAACCCATTCCTCTGCTGGAGCAGTTAAGTGTTCTCTACCACTGAGTCATCTCTTCAGCCTCATGTGCAAATTTGTAGGTTTTTCAGAATAAGGCCTTTGCTACAGCTCTTTACTCTCTTTGGCCCATAGTGTTCTTTGATGAGGGCAGTATTAGAGATGTTCTTAGCCACTCCTTCCATACCATAGATACTCTGACTCAGGTCCAGGGAATGAAATTGCTTGTTAGTGTCATTCATCATACAGAGTCCAGGTGAAAAGTCTAGTGTTTAGTGCCCTGCCTGATGCACCTCTATCTCCTAAGCAAACCTTTTCAGCAGCCACTGGCTTTCTACATGTCTCATCCTGGTTTTACTCCCTATGGTTCCTTCTCTGCTTCTTATTTCCAGAAATTCTCTGATGCCTTCCATTTCAAGTTCTGCATTTCCAGCTTTGTTGTCATGCTGATGGTCAAGCACTTTTCACTTGGTCAGCAGCCTTGTAAGCCAGCAGCATCACATACAATTTGCTCTTTCTTTAGTGTCTTACTATTTTTTAGGCAATTAAAATAATTAATAATAATAATAATAATAATAATAATAATAATAGTACCAGAAATTGTAGACATTTGTCTATCCTAACCTCTAGGTAACAACTGATAATTAATTGAACATATAACTTCTATCTAAGTCCCCCTACCCCACAGCCTTCTATAGTCCTGTATTCTTACATGCCTGTATATGCAAGTCAATGACTATATAATAATTCAAACTACACTATACCTCCAGATAGAGTTATTTAAAGAAGACAATACTACATAGCTTGTTTTGTTATTTGTTTCCTTTGTCTATTTGTTAACTACTTTATGAATAAATACTAGCAACTAGACTGTAACCCTCAGGAGGGCAGCTCTTTCCATTTCTGTAGGTTACTTATATTCCCAGGATGGTACACAGATTGTAGTCACTATAAATTATTGAGGGTTATAGACGTATTTGTGCCTGGTGTCCTCCCTGACTCTTAGGAACTCTAAAGACCCACAAGCCCTTGCTCTTCTGGAGAAGCATTTTATGAACTACCTTGCCACAGACTTGGAGGCCAGTTCAGTAGCTAATAATGAAAGGATGACAAACTAGGAAAAAAAGTGAGATGAGACATGTTAATGGGAGAGAGAGCCAGAATCCCACAGAGGAGGCAACTGGGTAGGCAGAGCTTCCTATGTCAGAGCTGCCATCTTGAATATGTTATCTTTTGGGCAGTGTTAGATGAACCACACAACAAACAGCCTTAACTTGAAGAGTTCGTGATTTTATAATAGATGTTTGAGCACTGGGAGATTTAGAGGAAGCTATAGAAACATTTCAAAACTCTTCGGAAAAGGCAAAGAGAAATTCAGGAGAAGAACAATGACTGAGCTGGGTAAGCCTTCTATTCTAGTTCTTCCTCTGGTCTCTCAAGTGTTTATCAAGACTTCATAAAGCATCCTTGGCTGTGCTCAGCATCTCAGAAGTACCCAGTGGATCCTGTAAGCTTCAGAAAACTTTCCATTTACACAGGAAGGGAAGGTTCCCCCTCTTCTTTTCCAGTCACTGAAATCTTTTCTAATTGCTAACCAATTCCCTCCCTTCTAGTCCTCCTAATTCAGTACACAGCATGCTGCTCCCCATAGAGCACTGCTCCCCAGCAAAATCTGAGTTTCCATGATTGATTGCCAGAACTCGGATGTGAACAGAGCTGTAAGTCCATACTCCTTTAATTAGAAAACAGCACCAGGAAATCATGCTCAACACCATGGTTCAGTCTGTAGTACAAAATTAACCTCCAGTAAATAATGGATGAACAGGATAGAGAATCGGGAGAGTAGAAAAAGAGAGGTGATACAGCGAATATACCTAGGGTCCATATAGGTGGTTTTGAAAAGATGGTCTGTGACCAAAAATGTGGAAGGTGGTTATTAATAAAGAAAGCACTAGTTATTATATTTGACTAAGAGAGTATTTGTTAGTTTTCTATTGCTAGTTACTCTAACCCTAGACTAAAAGTAGTTTTAAAGATGAAAAAACTGAGGCACAGAGAGATTAGCACATATTTCCAAACTAAGAGTGAGGAAAAGGGCTTCAGACTTTGTGACATATAATCCATATAAGCTGTTTTTTTCTCCTACTATTCCACCCTTTGTTTCTACAGAACCTGATAGTTGCTGACTCAGGTTTGCAGGTGGCATTCTGCCACAAACAGCTTCCCATGATGAGCAAACATGCCCCTCCTCTATGCATAGGACTCAAGGATCCCTAAGTATATCAAGAAAGGATGGCTTTGATAGCAGCCCCAGCTCCTGCTAGTGACTGTCACCACCTGCGTTAATGCTTTTCTGTCTATAGAAAAGCCCCTCCAGGCATGTGGGAGACCTGTCTAGAGGAGCTGCTTCCTATAGACACAACAGATCAGGGCGCAGGCAGCTCCTCTCAGCAGTTTTGCAGCTTTGAGCATCACAGAAAAGCACAACAGCCTCCCAGAGCATCTTAACACCAATTTGTTAATAATCCTGTGACCAAGTTCATACTTCCTGGCTCTCCTTAAACTGTGATTTACACTAGGCTCGGTTTTGGGAAAGGCTAGCTGCAGGAGCTGAGCAGGTTGTGCTACAACTGTGATATCGAACTGTCCAGCATAAAGTCAATAAGGACAGTGAAAAGCACAGGAGGGAACAGGGACCTGAAACTCTAAAACTTCATCTACATTCCAGTTGTCAGCCCTAGATTAAAATATACATAGCTAATTCTTGCTGTTATTGTCTTTGTGAGTTTCTCAGGACCCATAACAACCCTGAATCTTTAAACTCTCCATCCTGTCTTTCCTCTGTCCAGTGAGCAACTACATGCACCTGTGATGATTTCTCTTTTGCAAACACATGCATCCTGGAAAAGTCACCACATACACTACTTTGCAAGACTGGGGTCCTGTCATTTTTGACCACGTTTTTTTCTTTGTCCCTTGTTCTCTATTCTTCCCTGTTGTACACTTAGGGTCTCACCTCTGTGACCCTCTCCTGATCAGCACATTGGGGAGGGGCCAAATTGCCTCACCCCCTCTGCCTCACATCTCTTCTATGGCTGTCTGAGTTGATTCAATTTCCCCCCTCACCCCCGCTGTGGCTGTACTTGACTCTCCTACCTGCTCCTTGGATGATATGCCTCCATCTTCCTCCTTTTCTTCCCTAGCTGATTTCTCCTGCTCTGTTGAGACAGCAGCCTGCACTGACTGTGTTTACTGCAGAATTTGTAAGTTGCATTATCCATTAAGTAAGCTCAAACTTACTTAATGTAAAAATTGTTATAATTCCATCAAGGTAACTAAAATGTTAAGCTAGCTGTCAAATAGGGGCAAGCCAGAGGAACTTGTTTTCCCATACTGAAAAAGCAAATTATCCAGACTGAAGTTGTGAAATGCTATCTCAGACTGTCCTGATTATATCTAATGTTCTGTGGCTTTACATCAAGGATAAGCCTTGTTCTTTTTTCTTTTTTCTTTTTCTTTTTTCTTTTTCTTTTTTCTTTTCTTTTTCTGTCTAGGACTCTAGGGAGAGCTCCTTGGGAATTGCTGGCCGCTGGAACTGCTTTTGTATACTCTTTCAAATCCATTGCTGGGTCATGTAGGAGAGGCCTTCTACATATCAAAGACTCGACTGAATGCTCAGCCTGCTTCTTAATGTCATCATTATAAGGTGAAGGTTCTAGATGCCATGTTTCCTTCCCGCCTACCCCTCATCTCTTCCCTAACACCAGCTCTACTTTGGGTTTTAGGATATATGTATAGGTCAAGATTTCCATCATTTCAACTCCAATTTCTACTTCCTATCTTTTGTCATCCTCTCCCTTTCTTTTTGTTTTGTTTTGAAGTAAAGTCCTACTCTGTAGTCACATTGCCTCAGAATCCTTGTATTTAGCCTCTCATGTTGGGTTACAGATGTAAGTCAACATGCCCTGCTTCCTTTCCTCGTAAAAGTATCAAATCAACATTATGGTGTTAAGATTTTGGTATGGACTTTATCTATCTAGAAAATACAGGTAGAAGAAACACTTAGGAGAAACCTTAAATGTTACATTAGGTGATAGGTAATTATTGCATGCAGAACTCTTAGTTGAAAAGGGTACATTATTTGTAAATAAGGAAAATGTGTGGCTTTTTGGATGAGTATGAGACCAATAAGTGTTCATAAAACACATATAACTCATTAAGAAAATGCATAGTTCACTCTGCATTTTCTAGGAAAAATGAGTATAAATTTATTGTATTTAATTAAAAATACTTTAG
The DNA here is from genome assembly GCA_030556225.1 of Cricetiscus sungorus. Taxonomy (NCBI): domain Eukaryota; kingdom Metazoa; phylum Chordata; class Mammalia; order Rodentia; family Cricetidae; genus Cricetiscus; species Cricetiscus sungorus. The sequence continues at coordinate 55,311,001 of JANBXA010000007.1, read as the reverse complement.
CTTATTGTCTGGTCCTGTAAATTTCTTTTCAGAACATCAATTAACCCAAATGTTAGTAAGTTTGGTTTCAAAGGCAAAACTTGTATTAGGCTAATGTCAATTTCTGTCAAGAGCTGTATACAATCAAGCAACTATTTCTCTAAAGAAAGTAAGTGATGCTGCAGTTCTTGATGACAGGCATACATTCATTCAAACACACACACACACACACACACACACACACACACACACACACACACACACTCACTTACTCACTGCTGGAAAACATAAATCACTTAAGATAACATGCTAATTTTGATCAGTCCTCTTATGTTAGCATAAGCTTCAAACCCCAGGGTCAGGTGATATTTTGAAACTTGTTACTGAACTTTGAGCTTTAGTCACTTTACTTATGAGAAAAAACTTCTCTGTAGTTAGAATTCTGTGATCTGATGATGTGATTGTGTGTGTGTATGTGTGTGTGTGTGTGTGTGTGTGTGTGTGTGTGTGTGTGTGAGAGAGAGAGAGAGAGAGAGAGAGAGGAGGGATTGTGTTTGTGAGTTTGGATAGTGCTTGATTCTGCAAAGGACTATATACTTCTATCATCTATATAAAATCATCATTATAAAATCATATTTATTTACTAGATAATTGATTTTAGAATAAGTCAATTCTTTTGATAAGAATTCTTTTGATAAGAATAAGTCCTATGTCATGTCTCAAGCTTGTACGTATTTAAGAAATAGCATTTACTTTTGAGGTACCCACTGTCAACAAGAGGACACCTGTTACGAGTAATTTTCCCAATGGCCTGGTGCCACAGCAGCACCAGCCCCAAATGACACACAGAGACGCTGTATTAGACATAAGACTGTTGGCCTGTTACTAGCATTTCTTATTGGCTAGCTCTGTCTTAAATATTAACCCATTTCTATTAATCTAAGCATTTCCATCTGGTCTTATCTTACCGGAGAGAGGGTCTGGAGTTCTGCTCTCTCCATCCTACATGTTAAATCTTCTCCTACTTCCTCCAGAAACCTCCTTGTCTCCTAGTCCCACCTGTCTGGCTTTCCTATTAGCCAACAGTGTTTTATTTATTAACCAATTAGAGAAACATATTTACAGAATGACATCTCTCATCAGAACCCTATTTTATAAGATATTTTTCTCAAGAGTTTAGATGTAGAAAATAAAAATAAGTATGAAAATAACTAAAAAATGTGTACTATCATATATAGATTAAAACTGTTACTGCATTTCAGAGAATTGGTCTATCATTAGTCTGTTGATATGTCTATCCTATCTATCCTATCTATTTATCTAACTATCCATTTATCTATCTGTCATGTATCTAATCTATTCATCTATGGGACAAAGGAGATTATATGGGCTTTGCTCATTGTAAATGGAGTTCTAATTGGTCTAATTAATAAAAACCAGGAGTCAGATACAGAGGAAAATGCTAAGAGCTCAGAAAGAAGGAGGAAGCCAAAGCCACTTTTACCTCACTAGTTTCCCAGCAGAAAAGAGAGCAAGTTCTTGTTTCTTTCCTCCTATATCTTCTCTCTACACAGCAATCTCACTTCCTGTCTCTGCCCAGCCATGATACTTCCTGTCTGTCTGTACAGACTTACATACCTCTGTGGTTAGCTAGTGGTAGGTAAGCTCCACCCTCTGATCTTCAGACAAACTTTATTTGTATAAGCAAGATATCACCACAGTCCATACCTTTACATTTTGGAATTTAACACTGTCTATGAAACAATGATGAGAATATTTACTTCCAAAGGGGAGCTGGGTTATATCAAGGACTAAGATATAAAAATCCATTCAACAAAGGGCAGCTGTATTTTTAACACATTGAATTTAAGCAATATCTTTTTCTTTCATTTAAGCCTCTTTTTCAAATGAGCAGCCAAGAAAGTTACCTTTTAGTTCCATGATAATCACTAACCATCAGTTCTAGGGTCAACGTGTTTGTGAAGATTCTACATATAGATTCTATAGATACAGATCCATAGAAAGACAAATCCACACAAGGGCAAATCTCACAAATCAGGAACTGCCTAGAAATGTGCTAACTCTGCATCATTTAATCCTAAACCACTGCTAATAATCATTAGAAAAAAATTGTAATTTTGTATTTTTAATATGAATAGAAAGTAAATTTTAAAAATTATTTTTCAGGGGTATGCAGTTACTATCTAAAACAACAACAACAACAACAACAACAATACTCTTATCTGGTGTATAAAACTCACAACATTTGTTTTTTAGATTAAAGACAAAACTGCCAACTAATTCTGGCTGGGTCTTCTTGCCAGAGCAGTTTTTAGAAGTAAGAGTTTAATGTAAAAGTTTTGCCTAGGGAAATTGGGGGGGGGTGGCACCACACAGTATTTATTATTGGTGATTAAGGAAAAGAATAAATCTGCTCTGTTTTAAGGGAATAGTATTGCAGCTGTAAGCTTAGGGGCTGAAACTTGCTTTGAGGCACACTCAGAAAGAGATCAGAGGAGGTCGGCATGACACACACTCTGAGAACACAGTTTCCTCACTGAATATGTGGGAGACAGGACTGGGAGTGTTTGGGCAGAAGTGTGAGAGGATTGGTAGGAAGAGAAGTGTTTAAAGTGATCAAGGGAAATTAAAAGGGAGACAGGAACATGGGCCCTGTAGTATAGGATTCCAAAGAGAGCTTTTATGGAAGAACTTGCCATTAACACCCTTTGCCTGAAGCTTTCAAACATCTCGTAGTATGGTGTTGTCTATGGGACAAGGAACCGTTGTCCTGTCACCCACCATACGCTGCCCCCTTGTCTTAGAAAGTCCAATTTCAAATTTATTTTTATGACTCTCTCCAGTATGGAACATTTTCTATTTTATTTACTTGCTCATTTGAGCACACACACGTGTGTGTTTCTATTTTATATTTATTTTTATTTTACACATATGGGTTGTGTGTGTTGATTTGTGTGGTCATGCACTTGTGGGAGTCGTTTTCTCTGTCTACCCTCTGGGTCCTGGGGATCCGATTGTCTTCACTTGCCACAAGCTCCTTAACCTTCTGAGTCACCTTGGTGGCCCCATGACATTTTCCAGATAAACCACTTCTTTGTTTCCAACTGAAGAGAAGTGCTGTGATTCTATTTCTTTCCACTCTCTTCATCTAAGTGACCTGCCTGTCTTTAGTGGTTGTGTGGGCTAAGAAGCGTACATGAACATGTTTGGGAGATAGCTCAGTCAGAGAAGTATTTGCTGTGCAAGCAGGAGGACCTGGATTCAACTGTAAGGACCTGAGGAAAATGTTCAGTGTGTGCCTATAATGGCAGCTCTGGGGACTTTGTGGCCAGCAGCCTAGCTGAATTGTACCACACTGATGAAGGTTCCTGTCGCACAGGACAAGATGGATGGCTTCTGAGGAATGATATCTCGGATAACTACACCTGCATATACATGCTCACATATGAACACATGCACGCACCCCCCACACACACACAGAGAGAGAGAGAAACAGAGAGAGAAACAAAGAGTATAGCTGAACATCTGTCATGATCCTCAAGCATTTAAATTTACATTTACTGACTGTTTACATTGTACCAGGGCCTGTGCCATATATGAATATTAGTAAGAATCCAAGGTCTTCTGTTAGAGAGACCACAACCTCATCTACTCACTTTTGAAATGCTACAGAACACTGTGGTTCTGCAATTCCTTCTTTAGTGTTATTGAGAACTGTATCATCCTAATAGTTAAGATTAATTTATTGAGCCTTGGGATAATACATAACACTATTAAAATGCTGATACAGGTAGTGAGATTGCTTACATTATTCCTCATATTTGAGCTCAGGGTGAACTATTTTCTTTCACTCCATTGAAACAGAGGAGAGAGAGAGAGAGAGAGAGAGAGAGAGAGAGAGAGAGAGAGAGAGAGAGAGAGAGAGAGAGAGAGAGAGAGAGAGAGAGAGAGGGCGAGAGAGAGAGAGAGAGAGAGAGAGAGAGAGAGAGAGAGAGAGAGAGAGAGAGAGAGAGAGAGAGAGAGAGAGAGTTGAGACCCATGGATGATACCCAGGTAAGAACTGATGTGTGAAAATGCACTGGAATTCAGATTATGTGGAAGGAACTAGGCCATGTCACTGGGCTCAGATAAAGCAATCAGTTAGAAATCAGGGACATTTGCTCCCAGTGCTAAGACCAGCTCAGCTTGTGGAGCCATTAACTGATGTTGCTGCCAAAGGACATAACCCACTATGGTAACTGATGAATTCTACATACCCCATGATGATACAACGAAAGCACAAGAGTTTTTGAATCAAAAGTCATTGGCTTTATTTTATAAATAAAATAAAGGGGACTCAACAAAGACCTGCTCCAAGGGCCTACATCTACTTAGTGGAAAACCTGGGTTCAAATTCTGCTCTGACTCCAAAGTCTCCTTTTTTTTTTTTTTAAATAAAAAATATGGTTACCATGGAAATCAAAAGGTATATATACTAAGGGTATTTTTAATGAATGTCCATTTGAAGGACAGCCTTATGTCACATCAGATAATTAAAATTTTAAAGTGAGGATAATTTATATTTTAATACTAAGAGTCCAGATAAAGATGCGACAAAAAAAAATCCACCCATCACAGGAGTACTTTGTGATAGTTCTCTGAACCCCTGTGGATTGTCTACTGCAATGGTTCTCAACTTGTGGGTTGTGATCCCTTTGGAGGTCAAATGACCCTTTCACAAGGGTCACATATCAGATAGCCTGCACATCAGATATTTTTATTACCACTCACAACAGTAGTAAAATTATGATTATGAAGTAGTAACAAAAATAATTTTATGGTTGGGGGTCACCACAGTATGAGAAACTATATTAAAGGACTGTAGCATTAGGAAGGTTGAGAGCCACTGATCAATTGGCTTCTACACAAGTTGCTTCAATGTGGTATATGTGACTGTATTGGGTATATTAGTGTTAGTAGATTGAGCAGCCACAGCAAGTAGTCACTAGTCTAAGTGTGGAGCCCATGTGACTTGTTGAAGACCATTGGTGTTTCATGACAAAGACCTACCAAATTCACAGCCTCCTTCTCAGTGCTCCTTGCCTTCTGATCATACTTTCTAGGACAGTATAGATGAGTTAACATCCATTTCATAGAACAATAACCAAAACAATAGCCAACACTGATTAACTCCTTCCAAGTGCCAAAGGAACTCAGATGCAGCAGGCACTGTCTTGGTCCTTCCTCACAGCAGCACTTTCAGTATGGCAATGATGCCTTGCAGTTCCTATAATGAAGATCTGGCTGTGATTGGTGACACCTGTTGCAGCAAAATTCTCAGTAAGGTCACACATGAGAGTCATCAGCATGAAGACAGAGGTGAAGAGTCTGCTGCTCTTGTATGGGATACATATTCTCACTGTCCCCACCCACCTGCTGGGTCAGAGCACCTTGAATCTGTAAACAGCTCCCACAGCTCCCACAGCTCCCACAGCTCCCTTGTTGAAGAACACTGATGGCATTCCTGCCTCCCATTTGCTAGCTGCTCATTCAGGAGTGCAATGAGGAAAAGAATGGAAGAAAGCAGCAGGGGAGATACAGGTCAAGCTTTCTGGAGTTTCCTTTGGATTTACAATGCTTCCACCTAGCCTGCTCCTGGAACTAGCTTGCAAGGCTGTCCCTGGTGCATGCAGGCCTCCTAGGGATCTCTAGAAGGGTCACTCCGACTAAGGTAATGAAAGGATTTGGCCAGCCTTTTGTGAATTTTCAAGTTCAAATTATACAAATACATATCTTCTTCAATGCTTGAAAACCTTGATTCCTGGAAATATTAGTTTAGCTTCTGCCAAGTTAGAATCACTCTTACTTTATACACATCTCACTCCATCTAATTATTACTCTGCTTTTCATTATTTGAAACTCAGTCCCATAACAAAGCCCAGGCTAACTGCAAACTCATGCCAATCTTCTTGCCTCAGCCTCCAAAATATTAGGATTACAGGTATGATCCTGTCTCATTATGACTAATTCTCACTCTATTTTCCTTTACTCTTGTATTAGTCCTTTCTCTTTAGGGCATTGCAATTTCCTTTCCACCCTGAAATCTAACAATTCATGTTCATGATCCTTAATCTGTGGTTTCTTGATTCCCCTGTAAAAATATAGCAACTAAAATGGCCTATGAAGTGTAGGCAAGGTCTAGCTGGCACAGGCAACAGAAGGATGCTCCGGGGCTACATGCCTATAGACAGGCCTGAAATAGACTCTTCGGTCATCATCACCAAAAGGCATCTTGTAGTCATCAAAAATCACCCTTCCTCTTATAAGGACATACTGCCAATTTTACATTGCTGGGAACAACTTCCGTACCCTTTTTCTCTACAGCTATCTGACTGTGCATGGGATATGAAATCCTCATATATTTAAATACTTAGTAAGTCTTTATAGGTACTTTGATTTCTTATAGCTATGCACTCATTTAATGTCACAGACTTTGAATGATTTTTGTTAGAAAATGGGATAAGAATGTGTTCCTTGGCGGTGTGGTAGGAGGCTCGTGTGAGATAATATTTGCAGTGCACAGGGATGTGATTATCACAGTTAATCTAGGTTTTAATTTCACACTAGAAAGGTAATTATAACTGTTAAACCCATAATCATGGAAACTACAGCCCACAGGTCCTATAACTACCACAAACATAAGATTATCCATACACATTTTAATCAGAAAAAAGGGAAAACATTTTACTATTCTCTCTCCACCTCAAAGGATGTTGAGAGTTTGAGTATGCTGCCCTCTAGTGGCTGCTAAATGGAAGCCATGCTATTATAAATGAATAGAGATGTTACAATCTCTAAATAGTCCTCAAAATTGTCTTAGATACACACATTGTTGTCAGCTGGCAACATAGAAAATCAGCGATCTGTACACCAGACCCTTATCACTACATATGTATTATGTGTGAAATCTTGAACAAAGATTGTGTCCTAAGGTCTTCACTTAGAATCCATTTATTAAAATATTGGTCTGACTTACTTATTTATTAGATTTATATGATATTCATAATGTGTCAGATGGACCAGAATGACATTCTCATGGCTATAGTCTAATGAGGAAAGTAGAGTACTAAACATGACCGTACACATAAGAGTGGTAGGTATAGGAGAATGGGTGGTGGTGGTGGTGGTGGTGGTGGTGGTGGTGGTGGTGGTGTTGGTGTTGGTGGTGAATTAAAGGAGGTAACTAACCTGAGGAGTTCCTGTATGTATTGCTATAATTGTGTAGGAATGTGATGAGAAGTCATACAATGCAGAACCATCCAAGAGCTAAAGGATGAGGGGAAAAAATCTATTCTGGGGAAGGAAGTGGGGGTAGGGAAAATATTTTAGACAAAGGGTAAAAGGTGAAGTATGTCAGATGATAAAGAAAAGAAGGGGTATTATAGGCAAGACATTTTAAGAGAAGTTATACTGAGACATTAAACTTTATTTTGTTGATAAAGTTCTAACCATGGCCTCCAAGGAAAGCACAGGCATGTGGCTTTACCTTTTACTTGTTTTAAATATGTTATTAATAAAAAAGAAATCCAGCAATGATATTGTTTAAGCAGAAATTAGTTATTTCAAAATATTTAGTGAACCCTTTTTATCATTCACTTTATAGTTATTTCAAGTAACCAAAAAATGAGCAATGGTCATTAATATAGGATAGAAAGAAATGATGAAAATTGAGAAAAGGGGAAAGAAAAGAAAGGAAAGTATGAAAAGATGTTCAACGGACTTCAGAACTAAAGACCTATTACTTGACTTTTAGTTTTTGCTTCTTTTTTTTTTTTGCTTTTGTTCTGTTTTATTTTTTGTTACTGCCAACTTTTCAAAACTTAAGTACTATCTGCTGACATAATATTGGTGTTAAGGGACACACAATCATATTTATAGTAGATTGGAAAGATATTCTGGCCTCAATTCCAGGCACAACTAACTCATAACGATTTACATCTATAAGTAATTAGGATCTTCATCTGTCAAGGCAACTTCTGCTCAACACAGAACAGACTAAGAAAATAAAAGGAAAGTACTTCCACCTCCTGGGTTCTGTTCTAGTTGGAGGCAGGATAATAAAACCATAAAAAGAATAGCTGTATATTGTTAATGTACTTTATTTTTTTCTGTGAGATCCAAGAGATAAAGGTAATAACCATGTCTATAATTTGCTAGACAGCATCATTGATCCATCAAGAAGTTTTACCTCTAGGGAGGATATTGAACAAGAAGAAGTAAAAAGAAATTAAATGGCATGTAAGATTGATAATTCACTGGCTCCTGTCTTTCTCTCTTTCAAATAAGAGAAACACAGAGTACACAATATTCAAAGAGCCACCCTTTTTTTTTTGAGGTTCCTCAAGAAACCACCAGCCTCAGCTTTCCTGTCTCATCCTCAGTGCTTTGTTTAAAAATGAGACTAACAATGAACATGGCAGCACAGTTATAACCCCAGCACTGAGGACATAGAGGCAGGAGTATCATGAGTTTGTTTTTGTTTTTAAAACCAGACTCACACAATTAAAAAGAAACATATAATAAACCAATTCTACTTCCATTCTTGATTTATCTTTTCAACATTGAATGATATATTTTAAATCTACCGTTATGGTAACAACTAAGGTTAATACCATACCATCATTCACATACAAAGCCTCAGGTCTCTACAGCCCTGTGCAAAAAAATCTTTTGCTGCCATCTTGTGGATTTCCAAGAAACAATCCCAGTTGCCTTCTATTTACTTCATTTCAGTGGAGTACTTGGTTCATATGCCAGTTTATAAAAATAACTGGAAAACTAAGAGAAAAGCAACTAAACATCGTGGTTTCTGGTTGCTACTATTACATTGTATGTACAACGTACCCTCCCTAGGCGTGAGTCCTTCATGTAAAATTATGATAATGGTGCTTTTCCTGCCTGTCTCGAGGTTGCCTTGAGAAAACAGATGGAAAATTTGTTTGGCGAGTCAGAAAGTGCTAATCAGAACAAATAGATGATCGTTGTTATCACACAGTGAATGCTACTAGACAGAGACATTTTACAGGAAACAGGCTAGTTATGGTTCAGGGAGGCAGAAGGTGTTTCACAGGTAACAAGGCTTGTCTTGGTTCAGGTAGGAGAGACCAGGCTTGGGTAGTTGCCTGGGAGTGACTTGCATTAAGTTCCAAGATTCTGGGGACAAGCCAGGAGAGGTTCTGATTAGAAAAGCATCCCTGGAAATTGTTTCACCTGAAGTAGAAAAGTGGGCTTTGGATAAAGGAGGGAATGTTGTCTTTATAACAATTGCATTGATAAGCAGGGAGATGCAGTCATCACCAAATCACAGCTGTCGTTAGTGATAAAATGCTATTCCTGGAACACAACCCAGGAAGCCACAATTAAGTTATTGTTCTATAATGTTTCAGTTTGATTAGCTCTCTCTCCAAAGCCACACTGGAACTCAGAGGCAGTAGTGCACATCTTAGACAGCGTAGATGAATGAAGAGAAACCTGAATGGTTAGGTGGGAAATTTCACAATAAACCCGTGGAGGAAAGCCTCATCCAGTTTCTACTTTGCATCAACTGTATTACCCTTTGCTCACACGCCTATGTGCCTGGCACTGGCTTAGGCCTTGGTATGCAGTGATCAGCAAGACACAAACCCTGCCCTCATGACACTAATTCTGTAGAGAAAATATTTCATGTAAAAGTCCCCTCTAAAATAAGCAAATAAAAAACTCCCTATTCAAACTCTGGAGGTACAAGGGAGGGAGTGGACATTTCTCTGGGTATCTGAATCCTACCTAAGGGTCTTTTTAACTTCCTCCACATCAAGCAAATCTCTTCTCTTTAAACTCTTGATGTTCCTGACTTTAATAGCTAGAACTCCAATGGATCATCTCAGATACTAGTTTCCAGAAAACTATTCTTTGTCTTCATTTCTCTACATGCAATTTGATCTGTACAATTAAAATGTCATCGCAAATATTAATCAAGCCATAGCTTCAAATATAATTCTTATCCCTCTCTCCCTCCTATGGTTTACAATTTAATTAAACTATTCACTAAGCATTGGAAATTGTGGGTTATGCTTCTCTCAGCCCCTGATTGTTTTGATTGCAGTTAAGTTTGTGACATGATAATTTCAGAGAATAAGTCTCCCTGATGAGAGTTTCCATGGAAACAATGTAGACAGAATTTCCTGCCTGTGAATAATTTTATCACCTGAAACAATTGTGCAGCATCTGCTTAGACTTCTCCTTTTCTTCTATCTAAAACTTTCTTCATTTCTCTTGTATTCTATCCAAGTTCTTTATGCTTTAAAAATAATTACTCAGTGTGTATGTGCACATATGCATCCTTATGTAAAGTAGAGGCCAGTATGGGGGAGTCAGTTCTTTCTTCCACCACGTGCATCCAACGGATTGAATATTGATCATCAGGTTTGGTTGTGGGTTTTATGTTAGACCCAAAGTTAACCTATAATTGCCACGTGCTTAAGGTAACTTCCTGGGATTCTGGGAATTGTAGTTCTTGAAAGGTAACACTGGCACAAGGACCAGGTAACTTCCTGGGATTTTGGGAGTTGGAGTTCTTGAAAAGTAACAGCAAAGCCTCGTGGGAAATTATGGTGGTCTATGGGTTTTGCCCACATAAGCTTTACCAGTAAGTGTCTCGAGGTCACTTATCTAGAAAGTTTCCAGGTGACAGTTCAGGCCATATTCTATATTGGTCAATATTTAGTATTTTTAAATAAAAGTTTGCTTAAATTCCGTAAAATGATGGAACTTTTTTTTCTGTTGAATTTCAGAATTAAAATTACCCACTGGGCCATATCCCTTCTTATGTCCTTTAAGAATTTATCTTTACCCTCATGACTCTTAACTTCTCTCAGTCTATGGCCCCAAATAACAAGATTCTGTTCCTCACCCTTAAATCTTAAATCTTGGCATGAAGTGCCAGATACCATCAAGTCTTTGAAATACAGCAATAACCCACGAGGGATCCAGGAACCACAAATTATCAAATCAGGTTATAATCACACACAACATATTTTCCACTTCTTCCATTCATATATCTGTATTTATAAGAATTTTCCTCTCTGTGGGATGAGCTCCATTTTCATAAAGATGGCCAGTGATGTGTTTGTCATGCAAACATGATCTCCAGACCTCATATCCATAAGTCAGGAGTGGTGACCTCATGTTCAGAAGCCAGGTGTGGTGACCTCACATCTGGAAGCTAGAAGTGGTGATGTGCTGTGACTGCGGAACTATAGACAGTCAGATGTCTGGGGTTTGCTGGATCCTCACTCTTGCCTGATCAGTGAGTCTCAGGTTAGTGAGAGACACTGTCTTAAAAAACAAGATGGAGAGCACCTGAGCAAAGGCAGTTGAGACTGCCCTCTGGCCTCTACACATGCAAGGGTACATAAATACACACACACACACACACACACACACACACACACACACACACACACACACACTCACACAGAAGATATCTGTATTGGCTGTCATTGGCTGAGGGGAATTGGATGAAAAGGCAGAGGGACCTTACTGGATGAAAAGGCAGTCAGAACCTACATAAAGGTTGTAAGTTGCACAGTTATATGATCAAAATTGGTGTGGAAGATTTAAAAATGAAGCATGAAGTTTCAAGTCAGGTAGACCTGGAATCCAGTACTCGTACTGTGCAGTCTTATGCAAGCCATTTGAACTTTGTGAAGTTTAGAATCTTCTCTTCAAGACAACAGTAGACAAACCATGGGCTGTCCCCAGGGTTTAGGACCTGTTCTGTGATCTTTTCCACTCCTTTCATTCTCTCAGGCTTTGGCCACTGGAAGCCACACTCTGGAAATGTCTATTGTTTAAGAGGTAATTGCAATTCTTAACACTGTATATTTAAAGATTCTTTTTGTAGAGCTCTGCAAGCCCAAAGGATCTCAGCTCCTTCTTTTTTGAAACAATCCAAAACATCCCTGCCTTGTTTGAGACACTAACAAGGATGGACAGATAGTCTAAAAAATGGAAGTGATCATTTCTTGACATATCCTGAAGGGATGCAATGAAGGTGAGATGATGCTTATAGTAAGTAAGAAATGAGAACACTGGCATAAATATAAGGTTTATTAACTACCAAGATAGAATACTCAGAGGCAAAACCAAACTGCTGCCAAGTTCCTCCATTTCAGTCAATGGCCACACCTTTTCTCCAAGTGGAAATCTCTTGGTAAGCTTTGCCTGTTGTCTGGGATCAGCTGTCACAGCACATTCTGAATGTCTACCAAGAACAGTTAGGTTATATAGAAACCCCTACTCACATAAATAGACCATTTATTAAGAAAAAATCATAAGCTGATTTAAAATAAACATTATTTTGTAGTGTTTAGTCTGTAGCATAATATTTAACATTTTTCTAATTTATGGGATTTCCTACTAGTCAACAGGATCTGTCTGAATTGGCAAATAGATTTCATCAGCTAGAAAGCTTAAAGCTTTGGGATATTCTGAATCTTCAGGGTAGACAGGACAATTGGCTAAAGGTCCAGATAATACCACTTCAAGTTGTCCTATGTTTTCTTAAGGCGTTTGATAGCCTGGATGCAAATTCACTGAAGGGGATACATAAGTAAATGAGAGGCAGTATTGGTCTCTGGTGACACGTCCAAGAATCTAGATTTTTGGAAGTGTCCTGGTGTCCACAGGCATAATGGCTTCCTAGGAGGCTCACACACATCTTTATAAGCACTCTATCATTGTAGGCATTATGTGCATTATTTTCCAATAACTGAGTGTGGACAGTCTCAGACTTAAACGGAGTGCCACATTCAATTTCCTTTCTGAAGTTTGGAGTTGCAATAAGGGAATCGCTTTGAAATCAGAAGCAATAGCAGTTCAAATACCACTGTCAGTACTGATAATCGGTGTGATCCCAGGAACATTATTGAATTTCTCTGAGCCTTCAAGCCAACCAAGTGATTGGGGAGATGTAAGAGATTGCAGTGCAGTACTTGGTGGGAAGTGATTGTCCAACTGAGGCTAAGTGATTTTATCTCAGATTCTCTATTATTTCTTCTGCCTTTTGGCCCCCTTTATAGGAAAGCAGCCCCTGTAAAAGTCTCCCCATGTCCCCTCACTGGGCCCAGAGGGTTTGGACACTTTATATTAACTTCCCATATTGGAAGTTACCTGTTCATGTGTCTTGTTCTTCATGAGGCATCGTGCTTAAGGAGGGCATAGGCTACACTTTTTTGTGTTCTCAGTACTTAGTCACTTACTTCAGTCAGTAGATGCTTTGGAAGGACTTTACAGTCTCAATATTATTTCTCCTAAAGCAACCCTACGTGTGAGTTTTATAGAGGTTAGTTTAAGGTGGCATTTCCAAAACACAGGTTATATGATAATAATCTCTGTTCCAGGGGAAAACATCCTTAAATTCAATACAAGTAGAAAGCACGTTTGTAGCCTCTTTATTTCTGTTGGGTTTCTCTGATTCATTGTCAGATCATAAACACTTTGCTTGGAATATTGTCAGAGATCTGGTGTTATACATCCACATTTTAGAAATATCACATGAGATGGCGCTAGTTTCCCTGAATTGGATTTTGAACTTTAGAAGATTGTTTGTAACTGAGTAGTTTAATAGACATCCTGTAGGATATTTATCACAGATATGCCTTGAAGTTCATATTCATGACTGGGCTATTTTTTGCTGTATCCTTTCAACATGAGCTATATTATGTATGAAAATGGCACTTCGAATAAGTGGGACTTAAGGAATGTAACTGGAAAGTAGCATTGCTAACTTTGGTTCTCAATGTGCCCATTATGTTTATTGAAATTTTCCCCATTTATTATGTGTTATACAGCTAGATGCTATGCCAAAGAATGTGGGATATTTCCCAAAAGGAGCATTGTGAATCCATCTCTCTAGTCTTTTCTATATAGCAGAAGATCCTCATTAACTCAAAGCTCCTTGTCAGAAGGATTCTAGAGTGGGAGAGCAGTCAGCCCTCACCACCTCCAAGACTATTATTGCTCAGACCTTGCTTCTCAACACAGTTCTTGCTCTTGTTATAATAGTTAGATTCTTCTTGACAGCTAGTTAAGTAATTGCTGCCCGGAGCCTTCCAGAGTGACTCAGATTCCTGGCTGCTTGGGATCCTACACTTTCTCACAAGCCTTCAGGGTCAAGCCCATTGCTAGATGTTTTTAGCAGTACCTCCAGCTAGAGGTGAGAAAAAGCCAGGGTGGCTGGAGTATGAGTGAATGTGGAGGAAGTATTGTAAAGAAGGCTCCACTGATGGGCAGGATCCAGATGCATCAATACCTTGTTTACCACATTAACATTTTAGTACTTAAGAAAAAGAGAGCACTATTGGAAGGCTTTAGAGAAGGCAAGAAAGAATATGATACAGCGTGAAAGGCTGGAAGGTTGTATGTGACCCAGTGTTTGTATGCTCTTGGCAACCAACAAGATTAGAGGACTCTTCAGGCAGAGCTGGACTTTTAGGGGTTAAATACATAAATCAGGGTTCATGTATTGTAAATTAACTCCTTAAATTAATGTGTTAACAGCATTTGGAAGTAATTAGGCCTTTGGAAGATAATTAGGGTGGGATGGGGCACTCATGTTAGCATTAGAAGCTTTCTAGAAAGGGAGAGACTTCATCTTGTATGCTTTCTTTGTGTTGCCATGTGATAGTGCAGCAAGAGGGAACCCAGGAGATGATGGTGTTGTACTTTTGGATTTCTCAGCTTCCAGAACATTCTTTGTTCCACATTTTCTCCCTAACAAAGCATAGAAACAAACAATATCGGAAGCACGTCTGTTTCCTTCTACAGGAAGAATGCCTAAGGAGGTCACTGCACTTGTTGATGTATTTGCCTGATGAATACCCTAAAATATGGCCTGAAAATACTTCAAGAAGATGGTTCAATGAATCCCTAAGAAATAAAATATATAAAGGAGAAATAATATATAAAAGTTCACCCACAATACATGCATGAAATGCAACCTATGGTGATGGCTTCTAAAAATCTTTCATTGTCTTAACTGCTTCAGGACTGGAGTTTTTGTGGGTACCAGGAATAAATCCCCACAGAGGAACATGTGGTGTTCATCTGTCTAGGTTGTAAGTTATTTCTCCCCGAATAAACATCTGTTCAGCCTGTTTGTTTACCCTGATCCTTATTAAACCATGATAGCTAGGGGCTGCTTCAAGCTGACAGGCAATATGTTCCGACAATACAAAACACTAGATGGCGCCAACTATCCTGTGTCCACAAGGGGAATGGCGTGAAGGAAATGAAATGCCTGTGAGTTGAAGGCAGAGGGAGGGTGATTGGAGTGGTTGGGAAAGAGCTAGAAAGATGAGGCTGGTGGGATAGGGGACAGAAGGGAGAAGGGGGGCAAAGAACAATATGCATTAGCTATATGGATGAAAATTTCACGATGAAAACCATTACATTGTATCCCAAATTAAAAAAAAAATAGATGTAAGAATGGTTAAGTATGGGAAGCATAAAAATATCTACCCACACACTTCTCACCTTACTATCCTCTGAGGTATTTACTATGTAATGTTTTGGTGGCTAAAGAAGTTTGGAGAAACCATCTACTAGTTTTTCTGCCTTTAGGATAGTCCCAGGACATACTGGTCCATAGATGATTTTACAAGATCTTAGTGAAGACACCTGGTACTAAGTAACTATGGTAGCAATCCACTACAACTATTCTGTGAAA
Organism: Cricetiscus sungorus; assembly: GCA_030556225.1. Taxonomy (NCBI): domain Eukaryota; kingdom Metazoa; phylum Chordata; class Mammalia; order Rodentia; family Cricetidae; genus Cricetiscus; species Cricetiscus sungorus. Next base: position 55,295,253 of record JANBXA010000007.1, on the reverse strand, counting down.
AATTCCTTGGCCAGGGGCGGGGGGAGGGGGTGTTACAGACCTAGTCTGAACCCCGTCTAAAAGAAAAAATATCTTAAGCCATACCATTCTATCTTAGTCATGAGTCATGGTTATCTGCTACTTTAAAAATGTTAGAAATATCTATATTACGCACACTTATCTGGAAGTTTAGGGAATATTGCAATTTAGGGTAGAAAGAGTGAAGGAGTCAGAAGTGGGGAGGGCTTCTGGGAAGCAGTGTTATCTGAGAGTGACCTATCTGCCACACTCAGGAATTCACAGCAGCTGTGGTTGTCCAAAACCTGCCCAAGAACAAGCCAGTATGGCTGCTGAGGGAGGGTCATTTTCTGTAGGGGTAGGTTTCTGGTAGGATGTCAGTGGTTCTGTGACAACTCCATACATAACTGGGTTATTTAAAGAGAAAAAAGGAAGATAAGAAGTCAGAAGTGACTGAAGTTGGTCCAGAAGAGGTAGCAGAAGAAGAGGAGGTGGATTTGATGAGAATATATTGTGTGTATATATATATATATATGTATATGTATATATATATATAGGCAATTCTCGAAAAAAGTAAAAGAAATTGTATTAAAATCATTCTTAACGAGAGTTGTTAACATTAATAGCAACACTGGGCTGGGCATTGGTGGCACATGCCTTTAATCCTAGCACTCGGGAGGCAGAGGCAGGCTGATCTCTGAGTTCAAGGCCAGCCTGGTCTACAGAGCTAGTTCCAGGACAGGCTCCAAAGCTACAGAGAAACTCTATCTCGAAAAACCAAACCAAACCAAAATAAAACAAACAAAAACAAACAAACAAAAACAAATAAAAAACAAACAGCAACAACAAAAACAAATAAACACTGAATGAAGACTTCCCATGGGACATATATTAAGTGTTAGCTTCAAAGAGAGAGGGGAGAGAGGAGAGAGAGGTAGAGAGAGAACGCAAGAGCTGGCAGACTGTAAGCCATTATGTTCCTAAATTATTAGGAACAGTCTATGGTCTGCATAGCAGAATTATTCTGGCATGGATATTCTGCCCTCTATCTTAAGGTTACCATCTACTACACAGCTCTTTTATCTATGAAGACTGCCTGAGAGCGAAACTGACTCCAAACCCTCTTCCCTCCCTCTGAACTTTCTAGGGTATTGTTAATATGAATACTTTGAAAATTAATCTTTAATGACCCAGTGTCATGTATAGAGTTTTTATTTATCTTTCATGGAGCTTTTTGCTTTGTGTTTTCTGGGAATGACCTCCTTGCTCTTAATGTCCAGTTTAAACTGTGGCTGTGAAATCCTGTATCTTTCACATTGCACTGTTCACATTTCTCATTTGTCTTTTCCTTCCCAACCTTTACATCATTAGAGACTCTCAAGGTTTCTTTTTTCTATTATAGCTAACCAATGAAACTACAGAACTTAACTTGAGGATACTTTCTGCTGAAAGTTAAAAAAACTCAAGCAAGGTAAAGAGAAAAAAAGTTCCCCCTTGCCTTCTGATGGGGAATACTTTACAGATAAGAATTATCCATCTAATGCCTTTGCAAATGTGCATAATAAAGTGTATGCTACCAGAAATCCAGACTGTCATGTCTCACAGCATGAGATCAGAGCAGCAAGCATTAATGACCGTACTCTGTTGGCAGAACTTTGACGACTGCTGTGCAGAGAGAGGATTCAAACTTTTGGTCATGAGGAGTTAGTCTGAGTTCAACTACATAGTTAGTAGTGATGGAGCTGAAAGGAAATCATTTGTCCTTCTGGGATCCCCATTGCAGTGGAGAAAGGTGGATAATTTACCACGACAGTTGGCATCTCCTTAAGGATGGATATGGCTCAATTAATGTAACAGTGCTTTTGTCTGAGAATGTGTGTGACCCTGTGATTGCTGATCATGGGGAGATGACAGAATGGCTACCCAGAGTTCAAATTTCCTTATGTGCCTAGTTAAGGTTACTGTCTACTTATGGAGGGTTTCAGAGTCAGATGTTCAGGCTACAATGACTTCTTTTGAGCAAGTGCTATGAGACAGTCACTGCACTAAATGTTGAGAATACAAACTACTTTAAGACAGAGAGTTTTCTTTCAGAAAGGGACATGCTGATATAGTCAACAAGGTGGAATGGCTGCCTGGTATACATTATTTGCCATTAAAGTATCAGCTCTTGGATGACAGAAAAAGGCCCTAGCATGAGATACAACATCCAGTGAGTTGCATGTTCTTGGATGATAGAAGTGTACATATGTGGGAGAGTCATAGTGACATACAAGGTAAGGTCATACATGTGGACTTCTGGGAACTGTCTGTATTCAGGTCAACTGCTGTGCACTATTTCGGGTAATTGTGTGAGTACCTGTGTGTGTGTGTGTGTGTGTGTGTGTGTGTGTGTGTGAGAGAGAGAGAGAGAGAGAGAGAGAGAGAGAGAGAGAGAGAGAGAGAGAGAGGGGAGTATAAGGTAGGGGGGCGAAAGAAAGAGGCAACAATAGAATGGAAGGAGAGAGAGAGAGAGAGAGAAATTTGTTCATTTGTTTAAGGAGTTGGAATAAAGGCTAACAAATGGCATCTTGGAAAATTCTATCTATAAATCATAGGTATAAAATGAAAACAATTTTTTTCTGAGTACACAATGAGAACAAAAGTTATGTGTTTTATTATAAACTATAATCTTCTATAAGGACTAGAATCCTTATGTAATTCTCTATTATTTACATTATTACCAAAATTCTAATGTGATTATGAACAGTCACAATGGATTTAACCATCCACTACACCAGGGTGGGAGCTTTATGTAGTGGGAACAGTCAATAAGCACACACACACATACACACACATAGAGTAAAGAAAAAAACAGAGGGGAGGAACAAGAAAGGACAGGGCAAGCAGAAGTGGACATTAAATTTGAAACTTTACTCATATTTTTGATAAATAGGAAATTGTGTACATTAACTTGATAAATTTTAATATTACTCAATATTAGTGAGACCGATTCTCTCATATAAATATACAGAGATACCTTTGAGAGACTTGAAAATAAATTTTATCATTATGAAAGATGAATAAGTTTTCTAAATTCATGTTCTAGTGTTGTACCTACACTTAATAATGCTGTGTGTGTTCTGTATATTTAATTCTTTTCATAGTGTGTGTGTGTGTGTGTGTGTGTGTGTGTGTGTGTGTACCAGAGGTAGACACTGGCTGTTTTCCTTTGTCATTTTCCCCAAAGATCTTCCTTTCTCCACCTTTGAAGCACTGGGGTTATAGGTGTGTACCACTGTTCCCAGCTTATTATATGTGCTAGGGATGGGAACCCAGGTCCTGATCCTTGCTGAGTAAGCATCAGCCATTTCTCTAGCTCACTTAATATTTTTTTGTTAATGGGTTAGATATGATATTAATGTGCTGCAAATGATAACACCACAGACATATTACTAGGATAAATTATTAGATATGATAAGTATATGTATGATGGTACCTCCGCTGAGACTAATAGAAATGCATATTCTAAACACATTCAGTTGTATATACTAAATAGGCACAGTTTTTTTTTAAATCAGATACCTTAGTAAAAGTGACCTTAAAATTCACTATAATAAAAGTATTAGTAAATAATTTATGCTTAGAAAGTTTTTACTGGTAATTCTTTTTTAAAAATTTGTTGTTGTTGTTGTTGTTGCTGGTAATTCTTGAACTTACGTGAATGCTGCCCACTGCCACTTATCACCATCACCACACTCTGTGGCATTCTCTTACATATTTATCATATACTTATATGCACTAAACTATATTATAAAACTGAAGTTTTAGGAGTATAATCACAAGTTCTGGGGAGACTGTATCTTAATAAACAATATACCATTTTAATAAGACCTGCTTCTCAATATTCTATTACATACAGATATACATCACTATCTAAAAGAAGACACTAGAACCTCCAGATTTATCCAAGAGAAGTAAAGTAACAATCACCAAGTACCTCTGGACCATCTAAACTGTGATGCTCCCAAAGCTGATGCCAGATGTAGATGCAAAGAACATTAAAGAGACATACTCACCGATAAGATCTGGTCTCCTCTCTGGAGCTCCCCACTCAGGTCTGCTGGTCCACCGGCCAGAATGAAGGATACAAAAATACCTTCTCCATCTTCCCCGCCCACAATGTTGAAGCCCAGGCCAGTGGAGCCTTTGTGAAGGACTACCTTGCGGGGCTCCCTGTAGAAACAAATGGAGAACACAGCTCATAGGGTGACCCTGCTCAGATTCTGCTTTCATTTACTTTTGTGGGAATATGTGGTACTAGCTGATCACCACCTACTACAGGGATGGTAGATGCCCATGGTAAAATGCATTTTTAGATTATGAAAGGTCCTATGAGGGCAGATATTTGAGTTCTCAACACAACTATCAACATCCCATGCAACACTATTCCCGAAACACCTCTGATGAGCATTTTCTTCCACCATTTTTCTTAAAAGAATATCTGTAGTTGTATTGATAATAAAGCACTCAACCGAATGGAAAGGCTAAGAAATAGAGGAGAAATGATGAGGGGAGAGAGATGGGAATGAACCTTGCTGGCTGTGGCATGCCCCAGAATCTCTGAGGCACCAACACTATTTAAATGAAGAAGAGTAAGAAGTGGTCATACATACTATTGAGCTGCAGATGGGATGGGAGGCAGGGAAACCAGGTAGAATTTTTTTTTTCTTTTTTAAGAAACCCTGGTCTGAAAAAGTGGCAGCTGGAGGAGGGCTAACAACAGCGAGGATGAAAACAAATGTCTGAGGGGAGAAGAATTTGAAGAAAGATGTGGCGGGGCACTGGAGAAGGCATGGGATGCATTCTTGAGAGAGTCAGGATGGTTCGGCATTTCCTGTTCAGCTAAAGGTCATATATCCCTGTGGAGATATTCTGAAGCAGATGGGGACCAATGCGGATTGAGGTTCCCCGAAAAACCAAGAACCAAAACCAAACAAAATACAAAACTAAGCAAAGAACAAAACAAAACCAAACAAACAAAACCAACCCTCACAAAACAAAACAACGCAACAGCAACATACAAAACCCATATACAGCAACAACAAAAACACGTGGGTTAAAGTATCTACAGGTTGATTCATTTTTCTTTTCCTTCTCTCTCTCTTCTCTCTCTCTCTCTCTCTCTCTCTCTCTCTCTCTCTCTCTCTCTCTCTCTCTCTTTATGTATTAGTTTTCGTGTGTGTCAAGAGCATGCATGTGTGTGGAGGCTACAAGTATGTGAACCTTAGGCGACAATCCTAAGGTACTGTCTACTTCTTGAGACAGAATTTCTTACTGACTTTGAGCTTGCTGATTAGGCTGACTGGCTGGAAAGCCCCAGGGATTCACCTGTCTTTGACCCCGGTGTTGAGATTTCAAGTGTGTGTCAACATGGCTGAATATTTTTGTGGGTTCTGGGTTTTGAACTCACATCAGATGCTTACTCACTTGGTATCACTTCCCCAACTGAGTAAGATATTTCTCCTGCACATAATTCAATTTTCTTTTAAAAATTATTATTATTATTTTATTAATATTAGTGTGTGTGTGTGTGTGTGCGCATGCGCGGCGTGTGTGTAGGCCAGAGCCCAGCTTTGGGAGTCAGTTCTTTGATTTTTATGATAAGTTCTAAGGATCAACCTCACATCATCGGGCTAATGCAGTTAGTTACTTTTATGAGCTGAGCCATTTCACTCACATTTCATTCAATTTTCCTTAACAACAATTAAAAAAGTGTGTTCTTCCAGCCCTAAATTTGACCAAGCAGGCTTTCTGTCATTTACCTTTCTCTTCCAAACATCTTAGTGCAAATTACTAAAGTTCCTTTATTTTCCTCTCTGTGATATATGCTTATTAAAGAACCATCCAATATATTTTTAGGATATAATCTGCAGAGTTTATTTGCAATCACATTTCCATGCTTAAAATGATATATCTCTGTAGAACCTCATTATAAGAATGTAAAATGCACAACCCAGCTTAAACTTGAAGTAATATGTGATATACTGTTAGAGGGAAATTGACATACAGTTAATTCACTATAGTCTACAAACATTGGGTAGCACTAACTATACCAGGCCTTTTTCTAAGTGGGTGGGTTCTCAGAATGTTTTCAAACTTTATGAAAACTCTTGCCATGGTGGATTTACATTCTGATAACAAGCCACAGATCCAGTAAATGAATTTATAAGTTATTATGCTAGAAATAAGTATTTGGAGAAAGAGAGAAAGCAGAGTAATACACAGCAGTGGGAATTAGGCCTAGGTTGTATATACTGAGAAGGAAATATTTGAGAAATACTAAGATGAAGACACTGGTGCTCATGTAGGTACCCAAAGGAAGGGTACTACAACTGGAGGAGGCATTGAAAATACCTAGACCTTAGTGTGTGAGGGTTCTGATGTCACAGAAGAACCAGGATGCCAACATGGTGAACTATGATAGCACTCCAAAATCTTTGTCAGACAATTCTAATGTCACGCAGTGTTAGCAAATGTTGATTGTACTCATTTGAGGCTCTTGGTGTTTAGTAGGACAAGACATTCTGGGTATTAAGTTGTAAGGTGCTAGATCTTGTTTTATGTTTTATGGAGATAGTTGTTCTGTTTAGACATATGTGCACACTCACGTTCAATGGGCATTCAGTGATGTCTCCTCAGTGGAGCATTTTCACTCACAGCAACTGTGAAAGTCTGAGAGTTTAGCTCCCTATGGGGCAGGAGAGAAGTGGAGAATTTTACCTATTCTACCTCACTGCCAATGGCTGGGGTGCTGCTGGGATTACCAGACAGGCTGAGGGTTCAAAACATATTACTTATTTGTCCCAAATGATAGACTACCATGACCAAATTACACCTAGGGAAGGGAGGGTTTATTTTAGCATACAGTTCCAGAGGGATAGAGTCCATGATGACCACATTTACTAGGCCAATATCTCCCAAAAATAAACAATAAAGACTGCTGAAAGTGATTGTCAGACAAGTCATACTGCTACCAGGAAGACTGAGACCAGACCCGCTCCTGGAAGAAGCAGAAACCAGTTCAGCTGCTGGAGAAGCTTAGCTCAACTGAGGCACCTGGAAAGGTCTCTCCAACCTGTTGAGATGCCTGAAGGCTGTGTAGTGCTCCAGGTTCCCAGCTCTTGTGAGCTGTTATCAATTCTGGGGTGGGCTTTGGTGACACAAGTGTCTGAATTATTTCTGCTCCTGGAAATAACCCCTCATCCACACTCCTGTAAACAATTCAAATAAAACTCATGGGTACACCAAGTTGGACTTTGGTGGTGTTTGTACTTTAGTCTTTTGTGGCTTCCTAGCTGAGGATAGTAGATAAGTATGTTGTATCTCCTCAGGAAAAGTCTTGGCATACAATAGGTGGGTAGGGAGGTGGGGAGGATTTGACAGAACTTGGGGAGGGTAAAGGATATGCTAAAAAATATTGTATGAAAAGTTTTTAAAAATTTAAAAATTCTACTTCCTTGCTAGCTCATCCTTCTCCAAGACCTTAGTAATGGAGAGAGAAGGGGTTGAATTTAGTGTTTTGGCTTATTTGTGCCTATTGGTAATTGCAGAATGCACGATTCTCCAGTATTTTGTTTTAATTTTATATTCATTGATGTTTTGCCATGGGTGTCAGGTATCCTGGAATTGCAATTATAGTCAGTTGTGAGCTGCTGTATGGGTGCTGGGAATTGAACCTAGGTCCTCTGGAAGATCAGTCAGTGCTCATCATCACTGAACCATCTCTCCAGCCTCAATTCTCCAGTATCTTACCTAGTGTATATAAAATGCAAGAAAAAAAGTAAGCCCCAGGAACTCATTACTGCCCTTTCATGCCTTCTCTAGGGCAGTTTGTTTCTTCCTCAGACTCCTTACTGGTTTTCAGAGGTTTCTAGTTTGTTGGTTTTATTATGTTTGAAGTTTTTTTGTTTGCTTGTTTTTGTTTTAAAATGTTTGTCTATTAAATAAGTGGGAAGACTAGAGATGACTGGATAGGCACACATGTCATCTATTCCTTGGACACACTGTGCTTTGGGTATGTAACAGGGGTGCAGCACTGTAGGGTGGTTGCTGGCTCACATGTCCTTTACCAGAATGTCTGCTGAAGCCCAGGCATCAGCACTCTCCCAACACAGCAAGAGACTTGACAATCAGAAGAAATATAGGAAATGGCTATTGAGAGAATGGACAAACTCCCACAGTGATTTGGCCTTCACTTAGATTATAATTATTTATGCAAATGTATTTCCTTCTCTTAATCAGGGATTGAAAAATGCACACACAGCAGGGATGATAAAGACAGCTTAAGTGAGTGAAGTAGGGTGAAGAGCAATTGTGGCTTATTACATCTATAGAGGGCGGCAACTAGATAGCTCTAGACGACGACTTCAAGTAGGAATTGCATCATTTGAACACTACCTCATTGTCCAGTCTTCTTCTAAAGACCCAAGAACCAAGAACCTAGATTTTATGTAAAGTTTCTAGCATTTTCAATCATCAATGATTAAAAATAAAAAAGTATGTAGTTCCAACTTTAGTTTTCTCTGTTATGGACCCAGCTAGGGGCTGCCAGTGTGAGATGGCCTTATGTTTTTGTGGCTTTCTCTTCAGTGCTGTTTGGCATGGATGGGATTTAACAACTAGTAATTTTCTGTACTTTTCAGAGTCTACATTCAGTGCCATTTCTAGCCTTCTCTTTTCAATTTTGCTCACTCTAGAATAATTTTCCCCTTTGTTTTATTTTTCGTTGGTCATATTTTTGCCCTTTTTGTAGTGCAATTGGTTAAAGACCCATCATCTTTTTTTCTTTTAAGATTTATTTATTATGTATGCAGTATTCTGCCTGCATGCCAGAAGAGGGCGCCAGATCTCATTGTAGATGATTGTGAGCCACAATGTGATCTCTGGGAATTGAACTCAGGTCCTCTGGAAGAACAGCCAGTTCTCTTAACCTCTGAGCCATCTCTCCAGTCCCCAAGACCCATCATATTTATGATGATCCATTCTCAAGCATTTGAAGCCATAGTTCTCTTGTCTGCATGTTTACTGTCAAGGAATGATTCTGAATCTGATCAATGTGATGTCTTGAATTTCTATGAAGTGTATTTTGTGTGAGGCACTGTGGCCCCCAGATAGACCATAATCTTCTGTTGTTTAGTTGTTAGTTTCATCTAAAAGAATGTTCAACAAATACTTGATAATTTAATAAATAAACCAACACACAAATTTACACAAATACTTTTTATGTGAAAACACTGTCTCTAATATACTGTGCTATACTTCTTCCAGAATTCACAGTCTTAAGACCATTCATTACCAGTCATTACCACAGATCATTATATATTGACAGCAAAACAAAATTCTAGCCTCCATTCTTTATTCATGACATAGTGCAGGTCACTTGATTGATCATCTGGGAGAGTCCCTGTCACTCTCCTCAGATGCCCAGTTCTCAACTGAACTGGAAGCTTCCTTTAGCATTATATCCATGTAGCTATCATAATGCTTCTATCCTGGCTTGGTTGACACACATTCCTCTCCATCTATAGTAGTTAACTTGAGAACAGTGTCCATACCACTTGTTGATTTGTCTTCAATACTTAGTACATAATTAAGTTCTTTCTATTTTTTAATTGAAGTTTTCATATCACATCTTAAATATGGACTCTGCAGAGGCTGCAGCCAACTACCTATAATACCATCATGTTTTGAAAGGACACTACTCATTAAATCATATGTCTGATTCATCTAGCCACCTCTAGAATGTCTACTCTGCACCGGGCATTGTGAATACAAATATTAAAGAGCCTGGGTTGGTGGAGCTAAACAAAGAACTAATAAGAATACTGCAGTGACAGAGATTCAGGAACAAGCTAATACAGATAAGAGTGACTAATCTAAAGGGTTTATTCTTGTATTATCATTATTTCTGGAAACATTCTACACTCACTTATGCAGTTTTACTTTTTTCTTAGCAGAATACAAAAAGCCCTCCTTATATTATAAAACCCCTGGATGTTGGCCAACTGGAGAAAGGCCAGTTTGTTATGCTCCAGGGTCTGTCAGATCAGCTACAGCACACATTGATTTGGGTGGAGTTCCAGAGGAAGCTATAAGGCAGCTAGAGAATTTTGGGGAGAGAAGTGCCATGGGATTTTTCTTTTAATCCTGATGGCTCAAGTGGGTTCAGTATTCAAGCAGAAAATGACCATTTAAACCTGAAGGACTTATGTTGAGGGACAATAGGAATATGACCTATCATCTTTTAAAAACATCAGCCTGTCCATGTTATTCTCTACCCAGAAGTCTTCAGTGTGTCCCCTGGATGGTCTATACTTCTAAGAATAACATTCAGAATTCCTGGAGAATCACATGACCTCTAGCCACTTCAGCAATACCTGTCACTTTATTGACACCACTCTAGCTTCCCTTAGTGTTTGGACCTGACTTTATCTACCCATCTACATGGTGGATACGTGTGACCCAGAAGTATAAGAATCTTCAGATTTTATTCTTGCTATATATTTGTTTGTAGTTCTGGGAGGTACCACATACAAAACACACAAAAGTCACACAACAGATATGTTTCACACTGAAAGAAACTCTAAGGGAGTGCTAGGGAGAAATGATGCAGAATTATGGTTCCACAAATGGAGACCAATGAAGAGCAGGACACTGCTCCCTACAGCTCAGGTTCTGTGCTTGAGGAATGCTAGGAATAACATGCAGCTTATAAGGAAGCCATAAAATTCAGGTAAGATAGTGAGCCAAAAACACAAAGAAAACTAAAAAGTAAAAGGAGATATTGGAACCCTATTTCCAGTTATATGGTATATCAAATGTCTCAATAGCCTCTCTCATTAAAGAACAGCTAAAAACCCTGAATAGAATACTTTAAACATATTTTAAAAGGTGTAGTTAACTTATAAATAGGAGGCATTTTCAGGGGTTAAAAATGAAGCAGGTATGTAAATTCAGAAAAGAAAAAAGATGAACAACGACATAGCCCAAACCAAAGCATAAAGTTTTAGCATTTCAGTGTCTAGATTTGAGGTCTATATGGAGAGTGGGATTGTGGGGGCCCAGAGACAAGGTTGGACTGGAGAATCTTACTAAAACTGGGACTCTGAAATGAAATATATTATACAAAAGAATAAATCAAAAATTTAAAGCACACAAATAACAGCCCCTCTGTGATATCAAATACACAAACCTGAACTTGATTTAAGCAAAAAAAAAAAAAAAAAAAAAAAAAGCCTGGCGAACTAATGAAAGCATTATGCATTATTTAATATGGAGAGGACACACTGTAGGAACAGAATTAATAGATCTGAATAAGCTGGGAGAGGGTCTGTCTGCCTGCTGGCAGGTAAAAGGGGTCAGTTGGTAAGGGATCTCCAGCACAGTGAGGCAGGTGTGCGCTTCAGCTCTGGCTCTCTACATGTTGACAACATGAATACGCTGTCATGATTGGGCAGGATAGCACATGAAGCAGGTTCAACTTGTTGTCCTAGCTCAATAGCAATGCCCATGAAGACTTTTAGCTGACATACCCCTCTCAGGGTCTAGGCTTACCAACCATCAGCTCATTAAAACAGGTTTTCACATGGTGGTATTTCCTAATGAGCACACTCTGGTATCTTGAGACGTTATCTTATCATTGTAAAATAAGGATAACAGTAGTATGTAAACTTGATCATCCTTGGATACAATGGCTCTGAAAATTAAGTTTCAGAGTGTGTAGGCCTAAGACCCAGATCATTAATTACTATGATGGCGCAGTAGAACTATTATCCTCTTATGTCATGTCTGCAGAGACAGCTAGTCTCCCTGAAACCTTGTTTCTGTGTTTCTTTATAAAGGCAGCCCTTTGAGTCGGTAAGAAAAAGAGACAGTGATGTATTAAAAAAGTGACATGTTTAGTTTTTTTCCACAATGGAAAAATGTGAATTAGCATAGCTTTGAGGAGGAGCAGGAGTGGTGGACACTTGGAGGTCAACTTCAGCAAGCTTCACAGATACTCAGAAATTATCACTCATGTCACATAGCTTCATGAGCTGCCTCCTCAGAAGACTGCAGCAAAATGCATACCACACATTCAAATAATTAGTGTGGACAGTCTAACAGCTAGTCAAGTGGAGAAAGGAACTTTGTTGAAGTTTTGTTGCAAGAACATGCTAAAATGCACTTGGATGTCAGCATTATGCATTGGGGATCTATGCTGGACTTTAGGTAAGCAACAGAAGATAGGCTGATTTCAGCAAGATAGTTCCAATACAACTATTGAGTCTGGGTTAAATATAGCATGGTTGGTAGGTACTCTGTGAGATTGAATAAAAAAAAAATCCCACAAAACTACTAGGTGATGAAGTCTGTTGTACTGTGATTCTAAGACTAGACTATAAGCATTGGAGTAGGCAGATCTGTGTTTGAATAATAATACTCTTATTAATAGATGAATAATGTAGGAAATTAAATCTCTCTCTCCCTCTGTCTCTGTCTCTGTCTCTCTCTCTCTCTCTGTCTCTCTCTCTCTCTCTCTCTCTGTGTTTGTGTGTGTGTGTGTGAATATGGGTTTATGTATATATGCCACAACACATGTGTAGATATCAGAGAACAAATTTGGCCTTGCCTTCCGCAGTGATTGAGACAGGATCTCTTGTTTTTATTTTTATTTTTCTGCTACATATACCACATTAGCCAGCCTTTTAACTTCCCAGGGCTGTCCTGTGTCTACCTCTAACCTTTGCATAGGCATGCTGCATTTACAGAGGGGCACACTACTGTATCTGGCTTTATATGAGTTCTGGGGATTTAAACTCAGGACCTCATATTTGCACTAGTGCTTTAGCCACTGAGCCATCTCACCAGCCCAATTTAGGACACTTGTAAAGTCATCTTTATTGCTATTGTTGTAATTTGTGAATAACAGCATTTATTTCATGGTGTTATGAATTTAAACATAATATTGACATAATATTGAGTGCCAAGATCATACAGCAAATGTTCAATAAATGCTAACTCACTGCTTTATGTTCTATGGCTGATGATCACTGGATAGCAAATGGATACACATAAGATAATAAATGAGCAACACAAGGCTCCATGTGGTAAGTTGGAAATGAATGCTGTGGGTGATGAGAGAACTTTATGTTGAGGGAAAGATTAAGATTTGGAAAGGTGGAATATGAACTGGATCTGGGTAGATATTAGATAAATAACAGGGAAGTGATGGGTGCAATATATCTGCAGGTGGACTGAACTCAAGGGAGGAATAAATACGCTATGTGTTTGAAGACCTGGACATTTGTCTATTTCATGGAATATCAGCATGAATGAAAACTGGGAAGATGTTGGAGGAAAACCGGGAGGATCCCAGATGCCAAGTTAGGAATTCAGACTTTGCTGAGCTAGATCTCTACATACACAGAGACTGTGAATGGGTGACTTCTGTGTGAAGTCTGAGCTCTTTACTTTCTGTTGTGCTTGTAACTTTCCAAATTACTGCACAAGAAGCTCAAGTTAAACATGTGAAGACCTTCTACAGACACTTGCTGCAAAGTGAATAGGATGTGTCTGAAGCTGTGCAACCAAAATCTGAGACTGGGCTGCTCAGATCCAGCCTGCAGAATTCCTGAGATCTGCTCTTGGCTCTCTTCTCTAGGGAAAAATCTTGGAATTAGTTACACATATGAGATTACATGTAATATCCTGGGTAAAAGGAATCCAAGAGAGAGGTTAAATTATTTTTTTCCACAAACATAAATCAGCTGTAGATTAGTTTCAATCATCTTAATTTTGAAATTTATGGAGCTTTTGCTTATTCATTATCAAGTATGATAATCTAATATATGTATTTTATTTCAATTTTCCTAGGTCTAAGATTATTAAAAAGATAGAGGAGCAGTTAAGTCTTGATCTCATGTGTATTCACATCTCCATAATCATGACTTCTAAATGTTTCATCTCCAAAACAAAAAGAAAACATATTATCCTTCTAATTTTTCTTTGCTTTTATGTTATTTTATCTGAAAACTTTCCCATTAAATATACAATGATAGGAATTTACTTCTGTTTCCTGCTGTATTTTATATTTTTAAATTACTCTTGATTATTAAAAATTGTTATCTCATTAAAAGAAAACTATAACCTCTATGTAGTTTTTGATTGTTGTGTTATATGATCTCAAGTGATACATAATTGGTGAAATACTGAAATACTATTTGAAAATATTATAAAATCCAAGGTATAAGCATAAATATTACTCAACAACAGGGATTTAACAGCTCCATATATTATTCCTAAAGAAAAGTACATTTTATGAAATAAGTTTTAAACTGCCTTTTGTGTCAGAGCCCCATGGATCTACAAAATCCAGTCATCTATGATTAGTGGATGTCCAGGCAATGTGCTAAATTAACTAACTAAAAGCTTTCAAGTTTCAGAACTCTTAACTCTAATTTGGGAACTTCACATCATTGTAGGAAAAGTTCAAGCCAAGCCCAGTTTTCTAGTTTTCACCAAAAATAACTACTGGATGTTTCTTAACACACCTCTTATTTTTATTTCTTTGATTTTTGTTTGCTTTGTGCTATTAAGCGTCAGACTAGTGATCACCCCCCCCCAACTCACCATTTACATATTATGATTTTTGGAAGATTTTCTCCAGAGAACATAAACAGGATGGAGCTCAGCAGTTAAGCCCATGCTTTGGGTTGCACATTTTCAGCCACAGCACCCCACTCTCCTCAGCATGGGTGGACATGTTCAGCTTTGAACAAGATATCTCTAACAACATCTGTGCTAGAAATGTAGTGGAGAGGAAGGCAAAACAGAATCACATGGACTCCTCCCAACCCTAGCATTTCAAATATATTCTTAATGAAAACAAGTTTCTTTCCACTTCGCAGTCACAATTCTATTACAGTATTAGATTTTCAAGTACCTATGTGACTGTGACTATTGAGCAGTCATTTGTGAGAGAGTAAAGAGGATGAAATGACTCTATTTTTAGTTCTACCCTAAAGCAAACTCTCTTTGGATTCTGACATTACTAACTTTCCTCTTTACATTTCCACAGCAGAACATTCTGAGACGTTAGGAACTGACTATGATTGTCCTGTTCAGTGTTATAATGTGTTACTATGCACTGGAAGCATGGCTGGCATGACCACGAAGCTTAAGATGGTTTTTAAGCAATTTATTTTAAATTAACTCATATATCTAGTTGCTACTGTGACAGTGCAGTCCTAGAGTCATTTTTTTCTCTTGACAAGAAGAGCTAACACTTTCAGTTTCTGTTTTATCTCTGTTCCCTTTTACTCTCCTTAAAATAGTCTAAAATAGTCTTCCTTCCTCCCTCCCTCCCTCCCTCCCTCCCTACATTTTTCTTCTTCTTTCTTTCTTTCTTTCTTTCTTTCTTTCTTTCTTTCTTTCTTTCTTTCTTTCTTTCCGACACACTTCTGGCTATCATGGAACTCAATTTGTAGACCAGGCTGGCATCTAACTCACAAAGATCTACCTGCTTCGGCTCTTCGAGTGCTGAGATTAAAAGTGTGTATGCCACCATTGCCCAGCAAAAGATTCTTATTTGATAAATTCCTATTGGTGAAGATATCATACACTTTGGACAAAAGACCTGGGGGATACAACCTGGGTCTCACTTGAAAGCTAGTCCTCAGGGAGGACTAGTTTTCATAGTACTGGAAAGTACTATGTAAGATTTCCAGTGAGAGAAAGAACCAATATTCCTACCCAGCTTAATGAACCACAGCAGCAACCAACATTGCATAATAGCCCTAAGGACGCTGAAGTGACACTCATATTTTGGTAGTAACCAACAGCTCTCTAATTGGACTTAAGGCCTGTTCAGCAGGAGGGAAATCATACCTGGTCCTGGAAACTTAGCCAGCTACTTGGTGCTCGTCATGCATTTTAGAGGAGAGCTATGACTGCCAACTTACTGAGCCAGCATAATTCCTAGCTTCATTTAAACATTTTCTTTACCCACAGATAGATGTAGCTCTAACCACTCATCAAAGAAACTTATTTTTGAAACACACAGAGACCCATTACAAAACAAAACAAAACAGAACAGAACAAAACAAAACAAGACAAAACAAAACCACAACTGGTCAAAATGCAGAGAAGTAATCATAGGATTCCCTGCCCCAGCTGGTAAATATATAACACAACTTCTGCATCTAAGGCTTGGGGAGTATTGCAGAAGAGAGGGTGGAAATTTTGTAAAAGCCAGAGGACCAGGAAATTTGCAGTGTGATTGTGCCTCCAGGAAATTACAGGGAAGCTGAACCCATTATACTCAACGATATGACTGCCTAAAGAACTGAAGAAGTATAACACCAACAGTCATGCTAACATGAAAGGAGGAAGTGTCTTTAGACAAAGAACTACAAGAAACCAAGGAATGCTGACAGTAAGATCAATAGTCTTTTCCAGGGATGAGCATCCTAATTGGTTAGTCAGTACCAAGTGGTTTAGCCCTAAAATCATATACATACAAGTAACACTAAGCAGACTGAACAGATTGTGTGTGTGTATGTGTGTGTGTGTGCATGTATGTATTATGTGTTTAAGTATTATGTATGCATGTATGCATGTATGTAAGTATGTGGCAATAGCAAACAAAAACAAGCTATAATTTTCAAGTGGTAGAAAATTGGGGACTGGTTCATAGGAGGATTGGAGGGAGGAAAAAAATGGAAAATGCTTTATTATGTTTTAATTAAAAAGTAAAATGAAGGCCAAATATTCTTATTTGTCACCCATAAACACCATTGCCAAAACTTATGTGCTTGGCAACCTCCTCCATATTTCTGTCCTTGAAAGAGCTTTTGTTTTTCTTCTTTAGACCCCAGTGTAAATGCTACTGTCACAACTCCATCCAGAGCAGCCATGCTTTATTCTTTTCTGCCATATACTCCTGTGTGTCTCATTTGTGATACTTGTCTTACAGTGAAGTATCTTTGCCAATGCTCATTATTTTTCCAGCTCCCTGTCTCTGGCTGGGATGTAATCTATATGAGCACAGCAGCTCCCTTGTGCCTGACACATATTGTGAACTTAATAATGTTGAATGAACCAATAAATGCATGGTCTTATCTTTTTCCATTACTGATGATTTCCTAATCCCTCTCACTCACTCAGACTAGCATCTTCCACTTCAGATTTCCATTTGACTGCTCTAGAATGAAATTACTATCTTCCACAAAAAGCACATTTCCCCTTATCTTGGTTAATGACGTCTGCCAAATCTCACAAATCAGAAACTTCTGCATTTTTGCCTCCCCCTTTCATCTAGTTCTTTCAATACCCAGCAAATCTAGTCTGTTTCCTACTAAAATGCTTGCTGACTCATGCTTGTATAGTTTTAGTTCAGTACTTTACTATTCCACACCACGATCTCTCGACGGAATCTCCACTCCTTTGTCCTTGGACCCTCTGCTCCATGTTGCTGCCAAAGAAACCTTAAAAAGAATAAATCTGAGTGTGGTGGTACATACTTGTAAACCCAGAACTCTGGAAAGTGGGGACAAGAGATTCAGGGTTCAGGGTAAGTCTCATTTACACAGCAAACTCGAGGTCAACCCAAGCTGTATGAAATCCTGCTTCAGAAAAACAGAAGAACCAACCAATCAAAAAACCTTAGATCAGTGGTTCTCAACCTGTGGACCACCACCCTTCTGAGTGTTGAATGACCTTTTCACAGGGGTCACCTAAGACCATTGGAAAACACAGATATTTACAATAAGGTTCACAGTAGTAGCAAAATTATTGTTATGAAGTAGCAAAGAAAATAATTTTATGGTTGGGGTGGGGTCATCACAACACGAAGAACTATATTAAAGGTTGCAGAACTAGGAAGGTAGAGAACCAATGCTTTAGACCTAAAAGCAGCTACTTCATCTCTTTTCTTTAAAGCACCCATTTTAGAGATTCTACATTGCCTGTGGGATGATGATGATGATCTTAAATCCCTATGGGATATTTCCTTAGTCTCTTCCTCCTTCCTGTGTTCCACTCAACCTCTTTGAACCACCATTCTACTATCTACTTATAAGAGTTTGAATTTTGTAGATTTCTCATAGCACTGATCATATGTCATTTATCTCTACATGCTTGGATTTTTCATAGACATAAAACCACAAAAATTCTAGATAGGTAGGATAAACAGGTTCTGGTGTTCCATTGCACAGCAACATGACTATAGTTGGTAGCATCAGAGTACTGAGATAAAATAAAGGATTTTAAATGTACTTAGCTCAAAGAAAAATAAACAATTAAGATGACAAGATATTTGAACTACTCGGACTTGATAATTCCAGAATGTATAATGCATTGACTATGACAAGGTTCTCTACTAATGTGTGTAAATGCTTCTGGCAATTGAAATAAAACAGCTCTCTTTATGTCCCCCTTCTTTCTTTCTTTCTTTCTTTCTTTCTTTCTTTCTTTCTTTCTTTCTTTCTTTCTCCCTTTCTTCATCTCTTCTTTCCTTTCTTTCTCTCTTCCTTCCTTCCTTTCTTTTTTTTAATAGAGTTTCAAGATAAACCAACTCTTGGGGTTGTGCTTGATGGTAGAAATATAATTATAAATGCAATTTAATTCATGACTTCATGGGCTCTAGCTGTAAGAGTATAGAAGGTACATAAAAATAGCAAATTGTGGTAATTTCCACCTGCCTGGTCTCTGAACACCACCACCGGTCTTCTACTAGAGTTCTGGGCACCTCTCAGAGATCTGCCTATCTCTGCGGGTCTACCCTGAGTTCCTGCAAGGGGCTGGATCATTGACCCCCATAGCAGGACCTCTCCTAAAGAGGCCCTACTCAGCTGGAGAATGCTAGCTAGACCCGCCTATTAGTGCGGAAACATCCTGAGTATCAGTCCAGCCTTTGTTCCTGTCAACAGGCCTTGGCTACAGGCCTCCGCTACAGGCCTTGGCTAGAGCTAGACCCGACTATCCTTGAGGAAACATCCTGCAGGCTAGCCTCTGCCAAAGAGGCCTTAGCTTGCCTTTGCTGGAGCCTGAACTTTGACCCCCATCATTGGGCCCCTGCCTACAGAGAGACCTCCTAGAGAGCTTGGACCACCCAGAACTACAGACTTTGAACCTTTGACCCACCTAAATCCATAGAGAGAGGGAGAAACTCCACCAACACCTACTGGAAGAAGCTATGGGAAGATGGCAATACAGGAAAACACCTAACATCAGAAAGACAAGCATAACACCACCAGAATCTAGGGAAGTTATACCAACTAGACCAAAACACAATAAAACAAATGAATCAGAAGAGAACAACCTAAAAATTATTGTCATAAAAATTATAGAGGCCCTGAAAGAAGTTCTGAGAAAATCCCTTCAAGAAATGGAAGATAAAACAAACAAAAAATTGGAAGAAATGAATAAAATTCTTAAAGAAAGCACAGAAAGCCAAGAAAAATCAATTAAACAGGTTCAAGACTTGAAAACGGAAGGGGAGACAATAAAGAAAACACAAACCGAAGGGATGTTGGAAATAGAAAAACTGGACAAACAATCAGGAACTGCAGTCGCAAGAGATGGAAGAGAGAATCTCAGGTGCTGAAGATAAACTAGAGGAAATAGATTCATCGACCAAAGAAAATCTTAAATCCAACAAATCCTTAACACAAAACATCCAGGAAATGTGGGACACTGTGAAAAGGCCAAACTTAAGAATAATAGGCATAGAGGAAGGTAAGGAAGCCCAGCTCAAAGGGGCCGAAAACATGTTCAACAAAATCATTGGGGAAAACTTTCCCAATCTGAAGAAGGACATGCCCATGAAAGTACAAGAAGCATATCGAACACCAAATAGACTGGACCAAAGAAAAAAGACCCCTTGGCATATAATAATCAAAACACATAACATACAGAATAAAGAAAGAATATTAAGAGCAGCGAAGGACAAAGGACAGGTAACATATAAAGGCAGACCTATCAAAATTACACCTGACTTCTCCATGGAAACCCTCAAGGACAGAAGGTCCAGGATAGACGTTCTACAAGTACTAGGAGTTCACGGATGCCAGCCCAGGCTACTATACCCAGCAAAACTCTCAATCATTATAGATGGAGAAAACAAGATATTTAATGACAAGCCAGATTTTTCACAATACATATCTACAAATCCAGCCCTACAAAACACTTTGGAATGAAAACTCCAACCCAAGGAAGATTACTACGCTCACAAATACTTAGGCAACAGATAATCCCACTTCACCAGAAACCAAGGGTAAAGAAGGACGAATAAATTCACAATGCCACTGCCAAAAGCAAATCTAAAACAAACAAACATTTACAATCAATGGTCCTTACTCTCCCTCAACATTAATGGTCTAAACTCGCCTATAAAAAGACCCAGGCTAACAGAATGAACAAATGTCAATTGAGAGAATACTATGTTCTAGGAATGCTCCATAATGCATAGAGCTGAGGCTATAAAGGAGAGAGTTTTTGCTTCCCAGGGGTTAATAAAAAAAATGAGGAGTAAACTGTTAATTATAAGCCAATATGCTAAGGTTGTACCCATGACAACAATAAACATGCATTTGTAGACTTCCTTTCTTCTTTTGACTCCTCAATTATTTAGTGTCTTATTCATGCCGTGAACTGCATCTGACATAAAGTGCACGGTGCCAACAACTATTTGTAATAACAGCTCTCAGTAACAAGTAAACAGAGACACTTCCTCAACTTCATTAAAAAAAAATGTATAAGATATCATAGCTCATGGTGAGAAACTCAAAGATTTCCCACCAAGACAAAGGCACAGAGGCCTCTTTACCACTGTTGTTTAGTACCACAGAAAGTCCAGCAAGTTCAATAAGCTTAGAAAAGGAATTTGAGAGTAAATGTGAAAGTGAAACTTTTGGAGAGAAGAAGTAAAACTTTTTGTTTATTGATAATATAATTGTTTATGTGGAAATTTCAAAAATAACAACAAAACAAAACTCAAAATTCACTCACATCTCCTGAAACTAATAAGCGATTTTTAAAACGGTTTTATGATATAAGGTTAACACATAAAAGCCAACGATTTTATTAGAAAAATAAGGAGAAATGGAAAACATAATATTTAGGCTAGCATCTGTCAAAATAAAATAGTTAGGAATAAATCTATGGAAAAAGTATAAAATTTACACAACGAAAACTACATAACTCTAAAAAAGGAGCCATAAAAATCTAAATAAATGGAGTGAGAGCTATTTTCAGTTCATTAAGAATACTTAATCTTTTTTCATTTACCCTATCATTTAGAAACAATTTCAATAAAAGTCCCAGAAAGTTATTTTGTGGATACAAACAAGCCAATTCTGAAGCTAATATGGCAATCTAAAAGATGCTGAGAAATAAAGAAAACACTGAAAGAGATGAAGTTGAGGTAATGAAACCACTGACTTGAAGATTTACAAAGAAGCTGCATTGATCAAGGCATTGTGATGATGGCCAAGAACAGATAAGTAAAACAATGAAACTGAAGATATCAAGAAATCTGCAAAGGACAGGTAACAGATCATGGACAAAGGTTGTCTTTTGGATAAGAAGAGTATTTTTATAAAATAATGTTGGAAAAATAGAGCATTTACATACTGAAAATTCATTCAGAAAAGTTAACTCAAAACAGCATAGGACTAAATTCAAACTGTAGTGTACATCTTGTGGAAAAAATAACAGAGTGAAAAAAACTAATGGATATTCAGTTTATCAATGACTTTTTGAGATGCAAGATCAAAGGCATGATCCATGAAATAAATAATTGATCAGAAAGACTTCATTAAAATAAAAAGCTGCTCTATAAAACACAGTCGAGAGATATTAAATAGTCACAGACTAGAAGATAATTTTTGTTATCAATAAACATCAGGTACTAAGAGTTAGATTGGCTCAATACTTATTGTTGTGCTACTAGATAATAGTATGACTATAGATAACAAAAAATGTACTACATCTATCAAACCATATAAATGATTTTGATTGATGAAATATATATGTTTAACCCAATTTAAATATTACACAATTATGAATGAATGGAAGATTGAAAGGTAACCCATTCATATACATTTTTAAGTGTCAGAATGTGAATAAAAAATAACATGAATCATACATCATAAAATCAGCCAAAAGACCTTACACACCAAAATATACACATATTAGATAATCACATAAAAGGATGCGGTAGAGAAGGAGAATCCACTAAAACACAGTTTGCCAAAAATGCAGCATGATGTCTATAACTTTTAGAGTAATTAAAATATTGTTAAATTATGAAAATTAAAGAATCTTGCACATTTGAGGTTGTTTAGGAAATTCATTAAAACAACAATGGGATGGCATTAGCTACCCAGTAGTATCCCTAAAAGGCACAGCACCCAAACCACCAACAGCTGGCAAGCATCTGAATCAATAGATACTTCCACTTGTGTAGTGTTTGTGGAGATTCAAAATTCCTCAGTTGCTTAGGAAAACAGGCTTGTGGATTCCTACAAAACCAAGCATAGTTTTATCATACAATCTATCAATTATGTTCCTTGGTATTTGCCCAAATAAACTAAAAAATTATATCTATACAAAGTCTATACAGGGATAGTTATAGCATCTCTCTTTTTCCCCCTTAAAGTTGGTAGCCAGCAAAGTATCCTGTAGCCCATGAATGTATAAACTATGTAATGTACTGAATATAGGATGCTATTTAGCAGCAAAAAGAAATGAGCTTTTAAGCCATAAAAGGGAGCAGAGAAAATGTAAATACATATTTACTAAGTAAAAGAATTCAACATGGAAAGTTTGTATACTCTACGAACCCAATGATATGTATGGCATTCTGAAAAAGTAAAAAAAAAAAAAATCGAGAGAGTAAATGACCAGTGGTTGCCAGAGACTAGGGGTTGGGGGAATAATGGATAAGCAGAGAACAGAAATATTTTAGGAGGTAAACTACACGTACTCCTTGGTATCCTCTAGTGACTGGCTTCTGGAGTCCTCATGGATACTAAAATCCATGGACTCCCAAGTCTTTACATAAAGGGAAAATCATCTGAATGTTAAATATCTAAATCCTATGCATTTTGAATAATCTCTGACTATATTTTAATACCAAATACAATGTAAATGTCATGTAATGTTACTTATAGAATAATGACAAGATTGTCACATCTGCAGATCTTTAGTGTGACACATTTTTTTTTAGAACTTATTTCCAACCTGAAGTTAGTTGAATCTGTAGATGCTATATCTACAGTTATGGGTAAAGTTTAGTTTCAGAAGGCTGACTGTACTCTGTGATGTCATGATGGTACCAATGTGTTGTTATAGATGAGTCCACATCCACAGAAGGTAAAACACTGAAACAGAACATTAACATAATCTACAGACAATGGGTGATATTGAGGTATCAATTGTCAGTGCAGGTTCACCACCTGTAACAATTGTGTCTTTTTTTGGTGGGATTTGTTGGTAACTGGAGAGCCTATACATATGCCATGGCAGAGCATATAATCTACTTTCTGCTCAGTTTTGCTGCAAACCTAAAATTTCCCTGAAAAAAAATGAAGTTGTTAAACAGATGCATTCAATAAATATGAGTCCCTTTCCTTTATTCCCAAGTCTTTAATACTTGGCAAATGCCTCATGCAAAGGATGTGCTCAGTAAATAATCTTGAAATTAATTTCCAGACACTATTTACATATTTGTGTAAGTAGGTTGGATGCAGAAGCTAGTTCAAATACAGGGAGACTGTGGAACTAAAGACCAAACAGAGGACAGAGAGAGGGTACCCAGATTTGATCTAACAAGAATAAAGATGGGCAGTATAAACACCCATGCATTTTCCTCAACCTGAATTCCCATCTATACAAGGCCAACAAAGTATTCTCACAAGCCCCACTTCCTGAGGATGTGAAAGGGATTCTGTCTGTGAGGTAAGTGGATGTGTCATAAGGCCAGCACCATATTGGACAACAGGATGAATTCATTACCTCTTTAAAAAAATGTCTTTCCTGAAAATCACTCTTGGTTCTCCACAATTACCCTCACTCTAGGTAAGTAATCCCTATAAAAAACATTTTGGGGGGGGTCTGGAGAGAGGGATCAGAGTTTAAAGAGCGCTGCTGGCTGCTATTCCAGAGGTCCTGAGTTCAATTCCCAGCACCCACATGATGGCCTACAACCATCTATAATGATATCTAGTGCCCTCTTCTGGCTTGCAGGTGTACATGCAGACAGATCACTGTACATACATGATATAAATAAATCTTTGAAAAACATTTTTTTTTTTTTTGAGACAGGGTTTTTGGAGCCTGTCCGGGAACTAGCGCTGTAGACCAGACTGGCCTTGAACTCACAGAATCCACCTGCCTCTGTATCCTGAGTGCTGGGATCAAAGGCATGCACCACCATTTAAAAAATGCTTTATTTTAAACAATGTGTATATAGTTTAAACCATGTGTATATATACATGCCTGTCTTTGTGTGTGTGTCTGTGTATGTGTATATAGTACCTGTTGGAAAATTTACAGTCTCTTACAGCTCTCTTCTTCCCTATCCAGCTGTAGAACTTCCATGCTATCAAGGTTGAGCAAACAAGGTTGTTCTTAGAACTTCCTGTATCTTGATCTCAGGTGTGAGTGGTGCATGAGTTTCTCCTATACTTAGCCTATCCCTTGGCTTGGGTATATAAGCCCATTACTCTGTGCAATAAACAGCAGCTTCTATCTTCACTTTTTGTGGTGGTCTGTTAAGTGCTTCAATCCCGACACCCTCTGCCAGCCTGGTTACTCTGGTTGCATGGGTGTGGCAAGTACCCTCTGAGGCATTAAACAGGTTCAGACCCTGAGGAGCTGGAGTTATTGGTGGCTGTTAGTTACCTCAAGTAGGTGCTAAGAACAGAATTCAGCTTCTCTGCAGAAAAGTTCTTGCTCTTAACTGCTGAGCTATCTCACTAACCCTGTATATGCATTTACTTTATTTTATTTTCTTTACCATACTTTTTGTGTGTGTATAAATGCAATCACAGGTGCATAGGTGTAAGTGTGTAGGCCAGTGTGTAGAGGCCAGAGGCTGACACTGGGTGTCATCCTTGATCGTTTTCTATTTTATATTCTGAGGCTGAACTCACCAATTCTACTGCTCTAACTAGCCAGCCTACCCGGGAAGATCTGTCTCTGCTGCTGCCTGATACTGGAATTACAGATGGACCACCATATCCACACAGTATTTCATGAATGCCAGGGGAATGGATTCCAGTTCTTACACTGTACTTACTAACTGAACCACCTTTAACTTCCAATGAAGGGCCTTTGTATCTTACATGACTTTCAGGTGGAAGAGAAGAGCAGATCAGGCAAGAAGTGAAAAAGGAGTAAATAGAGGAATCTTCACTACCAGTTTTCACTGGGAGCCCTGAATTCTATTTACATAGCTAAATATAACATTTTTTTTGTTAGAGAGATGAGAATTGGTTTTAATTATAATCACTAATGTTTACTGAGAGTTTATATAACTGTAAGTTTGGAATTACTATATTACTGTTTCATTTAAGAATGAAAAGGATGGTAATTTAGAAAGGTCAACATTATTGCTTAAGACTGTCCTAGCAGTGGCAACAGCAATCATACACTTACCACACTCTATAAAAGCCTTTACAATTATATACAGATAGAAAAAGTGTTGTCTTGGGCAGGAGGTACAGCTCAATGGCAATTGGAAGAGAATATGCCTATTATGAGCAAGGACCTGAGATCTGTTCCCACCATCATGACAAAAGAAAGAAAATGAAGTGGCTTATATTTTCCACAGCAAGAATGAATGGAAGTGAAGATAATTATCACCTAGGGAACATGAGTTCCCATTTTCTTCTTTCTACTTTAGAAAAAGAAATGTTTTGCAACTATGCTATTATGTTAAACATAGTCTACTTGGGAAGATGCTCAATGGCTACAGCATAGGGTGGAATGCAGGAAATACTCATCCAGATCTTTGCATCTAGAGCAGTTGTTCTCAACCTTCCTAATGCTGCCACCCTTTCAAACAGTTCCTCATGTTGTGGTGACCCCAGTCACAAAATTATTTTTGTGGCTACTTCATAACTGTAATTTTGCTGTTATGAATCTTAATGTAAACATCTCTGTTTTTCAATGGTGTAGGTGACAACTGTGAAAGGGTTATTTAAGTCCCAAAAGGGTCTTGACCTACTTATTGAGAACCACTGATCTAGGAGGCAAAAGACACAAAATAACGAGATACCAGTAAGCCTTAAATTGTGTGGTAGTTTTGATCAGTTATATATATAGAATCAACAAGAAATATTGGTGCTGAGTTTTCACAAGTTTC
Source organism: Cricetiscus sungorus (assembly GCA_030556225.1). NCBI lineage: Eukaryota > Metazoa > Chordata > Mammalia > Rodentia > Cricetidae > Cricetiscus > Cricetiscus sungorus. The sequence continues at coordinate 55,268,864 of JANBXA010000007.1, read as the reverse complement.
CTATAAATTTTTAAATGTTATAGAGATCCCCAAGCATGTGGAGAGAATGAATGTGCACCCTCCTGAGTTAGTTTGCATATCATTGGCTCTGGGTTTACTTTGTTATGTGTAATAAGGAGGTAGAATCCTCAAAGGTTTGTTTTCATATCTACTACCATTACTGAAACTCTACAAATAGGAAATTGGTTTCTTTGGCTGCAGAAGGGCAGTTGAACACTTCATATTTCTTTTTAAATGGGATGGATGTCTTTTGTTCGTGTGTGTGTGTGTGTGTGTGTGTGTGTGTGTGTGTGTGTGTTTTGCTGTGTTCTGTTTTCACTCTTTTGATGGTCTCCCTAGGGTTGTTGGTTTAATTGATTCATGATAGGGAGTGTGGTGAGGGAAGAGTTTTAGTTCATCACAAAAAAAGTGTGTGTGGGGGGGGGTAGATAAGATGTCAGGAGAAACACAAGCAAGGATACTCATTCTTGATGAGCATGTACTGCTTGTTAAGACCTCTTGCAGGGGGTTGTAGATTTCATTTAGTGGTTAAGATACTTCTTGTTCTTTCAGAGGGCTGCAGTTTGACCCCTAACACATACATTGGGCAGCTCACAACTGCCTGTAACTCTAGTTTCTAGAGATTGGGTAGCCTCTGCTGGCCTTCAGGAGCATGTGTATATGAGGGGACACACACACACACACACACACACACACACACACACACACAGACATACACACACACTGAAACTAAATCTTAAAGAACTATACCAAGAATTTAAAATACTCCATACAAAGGAAACAACACTGGCTAATCTATAGATTATCAGTAGCAGTTCAAGGTCATATAGCTTATAATTGTTGGGGCTATAAAGAATGGATAAATCAAGAGCCTCAGTATTAAACTTATATTCAACTTGTTTACTGTGGAGATGGATTTGAGGAGTACAGAACTTAAATGTGTGGTACTATAATGGGAGATGTGATGATTAACAATGCTAGTCAGTTTGACACCTAGGAGACAAGACACTGGGACTACCTGTGCATAATTACCTAGATTAGGTTAACTGAGGTGAGAAGACCTACCATGAATGTGGGCAGCACCATCTCATGAGCTGTGGTCTCAGAATGTTTATGAAAGAAAAGCTAATTAGCTGACCATAAGGATTAATCTGTCTCTGCATCCTGACTGTGGATGAGATGTAACCAGCAGGTCTCTTGCTCTTGTTACCATGTCTTTCCTGCCACAAAGGAGCAATCCCATCAGATTGTAAACCAGATTAAACTCTCCTTCCTTTATGTTACTCCTTGCCAGGGATTAGACACAGCAGTAAGAAATATAACTAATATAGGAAGAGTGCTTGCAATTTATTATCATATAATGTGGATTTCAAAATGCAATTTCCGATTGATGTTCACAACATTCCTTGAACAAGGAACTCTCCTTTATAAAACTGATAGGGCTCTGGAGAGCATGGCTTTCTTTTATAGTTCTGTGAGAATTTTATGGATTTATGCCTAGAAAGAGAAAGGTCCAGCTCTTGACATCAGGTACTGTGAACACAGAATGTCCTTGTTTGAAGAGAGTATTTTTACATGTTAGGTCCAGCCATTGTATGATTCAAAATCACCAGAACTGTAACTGCTACAAGCTTTCCCCAAATCAGCTTCTTTGTCTTCAGTCATGAAATTACAGAGATAAACTTAATTGTGTACATGCAATAGTCGTGTTCTGTCACTTTCCTTAGATGGTAAGCTACTCAAGGGCAGGAACTGGGATGCTATTTTCTCCAAGGTCTTCTCAAAGTCTCTAGCAAAATGTTTGAAACCAGATAGACATTCAACATGTGTTTTGTTGAGTGGATGAATTAGAGAAATACCTAACAAATCAATAACTTATTGGGTGGGTACTTGTTGCGTAATTTTCTTTAAGTAGTAAGACTATATTAATAAGCAAGAGCTTTTTATCAGGAGCAAGTCATAGTAAACATTGCTGACTCAGTGTAAAAATATACTTTGGTGGAAGAATCCACCAGTCCTGAAAATCATCAAAGAGATTAAGTAAAGATAAAGATGGCTGGATTTATCTTTGATAGCTGAGCAGCAGCTGGCCTGTGGCAGAGAATATGGATGTACTCTGTTATAATTGCCCAGGAGAAGGAAGTAAACAAAACTCCTAATGGAATTTGAGAGTCCCTGAGGGATGAACAATGTATGCAGAGAAAAACACCAGATTTAGTTTGGATATATGAAGATGGATGTCTAAGGATGAGCAATTGAATTTGGGCTGACAAATGATGCGTGCATCAATCCTCTTCCATTCCCTGCTTTCTAGAGCTGTTTCTCCTTCCACCTCCCACTCAGTCAAGGCAAAAATACAATAAAAATAATGTGTTATATGTGGTTAAGTCCAAGGTCAAAAGGCAATACTCAATAAATTTGCATTAATAAGACTGATGGCTCTTTTCACATGGTGGGTAAGAATCCAAAAGCCCTTCTGACCATGACTTTTGTAAAACCTATTTTCACCAATGGTAAAGACAGGATGGAGAAATACTTCTGTTTTCAGAATGAAAGACACAATTGGGATATCCATGATATTTCTGTTAGGAAGGCTATTATTAATAGATACTATGAGATATGCAACAGGAAGCTAGGTTATATTTTAGGATTTTCTCCTTCTCAAAATGACCTTGGAAATGACATTTGCCATCTGCTTATCTTCAATCAAGACAAATACCATTACATAGCTACGTTACAAATTTGCCATTGAAATCAAATGGAATAATCTCCAGGAGACCTTTGCAAATTGTAATGGTCTACATAATCACAAGCTTAGTTTCTTTTTTTTCTCACTTTTTCTTGAGGGGACAGGGGGTGGGGGATGATGGTGACACAATCTCACACTGTAGCCCAGTCTGAACTCAAACTCATAGAAACTCTTGCCTCAGCATCTGAAATAGTCTATTTTCATTTTGGTAAAGAGCAAAGAAGATATAAATGAATGGGGAAAAGTGAATAAAAATAGGAAGTAAAATAAAAGCAGAACTTCATTTAGTGGCAGGGAGACTGAAGGACAGGAAGTAAGATGGTAGTGAAGGGTAGGAAGCAGCAATGACAGGAAGGATGTCAGCTCCAGCATACAGGCACATAAACAAGCAAGAAAGACATAAAGCAATGAGCAGAACAGCGGAACCGATCAGAGATGGAATTTAGAAAATTACATCTTTGCAGCTTACCATCCTGATAAGCAACCAGAAGTCAGCATCAGACAGCATTTCCGGAGGAGACAGCAAACCCTGCATGAGTCAGCTTCCTTATTAAACATTGCAAAATTGAAAGTACAGCTAAATTCACGTTCTAGTTTGTACCCAGCTAAGAAATATATAATTGAGTGTCCAGCAACTAATGACAGTGCTTTCTCTTTGTCTAGTCGTTGCCTCACTTCTCATTCCCATGAAAGCCTTTTGTGGTCAGATCCCCAGCCGTAGGGATAGATATAGATACTCAGGACATCATAGTCCCTCCTCCCCCTTTTATAGAGTTTGGCATAGTCCTAGATTTACATTTGTTCATGTGATTAATCAATATTTTCTTCTCTGTGGTTGACTGAGCACAGAGCGAACACAGAGGGGTTTTTTATTCTAGTACCAACTGGATTTATTGAATGGCAGTATCATAAGCAGACAAAAGTCAGTAAGAACAGTCTTCATTCTGCAAATATAAAGAAATTACAGTATTTATAAAGGGATCTAAAGAGGATATTGGTCCTGTGGATACTGATAAAGGTCACAGTTGAAGCAACTGAACCCTGACATGGAATAATGTTACTGTATTCATTTTTGCCTAATAAACTTGAAACTTGTTACTTTCTGTATTCCTTTTTGACCCATTAGTGTATGAACCAGCTCTCCAGTGCGGTTTTAGTCCATGTCCTATGTGGCTGTATTATTGGTGTTTACTGGGTATTGACTAAAGGGGCAATTTTCCAGACAAATGTTCTAAAGCTCACTGTTTGGGTTCACTTAATTGCATGATAACAAGGAGAAAATTAATTCATAATTTACTTTGAGTCCTTTATTAAACCAATTTATTAAAAATAAAAAGGACTTCCAAGGAAGATATTCCTGGTGGTGGTAAGTAATCACATTAGTTCAGATTATGCACCGAAAATAAGAAATGTTTCTAAGAAAATGTTTTAGGCCAAATTCTCCTGTGGATTCTGTGGCATGCCATCATGACAAACTGTGAGAGACTCATTGGCATGAGACACCACTAAGCAGACAGCCCGGCAGCTCTGGGAAACTAGACTTCTGACTGGTCACTTCTGGATAAAACACAAGCCAATAATGTGAAGCCATTTTTTTTCCTTCTAATTCAATGCCTTTCCAGGGGAACAAATCAAATTAGGAGTTAATTCTATTAGTATTAACACTCTTATGAAACTTAGCTTTTGATCTCAAAACCTCCAAAATAATATTGCTTTCAAGTTTGCATTTTCCTGCCTTGTTCAGGTCTCCATATTAGCTAACTTCTAATAAAACTTGGGTGATTTGCCTTACAAAAAAAAATATGTTTTTGTTCACAGTTGCTATTTCAACAGCAGATGGCAATAGCAACCCAGGCCCCATAAGAGCTTCAGCATCCGAGCATTGAAACCCTTTAAGTATCTCTTCACTCTCTGCAGTCACAGCACTTTCCAACACTGATAAAGTCTGGGCCCTCCTTAAGGCTCCCTGTGATGACACCTTTTGTATGTCAGCTTTGCACATGGAAGGAAAGGTTATAGGGCCCAGGGTCCAAGAGAGGATGCTTCTTTGGTTAAGAAAATGGGAGGCAGGGGCGGGGGTGGGCAACAGAAACCAGGCAAAGGAAAATGAGATGATGGCTGTGTACCAGCAGAGGTAGAAACAATGAACAGGAAGTGAAAAGAGAAATGGGAAGGAAACATGACTAAAGGCCCAGGAGATGTCTGGGGAAGGTCCTCTATTGTCCTTGACATGTTTTAGGTTCAGCCTGTGAAGACTCAGTTCTCCCCCAGTCATGTACTTCCAGTCTTAGTAGAAGAGCTGGCCCCAGAGTTAGGCTAGAACTCCCACCTGGAGCTTGCAGACTCCATAGGCAGGGCTGTTTCTATTGGAACATAACAGATTTTTGGAAGGGGTGTGGGGATTCAATATTTTTAATACATTTGAAACTATAACTACCCATTGCTTGTTCCCTTAATTAAAAAAAATAATTCTGTTGTGTAAATACACTCTTTGTGTGGCTGGATATCAACATAAAAAGGCAGGAAGCAAAAGGGAGTGTGTCTCTGTGGTTAAGAGTATGTATTATTCTTGCAAGGGACTGGAATTCAGTTCCCAGCACTCATTTTGAGGCAGCTCACATCATCTGTAATTTTAGTTCCATGGGGATCCTATGCCTCTGACCATCATGGGTATCTTCTCTCATATGCATATACAGACATAAATGCATATACATAATTAAAAACAAATCATTAAAGAAGTTGGCAGCTATATGTGATATTTAGCAATATGTAGTTTTTAAGCATTGTAGGTATACACAAAAATTCTCTCTACCTAACCCCATGTGCCTCTACGTTTTTATGGCATTACTTACTCTTTTTCTATCCCCACCTCTTCTTCTCCCTTCCTTTACTCTCCCTTCATCCCTCTATGTTGTCCAGGCTGTGATAGAACGGAAATGTTTTCTGCCTTAGCTTCCAAGTGCTGGAATTACAGCTGTGTGTCACTAGGCCTGCAATTTGTGTGATAAACAATGGTTCCAATTTTTAATCACTGACCTCAACAATTAACAACTTGAGCAAGGCTCTTCTTCAAGTTTGAAGAATACATTTGCATCTTGGTACATATTGTCAGCATTTTAGTCTCCTTCACTCACTACTTATATTGCTTTTTGGGGTTTGGGTAGAGAAGTGTACTAGAGAAAACTTTTGAATACTATTGATGACTATTTTCCCAGGACACGGGCAGGGATGCCTGAAGCTACTTGTCCCAGAAGGCTAGATATTACTAGACAAGGAGAACAAAGGGCCCTGCTAAAGTCTGGGCTCCACATCTGGAAAAATACTTCAAAATCTAGAACCAAAATGCTCATTTACATATGTTAGACAGTGGTTCTCAATCTGTGGGTTATTACTCCTTTGGGGGTCACATATCAGATCTCCTGCATATCTGATATTTATACTATGATTCATAACAGTAGCAAAATTACAGTTATGGAATAACAAGAAAATAATTTTATGGTTGGGAGTCACCACAACATAAGGAATTATATTAAAGGATCACAGTGTTAGGAAGATTGAGACCTACTGTGCTAGAGCTAGAAGTCACTATTTATCTCCTTCTTGTTTTGTGTGATAAATGAGAACAGCTCAACCTTATGTTGTGAGACATAACATACCCAGACTTTAGTTCCTAATGGAATCATGACCTGATTCCAAGGCCACTCAGCATCTTGAGAAATGTCAAGAATATTTAGCTACAACAAACTGCTTCTATCCAGAAAAGAGAGGTAGACAGTAAATAGAGTAGTAGACAGTAAATAAAGTAGTAATTCCATTTAAGATCTTATTTCCACAGTTTTCTATGGAAGAATACTTAATCAGGAACTCAAGGGACTCCTCAGCTCTCATGATATTAAGAGCTTGGAGTGATCCTAGAGTACAGAAGAACATCTTTTGTGATGAACACTGGCATGTGTCTGTCCCTATGGAATAGGACCTGTCTTGTAGAAAAAGCACATTGGGAATATCTGCAGGCTCATTAGTCTGAATTTTGAGTAGTCTTGTTTCTTGTTGGGCAGTTGAAAAGTTCCACTGAATGTGGGTGTTAGTTAGGAGGACTGGGCAGTCTATAGGGGCTCTGGATCAGTATTTATCCCTAGGATACCAATGGACTTTGGGAGCCCATTCCACATAGAGTGATACTCTCTCAGACTAGACACATGGGGGAGGGCCTAGGCCCTGCTCCAAATAATATGACAGACAGACTTTGAAGACTCCCCATGGAAGGCCTTACCCTCCCTAGGGAGCAGAAAGGGGATGGAATGGTAGTTGGGGGAGGACAGGGGAGGAGGGGGAAGGAGAGGGAACTGGGATTGACATGTAAACTAGGATTGATATGTAAAACAAGCTTGTTTCAAATTTAAGTTAAGAGAGAGAGAGAGAGAGAGAGAGAGAGAGAGAGAGAGAGAGAGAGAGAGAGAGAGAGAGAGAGAGAGAGAGAGAGAGAGAGAAGTTAGTGTTTTGGGAGAGAGTTTTGGGGGGGGGAACCAGGTAGACTAAACACATAGGGAATATTTTCTATAATGTTCCTAAAGATGCCCCACTCCACTTCATTTTGTAAAAGCTTATTAAAAAGGGCAGCCTGTAGACACCTCTCATATTAGTTGTTTCACTAATGCAAAAACAGCTTAGAAGATTCTTCCTTTAGGATGCCTCTAAGCTAAGTGTGTAAGGCTACATAAAAAGCGATCTGTACCCAGTTAAGAAAAGCACTGAGCAACCAGAGCTGTTTGTAAGTCTCAGCAGCATGAGCAAATCCTTCCAGATTTTTGTACACGACTTCCTTTTCTTACTGTTTGCAGCCTCTTTCCAGAATTCTCAGAACTCAGCCCACTCTGCCTCTTGTGAGAATCAACCCCATTACAAGCAATTCCTTCTGAGCATTTTCCTGTCATTTCTCCTGGTTACCCATATTGCTAAAATCTGCTTAGGCTGAGTTTCTTTGAATTCTATTTTGTTACTCCAGGCAACGGTTTCTTTAGGATGCTCTTTGACTTGGAATATGCACTATTGTTGTGGTTCTGTAATTTTGCATACGCTGTTAAAATGTTTGGCAACTTTTAAAATTTCTGTTTATAAATGAAGAAGTGTAAAAGTTGGCAAAGGGTGTCCATGAGGTCTTTAAGAAAACATATTTCCTCTGCTTTTTATTTCTCATCTGTTTCTTCTCCTCAGAATTCCTAACAGAATCCCACCAGTGTGTGCATGTTTATTCATTTGTTCGTTTGTTCATTCATTCATTAATTCATTCATTTCTGTGTAGCTCAGATCACTCTGAAAATTACTATGCAGCCTGGTGATCTTCCTGAATTACAAGGCTGGTTGTTTAATGACAATGTTTAGTTAGGTTAACTAATCTGAAACTGTCCCAACTGACCCTTCATGTGAAGGGCCTTACTATGGAGGCCAGCACACAAATTAATTCATATATTGTCCATCGAGGAGTGAGCCAGCTTACTCTTTCAGAAAAACTGTTTTGGGGTTTGGTTTAAAAGACTTGTCTACATAGTTTTGTACACACAGAGATGTGTTTGATGAGTGTGAGTCTCTTTATTCTCATTCTCAGAATCTGCTCTTAGTCCCCTCTCTTGTTACGGAAGTCTGTAATGTTCTTAAAGATGTCCTCTTTATTTCCCAAGAGCTTCTTATAAAGAGCAGCTAACATATTCCATATCAGCCACTTTACTAATACAGATTACTAATACACTGTAAAATTCTTATAGGATGTCTCTAAAACAACTGTGCAAGGCAGCATAAAACTGGCTCTGAGGAGGTGAGGTTGTATCTCAGTCACAGGGAAGAGTCCTAGGTCTCCAACTGACCTGGGGTCTGCTTAGCAGGTTTGCCCTCTCTGAGCTGTAGGTCCTTCTGCATAGTGCGATTGCACTGTGGTTGCTTCTCATGGGTGACATCCCCAGAAACACACCCTAAGAGATGTCACTTACATAGAATAGTATCCCTTGTTAGTGTTTTTACTTTCTGATGTTACAGTTACCCAGTCAACCATGATCTGAAAATAGCAACTGGAAGACCCCAGGAGTAAATAGCTCTTAGGTTTTAAACTGTTCAATATTTAGAGTAGTTTAAGGGAACTTGCTCCATCTGCTCAAGATACAATCCATCCCTTTTGTTCAATGTAACCATGCTGCATATGCTGCCTGCCCATTAGTCACTCATGAGATGGCTCATTTATTGTGTTGATCACTGATGTCATAGTAAGGTGTTCAAGTAGCTCTTAGTTTATAATGAATCCTGAAACTGGGGTAGAGATGCTGGCAATTTGGATATGTCTAAAAGAAGTCAAAAAGTGTTCTCTTTCATTAAAGAGAGCAACATTCATAGAAAGGAAGAAAAAAAAGTCACACGTTCATGCTGCTAAGTTCTGTAGAATTATCCAGCTATGAAACTGTAAAGAGGAAAAAAGAAATCCATGCTAGTTTTGAGGCAAAAGCTACGTCCACAGTGTATTCTGAGTGCTCAGTTAACCTGGAAGAAGCTGTAATTATACAGTTTGGTTCATTTCTGAAGTTTCACCCATCCACTGGGGTACTAGGACAATGGTTTTTGAAGATGTGAAGACTGGCCCTGGGGTCACACAGTCCATGGTCTTGCTTCCACAGGACCTAAAGCTGGGCCCCCCGGTTCTGCTTCATCCACCAGTACTCCCCACTTGACTTTCTGAGACATTTCCAAGTCAGCTGCCCCATCCCATTTCCTTTATCACTCAGGCACCACCCCTTTAAAGTTACATTACTTTTCTCTGATAGAGTCTCATAGGGGAGAGAGATCAAGGTATGGGTTGAATCTGTCAAGCTGACCTGGGGGCATAGAGCTCACACTGGTGATGGCGATATTGTTCTGCCTTGCTATATTGGGTAGAGTTATTGATAATTTGGATATTGCTTAAAAACAGCACTGACTGTGGTAGATGGCTCAGTAAGATTTTCTGTCTCCATAAATCAAATTAGCTGGAAAAGAAAAACATCTCAGCTTATTTTATGTCATGTAAATAAAAACTGAGGTGAAAATTATACAGCTGTATGGTATTTTAAACCATACTTCATTTAATAATTATTTTATGTAGCTATTTTAGTTTTGCAAAAGCGTTAGAAAGAAGTTTTAAAATAATTGGATTTCTAATTTCAGTTGATTATCTACTCTAAGAAGTTAATGCCTTAATGGTAAACCTGTTCAACACTCAATTGTTCTATTTAAAACAGAAAATAACTCTTCTATTATGTGGCTAGTGGTAAGTATTCCATGCTATGTTATCTTGGTATGACAGTCAGCTTGGCACATGTAGCATAGAATAGGCTACAGTGTGCTGGGTTCCAAGATATTTCCTTTGGATCACTCCATTTGTGTTTAGATTATTACACACCCAGAGGCATTTTATATAAATACCTTCATATTTATGTCTTTGAGATTGTGTTGAGTGTGGGTCTTCAAAGTTACACAAATCTGTTCTGCTTATTATTTTCATTTTCAGAGCATTTGGGCAAATGTGTATTCAATTCCTGCTTATTGAAGATCTGATAAATACTTGGTATTTTGCAGAAAGTTGGTGAGTTCAATACAATTCCCCACTTTGGCTACTTCATTTTATCAGAGAATTAGAATTAGTGATCATTTCTATAGCAGAGTTCATTGAACGCAAGTGGAAAGAATGGTAAAGGCAAAACAATACGCTTATTAGGAAAACTGCTAATAAGCTTCTCTTAATAAAAATGAAGAGAGTGGGTGGGAATAGCTTTAGAAGGAAGCATCATTTAGCACTCACAGACTAAATGTTACAGTCTTTGTGTTTATGACCGCAATGTAGAAAGGTCCCATGCTGAGCTCTGCCTCCAGAACTCTTTGTAGGGATAAAGTGAAGCAACACAACTGGAAAACAGATCTCTCCATTGGCACCTTCACCACAGACAACATCATCACCATCAGGAGTTATGTGCAGACACAGTCAGGCCATTCAAAGCAGGTTGCTGATTTTATATGACTATGTCTAAAGTCAGTATCTTTCTAGCTGTCTAATTTTTACCCTGGCAAGTCTTTGCTATATGTAACAGCCTAAATGTAGCATGTAAATTATGACCTGTTTTCCCCAGCTCAGCAAAGTCTTTTCATATCAGATTATAGGGGACAGGTCTGTGCAGAAGTGTGATGTTTTCAAATTTAAGCTGGATTATTTTAAGCAAGTGTCCATGAGAAGATTGCATAATGCCCCACAGAAGCAATATTTAGAAAAGATAATTATCTAAAATGATTATTTTGGAAATAAAACCAGATATTAAAGATAGATGAATAGAGAGGATAGTTAGCTAGTTAGCTAGGCAGACAAACAGAGAGATACAGCCAGGTACCAAATAAGCACCCAAGCAATGTTTCTGAACCTGTGTTGCTGTACAAGTATCTACAGACACATGTGTTCTCAGGTCAAGTATTATAGCTGTGGCTGAGGTTCACTGGAAACAAAGCTAGGTTCCATATTTTCTCCCTTCCCTCTTTTCTTCTCTCTACCACTCTGATTCCATCTGGGCCTCCACTAATGCTTCAAAAAACACCTCCTGTACACCACAATGATTATAATGTATTTCAAGTACATATGAGTGTTTGTGTCACTTACAATGAGTCCTGTGAAGGAAAGGTGAGATTTTACATTTGAATTGTAAATCTAGCCCTTACCACAGTGGCTGACACGTAGCACAGACTTCATAAACAATTTGCAGGGTAGGGAAGAGTTATGGATAAAGGGAAACAGAGGGGAAGAATGAGGAGGAGAAGCAGCAGGAGAATGAGGGAAGGAAGTGTATGCAGGAGAAGGAGGAACAATGTATTACAGTTGAACACTGTGTATTTCATTGTAAGAGAGGCATTATATTTTTCTCTTACCCTTCTAGGGAGATGGCCCGTTGGAGAGTCACTGAAGGTTGGCGAGTTGTAGTGCTGTGCTGGGAATGACTATAAGAAAAAAGAAAAGCAAAATAAAAATGGGACATTTATGTAAAATGCTACTGAATAGTTTAATAAGTCTTACTGTCAAGAAAATAACAGAAATTAAATTGCTAGTGATGAGCAGAATTATATACCAGAAAAAGGAACCCTGTTTTAGATGAAGGGTTAGTGTTCCCTTTTAATTTGGGTTCAACATGAATTATTCTGTAGTAAGCCTTAGATGTTTCCTAGATATGACACAAAGCATAACACATCAATTTGATTATGATGTCATGTGTTTTTATATTGTCTGATAATTTTATAAATGCCAGAGGCAGTAGACAGCTATAGTGAAACAGTATTTAACTGACATGACAGGGCTATTGCACACATAAGCTCAAAATAACTATGACTACATGCACAAGATATATCAGATCACACCAGGGGAAATTCTAACATGGGTGGGGAAGGGTTTCATGAAGTTCCACTCCTAGCTGAGAAGCTATTGACAATGGCTAATAGGTAAGGGTATGTCATTTTTCTACAGGGATGAGAGGCTAATTATGCCTGGCCCTACATATCTAGGTAGCACTAACTGGACTCATGAGATTTAAAATATGATGCAAGGTACCTCTCAAGCTTCAGAATTTCTTTTAAAACTAATCTTTGTACAAAGACTAATCTACAAATTAGAATACTTTATTAATTCAATACTTATTTGTAAATTAATCTGTAATGATTCAGGCATTTTATTAAATTTTGAAAAATTGGATTTCCCGTGAATATCAGTCTTGGAATTTGATAAGATTCATTATTTTGCTTTGGTTTCATATAGCAAGATTGATTTTGTATATTGAAATCAACATAATATCTAACACCAATGATCATTTCTACCAAGTCTGTGAGTTGTTTAGTAGATTGAAAAATTGAGAATCAAAGAGGTTTAGAGCTTGTTCAAAGTCAGCTAATCAACACCTGAGCCTGAATTGCCATCTAGATTGATTGAAGAGCCACCTCAACTAAAGATATGGGAAATCTTTATTCTGAGCAAGATATAATAATAATCCAATAGCAAACTATATCTGAAAGAATTCAGTCTGTTAGGAATATGTGAACATTTCATTCTTACCAACTCCTTACACTTCCATATGTATTTTGCATAACTTTATACATGCACACACACACACACACACACTTTGCTTCAAAATTAATTGAAACATTTTTGACAAAATCTATTATTTTCATTCAATATAATATTACTTCCTCTTCATACAGTTTATTTAGTCATTCTTGTAGTTGGATCATTAGAATATCTCTTATTTTAATATTATATATAGTACTGCAATGGCCATGCTGCTAATGGTTACCTTTTTTTTTTTAACTTATTTTATGATTTACTTTAGATGAATTACTTCAAACGCAAACAGCATGTTAGCAGGTTCGTCATTTATATCACTCTTGTATCATGTACTCTTTAGAGCATATATATTGTTTCTCTCTTTCTCTCTCTATCTAGATAGATGCACACACCACACACTCATATGTTTCCAATTCCATTTAGTGTTTGTCATATATGCATGTTTTCAGGATGACCTTTAGGAATTGAACAACCTATTAGGGGACTATCCCTGGATGTATCATTTAAGCTTCTCCTCAATCTTAGAATCACTGACATCATAATAAAAATAACTTATATAGCTATGAATAATGTGTGTGAATGTATTGTGCGTGTGTGTGTGTGTGTGTGTGTGTGTGTGTGTGTGTGAGAGAGAGAGAGAGAGAGAGAGAGAGAGAGAGAGAGAGAGAGAGAGAGAGAGAGAGAGAGAGAACATATGCAGAGATCAGGGAATGGCCTGAGTGAGCTGGTGCTGGCGGTCTCCTTCCACCATGTGGCTTCTGAGAGGTTGAGCTCCAGTTGTTTAGCTTGGCAGCAACCACCTTTTTCCAGTAAGCCTTCTTGCCAGCCTTCTGGATTCATAAGTTTTAGCACCTATGAAGACTTAATAGTTGCAAAGTGAAACTCACAGTTACTATGTGCATCTCCTAATTTATAAGAATGGCTAATTTTCTTATATGTTTACTTGTAAATTTGTTTCTTTAGTGCCAATGGTATAATTCTTTATAATTTATATTTGGCTTGATTAGAAAATACCAATAGTCTTAGATAAAGAACAATATAGCTCACTAATCATGGAGTTAGGAATCTCTGGTAATTTTGCCATTATTTGACCAGCCCTTAAACAAAGAAATTCTCAGTATTTCCACTCTCACTCTGTGCCACTTTTGCATAACCACTATTCTATTCCGCACCCACACAATAATGCTATATTTACAGCTTTAGTGACACAGCATGCAATAAGATAGGAAAGTGCCCAGCGATAGAGACTCCTTTGTCAGTGTACATACAATGTCAATCGGTTCTTGGTGGAACATAAATTTGAAGCAAACAGATCCTTTTACAACATACAATGGTCCATTAACTCTAAAAAGACAAATACAATGAGTTATCAGATAGTCAAGACATCCAGACAGGAGTTGAATTTTGCTGTTTACAGACAGAATGTGTGGTGTGTGTGTGTGTGTGTGTGTGTGTGTGTGTGTGTGTGTGTGATGAGAGAGAGAGAGAGAGAGAGAGAGAGAGGGAGAAGGAGAGGGAGAGAGAGAGAGAGAGAGAGAGAGAGAGAGAGAGAGAGAGAGAGAGAGAGAGAAAGTGCACTTGTACAGTGTGTGTAGAGGGCACTTGTATAAGCAGATGCTCCTTGACAAAGATGATTAGCATTTATAAGACCATCCTCTTAGGACCAAGTAGATACCCTGCTGCTCATGACTAACTGCACACAGTGGTTAATTCTACAACTAAGAAATTATATAGGTAACTGTATCCTGGCCTTTTCACCTTCTCAGGTAATGGGGTTAGAAAGATGGAGAATTGAGATCTGCAGGGGAAGAAAACTCCAGGAAAAAAAGTAAAACTTACAGCTTCTAACATTAGAGCCTTTAGGAGGTAGAATGTGTTTCATTTTTAAAATCTGTTTGTACAGATTGCTACCACATTCCTCATGATTGTAGGCCACCTGACCCTTCACACAGGTAACATAGTACTCACACAGCACATGCCAGGCCTCCTGTCCCTTCAGCTCAGATATCATGGTACTCACACTGGCACTTTTCCACTCAGTCACAACAGCACTGAAGTGAAATGTCACCATGCCCGTTAACAGGTCTGTTCACTAGGTTTTACATGCTTCCTGAGCAGGGCGCTGCATTTGCTATCCACTTAGTCTCATCCCAGGTTCAACACAGAAGACATACATCAATGTCTGTTTGAGGGATGGACACTATAACTAAGTTCCACTTACTTAAAAAAACCCCCACACTTTATCTGTTTAAAACTTTAAGACCTTGAGCATCAGGTATCCTATCTATTTTTGACAGAAAGTAAATTAAGTCTTAGATCTTCTGGATGGATGATGGCAAAAATGGAAGCCAGATTGGCTGACTCCAAAGGCTTGCCCTGTATATTACAGAAAGAAGCATTGTGGGGCCAGTCCTCACTAAGGCTCTGAAACATTATAATAGGAAGTACCAAAAACATTTCTGAGCAATGTTAATGAAATAGTAACAATAATCTTACTTAATTGATTTGTAAATTTCCATTCATCATTACAATACATCCTGATATATATTCAGTATTGTTGATTTCTTCACTTACATTTCTAAAGAACTTTCATCTTCACTGTCATAGTTAACTGCATATATTTTATGTCTCAATAATTTTTTCTCAGACTTTGCTTTTCTCTGTGTTTACATACCTGTATTAAGTTGCCAAATACCTTAAAAAGAATCCAATAGTATTTCAGATGAACATAATGAAAACCTAACCCTTTTATTATGAAAAAGGACAAGCATTTTCCTGAACAACTATTTTTAGGTTTGGATTACATTAAACAATTGTTAATTGGGTAGTTATTAAATGCCAGAGATGCATTAGGTGCTTGGGATGGATTTTAATACCTCAATATTACAGGTCCAGCAAATATCAGATAATAAAATAGAACAAATAATCTATTTGTTCATGTCCACAAAGCTAACATATCTCAATGAATCACACAGAGCCTAAGCTCTACTTAAGAAGAGTAAGTGACTGAAAGTAGAGGCAGAGGAAAGAAGGTGTTGAACTGAGAAGACCAGGTTTAAGGTCATTCAAGGTCAAAAGCAGGTTGTATGCTCTGGGAAGCTTGAGCATCCTGGCTTAACAGAAAGATAGGGAAGGAAGGTGATGGAGAAGATCAAGAGGACAATAGCTTTGCAAGGGTTTTAGACTTTAGTAACAATGGAAGACTCTTCATGGTTGGTAACTGGGCAAGGTCAAGGTGGTAATATTTATAATTCAGAAAGTTGTAATTGTACAATGGAAGTGAACTGCAATATGAGAAAATAATAGGATAACACGCTGGAGAAAATAAATACTCAAATATGTAGTGGGTATTAAGAAAAGTGAATTTTAATTTAACACAATTAAAAGCAAAGTGCCGAGTAATGGAATGGAGGGAGTTATATAGAAGCCATTTTAAACATTTTAAAATAAATTTAGGTTTTGATAGACAAATATTTATGTGGTTTTATGTTCAATGTGATGTTTTGATTAATGTACACTAACCATCAAGTCATGGTGACTAGCATAACTCTCACCTTAACATGTTATCATTTCTGTATGGTGAGTACATTAAAACATCCTTTCTTCTAGGTATCTTGATATATACCTTATTATTAATGTTTTCACTGGACTGTGTCACAGAATACCAAGAATTTTTTACTTTTTTGTACTCATAACACTGTATCCATTGACTAACCCTTTCCACCTCCTACTTGGTTTCTGGAAAACCACTCTCTATTTTCAATTTTTATGATACTGGACTTTTTTAGATTCCACATACACGTGAGACCATGTGGTGTTTATCTTCCTAGCTCAGGTTTTCCACTGAACATGACATCGTACAGATCTACCCCCATTATACCCAATATCAGGATTTCATATTTTTTTAATGGCTTGATTGTATTTTATTTTATAAATTCAGTATCCTCGCTATTATGAATGATGTCAACAAGCACAGGAAGACACATCTTTCTTCAACATGCTGATTTCATTTCCTTTGTCTTTATAGCTGGCATAAACTATGTCATACTTTATCTTATTTATTTTAGGAATCTTCAAACTGTTAGTGATGGCTGCACTAATGCACTAATTACATCCCGACAGTGTAAAAGAGGTTTTTTTTTTTTTTTTTTTAATTTGGGGAGCCTGGACAAGAGAGGATATTTTTCCTTCTGAAAGATACATCATTTTCTTACATAAAAGAGGTTTGTTCTTTCCAGGGTATAGAAGTTGTTGTATTGCCTTCTAGAACTTTCAAATAAGGCTTTAATGTTTATGATTGAGGCCCAGTGGGGGAGAGTGAACTTCAGTGTCCTCATATTGATTGTGAAGATCCTGACACTGTCAACAGAACCAAAATGGATGCATTAGAAAAGGAAACTAGATGCATGGAAAAAATGCACAAGGTCAGCCTGATGTCATCATTACACATGTGGGAAAATATGATCTATAATTCACTAACTATAATTTTGAAAAGATCTCTCAGTGATGTTTGTCTGTCCATAGTAGCTACTGAGTGACTCAGACATTTCTTGCATCATCTACTTCTACAGATAAATATCTTAACATATTTTGTTCCATCTTTATTTAAGGGTTTCAAGATTCCTAGTTATTTTAAACAATGTAAGTATCATTTGAAATGCTTACATTTCCCTCAGATTTCTATTTAAGTTATAGTGTCTAGAAATGAGCTCAGATCTCCAGACATTCAGATAAAGGAAAACTGCCAGAAGATGCTTACTTCCTTCCATCTTGGTCTCCTCTTCCTGTCAGTGCCCAAGATGATATAGACTTAAAATGAGCCTAAGTGTATTTTTAAGTTTAGGGTCAACATAACCTCCAGTATATTTTTTACATCAAACATTAAAAATCAAAACTTTGTGTCCCTGTGCACTGAACTTTTAGACATTCATTATGCTATGTCAAATGTTTTGATAGTGTTTTTTTCCCTAGCTTTTAAGACTACATTAGATAATCAATTCAATTAGAATTTAGAGTATTTAAATTTTTGACTGTTATGATGGCTCAATCTTTTACCTAGTGTCTTAGTTGGAGTTTATATTGCTGCAAAGAGACACTGTGACCATGGCAACTCTTATAAAGTGAAACATTTAATTGGGCCTGGCTCATAGTTTCAGAGGTTTAGTCTGGATATGGCAGTGTGCAGGCAGATATGGTGCTGTAGCTTAGAAATATGCATCTTGATCCACAAGCAACAGGGAAGTGAATTATAACACTGGGTGTATCTTGAGCACAGGAGAATTTAAAGCCCACAGTGATATATTTCTTCCAACAAGGCCACACATTCTTCAATAAGACCACACCTCCTACTAGTGCCACTTCCTATGTGTTTATGTGAGCCAATTACATTCAAACTACTGCACCTAATTTTCTCATGGAAAATCTCCAGCTGTTTAGTGAGAGAGGGAAATCTTTCATTTGATATCTGTAGTTGAGAATTCTCCTGAAACGATCACCATGGAGTCGTCACTATCATGGTACTAAAAGCCAACATGCACAGAAGTCCAACTGTTCACCTTTCTTTACTTAGCCACTAAATTATATGTAAGTCACAACTCTGCAGAGACACAAGTAGTGAGAACATGTAAAATGTTACAAAGATAAATATTTACATTCTAGAATAGCTTTCTTACTCTGCTTCTTAAGATTTGTTAAGAACTACAATGCCTCTATTATTTTAAGAGTATAAGGTTTAACTCCAGTGCCTTAATCTAGTAGGAGGAAGGCTTGAACATCTATACTCCATGCCCGGCTTATCTAACAGACAATACTTATTTGTTAGTGTTTATAATATGCTAAGCATTGTGCCTGATGAAATGAAGGAAACCATAAAGACTGAAAACTGGAACTACTTCAAACACTCATAATTTAGGAGTTGACAATCAAGATCTGCCATCACAGACACTTACCCATTAATGTGGCCACTCCAGTTAATTTCCCCCATCAGTTTCTGCCATCTCTTCCACGTACAGCACCACTAACATAGTTTTAAATGTAAAGCTTTAGGCATCTTCAATAATTTGACATTTCAATGGCACTGCATGTCAACAAACTCTCTTGCTGCTGTGACAAAAACAGCTCTATCTCTTCAGCAACGACACCTCTCAGGGGACCACTGTGGAAGACGCCACTTTTCTATTATCTGTGTAGAGTCATTTACCACAGTGACTTTTGAGGTGATATTTTTAAACCACATAACAAATCATGCTTTGATCCCCTTAATAGAAACACCCCAATGTGTTCCCATTATGGTTGGAAAGAAACTCAGTAATTCAAAGGTTGTATGAGATCCTGTGGCTGAAGTCTGTTTTTGATCAGAACTCTGCCCACTCTCTCCTAAAACATGGGCACCTGAGATACTTTCTGATGTTCTGACATCCTCACCAGTCCTTTCCAATGGTACCCACATAGGCTTTGCTTGCATCTAGCTCTTATTCTGACATTTCCCTTTCTTCCAGATCTTGGCAGGAAGGTTCTCTCTGCAGAGAAACCTTCCAGCTTTGAGTTGCCATTCCTAAGCCAGGTATTACACAATCTCCTACATTTCTGCATGTCATCATCATCCATGATCGATGGAAATTAATTGGTTATTGATTACTTGCATCCTCTGACTTATTTGACCTTTGAGAGCATTTCTTCCATGAGTACATGAGTATATATAAAGCAAATATTTTAGTATACACACATATGTATGTGCTGCCCCCTCTCTCTCACTCTCTCTCTGTGTGAGAGATAGATAGATAGATAGATAGATAGATAGATAGATAGATAGATGGATAGCACATTTGTATTTGTACAGAGCAGGGAAGGTCTTTGAGATCAGTGTATGCTCAGAAAAACACATCCAGAATTATTTAATGCCATGATTCAAGTCAAAAGTCATCACTTTAATATCTTTGTATCTTGCTTTCTTACACTTACTGTTTCCTGGAACCAAGGCTCGTCAAAATACCTAAAAATAGCATATTGATTTGCTACAGAAGGAACATCCAGTCATATCACTGTGGGTAACTGTGTTATATCCTATCCTGTTAACATAATTGGTTATAAGTGTGACAAATTGTTCCACACATCTCCAAATTATATCAGAGCATATCCATACACATACTTATTCAGTGTGGGGGTAATATATTGTTTATACTCTAACAAGTAAAGCTTGCCTGAAGATTAGAGGGTGGAGTTTGCCACTAGTTAACCATAGAGGTTTGGAGGTCCATACAGATGGACAGGAAGTGAGATGCCTGGGAAGAGAGAGGAATATAAGGTGGGAGGATACAGGAACTCAGTCTCTTCAGTCTGAGGATTTCATAGAGGTAAGAGCTCTAGTGGCTGGCTTTTCTGCTTCCCTGATCTTTCAGATTTCACCCCCTAATATCTGACTCTGGGCTTTTATTATTAAGATGTATTAGAAATAATTTCTACATTAGTAGAAATTTATTAGCTTTTGAATATATGTAAGTCAATAATTCATGTTGTATGTAATTCACCATCATCCCATACATTAAATGAGTCACTGTTTCCTTGTAGCATTCCACATTCTTCCATTTGACATTTCTAATCCTATTAAACTTGGCAATGTGCTAAGAGAGCCACAAATAAGAAGTGACCAACAGGCAAGGGAGATAAAAAGAAAAGGAAAAAGAGAAGTGTCAACTAAAAAGAGAGTTTATCTAGCCTATAAGTTTGCAGAGGATTAGGGAAAAGGTACTGGCATTTGTGTGTTGAGAGGATATATCTTTTTGAAAAGATTATACTTGTCTTAAAGTTCTGAGAAAGTATATCTTTGAACTGCTTGTGTTTTTCTTTTGGAGCTTCAAATTTCTAAATATTTTATTCTGAATAGAACGAGAGTAACATTAGATAATGTGTACATGCATCTACTAGGAAACATCACTTGCCTAAGAAGTTCTAGGTTCTTAATGCACTGACAGAAATACCCATTAGCATTGTGTAACTTGTGAACAAATACTTTGAAAACATGCCAGCCATGTTTGACATGGTTCTGGGTACTGGGCAATGACTTGGTTGGTACCTGGCCCTCTCAATATGGGACTTGGTAACTGGGCCAGACTTAGCCAGCAGCAGATATGACTTTTGAGGTAGAGTCTGTGCCATTACTTCTTTCCCAGTCTGTTTCCATTCAGCCTTCAGAACTTACCCTGTGCCTAAACAGATTTGTGAAAGATTTCCCAACTTTGAATTTGATTCTCCAATACACAGGTACATCCTCATCAAGGCATTTCCATACAATACTACATCATTATTTTAAAATAAACTGTTTTTATAACTAGACTATGAGCATCTTGGTGGCATCATGATTGATGGCTTATACATTGTACCATTTTACAGTATGCTTAACACAATAGCTTTCTGTTGAACTGAACACCAAAATGTTTGCTGTCCAATTTTCACTGGAATCCCAAGGTAAATATATTCATTTTTTTGTCAAGCAACATCATTCAGGATTGCATCTATTAAAACCAACTAATAAATATATCAGAAATCTGATTGCAATGATCAAAGGGTGAAATTAATATACTTTCCCTGCCAGACCTCAATCTCATGACATCGAGTAATACAAACTAGAGAGAACCCCAGTTATCACTACAGGGGAATATGATGCTGAATTGTAATCTTGCAATAGACTATGCCATATATTTTAATAAATAAAAATACATTGATTCTGTTCTGCTCCAATAATCTTGTGCCTTATTGAGGATGTCTAAATGAAATGGAAGCCATAAAAATCATAGACATAAGTGAAGCAAGCACTGGGCCATGGCAAGGCATTACAGGGTCTATTGCTGCCCACAGTTGGTGCTACTCAAAGACTGAGAGTCATCAGTTTCAGATGGGCATGAAATTATACCAGCCTAATCTGCCCACATGGAGATACTTATTGTGATTACTGTCAAGTATCATTTTCAGCTCGGTTGGCAAAGGATGAATCAGCCTAATCTGCTCAGGTTAAACAGAGAGGAAGACAAATAGGATATCTCTTATGCAGAGCACTTCCTATAAGTAGTTGTGCTGGATGATCTTCCTTAGCAGCCTGACTAGCTTTAGAATCACCTAGGAGACATACCCCTGGACAGGCTTCTGATGTTTAGTTGAGGAGATAGATGCAATATAACTGTGGCTGATATAATCTCAAAGGCCCATTTGATCCGAATCCCAATTGGCCCAAATACAAAGGATAAGAAGGTAGAGCAAGGGAAATAACACTATTCATTTCTCTCTACTTCCAGAGTATAGATGCAATATGACCAGCCCGCTGCATTTCATATTTGTCCTACACAGCCAGGAGCCACTCTTGCCACTATGCCTTCCTTGCTATAGTGGATTATGCCATCAAACTGTGAACTAAAAACAAGGTCGTCATCCCTTAAGGTGGATCTTCTTAGGCATTTTGTCATGGTGATCACAAAGCAGTTAATAAGCATAGTGGTAGGCTTACAAAAAAACAGATTAATGTTAAGAAAATACAAAGGTTACCAGCATGTGTCTGTGATTCCTAGACTTGGGAGGGTGAGGCAAGAGAATCACAATTTGAAGACAGCTTGGGTTTCACAGTAATATCCTGTCATATATAAAATAACAAACAGATAGGGAAAATATCCAGAAAAGATATGTTATAGACACAAAAAGAAACTAGACTGTTGCTTGTGGCTGGATGAGAAAAACAGTTATTATAAATGGACCTATGGACTCTGACTGGAGGCACTAACATGTCTTCTTGGTTTATGTAATGAGCATACATACCACTGGATATACTGAGACTCATTGAATTATGTACTTTAAATGGATGTTTTTATTTAAAACATAAAATTGTGAAGCTTTAAACGTATAGAGAAATAACTACCTTTGCCAATGATAGAACTTACTGTGTTCTCAGTTTTCATTGGATCCTTCCCAGCAGAAAGTGTCACCTTGTTAGGCTAGTCACTTGGTAGTGACTCACGCTTATTCAGAGGACACTAGAGGTCGCTGCTGCTCATCTGCACTGAGTTCATTGTGCTGAGGCATTCACTAGCAGGGGAATGAGTCAGCTGCTGACTGAGCTTAACTAAACTCCTGGTGTTTGAGCTATTGATGATTTAGAGTAGTTGGATGTAAAGCTTTGTAGCCAAGTAAAACATTAACAAAGAAGCCAGGGGTAAAACTGATCTGAAAAGAGGAGATTTAAACGGAAGCACAGGGACTATCCCAAAAGCATTTTTCAGTATTTTTTACTATCTATTGAATCTAAACTAATTATTCAGGTAACACTATCAGAATCCAAATTAGGTCTTCAATCAATCACAACACAAACATTCAGAAGAGAAATAACTTCAGACTTCTTCCTTTTTTCTTTTGAGCCTCTACCCTTCAAATAAACGTTTAGTGTTTATTTTATTTTATTATATTATGCGACAGGGTTTCTCTGTGTAAGAGCCCTGGCTGTCCTGGAACTTACTTTGTAGACCAGCCTGACCTTGAACTCACAGAGATCATCCTGCCTCTGTTTCCAGACTTCTGGGATTAAAGGCAGGTGTCACCACTCTAGGCCTCAGTTAACTTGAATATTGAAATTACATTAATTACCATAGAGAGTAGAAGAGGTAACAAGTCTTTTCAAGTAAGCCTGGATAAAATAAAGGTGGAATTATTCATTTAATCAGTTCCCCATCTACAAATATTTACTACCTACATAATAGATGCCAAACACTCTCTAGAATATAGAAATAAAGCAGTGATTAAAATAAACAGACAGCAATCCTGTTTTCATTGGCCTATGCTATAGTGGGAAGTGGTGGCATAAAAATAAAATAATGGTGACAACATCTACTTCCTACTTACAATTTACTGTGTTTAATATTCTTTTTCATTTCTTTGTTTACAGTATCTTTTTAAAGCCCCTTCAAAGCAGAATCATTCTTGTTTGCATATGAAAAAACCATGGCTCTAACAGGTAAAAGTGCTACCTCAGGAAATTACTAAGGGGCCATGGAAAAGGCATTTGGAGGGAGCCATGGGCAGATCAAGTATAAAGGTTTAAAAGGAAATAAGGGGCCAGGAAGGGTTAAACTGGGATCAGGAAAGTGGAAGGCAGAGTAGAGGAGAGAGTATGGGGAAGGATAAACAACAAAAGACACTTTGAAAGGTACCACTGTAGAAGCTTCCTAATACACACACACACACACACACACACACACACACACACACACACAGTATGAGTTAAAATGGAGTTACTCTATACAGTGGGGGGGGGGCAACAATTCTCTCCACTACACACCACAGGCTAACTAATAAAGTCTAGTGCCAGGAATGAGTTATTTCTTTGGGAGTTGATTACCACTGAGTTTTCATAGATCCCTAAATATTACAGACTATTGTTATTGCTTTTGGTTTTCTCCAGGATTGATGGTAAAACAGTATTACTAAAGACACCACATACTTGAGCCATAGAACATAAAAAACAACAACAACAACAACAACAACAACAACAACAAAAAACAAAAACAAAAATCAAACAGACAATGATGTTTCATCTCTACTGGGTAGATTTTATAGTGCTGGAAAGTGCTGTATATTAATCAAACAGAAAAGTAATCATCAGTCATACTTGGCTGTGAAACTGGTGGCCTACAATGTCTGGCCTGGCAAAACATGCCAACTAGTGCAATAGTGGTGGGTTGAACATCATGGGAGTAACCAACCACCTTCTGATTGAAGTCCTTTTCTACATCTAAAATCCATTCCTGGTCTGTTATCAAGACCAAAAACTCATGGCTAAAATGGCAATAGGACCTAGTGGAGAACCTACTATTATTCTGCTAAGGAAACATAGTATTAAACTAATTCCTAATTAATTATCATTATATCCATCATATGAAAAACTTCTATTTGCAATAGATTCTGTTTAACACAGTGACTGATACACAAGTGGCCAAAGTGCAGAGAATAGGAGACTGCTGAGTGTTGAGCTTTGTAAGGAACATATATTCTATATTCCTTCTCCCAAGATTCAGGGAACATTGAGAAAGAAAGAGTAGTAATGGTGTAAGAACCATTGGAAATAGTGGCTTCTGGGCATGCCAAGGTAGATAGATGCACATATGAATTTACAGCAGTTGCAACAGCATGCACCTGTGCAGCATGGGGATGGACTGGGCATGTAATCCTGTCCCTAGCTGTGGAGCTATTGGCAAATGTCAGCTGCTGGGAGAAAAGGAGACAGTTTGCTCTAAGAATGTAATCCTGGTAAGCTGACTACGTGCCAGTGAGAGAGCACACATCCAAGAAAATTTGGGATACAAAAATTGGTCTTGAAGGGAGAAAAAAAAAAGACACAAAGTTGGGTGAGTAGGTGGGTAGGTAGGAAAGGTGGGGTGTGAGGAGAATCAGGGAAGAGGCATAAAAATGATTAAAACATGTATGAAATGCCCAAAGAACTAATCAAAATTAAAAACAACAACAATAACAACAACACAACACAACAGCAACAGTTATTTTCTTCTATTTTGTTAAAGTTCAAAGGCTACTTTTAATTTCTCTGAATTCTGCCTATAAGCAGAACAGAGAGAACTGTCAACTGTTGAACAGTGAATCACTATCCCCAGAGTGTACAGATAAAACAACCGGTGGTGGTTGAGGATATGACTCAGTTGGTAGAGTGCTTGTCTAGAAGATAGGGAGCCATGGATTTGATCCCCAGAACCTCTTAAGTGGGTGATGCCAACTTGTGACCCCAATTCTGGGGAGGTGAAGAGAAGAGGGTCAGAAATTCGAGATTATTCTCAGTTATATACTAAGTTTTTAGCGTGGCGGTGGCACATACCTTTAATCCCTGCACTCGGGAGGCAGAGGCAGGCAGATCTCTGTGAGTTCAAGGCCAGCCTTGTCTACAGAGCAAGTGCCAGGACAGGCTCCAATGCTACATAATGAAATTCTGTCTTGAAAAAAAAAAGCTCTCTTGGAATTGTATCACATAATAGAGGTCTGTGCTAAAACATGAGACTTTTAGGTTTAGTGTAAACTATAAATGATTTCTACATAATTTTCATACATATATATATGTAGATATGTGTAGATTCTGCATACATAAATATAAAAATGTCTTCTAAATTTTTCTGTCTCTAAGACCGCTAAGAAGGCTAAAACAGGCTGTAAAGGATTGATTTCCTCATGCTAAAAGAGCTTCTGGAAAATTTTGTGCTTAAAATAGCAAATTATGATCTTGTTATACACAGACCATAAGGCAGAATCATAATGGCAGTTTTACCATTCATCATAAGTCTACTTATGAGGGAGGCTTCTTTTAAACAACTATCAGGATCTTTAATTAATGTTGCTTGAACAAACTGAAGGACAGTCTTGCTCTCTTGTCCCAGTTTTTCTCATGACCACTTTCCATGAAATGCAGCTTCAAAGTTAATGTCATATGTAAAGTGTTTCTCTCAATAACCTACTTGAGGTTTTATCTGATTTAATTTTTTCTCCAATTACTTGTACTTATAACAAACCTACTCACTTCTACCTTAGCTACATAAATCTTGTCTCCATCAGACATTATTAACACCTTCCAGATATTTCTAGACTAATAAGCATTCCTTTAAGTTTTGCTATTTCTTCAAGAAATACTCACTCTTTTATTTTATATTCCTGTGTAGCCAGAAGAAATATGACTATAGCATAATATAGTTAATACTGTCTACATTTCTATTTTAACAATCTTACCAAGCCTCATAAATACAAGAAAGAACATTTCTGTTTTGAGAGGTGAGGATTAAACAGCACTGCTTCCATTACCAATGCCAGATGGTGGGATTTATATACTAAGTAGAATATATTTTATATAATACAGATGAGGTTATTTTCACGTTGAATTATTTGATAAAATAGTACCAAAGACAATCATTTTTGAATACATGGCTGACTCTCACTGCTAACTCTGGGCCAGGGAAATCGGGCATCAAGGGCACATCTGTCACAACTGGAGATTTTATGGATAAACTAGCTGAAGTCACAGACATCAGTCTCACTTCCAGAGAAGGGGGCATTCTGATGCTACACAGCACACCTGGATACCTGTTTTAGATAGTCGCTATCATCTGCATCTCCAAGGTTAGAAACTTAGTCATGCTGGAATTCTTCCTTCTCTCTCAGTTTTAAGAGTTACTGGTTCTCCTTTTAGAATATATTCACTTTGGTCCCTATATCATGGTGACCCTGTTGTTGCTAGTGTAGCATAAAGTCAGAAGACCTGAATGTGACCACAATATTGCTGAGTGATCTTGCAATGTTAAACTCAGCCTCAGTTTCCATATCCATAAAGTAGGAATAGCAGTGCTTGCTTTTGGAGAGAAGGGCTTGGGGAGACAGCAGACAATGCAGGGTGAATAGGAGGCAGGATGGAATACATGAGCAGAATCCAGTTTCCTGTCCCAGAGGCTGGCAGAGAAGGATTTGGGAGACAGGAGAGGACATTGGAGAAATCCTTAAACTACTAAATAGGGATTGAATAAGATGTTCTGCATTGTCTCTTCTTCCATGACATATTTCCTGATGCTACACAGCCCTGCCAACCAGGATATACTAATATATCTCACATTCCATTACAGTACTACCATGATCACAGTACTTTCCACATACCGAATCTTATCTGTATGTAACCATTTTAATGGAAACTGTCTTTGCATAGGAAATGCCATCAGCTTCCTGTTCTTCAGAGCCTCAGCCACAGCTCCTTGATTGTAAAGGATGTTCAATACCAGGAATTGATTTAATGTTATGACCATGGGCAATTCATTTGTACTTTAATGAGTTTCCTCAGCAGTAAACAAGGGTTTTGTGTTTGAACTTCTAGTACTCTCAATAATGCTATGTAGTAAACTTTCCAATTAAAAAATATAAAATTACTTTCCAATCACTAAAATATGAACACTAATCTAAAAAACTGATTTTGAAGTGAGGAGGAAAAAAACTACCCATCTCAATTGGGTTCATTTTATATGGAGACTCATGGAGGCAGAGGCTCACAAATAATGTGATCTACTACTCACTTGTTTCTGCTTCTGCCTCTTCGCTGGGTGGGCATCACTGAGGCAGTATTTACTATCCTAGCAATATTATTCACTGATGCTCAGTCTCAAAGGAGCAAACAAAACCAAAATGAAAGAAACAGAACAAACAGGCAGGTTACTGGCAAAAGTTACATCCATCATATGTATATTCTGGACATTTTGCTTTGGCAATCAGATTGATCAATTTGTATTCTTAGTGCCACCTCAAATGAATCTAGGGAAGCAAACAACATCACCATCAATTTTCCTCATCTGGAGCTCAGAATCTATTGTTTCAGTATGGTGTACAGTTTTATATATTTTTAACAAACTCTCTTAGTGTTCCTTGATCATTTCCAAACATTGGAATCAAATGGAATCTTTTACAATAGGAGAACTGCTAGATAAATTATTCTGATTCATATTGTTGATGCACTGTTGAATCATTTAACAATTGGTGTTATAATACACAACATGGCAGCTTGAAAAAAGTTCTTAATGATGCAACGATGGAAGCAAAAGGTGTGAAATGGTGTGACTTCTAGCTAATGAGCCAGATAGCTCATGGAGAAAATCAGATTGGGTCATTTGCCTCGTGGCAAATGATTCCGAGTTGGTTGCTTGCATTTCTTGTTCTCTTGCTAGAAGACGCAATGACTGTCTTTGTTCTGGACAGTATTTTCAAGGATATTTTAAGTGTAGCAGGATAACCTTGAGAGACAGTATCTCTTGAGTGTAGAGTAAGCTCATTTACTGCTTTCAAAAGATTCAGGTTTCTTGCACCGGGTGTTTTTTGTTGCATGGAAACACATCTTTCATAAGCATTTCTAGTCTTCTTTGTGGGTGCTATATAAAACCATGGCTCAGGGGTACTGTATGGAAGCAGGGCTCTGGGTACTGTTCAAAATTTTGCTCTTCTGGCTACACATACTACTGTGAGCAATGGAGTCTTCTGATCTAGGAATCTTCTGTTACTGTTGATGACATCCCGGGAAGAGAACTGATTGCTTTGCACATAAGGTGAACCTTACAGACACATATTCTCCTGCTTAAAACTTTTTAACCTGCTTTCAGTGACATCTCAAGCTTTTGGGATAAGTGGTAGTAAGGACAATATCCAATAGGACAATAATGGCTGACATTTAATGAGTGAGAAAGGATGCTGTGTGTGTCATATAATCCTCAAAATGATCCACCTGTTAAAGATAGATGATGACAGAGACTTGGTATGTTTTAGAAGAATCAGTGTTGTACCACCTAGTCATTTCTTTTGACCTTACTTTTACTAATCTTTTTAGTCTCTGCTTTAAACTCCTTAAAGCCAACCCTTAGTCCTTATTCTTATTCTCTGCTCTTCTCCTTTGTAACACATGTCACATTTTATGTTCACTGCAAGATTAACCAAGGAATCCTCTCATTGATGTTTGCTGTGTGTCTTCCATCTTCACAGATATATAGGCAAAAGTATGAGGTCAGTTTTGTCCTTCAAAGCTTTTGGCAGGACAGGTGCTGTGAATCTTTGAATTAATAAACATATTGATTAATGGAATGTATTCAAGTGACTTCAAACAATTTATAATTTTGTTTATATGATGCTGGTTTCATTGTTCTCCAAACATCTGGGCATGCAGCTATTTTGCTCTAGTTTAAACAAATATTGGATTTATATTATGAAAATAAATAAGATATTAGAGCTTTTGCCCCAAGGGGAATTTTGGGAGATGTTTTTAGAATCTATAAAATACAGGAAGAATTATAGAAAACACAGCTCAAACTATATGTTAATGAACATAGAGAACAGACAGACATATCTACCATTGTTTTTCTTGGTCCCTCTTACACTTTATAGCCATTTGCTGAGAGTTATACCATCTGAAATATTTTATCCTAACTGGTTGTTATGCACTTCTACTCAGTAAATGCCATAAATGCCCCATTGCGTTTTCATTATCACCTTATGAAGGACAGTTACCTTTTACATTTTAATGGCCTAGTTCTTTGCAACAACTCATAAAAAAAAACAAAATTACACACAGTTGTGTGATAGATGGGATGTGTCAAAAATTATGATCTGTAAATTTCTTCTTTAAAGAAGCAATTTAAACAAATTATATTGCTTTTCCAGCTTAAAAGATCAAAAATAGTAATTGGAAATAGTTTTGTGAATGGCTACATGTGGTTAGAAGCAAATTCAAGTATACATATTGCTAATGGGAAGGTTGCTGTTGTTTTTGGTTGTGAGCCTAGCCTTTAATGGCTGAGCCATCTCTCCAGCCTGGGAAGGTTGCTATTTTAAATGACAATATTTAATAAAGATAGGGATGGCATGTACATAATTTTGGAGTCAGGGAACAGAGGAAAAGTTTAACAGAACTTTTTACAAATAATATAGAATGCTAGTTCCATGGAAAATTGATTGCCAGGAAGGGACCTATAGAGTCCTACCCACCCCAACTGAACTATTGACTACTGATAAATGTTGGGAGAGGGCAGTTGTCTCCAGCTGTGCACACACACAGAGGAGCTCACCAAGCTCTTTTGGATAGTTACAAGTTCATGATCAGATGATCTTGGTTTAACTCAGTGCATCTTACAACACAACCCAACACAACACAACACCAACAACAAAATCATGACTTTGGGAAGAGGATGGTTAATGGTAATGTGAAGGACGTAGAAGGTTGAGGTTGATGATAATCAGAATGCACCTTCTATATGTATGAAACTTTCAAGGAACATATCAAAGTTGTTAAAAAAGTTTATCATTTAATGACACATTAAAAATCCTACCTTCTAGATGGGTCAAGAATGCCAGGAGAACACAACTCACCAAATCAGCTAAGCAGGGCTCACAGTGCTCACCGAGACTGAGGTGGTAATCATGGAGCTTACATGGGTATATGTTAAGTCCTCTGCATAATACTGTGGTTGTTTAATTTTGGGTTTTGTGATACTCCTAATAGTGGGAGTGGGCGTGTCTCTGACTCTTTTGCCTGCTCTTGTGAACCTTTTACTGCTACTGGTTTGCCTCATCCAGTATGATATAAGTGTTTGTGCCTATTCTTATTGCATCTTGTTGTTTCATGTTCAGATGATATTCCTGTGGAGCCAGGTTTTTCTGTAGGCAAACAGGAGTGGATTTGGGAGTGGGGGGGACTTGGAGATGTGGACAGAAGGGAGGCTGTGTAAGGATTTATTGTATTAGGGAAGAATAAATGAAAAGAAAAAAATAAAGCTATCAAAATAAAAACAAATTGGCTTCTACTTTTAGAGAACAGGGTAGAATGGTAAAATTCAAATTTGAAGAGTACTGAATTTGTGGATCATGTGTGTTTGTAGCAGTGATGTACATATCAATGCAAAACACTTTTTATGTGGCTAATTTTCAAAGAAAATATTTTCTCCATTTTTTACATGAACCTTAAAAATCCCAAGGGCACTGGACTAATGAATAAAGATGCTGGGTGACAAATATGCAAAACAAACCAATCAATCAGATTACCATAAGTAACTTTGAAATAGCCCATGTCAGTGGGCTCCAAAATCTGATCAGTAAGCCTTATCAGGAGGATGTGTCCCCTCTACAAGGGCCTTAGAGTTTAATAATAACAGGCCAATCTTCTATCTATCTATCTATCTATCTATCTATCTATCTATCTATCTATCTATCTATCCATCAATGTCATCTTATCTGTCTACTATCTCTATCATCTATCTATCATCTGTCTACCATCTCTATCATTATCTATCTATCTATCTATCTATCTATCTATCTATCTATCTATCTATCATCTATCTAATCATCCATGTCATCTAATCTGACTACGATCTCTATCATCTATCATCTGTCTACCATCTCTATCATCTATCTACCATATCTATCTATCTATCTATCTATCTATCTATCTATCTATCATCTGTCTCTACTATTCCCTCTATCACTTAATCTATCTGTCATCTATCAATCACCTGTTATCTATCTATATCTGTTGTTCTCTTTCATTTCAAACTGTACACATGATATACCTTATTTTACACTGACATTTTAGATGCAGAGACTACAAGACAGTGTTAAATATGTAAAGACAGCTTAGGAAAGAAGGCAGAAAAGACAACAGGAAAATCATTCACCAGATATCTACCATACACTAGACAATGGAACAAAACATGTATTGAACCAAATTTAACAATAGCAATTGTGGGTAATTATGAGTGACAAACAGTGTACTCAGCATGTTGCATGATACAGAGTAAGAAATGCAGGCAAAGTAAAATAACAGGCATATGTAGAAAATCTGAATACAGATGAAAACACACAAAGATGTTGGAGCCTTTCTTTGGGTCACACTGAATGAATGAAGATAGAGCTATATTGGAATAGAATGAGATTTATTTTCAAATACCTACATACTATCTTTATGCCCCAGTATTTCAGGATTACAATAGTATACTAGCTAGGAAAGATAACCTAATTCATAACATGCTTGCAAAGATTAAAATGAACAAACAGACATATTAATATGTTCAGTAGAATATAAAATAACTGTTATGACTGTAGTGTTATAATCTCTTCTTGACTTTACTAATAAACGAAGATTATGCTTAGAAGTGGTAAGATGTTCCTAAGAAAGCCATGATCTCCTTCCTGCTCATTTGTGATCCCCTGATTATATGTGGTTCTAGTCTATGATGTCTGTCTTGTTTACTATTTCCAGGCACTTCCAATTATTCAAGTTGTCCTACAGCTCATGCTTTAAATCTTTTTTAATACCATGAACATTTGAGCTACTATTTCAAGCATAGTAAAATATTTACTTGGGTAATAAGTATTTATTGAAGTGTTGATTATTGTTCATGACTATTTTGAGTAAATCACTGGCCAGAGACAGGACCCAATAAACAGCCACTTTGCTTTGGTGGATTTTGTTTTGTTGAATAGTAGTTTGAGTGAACTAAAGGAAAAACAAGACATTATACAGCCATCAGTAGATTAAGTTTAGAACATCGGAACAGTAGTTAAGTAAAAGAAACATATCTGCTATAGTTCAATATTTACCACTAAGTGTTACATTACACAACATTGGTCAGATACTTTCCCCTTCCTGAGTCTGTTGTCCTGCATGTAAAATGGGGGGTACAGAAACACATGGTTCCTAGGGCTCCTTTTAGGGATAATACTTACAGGTTCTATGCAGCTTTGGTGCTTGACTAGAGTAGTTTGTCAGGGGAATGAATACAGTAATTCTTGGCAGTAAAATGAGTATCATTCTACTATGTACTGTGATTGACACTGTCATCTAGTGTTCACAACTTTGCCTGCCTTCACTTTGGTGAGCACATGAAATCTAAATTCCTTGGAAGAAAGCAGTAATGGCCTATTATCAGGCAGTATTTAACATGGGAAGGCAGGAAACTTGTGGTAAAAGAGAAAAAACTTTAACCCTGAAAGCTTTTCCAGGTTAATTTTAAATTTATGATGAAAAGAAACAGATAGAAAATATCTAGAAAAAGAGAGAATCATGCTGGACTATCAGGTATTCTACATCATTAATTGTTATCTTTCATCAAAGATTCCTGGGTGAGGAAAAAGGACTTTAACTCCTGGGAATAATATCACACAAGGGTTTGTGTCTTCTCGTCCAGATTTCTGTGAAATATTTGTTCCATGTCAATACCAAGAAAGCCTGGAAAAGCTCCCTCTATTCCAGACAGGAAACTTCATTGTCTCTATGGCTTTTTTTTTTTTTTTTTTTTGTTCTACAAAGTGTTACACTGGTGAGTCTAATTAGGTTTGGTACCTGCAGATGTCGGAGTTGTGACTAATTCTGCGAGGCTCTAAAAATGGGACAGGGAATTGTATCTGAGTCCTAAGCTAGTCATTAAACTAATCGTACAGTTCAATAGTAAACCCAACAGAGCAAATCAACAAAGTAGATTACACACTTTGTTGAAAAGTTGAACAGAAAAGATGTCAAGCAAATAGAACTGCAGTCACTCACTGTAAGGAGCAACTTAAAAAGTTAATGTGCATGGTGAAACTGAACACACACTGTGCCATGACACCAGAAGAGGGCTCTAGTTCTAAAGCAGAGTTTTTGAGTCTTCAGAATGGAACACAATGACCTCAAAGCAACAGCATTGGAACCAAGAAAATATGTGGCTTACAGACAATGTCTGAACTAATTTGACATTTTCTGCTCCCAAAGGAGACAAGGACCCACCAGACACAAATTAGTAGGGCCTAGAAGCACTTGTGGGAACTCATTTTTCTGGGATGTTTTAATTTGTACTACAAAAGATAATACAGGTAAAGAGAGTAGTTATTTAAACCTAAAAAAATAATGGTGTCTTTCATACACCTGCTTTAATAAAACCTTGTAGTTTCCTTTGATTATCCTAACAGCTATCACTGAAGCAGTGCTTATTGAGGAAACATAATAGGCATTTGAGTACCTACTGTGTGTTTGGCACTACTTACGGTCTAGAAGGGACATTAACAAATTGATACTAAGCAACTCTATTCAAGAGGATAATAACAGTTTAGTCAGGCAAGACTATAGAAATTCATGATTTGAGAGTAAAACAAAACAATTTTTCATTAAATAATAATAACTTGTCTTTAAGTCGAGAAAATATAACACAGCTTTAGAGAACACAGGGGCTTAGAAAGGCTGGAATATTTAGGAAAGATTCATAGGCGCAGTAAAGCCTTGAGGTAGTTTGGGGAACAATATTAGAATCTGGAAAGTTGGAAAAGCAGCACATTATGAGAGGACAGGGAAGCCAGAGGGCATTGAGAGGGAGCAAGAGAACACAGATGAAAGTAGAGTGACCTGCTTGAAAGGAGAAGCCAGCTAATGAAAAGACAGAACAAAGGTGTTAGCTCAGTGTGTACAAATTCTCTTTTCATTCTATGTTGCTTTTCCTTGAGTTACTCTTTCCTCTGGGTTACAACTTCATATTGGCAGAACTCAAAGGCTACACCTATAATTTCCTTCTCCTGTGCACCTTGTCTTAGATCCAATGTTTTATGAACCAAAGTTTTTATTTAATTTCTTTCTCATGAGTGGGATTTTGCCTTTGTATTTCAGACCAGCTCCTCATCATACACAGTATTATTGGTGACACTTAAGCACGCTGGTTTTGCAACAGAATTATCAATTCTGTGCATTATTGCTGGCCCATGTTGCCTCTAAAACTCTCAATACCACATTAGAACTGGTTGACCCTGTAATATTTAATAATATGGAGTTATTAAATTACTTTACTATCCAGCAGTATCAAATATGCCCCCAGAAACCCCCAGATATATTTTTCTTAAGGCTATACAATAAATCAAATACTGAGGCATCAATTTAGAGAGAGTCTTGATGCCTGCTCCTGAGGGAAAAGCAAAAGTTTCTTTGTAGGTTCCCCAGGTGTCAGTTCAGAGTCAGTGAGCTCCCACCAGCTCAGGACAGCTGTTTCTATGGTTATCACTCACATTATCACTTCTTCCTCTAATCTACTGGACTCTGGGAGCTCAGCCAGTGCTTAGCTGTGGATCTCTGCATCTGCTCCCATCAATTGCTGGAGGAAGATTCTATGATAAAAGTTCAGGTGGTCATCAATCTGATTAAGGAATGGCTTGGGTAATCTGTGGGGCTACTGGCAAGTGGGACCAGGATTTATCCCTAGTGCTTGAACTGGCTCTTTGGAGCCTGTTCCCTTTGGAGGGATAACTTGCTCAGCCTAGATATGGGGGAGGGGGCTTGGTCATGCCTCAAACAGATGTGCCAGACTTTGTTGACTTCCCATGGGAAGCCTTACCCTCTCTGAGGAGTGGATGGCAGGTAGAATGGGGGGAAGGTGGGAAAAGCAGGATGAGGGGAGGAAATGGGACCTGAGATTGGTATGTAGAATGAGAAAAAATTGTTTTAAAATTAAAAAATGATAAAAATTAAAAAAGTTCCTTTGGATTATGCAATTACGAAATGTGTTTCTTCATTTTGGTGTCTTGAAAGTGTTGATCCACCCAGCTGTTAGAGAAGAAACAGCTTAGAGCCACATAAAGGAGAAGAATTTAGTAAAACAGAGGTTACAACAACAAAAGCACAAATGCCAAAAGCAAAATTGTATTTTGCTTCTCTATGTCACTTATGGAGGGGCTGATGGCAGATTAAGACAATCTGTTGCATAGCTATACAACAGAGAAAAGAAGGAGAAGCAAGACTTCTACTTATTTATGTGAAGTTTACTTTGTCAAATGGAGCATCAGGAAAAGTTATTACTACACTCTCAAATCACAAGTTATATGGGAAAGCGATGAGAATAAACAGGATGGCAATGGGATATGTGTGACATGAAAGTAGAGTGGTGATTATCTAGGAGGAAGAAGGGCACCAGAAGAGTGGGCATGGGGAAGAGGGAGGGTGGTGGGGGAAGGAAGACGAGTATGAACAAAGTGTACATAGATATATGATATATATATATATATGCACAGATATATAATATTCATAATGAAACCCACTACTTGGTATTCTAACTTGAAAAATTAATGGAAAGGGAAACATAGCCAACCTATTAATTTCAAAGAAAAAAAACTACCAAAGTTAACAGTAAAGTAACATTGCTAATTATATATACATATAGTAATTATCAAATGTATGAGTGGGTTATCATTTCTAAAGTCTGTTGTACTTGGGCTTCCAATACTGATGGAGTACAAAACCTACATATAAGGGCTTTGGAAAGAGAGGATTCCCAGCCAAGATTTCAGGCTGTCCTTGTATGAAGAAAGTTGAAGGGCACCAAACTGTTGTACTACAGGAATACTGCTAGCTGAGTCAGAGCAAGAACACACAGTAACAAGAACAATTAAACATATTATCTGTACACAAATATGCAGTTTTGTCTCAAAAATACAGATTATCACTACAGTATGTGCTTTTTTACCACCATAATTTCATAAAATAAGCATCAAAATTAGAGGGAAATTTAAAACTCATGGAGGCTTCTGTCCAATGGAGGGTGGTTGATAGCAATAGTGTGAGCATGTGGATACTGAGAAGTTATTTTTTAATTTTGCCTGTTGGTAACTTTGTCTGAGGTTGGAGAAGAGCTTACTAACAATGCAATTTAATTAATGTAACAAGCCAGGAACATCTCAATTTCTCTATCTCTCTCTTGTTTTAATCATCACAATAAAATAACATATTCCTTTCTTAATGCTCTTTTAGCACATGTCCCCTATAACAACACCTGATATATAAGCTTCTAATTGTTTTTTTGATTGCTGTGGTTCCTTCTATTAGGTTTGGAGTTCCTTCATGAAAAGGCTATGCTGAATTTGTCCTTGTGTTTACAGTACAAAGCACAGAGTTGTTGTAGGCTCATTTACTATAGAAATAAGTGAACAATTATTTCAATATTTTTTGCTTACACTGCATTTAAAAAATTATAAGGATTTAATGTTTACTAGGCACATGATTAGACACCAGGAGTTGAGAAGATGATCTAAACACAGTCCTCCAGCTTATTGTCTAGGTAAGGCAGATAAAATGTAATAAAATTAACAATAATAAATACTGCTACTTATAAAGTAGGCTTATTTTTAGGGCTTCTCAATGATGAAGCAATGCCTTCTCTATTAGGTTGATAGCATCAGGGAAGTTTCTAGATGGAGCACAGAGAATACACTCCTTGAGTTGATTTGAGCTTACTACATATGTGAATATGCTGGCGAATGGGACCTGACATTGCTATGTCAAGAGAAATGTAAGTTTGCTTGTCAAGAGAGGGAAAAATAGTGTAAGAGCATAAACCTGATGAAGGTCCACAGAGGGAGGTGGTGAGAGGCTGCTTTTTGTTGGGAAGGGAAAAAAGTGCTACAACTGAAAGGAAGTGATATGGTAGACTGGAGGAGGAATCAGGACAGAAACACTGTCAAAATTTAGAAGGCTCCATATGGTCAGTAGTATGGGGCCTGGAGTGAAGATGCAGTGAGAGTGCAGTGGAAACAAGGTGGTGAGTGCCAGTTCCAGGTGGATTACAATGGAGGCAACGTAGAAAGAATGCAGAGGAATCTTTCAAGATGATTAAAAACACATTGGGATCCATGATGGAGACAATGTAGGCACGATGCTGACGAAACATTCAAGATGGTTAAAGAGTTATTGATGGTATTTACAAATCATTTCAGGTGAAGTGATAAGAGGAATCCAGGGAAATGCTTGGATGCAGTAACTAGTGCTGTGTTGTGTGTGTCTTATTTATTTTTAATCAGAATTGTTTAATTTTATGTGCATTTTTTGCCTGCATGCATGTCTCTGCAAGGATGCCAGACCCTTTGGTATTGGAATTACAGACAATTTTGGGCTGCCATGTTGGTGCTGGGAATTGAACCCAGGTCCTCTGCAAGAGCAGCTGGTGCTCTTAACTACTGAGCTATTTCTCCAGCCCTGAAATACTTGTCTTATGAGATAGGTTCTTTTCACATATAGATTCATTAATCCCCACAGAGACTATGTGAGATACTGTTGTCCTCATATTGTCCATTTTGTCCTCATTTGTCATTATATGGACAAGAACTTATGACATTGAGAGGTCATACAGTTAGTGTAGAGTGTAGTCAGGATTTGAACATTTGAAGTCAGTTACATCCTCCTATGTGTGCCACCGCACTGCTAGTGTTTATCAAGACAGTGGATTTAATAAAAAATTATCTGAAAATCAAAGACCATAAATGTTCCTTGTGATATGCTATGGGCCATTTTAGTAGGGTTGTCTGGTGGGTATTTAGATGTATGGATTGAAACCGAGGTAAAATGTGGTCCTAGGTAGGCAGATGGGAGGCACAGAGCATGACTGAAATCTAGGGTTAGTCACACATTCCAATAGTGAGGATGTGAGAAGCCAGAGGAAAATTCATTGTTGAGTGTAATGCACTAATAAAGAATAAAGAGGAGAAATGTCAAAGGGGGCAGAGAAGAAAGAAAAGTCCTAGAAGTAAACAGAGCTATACACCTGCAAGTAGCATGTGGATATATATGAAAGAAGGGGTTTTGTGAGAAGCAATCATCATAGATAAATTTGCACCAAGATAAAATATAAGGATCACAATGTTCCCAATGGATTTAGAAACAGAACCTTGACGACTTTTGGAAATCTATTTCAGAGGACTGATAAGAGCTCTAGTGCTGTAAAGAGTAGATGGAATACAGAAGGGGAGATTATATGGACAACTCATCAAGCTGGGAAGAGGGCATCACAATGTGTGTGTGTGTGTGTGTGTGTGTGTGTGTGTGTGTGTGTGTTATGAGTGCATTATGTACACATGTGTGCATCTAATACAAGGTCTCTACTCACAGCTCAAAGCTTACCATTTTGGTTAGGCTGCCTTGCTGGTGATCTGTAGGGATCTGTCTGTCTCTGTTCTCCAATGCTGAGCTTATAAGCATGGCAGTAGTGTTTGTCTTTTTATGCGGGTGTTGGGGATTCAAACTTATGTCTTCATGCTTTCAGAGCAAGTACTCTTATCAAATGAGCCATCATCCCAGCCACACAAAATTCATCTTATAACTCCACCCTGCCAACTATTATATCTAATAGTAAGATGGGAATAAAAAATACCTATTTTGTAGATTTTGTGTAAGGATTAGTAATTATGTTTGCAGACCACTGAATAGAACGTAAGTAGTTATTAAGTAAAAACCATATAATAGAGTTTTTAAAAATGTAAAATGTCTGAAGATCTTCAACTCTCCTGAATAAGTGATTATTTCAAAATTCTGTCACAATAGGCATACCCTCTAAACTACTCTTTAGTTAAGTGAGCCTATATTATTTTATCTGAGTACTTAAGGCCACAGGGTCATAATCTTCATTTCAGTGTTACTATATGAATTATTTAACACTGAAATGGACTTTTACCAGGTTGTTGAGCTATAATCCTACAGATGATCTGCCCAGCTCTAATATTTGGAAGTCTTTGGATATTGTTGGGCTTACTTTTTTTTAAGAGCATGGGTATGATCTTTGGCTCGACAAACCTTTCTGGCCATACTATGTGTGATTTAAACATAACTTAGTGACTGAAGATGTGAGAGGAGCTTTAGGTCTATTTGTCACATGCTTCCCTTTAATTTTCATTTATAGTGGGTATAAGGAATATTAGCAGGAATGGAATTCCTTCACCTTGACAAGTACTGACATTTGCTTAACATGCTGAACAAACATTCAGAGTTACTGGCCTTGAAAATAAAGTCCATTTGCACATCTTAATCTGTTCCTTTTTAATCTTCTAAGTTTGTTGAATTGATTTTTGTTTTATTACCCTTTACAGGGTCAATGAGAGTAGCCAAGAAGGTTCTTTATATGTACCCACATTGTGCCTTTGAAAGCTGAATAGAGCACATCCAAATCCTTTAAGACATGTCAGAGGCATCCATAGGTGGTATGAGTTCCCTAGGTGCTGCTGCCCATGGAGTACAAATGAACCTAACTTTAACAAAAAGTGGATGTCACATTTTGTAATGCACTACAGATATGCTGATGAAGTCTGGTTTTTGTGGCCTGACTTGGAAATCAGGGATCCCAGAGTTAACTTTATTTGCCATCTTCCACAAAGACCTGGATGGAGCATTCCCTTCTATCAACTGAGTCTTATGTCTTTTGCCTGAGTGTAGCTCTTCCACCAAATGTAAACTCTGCCTTTGAACTTTGACGCTGTCAGTTATTATGTGGTAGACACGAACCACTTGCCTGCCACTCTGCTCACACATCACATGGATAACATGTGGCTTGACGTAAGGAATTGACAGGGAGATAGCCTAGTTCACTCTATAAAGTTATTGTTTAAGCAAAAGTTGTTAATTTGTTTAGACTGTTCTGTTTAGTTAGTCATTTGACAAATAACTGTATAAATGAATAAAGAAAATATGACATTTATATATAATGGAATGCCATGCATCATGAAAAGAATGAAATCTTGTTAGTTGGACTATTCTTGAAATTTGTTATTCTTCTGATCATCATGGGGTTGGATTTCATGTGGAAGAACTTTAACTCATTTGCAATATCCTTAGTAACTCTCTTTGGATTCAGTAAGAAGAAACTGTCTAAAGATTGTCCAATAAGTGAGATAGGGGGTTAGAGAGAAGTTGAGTGGGAAGCACACATGGTAACAGAGAAACAGAAAGAATATTCCATGATTCTGTATGATGGGGTCTCATTATGACAAGGGTAAGGGATAAATTAGAGAGCTTTAAAAAAAGAATTAAAATAAATCAACTCTAGGAAAGAGAGCAAATAGGACAGCTAGATTGGGGACTGTCATAAATAGGAGGTTTCTGACTAGAGCTTCATGGGATACCATCCATGATCAGCAGCTGCTTGATGCCTCACTGGGCAAGAACTTCTTTATATCTACTGTGATCTTAGTCAGCGTTCCTTCTCTCTTATAGTAACTTTTGAACTCTGGGACTTTCAAAGTAGATCATCTTCTGAGAAAGAAAATGTTCTCAAAACTGAATGTTAATAATGCCCAACAAAAATAGCCTGTATCTGTCTTGTCTATTTCCCTGCTGGAGAGACACTCTAAATGAAAGGCTGATTTTATGGGTCACAAGGACCCCAGAGGAAAGTGCTCCCTTACTAAAATCAGGACAGGGAATATGGTTGGGACAGGAACATAGCTGTTGTAGAAGACTGAAGGAGATGAGGAAGGCCATTTTTTTTCTGTCATGGACCAGCAGTCTTACACACCACCTGATATGGGTATCTGCAGGAGTTAGTCTGGAATGCTGACTGTGAAACAGCTGTACAGGGTAGCAGGAAATCTCTGCCAAATGAACCTTTTTAAAAGATGGAAAGTGTCTCACTTTGTAGCTTCCAGATACAGCATGGAAACTAGATGTTTGGTTTAGGCAGGGGTTCCATCACAG
Source organism: Cricetiscus sungorus (assembly GCA_030556225.1). Taxonomy (NCBI): domain Eukaryota; kingdom Metazoa; phylum Chordata; class Mammalia; order Rodentia; family Cricetidae; genus Cricetiscus; species Cricetiscus sungorus. The sequence goes on along the minus strand of JANBXA010000007.1, from coordinate 55,227,002 downwards.
ACAAAGTTGGTAAAGTGAAAATTTGAGGGAACATTCTTAAGGAGCTGGATAGGAACAAATGTCATAAGACTAAGTAAGACACTATAAGCATGGGGATTCCTGTGGGAAAATACATAAGAAAATGGTTGGTTGCACTGTAGGAATAGCTGATACTGTGGGAGAGCACCAAGGGAGTGCTGCAAGGAAGGAAGAAAAGAAAGCACAAAAGTTCACTAATTATAATGGGATCTTGTCAGAGGCTTCTGATCTTTTTCTTTTTATACTTTTCTCCCTTGCATCCCATTCCTCATAGTCATGGTAACGTGCACCTGACACTAACAGATTTCCCTGATGAGAAAAATAGTACCTTCTTAAGTAACTGCTACCCTGAGATTACAGGTGGCAGATAGAAAGAAAAATGGACTATGATCTGATGTTTAGCTTCCACAAGAGACTCTCTGAATGCTTGAAGTTGAATGCAAACTCAGTGAATGCAAACTATAGCATCAGGAGAAACTAAGCTGTATCCAAAGTAAATAGAGAGGAAAGCAAAGGAAAACACACACACACACACACACACACACACACACACACACAGACACACACAGACACACACACACACACACACACACGAACACACATATGCACCTGCACAAACACACATGTAGACACAAACACATGCATGAACATACACATGCATGAACATTTACACACAGGAAGCCACACATGAATACACACATGCACCTGCATGAACACACACACAAACACACACATGTGCAAGTATTCATGTGCATACACAAAATCACGCATATACAGTTGCATATACATGTACACCCACGTGAAATAATGCACAATATATTATAGATTTTTCTTTTTAACATATGTGGTTGTTGATACAGAAAATATCGTGAACAGAAAATATCGTGTGCATCCAGTCACTAAGCCTACTGAAAACAAGACTCATTCACAGTTGGGTTGCATATCTGCACATGCTCCAACTTAATAATGAACATTTGACACATATTGAAGGTCTGATACAGTTTTCCCCTCTGGGAAATATGAAGTTTGGAGTAAATTGCTTGGCCCATCCTCCATCTCTGAACTTATGTTACCCTCTTTATCTATGAATCTAAAAGTTGGACAGAAAGGTATTTTCACAATTATGCCTGAGACATAAGAAAGGAAGCAGGATGCTAGATGAACTTGAGAGATATGGAAATGATAAAGATAAGTAAAATTCCCACTTCTTACCCAAATGCTGAGCCATCTGCTCTGTTAAGTAGGATGTTCACAAGACTACCTGCTGTGGAAGAGTAGTCACTGCTCAGTTTCAACCTGAAACTACTTCAATACTGAAAGCTACTTTTCAGACCCCAGGCTCTGGCACATGCTCCCTTATTTTAGAGGAGAGGAAGATTTCTAAATGTGAAGAAAAGTGCTGGCCATGTTGGCACAGACCATTTTTTATGGTTGGGCATACCTATAACAGCATCACTCAGGAGGCTGAGGCAGGGAGACCTAAAGTTTGAGGCCAGTCACTGTTATACTGTGAGACCCTGTTAGGGGAAAAAACCCAACTACAAAGTGTATCCTCTAATGTCTGCTAACCAAATTAAGGACTTGAAAAGGCTGCATGAACAAAGTAAATTTGGTCTCACAATAAAGATAAAAATATTCTATATTCAAAAACACTTAAGTATCTCTATGCACACAGGAAGTTTTGCTCAGCAGTCCTCCTATGCTGCCAAGCCAACCATCTGTCTGCCTTCATGATTTACTGCATTCATAATTAGGCCATGAATGGAAAGAACCTTTTGTAATGATCTTGGAAGAAAAAAATCATTTTTATCTTATTCTGGGATATCTTTAGCATGGGAAGATCGTAAGATGTCATCTAAAATGCTCCCATATTATTGTTCATGCTGATTGGGCTGCTCTCAGCACTTCATATATAACCACAAAATCCTCTTTGAGACCTAGTCAGATGAAAGCTATCTTGTTATTCCTTTATGAATGAGGAAGCTAATGACCAGAAAATAACCACAAATCACTCAGGTGGTTTATAGAGATAGCAGTGAAGTCAGAATTCCAGAACTCACAAGACTTAATCTAAAGACTTTACTCCTAAGATATTATGTTTGATTTTTTTCATCCATCTATCAGTCCATCCATCCATCCATCCATCCATCCATCTCTCTCCACCTGTCCACCAATCTGTCCATACCTACATCCATCTATCTGTCTGTCCTGGCTAGTTTTATGTCAACTTAACACAGGCTACAGCCATCAAAGAGGAGGAAACTTCAACAGAGAATACGCCTCCATAAGATCAGGCTGCAAGGTATTTTCTTAATTAGTGATGGACATGGAAGGGCTCCATCCATTGTGGGTGGTGCCATCCCTGGGCTTGTGGTCCTGGATGTCAAAAGAAAGTAGGCTGAGCCAAGTCATGGGCGCATGCCAGTAAGCAGCACCCCTCTATGGCCTCTGCATTGGCTCCTGGCTCCAGTCTCCCGTTCTGTGTGAGTTCTTGCCCATACTACTTCTGATAATGAACTGCTATTTGTAACTGTGAGAAAAATAACCCACTTCCCCACCCCCACACTTGCTTTCTGGTCATGGTGTTTCGTTACAGAAATAGGAACCCTAACTAAGATGCAGCAGTTTAACATTGTACATGTTCCTTAGGCTGAATTCATATTCAGATTGTGATGTGACTACAACATTCATGTAAAGTAATGGTTAGATTTCAGGACCTGCCCACTCAGGTTCAAATCCTACTCATGTGGAAGTTCCCTTAGATTCTTGGGACCTCAGTTTTACCACCAGTAAAATGAACACTGTAATAGCACATACCTTTCTAGCGTACAATGGTGTTTAATGAGTTTATTTTTGTAAATGACTAACTGGTAGGCAAATATAAGATGCATATGATAATAATTGCTCTTATTGCCATTATTGGAATAGTCATTATTACTATATGCCAAGTACCATTTTTAATATAGACTAAAATAATTATTTAAAAAAATCTTGCTTTAATAGTATGTGCATTATAAGGGCAAGACTTCTTGTTTTGAGACAGAGTCTTGCTATGTAGTCTTGGCTCACCTGGCATGTGCCACTGGCCCTGGTCTTTTTGTGATAAGTCTAGACTATTTCATTTTCAGTGATTTTACTTCATGCTTCCATGTAATTGTTAAACTAAGAACAACAATATGTTCAGTACAATTGGTATAATCAGACCAACCTATTATATTCTTATAAAGATAAAATGTTTTATCTTATAAACATAAAAATGTTGCAACAGTACTAATTCATAAAGCACTCAATATGTGTTAGTGGTTTTAATTAATATCTACAGTCTGGATGTTACTATTTCCATTTTTTCTGAGTCCTATAATTTGTTGCTATAGTGATTTTGTATAGAATTTTCTCCATGGAAGGCTGATTTTGAAATTATGCTTATGCCCTGATCTCTTAGCAACACCAAATAATTTGATAGTTGCCTAAGTAAATGTACTAATTATGCCTAAAACAACAACAAAAAGATATCCTAAAATAAGGGGGAACGTTCTTACTACCTCAGATAGAGACATAGTCTTTTTTTATTAAGCAGCAGATCAATTAAATTTGATAGTTCAATTTCAGGTATTTATTTAATCTAGAGAAGGAGTTTTGGAATGAGACTAACCTGGACTAGTTCAAGGTCTTTCATAATGAATAGTTTACCCTTGATTAAGCCTTCATTCCTACCCTGCCTGTCAGCATTGTAGGGTTTCAGAGCGCTTGTATGGCAGGTGTGTTTGGTTGCATATTACACAATTTCCATTGTGATTAAAAATCTATTCTTGGATTCTAATTTAAAGATAATTCTTGCCCAAGTATTAAAAATTAGAAAAAAACCATATTGAGACAGAAGTTAGTGCTAAGGGGTCATTTAGAGAATGCATCATTTGGAAAGCAAGGAACATTTTATTAGGAACCTTTGTATGCAACACACTTGGAGGGAAAGAGGCTGGGAATTAAATCTGGAGAGCACAGCCTCAGTTATGTTCTAGGGGCAATAAACCTCTCCTGATTCTCTTTAATTCAGACAGGGCTTGGGGGAAAATCTCCTCCAAAAAAGTTAGATAACATCTTTCAAATTGAAGCTGCCACAAGGATTTAGGAAGTGCTATGCTATAGGAGCTGTGTCCCAAGGCCTTCCTCTCTGGTTTTAATGAAAAACAAAACAATAATTCTTTAGATTTTACCTACCATTTAAGTAAGAAAGTGAATGATTTGTCCATATTATTTTTCTATTGGTGCTATCCTTAGATTGAATAGTGTTAGTAAGGCTCAGGCTTTCTTCTATGACCCACAACTTGGTGGCAGAGTGGATGCGAGATGCAGTGACTGAATGAGAAGTAGGTGCATGCAGAGTGGGTTGAAATGAGGGCACAACTTCATGAGAGCCTGGGTATAAAACAGAGCATGCTCTCAGTAGGGTCCAGAGATTCCACTTGCTTTTTGGAGCTCACTCTGACAAACACGTTTCTCCACACTTGTAGTAAGGGAAAGGAATGTGTATGAGTTCAAAGCTGTAAAAAGTGAATAAGCGGGGAGAAAAATACAGACTAATGAGGTCAATTCCTGGAGGGAGAAATTCATTTATGCAATTTCTCTAGATTCCCACAACTGTCTATGAGGGGATCAGCAAGATATGATCATTTCCAAACTTCTTCATGAGAAAATTGAAGCAGAGAGAGACATACAAAAAGGGAGAGAGAGAGAGAGAAAGGGAGATAGGGACAGAAACAGACAGATAGATGATAGATAGATAGGCAGGCAGGCAGGCAGGTAGGTAGGAAGGTAGATAGATAGGTAGGATAGCTAAAATGTGTATGATTAGTATGGCCAAAGAAAGGACTTGAACTCAACCAGTGTAGGTACTACTGTTGGCTTCTCTATAACTTCATATGGATCACTCTAAATGAGGGTCCTAATGTTCTTTGCTTCTCCTACTTTTCATTACTTTAAATAACATCAAAACTCCTTTTACATGTTGCCCATTAATTGCAGAAAATACTGGGTTTCACTATATTTTCATGTATAAAGATGAAATTTTGTTGTCTTTTAAGGAGTTTTAAGCATGTTTGTTATGGAGAAGAGTGTCCATGTTCTCTAAAAAGCAATGTAGTCACCATCTAGTAAATATGCTGGTCCAGACATTTCTGCCCATGTACCAACCACTAAATATCGTTTAACACATAAAAGCTTTCATCTATTTGTATCATCTCTGCAGACTCAGCTTTGTTTATCAGGATGCCACGTGTGATTTAAGGTGTGCATGAGACATGCTCATTGCCCTGACTTCAAATGCTTTCCACACGTAGGATAAACAATCTCTTTACCATCATGGAGCCGTCATCTAGTAGCTGATGGAAACAGAAGCAAACACCCACAACTAAACACTGAGCCAAAGTGGAATCCAGATGCAGAGAGGGAGGACAAGACCAGGCTGCAGAAACACATAGAGACAGCTGACCTGAACAATGAGGAGCTAATGGGCCCCCAAAATGATAGCTGGGAACCCAGCATGGAACTGACTCAGACCCGCTGAACATGGGTCTCATCTAGAAGGCCTGAGCAGTCTAAGGGACCTCAGACAGTGGAACCATGATGTATTTCTGGTGCCCAAAAGGACTTTGGGGACACATCCTCCATGGAGGAATACTCCCTTAACCTAGAGACAGGAGAGAAAGTCCTAGTCCCTACTCCAAATGACTTGACAGATTTAGATGACCCTTCCTGGAGGGCATCACCCTACATGTGGAGTGGGGTGGGATGGGAGGGGAGGCTGATAAGGGGGGACATGAGAGGGTGGGTGAGAGAGGGAAAGAGGGAGAGGCAACTGGGATCAATATGTAAAATAAAAATAAAAAGTAAATTAATAATAATAAAAAGTACAATTAATATGGAAATTTTAGAATTGGCCAAAACCTCTCACTTTTTATAGTAAAAACTCCAAAATCTTCAGCCTGGTAAGAAAATTCCTCTATGGTATGCAAGTACCTATAACTCCAACTTGATCAGGCTTGTTTCTTTTATTTCAAACACATATCTTCTCCAATTTGAATGATGGCCTCGGTGTCCTCCTGATAATTTCAGGAAAACTGGAAACACAGTCTGTTTATTTTTAATTGTTTTTGTAGCTAAGGTTTCTAAAGCCTGACCTGCTAGCCACAGTGCTATATCTCTTCTGAGCTCAAGTGCAACCTGACTCATAAGTTGTTTTTTTGCAAATAGACTTTTAAATTTAATGGATTTCAAACATAAAAAAAATAAGCAGCCACAGAGATTAGGTCCATTAGCAGAATAGGCCTATGAACAGATCTACATCATAGTCACAAAGTCATCCTTTTTATGTCACTGAGTTTAAGGGAGAAGACTATGTCTTATCTACTTTTGAACACAAAATGTAGGATCTAACTGGCATGTTACAGTTTCATGAATATATTCTCTTCAATAACTGAAAGTACTTTATATTCATATGATACTTTGAGTCCATTTCTTACCCGAAATCTGCCAGCACGTTTTAATTGGCTATCAACTGTTTTGCCTCACTCTCTCTTTTAAACTGCAAAATAATAATAATGAAGACCACTTTTTGTAAAAAGAACACATGAAAATATTACATAGATGTGGAAAAGACAGCCAGGAATACCATTCACATTGCCCTAGGAGTATCAAAAGGAATAGCTTGATCTTTCAAAGTAGAAAAACCAATTACAACATCAAAACTATTTTTTCCTCTAAAGAAAAAGTGATGTACTAGATAAGTAGAAGTCTAATAGCAATGTCATTTCATTTTTTTAAACTAGAACTTCACATTTTAGTTTAACTCCAGGCTCTGCTCATTTCTTTTTATGTGTGCATCACCTGAAAAGTCACTTCAGACATAATCTGCATCTTTAGCCAGAGTGCTAAGCAATTTAAAAGGCTTTTCTAAGGAAAACATAACACTTCTTATAGATAATCGTTTAGTAGTAAGAAATGTACTCAGTTTATCCCTGTGCATGTGTTATACGTTCAAAGAACAGGGAACTAGGATTTTTCCATTGAAACTCAGGCAACATAGAAGGAGGGACTCTCCTTAGTTTTGTTAATATGTCCGTATTTCTGGGTGTCAACCCAGGATTAATGATACAAACAAGGGTAGTTTCCTAGGTTGAATTTCCCTGATCTAGTGTAATATTAATCTGAGGTTTGAGGCAGTGACTCTCGTACCAATAATGATGTACTTTTCAAACAGACTCTGGGGAATTCTCAAAAACTCTGAAAAACATATCCCACCAGTTGCTGTAGTTTAAAGGTCACACCTTTATTTCCCTCCAGCACTTTTGATTGGTCTTTTTCAGCAAGCACCTCAGTAAAACATTGTTATAGTATAGTATTTTGCATTTGCCCGGAGCTTGATGCATCTTGGTTGGATGAATAGATAGGTGCATTCTTTCAATATTATTCTTAGGTAGAAGATTCTAACATGTTTTATTGTTATTTTGAGTTACGTTAAAACACAGACTAAGGAAGGTCATAGAATGGGGTCTTCGGCATGAAAAACCTAGAGATAGGATTTCATATTTGACTTCTTTGTAAAAGAGCATATGACATATTTGAGGATACAGTAGAAAAGTAAGATATAGTACAAAACATGAAATCAGAATATTTGAACAATTCTCATGAAAAACTAGCTACATTTCAAGAAATCTGCTTGGCGAGGTTGCTCCCCTGTGGAGAAGTAAATAAACTGACACAAGGCACTCTGTCTTGCTGAAGAGTCCACAGTTGCCTAATGCATCTGTAATGTGGACACTGAGCACTCGAGTAATTTAGGTAGGAGTGTATGTAACCCACAGTGAGTTTCCATCATTGTGGTCTGTTTCCATCTGTAAATTAAAACATCAATGCATAGTGTCATGCGTTTGTTATGAACTGAATAAACCAAGCTTGAATGCAACTTGGTCCAAAAATAGTTATCAGTTTGCTTGTCTGAAGATCATATTTCCTTGCTTATTTATTTGCTATTTATCAAAATAAAATAAAAATGTACAATTCTTAATTTTTCAGGGAGAGATATAGAGGTGTGTGTATATGTGCATGTCTGTGTGAAAGAGGGGGTGGGTATAATAGGGACCTGATTTTTCTTTCAGAGAGCTTCTCTAACCAAATGCAATTTAAGCTTGGATCTAAGATGACCAGAAGTTAATTAGGTAAAGTGTGGAAAAGCCTTTCAATTCAAGAGAAAAGCACATGGGGAATGCTTGAGACAAAATGCTTCACACATTTTGTGAAGGGAATGTATGCTAGTGTGAATACCGTGGTCAGCAAAAATGGTGAAATGAAGTGTTCAAAAGGCAGGCAGGTGCTAGGTCATGCAGAACCTGACTTTGCATTTTATCCTAATGCAAATGCAAAAGGAGAGAGATATGATCTGTTTTATTTTAACAGATCACTTTAGCTGCATTCACAATGCTGACAGGGGAAGTGGGGAGAACAATCAGAAAGCTATTGTAGGAAGGAAATGATGGGCTTTGATTAAAATTGTAGAAACAGAAACATAGGGAAGAGAATAGACTTGAGGTGTTATTTTGTGGGTAGAATCAATAGGACTTGAAGATAGATGCAGTGATGGAGGTGGGAAGACTGATGGGCTAAGTATCATTTTCACATTTTTGATTTCAGCCACTGGGCCAATGTTGATGTTGTTTTTGAGTTGGAGTTTGAGGAAGGAGGAGCTAAGTGGGTTTGAATACTTTTGGTATCAGTGTGTTGCTGAAAAAAAGCCTCTAGAATGGCTGCACATATACATATGTGTATAATTTTTTTCTAGAGAGATAAAAGAAAAAGTAGTGGTAAAATGAAAGAAGGGGGAAAGGAGATCGAATTAGAATGAACAGAAATGAATAGAAATCCTGAAGTCATGAGGGAGGTGGGTGTGGTATGGGGACTGGTGCGTCTCAAAACTGCTTAGGGAATGTGATTTGAAAATGAAGTACTGATCAAACCACAATGCTTTGATCTGCAAAAAAAAAAAAAACAGAAAAAAATGTCATTTTTTTTTCTTCATAATAGTGATCACAGCAAATAGACAGAAAAGAACTAATCTGATGGGTTCTCTTAAGGAGAAATGTATCCCCAGTGGAGTGGATGGCAATCCATGTAAAACTCATTAATACACACACACACACACACACACACACACACACACACACACACACACACACACGCACACACACTAATACTGAGATACTGAGTCAGAAAAATAGAGGTGAGAAAAAGACTAAGATAGAGAAAATTAAAGTGAATGGTTGGAGAGAGTTTCCAGTGAACACGAATGTGTCTGACACTGTGCATGTGTTGCTGCGTGTATCCTATTCTGCCAGGTCATCTGTCCCTTGGGCTTGAACCCCTGATCTGTCATTTAGTGGATGATCTGGAACAAAGCAAGTATCTTTTCAAATATTTATCTTTACTCATTTAGAAAAATAAAATGATGATCCATATTTCTCATAATCTGACTCTACAGATTGAAGGAAATAATTCATAAGAAGTGCTTTAGCCAAATGCTTGACTAAAGAAGAGTTCACTTTGCAGAGCTGCCCATATGTAGTTGAACATAGGGAAACAGTTACTGCAGGGCAAATATCTTCCTTTCTTCCCATGTCTTTGAAATCTTAGGCCTTGAGTTTCTCACCTGTATAGGTCACAACACCAATAAACAGTCATTTTTGAATCATTAAGAAAGGTAGGATTTAATTAATATTTGTAAATCACTATGAAGTGTTATTAAACTTAAATTATTTCAATAAGTGAAAACTTTCCAGCTGATAGGATAGTCAAAATTTTCTCATTTATTTCTAGAAATGTAGTTAGAACTTGCTATTCAGCTTTTTTAGAGATCAGCAATTGACTTTTAAGTGGATTGCCTGAAAACATAAAGAGATGTCTTAAATGAAGATCCTTTCAACATATTTATTTTCACCTAGAATTATTCTAAAATCTGTATGTATTTTCCTCAGCCCTAAAAACATGAAGATGTTGAGTCTGCAAACGTAATTAAATAAGCACCTACTCTGCATGGGAATATTCCAACTGGGCTCTCCATCTAGGCTGAATTGCAAGTACCACATGGAGCGCTAGACTTTACTTTTCCTATCTTGCTTTCTCTGTGGCTCTGGATACTGTTTGATAACAGGCTTTTTGGACTCACACACATGCTTTTTAAAAAGAAGACTTGTGTCTAGTCTTTAGACATAGAAGAACTTGTTTGCAAATTTGTTATGGAACTCACTCTGTAGACCAGGCTGGCTTCAAACTCAGGAATTTTCCTGCCTCTGCTTTCTGAATGCTGGGTGCATGCAACATGGAATAACTCAGAATCTTCTAAGGTTAAATTCGAGCTGTATATTTACTGGCAAGGTCATGCTGAGGGATATTCCACAACCTTCCTTGACTTTTGTATCTTTACATACATGTGAATGAATAAGAACATATGTAAAAACTAGCAAGTAGCAAAGTATAAGTACAGTTCATGTTTACTGTGGTTAGATAGAATAAATTCATTCTATAGTTCTCAGGAATCCAGGTATATGATGACTTTAATTTAATATCCTGGCTGACATGTTAAAAGACAATAACAGCATGTACATATTTAGGTCATTGTATCTGAGGCATAGTGAACATTTATTAAGTATTATTTAGAATACTCAGCAAATGTTCTCTTTTATCCCTCTAATGAAGGAAATAGTGCTGGAACGATATAATTATTTCCTTATTGAACACATGGAGCTCTACATGGTCATGTCTGAAAGTGCTTTGTGAGCACAGCAGCAGGAAAACAAAACAAAGCAAAAAGAAACACAATGTTCTTAATTGCTCCCATTGTACCATGGAAGCTGAACATCTCTCCCCAAGGAAGGTGCTGAATGCAAAAACAAGTGAGTGGAGACGAATTCCACCCATCCATCCTTGTGGAGGCACATGCAACGGGAGATGAAGTGAGGAAGCGCATGCAGTACCTGGTCATGTCAGAGTCAGGGAGCAGGCCTAGATGGTAGTGGGGGTAGGGAGCTGAGAGAAGGAAGCTTTTGTCACACTCAACAGGGGAATAGTGCCTGGGAGAAGCAGGCTTATCACATAGTTTGTTCACAGTGCTGTAAACAGGTTCCGGAGGCCTGGTGATACAAGAGGAAGACAAAGATACATAGTTAGCACACAAGAGGACCAATCAAGTAGCTAGTAGTATTTCACTGTATTTAAAAGTTAAAACCCAACTACATGGCATTTATCATTATATCCTAGTGTAAACCAAATTTTCTGCTTACATTTAATACAACACACATCATTTATAGGCTTGTTTGTATGTTTTGATTTTATTCCTTAGCCTCAGTTGTGAGTAGATATGGCACCATACATGTTTAGTACAATGTGACCTCTGGGAAGAGAATATTCAGAACAAGCTGCTGACAGGGAAGTTGATTTTGCTAGGATCTTTTTAGTTATCTCCTACTGAATTCCTCCCTCTTGTAATTTGAGACTCAAAAAGGAGGAGGCTGTAGAGCCAATGTCACTGATGACATGGAGGGATATTATAGCCTCTGGGTTCCTTTTATGAAGGATAAAAACACATTTAAGGTACTGTCAACTTTTGTTATATAAACTGGATCTAAAATCCAAATATAGTTTTTACAAAATTTACGCTTGTAGCTTTAATGTAAAGAAATAGCGATCTTAGACTACCATAAGGGCTAATACATTTAGTTACACTTACAGTTCACTGAGTGCTCTCCCTACGAAGGAAAATATGGAATAATATTTTCTTACTGTATAATTTGGAGTTTGTAAATATTCAAAGAAGTCACTGAATATCCATGTTAAAACATTGCTGGAATCTGTTCTAAACTGCCAGCATGGGATCTTGGAAAAAAGGAGTTAATGAATATAAAACATTTCCATGATGATGTAACCCTGTGTCCTATTTGCACAGGAGAACTGATTCAATTTTCAGCCTGATGTTGACTCTCCAGACCAAGAAAATTATGTTATAATTTTTTTCTACTTCATTTGTACCATATTTAGAGGAAAAAAAATAAAATCAAAGCTGACTAATACGTGTCCTCAAAAACATCATAGCTATATTGTATTCAGCTAATGATAAATGCTTCACTTTCTGAATACCATATTACATTCAAGACAATGAACCTTGTACTTTGCCAAGAGCTGAACTCTTTATACTTTCACTTGTGTTTTTATAATAAATTTATGTCTATATAATATTATTACATTATTCAACAATTAAATAATTCAGTGTTTGGGGAGAGTTGAAATACATTGGGTTTTAGAAGGAGACACTTCTTTTTTATTGCTTCTAGTCACCTCCAGTGTTCCTTAATCATGAATTAATTACTTATCTTTGCTTAATCATGTACCATCCAAAGCTTTGTGAAAGCAGAGATAAATTACTGGTGTCACAGTTTCATGTAACTCTGCTGTTCAATTGGCTGTTCCTTTCTTCCTTGTTTATGTGTTATTTTATATAGTTACATGCTAAAAACTAAGTATCTTTGACTCAGAGTCTTTTCTTGACTGTAAGAATACTTGATGCCTGTGGACATGAATCAGTGAGAAGAAACAAAAATTAAGGCATAGCACCCTTGACTAAGTCCTCATATAAGCAAACAGCAAAATCAAAATGGTGGTGAGAAGGTGGTTCGTCTTTGAAGCCTTTCATCCAATAGCTTCATTAAAGTCCTAGATTCTGCCATGTAGTATTAAAATATAGATCTCAGTACAATACTTAATAAGTGCTACACAAGCTATATGTATGCTTATGCTAGGAACTAGATAAATGTTCACTGAGTCAACAGGTAGTATTTGTTCTTCTTTACCAAGAAAAATACATTTTTCTGTCTCTTTCAAGAAACAGAAATTTTGAGTATTTTTAGATTGTCATGGAATCTAAAATTTTTTATGTAATTCTTATTTTTTAATTTACAAACCCCAACACTGCTATTGAAGAAATGAAAGGAAAGCTTTCCGCACTTGGCATGCAGAGTTTGTTTATCCTCTGAAGACTGAGGCCCTTGTGTTAGTCTCTGGTAACCGTGCCTGCCCAAAGTTCTTGTGAGGGTTCCTCCCTATATACACCATTCTCCTTGAAGACTTCTTAGCCCTGAGCTCCAGAAGGTCTAATACCTGCAGCCAGCAAATTAGTCATTCCTCATAGTTATGTTCCCTGTGACATCTCTGCAGACAGATAAGAAATGTCAATCACTGTCACTGGCATCTGAGAGGCTGGAATAGATGTCACCACCGCTCCAATAAAGAAATGCAGTGGGGACATAATTTTCTGCAGTGTGAGTCAGCCAGTCACAATGGAAGGACCTGTTTGTTATAAGCACCCAGAGTCAGAAAGTAATAAATATAGAAGTCCAACAAAGGTGTTTACTTGCTCTCTTTATTCTCGGGTTATCTCCAGGACCAGTGGAAGGGATAGTGGAAGATATTAGTGAATCACTAAGAGAATTTAGAAATAAATAATTTATCCTGATATGCACTCACCAAAGGCCAAAGAAAAATGACTTCTTGGTCTCATCTGCTGAACCAATAGCATTTATTTGCTCATCTACAGGTTTATAATTGCAGGCTCTTGTAGCATATAATTAACACAGTTCTGGCCCTTGGTGATCTCTGAACTCCATTAGCACTTGCTATTTGCTCTGCTTCCTTAGTATTTTTAATCACAAGCACATGTGCAATTACGGCACACTGGAAAGGGATGCTGCCTACCCAGTCTGTAACAGTCCCTCTCTATCCCCAACTTGATCCAACTCAACTCAGTCACTGAATAGCTAGTGTGAATTAGACCATTTGACTGGAATTGTCCTCCACCCGGTGCAGTTCATAATATATGTGGTAGGAATCAAAAGAAAAGGAGAAATAATAATAATAATAATAAAAACAGGCCTACTTTGTTCGATTCTTCTATAAGAACTGGGTAGTTATGAATACAGCTAAAGAAAAAGACCAGGCTGGAGAAACCCACAGAAACAATTGACCTGAACAAGGGGGAGCTCATGAACTGACCCAGACCTCCTGAATGTGGGTATTAGATAGGAGGACTGGCAGTTTATGGGCCTCTGGTAGTGGATTAGTATTTATTCATAGTATACAAATGGACTTTGTGAGCCCATTCCACACAGAGGGATACTCTGTGAGCCTAGACACATGGGGCAGGGCCTGGGCCATGCTCCAAATGATATGACAGACTTTAAAGATCCCCCATGGAAGGCCTCACCCTCCATGGAGAGCAGAAAGGGAATGGAATAAGGGGTTGTGGGGGAGGAAGGGGAGGAGAGAATGGAGAAGAAACTGGGGTTGATGTGTAAAAAATCTTGTTTCTATTTAAATTAAAAAAAGAAAAAAAATTAGCAGGCAGTATAAGAAAATGCAGACACACAGTCACTGTAGAGGCATTGTCTAACTATAGAGAACAAGAGTAGACCTTGACTAATATGTCCAAATGTCTTTGGGTTCCCAGTATTGGATCATTCTAGAATAACAATCAAGGTTCACCTCATAAGACAGCCTAGGAGGAGGATGCAAGCCAGTGAACTTCCCTGATTGTTCCCTTGTGACATTTGTTGTATAATGAAAAACAACTACAAACCTCCCACCTTATCCCCTTGACAGAGTTTAGGTCAGATATCTTGCTTGCAATTAAGAGAGAAAATAAAACAGACACTTTCAGTCACTGCAGATAGATTATGCAGCTCAGGAAAATTGCCAAACCTTGACTTCATGAAATCTCAAAGAATCTGAGGCCAGGACCAATCAATCTGACTTTTGATATTTGGTTCATGACTGGTTCTTTGCATTAATTTTATTTTTAAAATTGTATTAAAGTGTTTTGAGTACTGAGTTTTGTTGGTGCTCCTTTAAATTTTGCACCTGGTATGAATCTCCTAATGGAAACAAACTCTTCACCTCTCATACCATACCAGGCATTTTATACAATAGCTCTTTCATGTACTCTGAGTTCTCTACACAGGGACAAAACAAAGGTAATGATTGTGATAGCTTTTATCATGAAGGGCTCCTTATAATGGTGTCTTCTGAAGGTTCATACCTACTCCTGCCATAGGGAAGGAAACTGCTAATCTGTCACAGCCCTGGAACCTGTTGACCACTTTCTTTAAACTTCTTAGTTATTATCAGTGTTTCTAACAACACATGAGGGCCAACTCTGAGGGCCAACTCTTCCTCATCATGTGTGCCTGAATCTTTATAGTATTTTTTTTTTGGTAGGGTTCACAGCTGTGTTGTCATTTCAAGCTATTGGGCCATAACTAATTTGTTGTTAACAATAGTCTCTGCGTCATCTGCAAATATTTCTTTTCAAAATAGAAAATGGGATTGGTTTACTATTTTCTCTATAACAACAGAACTCTCAGTTCTGTTTTAACATGTTTACTTAATGAAGGGAAAAAGGTTAGAATTAGTACTATACAACTCAAAAATCATCTTCAAAGTTTTGAATTATTAATATGTTTTTTTTTATTTAATAAGAGTTTAGGTTTCAATAAAACATGCCATTTCAAAAACATGGGTTCAGCATGGGTCATGGAGTGTTTAGGTCAATGACAAAGAAGAAAAGAGGGCCATGATATTTTGATACTAGATGAGCACATTGAGGTACAGGAAGATTTTGGGGAGTATTCTGAAATATATTCAAGTAAATATTATCTGAAATACACAGTGGCAGAACTCTGACCAGACCAAAGACTTTGAGGCCCAGATTTGGGTTAGTGGAGGAAAGGTCAATGTGTCCAATCTAGTGCTTAACCTCTTAGAATTTTATAAAATAATTTTTGAAGGTTTTTCTTCACTTTTTTCTTTTTAATTGAATTTTAAAGGTAAGACATAAATCTACAAGTAGTAACTTAATAATTATTAACTTTATTGTAAAGAGAAGTCTTACAAAACATGAGATGATTAACTAAATAGAAACTTAAACTCACAGAGTTAAGAAAATCAGAATTAAACACTAAGAATTAAACACTAAGCTGGAGAAGACAACTGTTCATATAAAATCATCAGCATTTTTTTGTTTTTTTTGAGACAGGGTTTCTCTGTATTGCTTCGGAGCCTGTCCTGGAACTAATTCTGTACACAAGGCTGGACTCAAACTCACAGAGATCTGCCTGTTTCTGCCTCCTGAGTGCTGGGATTAAAGGCGTGTGTCCAGCAATTGTCAACATTTTTAAGATGTTTTTATAAACAAATGAAAACAAAAAGAAAATCAAAACAAACCAAAACAAAACAAAAACAAACAAACAAACAACAAAACAGCTCCCAATAAAATTGAACAAAAGACACTAGCATCTAACCACAAAAAAAAGATAGAAATAGCAAATAGGTATCCACATATAAATGCCTGATCCCAGAAGGGATGAAATGAATGCAGATTAAATCGAGTGCCCTTTTCTGTGTCTTATAGAAACAGAGTGTCTCTGAGCGAACAGATAATTCATTGTTTAGTTGTGGTATGGCAATACAAACATTCATATTGCTGGTGCAATGGGGTGTGAAACCTCTTTTAACTCTCCACGAAAGCAATTTGGCAGTATATTTCAGAAACTTTAGCTGTAATACTGTCTTTTGTATCAGATATTCTACCTATACTCAGCTGTCTCAAGAAGGAAATTTAAACATGTACACAAAAGTTTATATGGAGAAAGTCATCTGGCTTGTTATTAGAGCTAAAAGGAATACAAAAACATAATATTTGACCAGGGCACAAAGGCAAGGAGCATAAGATACATCCTCAAGATGGTTTATAACAGTCATTGATGTTGATATTCATGCCAATTTTAATTATTTAGCAAATCTACTGCTTTATTTCAAACACAAAGTTGTACATGGGGCCAGAAGGGCAGTGGGTAGTATAAGCATCTATTTCCTCACCACTTTGGAAAGAGTCTGAGGAGAGGATGTGAAAGGTGTGAAGGTAGTAGTGCTGGAGTAGTGCGGATTGAAGTGGGGTGATGGGACATCGATAAAGCAGCAAGCAAGAACAATTTGAAGATGAGCCTGAAAACCAGTCTCTTTTAGATGTCTGTGAAAGGTGTACACGGGAGATGAAGTTGAGAAGCCATGCGGATGGAAAACTATGGAGGTCAACATTCTTCAACTGGGTAAAATTTTAATAGTTCAGCCACTAGACTCCTCACTTACATATTTATTGCTCTATTCCACATGTTTATCAGAGACTTACTCTGAGCATGGCAGCAGAGAATAAGTACTAGGTATAGAGTGCTTCTGCTCAAGGAGCAGTGTTTTGCTTGTAAGGAAACCTCACTGCCAGAGTGAGCAATTATCCAGGCCATTTCAGGCGAAAGGATACACATGCCTGGGGATCGGTAAGGAGTTGCAGTCAGGCATCAGGAGCCTTAAGGAGCTGCACTGCTATGAGTTTTCCTGTAGGAATCCCATATTTGTGAGTGTGTGTGTGTGTGTGTGTGTGTGTGTGTGTGTGTGTGTGTGTGTGTGTGTGTGTCGATTTTTTTAAAGGCAGGTTCTTGGTGTGTAGCCCAAGCTGGCTTTGAACTCACTATGTAGTCCAGGCTGGTTTTTGACAAGCAGTCTTCCTGCCTTGGTCTTAAGTGCTGGTATTACAGGCACAAACTAATATATAACATCAGATAACATCTTTCTCTTTATGCCTCTCCTTTGTCTTTCCTTTTACCTCACTGTCAATTACCTCCCATGCAAGAAAAAGAAACAATAAATGATCCCCAAGTCTAATTATCTAGGTATACTTACAAGCTTTGTCATCTTGAGAAAACTGTTCATCCCTATGCTTCATTTTCCTTGCCCATGAACCTGAATAGTGCCTTTGTCTATATGAGTGGTTCTCAACTTGTAGGTTGCAACCCCGTGGGGGCTGAAAGACATTTCACAGTGGTCTCTTAAGACCACCAGAAAATACACATATTTACGTTATAATTCCTAACAGCAGCAAAATGCGATTAAAATCAAAATTTCCCTTTATCCACACTGCTCAAAGAAAGCATCATTCACATTTTGGTAGTTTTTGTACAGTTACATACAAAGGAACAAATGTTTCTTTCAAAGTTGACATATGCTAGATATACAGATTTATGGCTTTTGGACACTGAGCATTTTTTTTACTATTATTTTTATTATTTATTTATCTTATTTTATATCTTGAACCCAGTTCCCTCTCCATCCCTCCCCCTTCCTCTCTTCCACCCTCCCATCCCATCCCTCCCCCCCCCACTCCACATGTAGGGTGATGCCTTCCTGGAGGGGTCATCTAAATCTGTTAAGTCATTTAGAGTAGGGACTAGGCCTGCCCTCCTGCTTCTAGGTTAAGGGAGTATCCCTCCATGGGGAATGTGCTCCCAGAATCCTTTTGGGCACCAGCAATACATCTTGGTTCCACTGACAAAGGTTCCTTAGACTGCTAAAGCCTTCTAACTGAGACCCATGTTTAGTGGGTCTGAGTCAGTCCAATGCTGGATTCCCAGCTATCAGTCTGGGGGCCGTTAGCTGCTCCTTGTTGGGGTCAGCTGTCTCTGTGGGTTTCTGTAGCCTGGTCTTCTCCTCCCTCTCTGCTTCTGGATTCCAGTTCGGCTCAGTGTTTAGCTGTGGGTGTCTGCTTCTGTTTCCATCAGCTACTAGATGAGGGCTCTGTGATGTTGGAAAAGTTAGTCATCAATCTCATTATCAGGGAAGGGCATTTATGGTAGCCTTTCCACTGTTGCTCAAATTGTTAGTTGGGTTCAGTCTTGTAGGTCTCCTTGAAGGTCTCTGGACATTTCTCTAGAGTCAGTTTTCTCTTGAAGCCTATAATGGCTCCTTCTTTTATGGTCTCTCTCTCTCTCTCTCTCTCTCTCTCTCTCTCTCTCTCTCTCTCTCTCTCTCTCTTGTCTGTTCCTCCCCTGACTCAATCTTCCTAGGACCATGTGCTTTCTTCTTCTCCCTTTCTCTTTCTCCTAGCTCCCTCTCCACTCACTGCCCCCCCCACTCCAATATGCTCAGGAGATCTTGTTCCTTTCCCCTTCTGTAAGGGACCTTGTATGAATCTTAGAATCCCCCTTGATGCCCCTCAACTGAAGAATAAGTAAAGAAGATGTGAGACATTTACACAATGGAATACAACTCTGCGGGGGGCAGGGAGGACAATGGAATCTTGAAATTTTCAGGCAAATGGATGGAACTTAAAGAAACTATCCTGAATGAGGTAACCCAGTCACAAAAAGAGGAACATGGTATGTACTCACTCATATATGGATTTTAGAAACAGAGCAAAGGATCATCAGCCTATAATTCACAATGAGCATTTTTGATGTCCTTGAAAAGTCACTTAGGAAATGTGAAAGAGTCGTAGAAAAGATTTTATAGAGCTATTATCCAGAAATAAAATGATGTTAGATGAACTCCTTTGCAAATGCTTCCAGGCTTCTCTCCCCCTCTCTCATGAGAGAAGGAGATACACAGTTATGAAGCAATGGAAATAATTTTGTGGTTGGGGATCACCACAACATGAAGAACCATATTTAAGGGTCACAGCATTAGGAAGGCTGAGAACCATTGTTCTAGGTAGAATGACTCATGAACAACAGCTAACACAGGGAAAATTACATGTTATAGGCAATTGAGTAGTAGGCCATCAGGTTTATATATCTATCCTGTCACTTTTGAGGATGGGAATTCATTCTTTGGAGAGCAGCTCCCCTTATGATGATCAAGCCATATTTATAATTATTTCTAGGTTGCTGAATTTATCTCATAAAATTGGGTGCTCAGTTAAATTTTAAATTCAGATAAACACTCAAGAACTATTTAGTTCAACCACACAGGGCACATTTAAATTGTGTTTAGTATTTATCATTGCTTAAATTAAAATTTGATGGGGTATCTTTATTTTACCTGCAAACCATCCAGTTCCTTTGCCTTGCAGGATGCCCTACCTTGCCAATGCTTTGCTTCTACCACTGAAAAGAAATATTTGGAAGAATAATTTGCTGTCTGATATTATTTTGTAACTTGCTGTGTTTTTTTTGAATTAGCAAATATGTTTAATTTATTCTGCTAACTGCCTCATACAATGCCCATGTTCACCTCTACATAAAGACATATACTCTTATAACAGTTGAACTCCCTCCCTCCCTCTCCCTCCCTCCCTCTCTCTCTCTCTCTCTCTCTCTCTCTCTCTCTCTCTCTCTCTCTCTCTCTCTCTCTCTCTCTCTCTCTCACATACACACACCACACATGCATAGGCCAGTGCTTTCACTTTCAAATTATACATTGCATATTATAAGTCTATCTAAATTAGGATTCAGTGATATTACTTTTTAAAAATATATATTTTTAATTAAAACTGAGATAGTTACATTAATTTCCCCTCCCTTTCTTCCTTCCAGCTCCATCCCAGCTGTTCTTATGAACCTCTCCAATGTCCCTCCCACTTTTAAATTGATAACTGCACCATTTTTAAGTCACGTAACTGCTGTGGAACTCCTGCCTGCACACAGATGGCCATGATAAAACCTACAGTCGACATTATAAAAATTCTACTTCTAAAACTGTGCCCTGTCAAGTCGAGCACAACAGGTATTGAGAGAGTTGTCATCAATGATAGAGTTTGAAAGGTAAAGGCAAAACACTGGAAAAGCATACCTGGTCATTGGTATTGCACACACATACATATGCATCAAAGCCATTGCTATTTAAGTAGTTTTGATGATGGGTGAAATGGTCAGAAAATCTTTTAAGTGAAAGGGCACTAAAATAGCATAAATTTGCCTGATTAAGAAAGTTGTGAAGTATGGCACTAATTTTATTCTTCTACATAGTAGGGAGAGAGAGAGACAGAGAGCAATTGAGAGAGCAAGAGGAAGAGAATGAGAGAGAGAGAGGGAGAGAGGGGGAAGAGAGAGAGAGAGAGCAAAGGGGGAAAGACAGAGAGAAGGAGAGAGAAGAAAAGGGAGGGAGAGAGGGGGAGGGAGAGGGAGAGAGAGAGAAGCCTGGAAGCTTATGCAAAGTAGTTCATCTAACACCATGTCATTTCAGGATAATAGCTCTATAAAATCTTTTCTACCACTATTTTGTATTTCCTAAATGACTTTTCAAGAACATCAAAAACACTCAGTGTATAAATTGATGACCAAGAGTCATAAATCTGTATATATAGCATATGTCAACTTTGAAATAAACATTTGTTCCTCTGTATGTAACTGCACAAAAGCTACCAAAATGTGAGTGTTTTCTTTCAGCAGTGTGGATAAAGGGAAATTTTGATTTTAATTATATTTTTCTGTTGTGATTTTAAAAATAGATTTACTACATGAAATAATAGATTTCAAATGAGCTTACTTCCACCTTCCTGTCCCACTTCAAATGGTACCTATGCAGGCTATATTAAGTAGTCTGCCAGTGGGAATCATTTCACAACTCATATTAAAATACGTTGTATTCCTTGGATACATATAATTTTTGTTTACCATACTTCAGTAAACCTGAAAAAAAGAATTCTACCTATGTATATTTTTCACTAAAGATGGATTTTTACTGAGGAATTTGTTTTGAGTACTGTTATCTTCAAACAGCAACACATCTTCAAACACCCCAGAAATAGAAAATAAAAACAAATCTTTCTGAGGGTTTTTTTTTTGCTCAGTGATGTATGGGTAATAAAAGGGCACTGTTATAATAGTGAAAGTAGTGTTGTGAATAATTGCTTATGACTAATGAAATGGCTTAACTTGTGTCACCATATTTGTATTTAAATTTGTTGGAGTCTCAAATGCCTTCAATTATGCAGATATATTCAGTGCTTAAGAAGATTTCAGGGGAATGATATTCTAAATAAAGCCCTTTTATGGAAATGATGACACCATTATAACAAATTTACAGCCACTGTAGTCTTTTTTTTTTTTAACTAGTGTATCCATTCAGCTAGCATTTCTCTCATGCATTTAGAAAACATATAAGGAAGCTATAGATACAAAGCAAAGAGCTTGCTGTTAGGGGTTATAAGATCTGGCACTCAACTACTTATGTGTTTGTGTGACTAGGGAAGTTACTCAAATTGTCTAAATCTCTGGTGCCTTGTCTGGAAAATTAGTTCTTAACAACCACTTTATAGAATGACTGTGAAATGAAATGATATGAAATATGCAAAGCCTCACAAATCTCCTACTAAACAGTAGGCATCCAGGAAATCACTATTTGTATGTACTAGATACTAATCTAGGTGATGTGGATGTTAAAGAGATTTATTCCAATGTGAGTGAATGCTTCCCTCAAACCTCATTTCATCTTGATGAAGGTATATGTTTCTGTATAATAAGATTAAAGTAGGACAAGTGCATGGGAGGAAAAGAGATTCTCCGCAGTCCCCAGACTTTTCTTCTTATCATTTTACAAAGTACCTGTCAGTTTTGAGATAACTGTATCTCTGAGTCTGTTACTGATGCTCCTTTAAATAAGAGTTAAATAAGTGTTGGTACACAGTTAGCCAAAGAATTTCTAGCAGATTCTATATGGTGGTTGTCTTGACAATGTCAGGAAAGTCTACTTGGCAAGAAGACTATTGGTGTCCCTTAAAGATCCAGGAAAATGATGCTTTATTCCTGACCTTGACTAGACCAATGCAACCAATGCATGTCAGAGATCCTAGCCAACAGACAAGTAGAGGAACAGCATCTTGACAATAAACCTAGAGAGAATAGCTTTTCATTCAATAGTAACACAGCAATGGAAACTTGTATTTATTGTATATATCCAATTCAAAATATCCAGCAGATGGGAGACATTTTGGAATTATATATTCTGATCACAGTCAAGGTGGAATCGGGGAAGAGCAACCACATGAAGGTCATAATAGAAACAAACAGTGAAAAGTAATGCTCAAAACATCAACTATCCTCCTCATGGGCTCCCTCAGTTTGTGTTAGGAATCTTAAGAGCAGCGTGGATTAGAGCAGTGCAGAAGGGTAGAATATAGAATACAGAATTTAGAATGACACCAACTCCATTTTTATTTATTCTATATAGTTTTAAGACAGGTACACTTTGGACATTTGGGGGGTGAGTGATGATGGGGTATGTGAGGGTAATAGTTGAATACAAAATTGATACAATGACAGGAAGCTCTAAATTGCTTACTCAACTTATTTGGTTGTATGTATCATAAGTGCCAGTTTTCAGTGATAGATTTTTAACAATGGATAGTATATGTATGTGTGTACCTACCTACCTACCTACCTACCTACCACACACACACACACACACACACACACACACTCACACACAAACAGACACACACAATCTCATATACTGAAACTGAAGCTCAGAGAAGACAAGGATGTATAGATAAGGAATATCCAGAAATACATCTCTTTCACTCTGACATCCGCCAAATGATACTTTACTGAAGCAAATTAAGTGGAGAAATGCAAAGCAATAAAAGGATATGTGGTAACTGTTGCCTTGCTGAATCTCTCTCTGTGTAAAATACCTAGACCACTGAGTTCTCAGTTTAACATCTTTTAAACACAACAGATACAAGGCAGGCAGGTGGCAGCCAAGTACAGGCATGGGAATACAAATGTGCCCATCTCTCCACAGCCTCCTTCTGCTGCCCTTGACATGAGCTGAGCAGTAGCCTTTCAGAACTCTGATACATACTTCTCTATGACCACACTGTCAGTTCTGATTCAGGTGTGCTTAAGGAAATGCCTAGAATGCCTATGTGTTAATAAAGAGAAGCTTCAGTGGGAAATAGAGGTGGGTTTGTATGAAGCAAATTTGCTAAAATAAGCTGCCCTTTCTTAAAAAGTACAAGTAACAAAGAGGGAAATGTGATTATTTATTGAACTGATCATTCATTATTTGAATTTGCCATGTTCTTCTTAGTGCATTTGAAACAAACATGGAGAGAGCAATACCCCCTGTATCACTGGAGATTTTTGAGGTGGGAAAGAAAGTAAAATTATACCAAAGGCATTTTGCTTCTTGATTTTTGATCTTCAAATGTCTGAGCTGCTAAAGGATTGCTGCTCAGTGAGGAGCAGAGAAGAAAGAGAGAGCTTATTGTCAGGTGTAATTTTATTTAAAGGAGAATAAGCAATGCCCTAAAAAAGATGTGTTTTAGCACAGTAAATTATGCACTGCTTTTTTAAAAAAGAACTTTGATACTTTAAAATATAAAATTTAAGCGCATGTCTGTGTTTGTTAACTCTTGCTTAGGAGGAATGAATGCCTTCCATTGTATATTACTACAATCCATTGTTTTCATCAAATTTACTTCATGAGGGAAATATATATGCTTTCTTTTCATACATTACATTGTGTTTTTACCTTTGGTAATGTAATATTCTGACATTAAAGAAATGATGAATTTAAGCCATGGGCTCTCAAACCAGTCAGGTCACCAGAATCACTAGAGTTTTTTTTTTTTTTGCTTGATTTAAAGAGGCCAGTTTGTATTTTGCTCCTGTTTCATACAGCAATGGAAAGCTATAGCTTTAGATAACATGTCTATTGTTTTTTTATTTTTTAATTTAAATTTAAAACAAGCTTGTTTTACATGTCAGTCTCATTTCCCACACCCTCTTATCCTCCTGTTCCTCCATGAACCCCCATCCCATTCTCTTTCTGCTCCCCAGGGAGGGTGAAGCCTTCCATGGGGAGTATTCAAAGTCTGTTATATCATTTGGAGCAAGGACCAGCCCCCCCGCCATGTGTCTAGGCTGAGAGAGTATCCCTCTATGTGGAATGGGCTCCCAAAGTCCATTCGTATACTAGGGGTAAATACTGATCTGTCTTTTTGAGAAACCTCTGAACTAATCACATGTTTGATTACATCAATTCTTCCCAATTGATTATTGCACTAAAGCTTTTGACTTCAAAATATTCATCTTATAAATGTTAATATTTGTAGGGTAAATATTAATTTCTTATTTTAAGGGAAGGAATAAAATAATTATTTCAACAACGATTATATTGTGCATATAATTTCACCTTGAAAGAATTATAATGTTCCCGTGGTTTTGCTTTTTTTTGTTTATTTGTTTGTTTGTAATTTTGTCTCCTTTTTCTAGCCTCAAGTATTGAACCCAGGGCCTTGTGCTTTCTAGGCAAGTGCTTCACCACTTAGCTAAATCCCTACTCCCCACTCCACTATGTATACTTCTATTTTATTTGGAAAGGTGAAGGAGTGCTTTTCCTCCATTCACTTTTGAATTTCACTCTACTAAGCCCTAGGAACTAGTGCTATAATCAACAGTCAAGATCCATAGTCATAACATTATTGGCTAACCTCCAGGTCTGCACAAAGTGTTTTATAGAAATAAACTGACTCAAACTTAATAACAAGCCATAAGATAGACACAGGCGGCAGTTGGGAGAGAGAAGTGATATTTCTCATCCAAGATCAAACAGCTGGTGGGGTCAAACTCTGCATTTTTCTACTTGCACAGTCTATGCTCTTAACCACATTCCTGGATCTGGATCATGGGGGTCTAGATTCACCACTTGTTTCTAACAGTTGTAGGAGAGATTGTACAATCTCTGCCATCCAAGATTCTCTAGTTGTAGAATAAGTAGGATATTTCTCTGTTCCTTTGTACATT
The DNA here is from genome assembly GCA_030556225.1 of Cricetiscus sungorus. Taxonomy (NCBI): domain Eukaryota; kingdom Metazoa; phylum Chordata; class Mammalia; order Rodentia; family Cricetidae; genus Cricetiscus; species Cricetiscus sungorus. The sequence continues at coordinate 55,201,317 of JANBXA010000007.1, read as the reverse complement.
ACCCTAGGAGATAAAATGGGAAATAGGGAAAGTACCCATCTGTGCAGTAGCAGATAGTGTTAAAGATTCACTAACATCATTGCAAATTCAGATCACAACCTCATACAATTAACTTTGAAAACTTTTTGCTATCACATTTATTTCAGCTGTTTTATTTTGCCTTCATCTTTTTTTTTTTTTTTAAAGATTAGGGTAGAACAAAGCATAAAGCAAAAATGTTGGGCTCCACTGGATCAATTGACAGCATGTCTATTAAAAGAGTCTACTTGAGAAAGAACTCAGTTCTATGCCAAGGTCAACCTAATTTAAAACAATTCTAAGATTAGAAGAGATGTTTAAATGTTGACATTCACAGCTACTATCATAGTCAAGTCCAAGTTATCTCAGTAAAATAAGGCATATGCAGTCTAGAATAATAGAATGACAAGGCATTGCAATGATGTCACCCCCAACCTGTTGGGGAATATTATTTTAAGTTGTGTTACTTTTGTTTGGGTTGTGAAACACAACCTCACACAGCACCAAAGCTGATTGCTTCCCCTAAACAGGTTGTAACTCTTTCTAGAATGAGTACCTCACATAAGACTACAGTTCTACCTTTCTAAACAAAATAAACCTGAAGACTAATAAAGCACCAGGGAGGTTCTACACATCTTAAAGCTAACCAAGCATCTATGTGATATATCCAAAAGACAGAGACTCTGGAGTTGGTTTGAATTTTTATACTATTCTATTTCAACTATTTGACCTTAAGTAGCATGGATGTGGCTTGTGGAACCTAGCTATCTGTATTCAAACCCAGCTTCTCCATAATAATACTCTGCCTTGGTGCCTCATTGTAAATGGGAATAAAAATAGGTAAAATAATTAAAAATTTGAATTATGGAGAGATGAGGAATCACTGGTTTTATATGTGTAACATTTAATAAATAGTAGCACTACACAAGGGCTTATTGGTACCAAAATTTCTTGCTTTTGCTTTCTTATAAAGTGAGAATAATAATACTTTCTTTAAAGACTATATATGGCATTTTATGTTTGAGACAGGGTAAAAATTCAGAATGTTATAACAGTTATTACTATTTGTTCAAAATGTATTTTTACATTTTCTTAATTGTTCACCTTGTCTTAGTGTTGACCAGAAATAATTTATAAAGAAGATAAAACATCCTGTTTATTTAACTAAAATGGTTGAGGATAAGTATTCATGCCAGGGCAACTGAGATGGCAGATCAATGTGCTAACACATGAAATATGTCTGGCATCAAATGAACCTCAATGAACCATTCCTACACAAATGCTCTTTAGTATTTAATATATGTATTATATGCGACAAATCCACAAGTAAGCTTAAACCTAATGATGCTTTCCCTACCTCTCCCCTTTTCACCTTCATGTGGAAAATGTCTACTTAGATTATCAATCATGAAAGCTAAGAATTAGTGTCTCTAAGAAAAGGGAAGGGAGAAGAAACTTAATAAATGCTGACTACTAATTTATTTTAATTTGGGATCTGTCCTTCAGTGTCATCATGAAAATCAAGTGCCTTTCTCTGCAGTTGAGAAAGTAGAGGTTTGTACAGCTTCACATTATACAGCCATTTAGTAGTGAAGTCTTTATTGGAATACATTTTAACGATATATTTACTGTTATCTGTAGTCATCATGCTATACATTATGTCTATAACACCTACGCATCCTGCATGATGGCCCTTGCATTTTTGACCAGCATCTTCTCTTTTTTTATATTGATTATAGAGTTTTAGTACATTCCTAAGTCTGCCTAGTTCCCATAGGTATGCAACTTCCTTCTATTTGTCTTACTTTCTCCAAAGAAACAGTTATATGGCTGGAAACACTGGAAATTTAAGAAGCTATCTAAGACTAAAGATGAGATCTTCAATAATATATTTTTAAAGATAAAAATATTATGTATTTTATAAATTACATGTTTGAGACTACTTACCAGATGTTCTGTCTAAACCATTTAACCTGTCATATTGTACAAACTCTTGTAGCTTCTGTCACTTACAGCTGAGTTCACACAGGTTAGCTGTTATTAATTACCTCATGTGCAAAGAATAATTACAACAGTTGCCTTCTTTAATTACTATGTTAAGTAAACATTGTATTTCAAAGCACTTTGTAGTCTGTAAGCTATTATACAAACATCTCTATAAATTCTTTTAAATTCTATAAGGCATTTAAATAATATCTATATATGATTGGCTATGTTCTGATCCTGAATATGACTTGCAAGAATTATAAGTCTATGTTGGTGCCAGAGAATGAACTGAATAACTTCTTCTCCTTTGTGTATGACTTTTATGCTCTTCACTCCCCTTATATGCTGGACCCTGGGGAAGTTGTCATAAGAAGTCATTTGTATTGGCCAATTCCTACTGGTATTCCCAGTCTCTGTCACTTCCTGTATGGAGCTGTCCCTGACCTACCAGCCTACCAAATGCCTTTCTGAAGCTTTCAGTCCTCCTCAACAAGCACACATACTGTCAGTCATACTTTGTGTTTATGCAACTGCATCTCTGAGCACTTCATGTTACTGTGTTCCTAAGAATATCAAATACTGGCACCTAATATTTATTAAATGAATAAGAGAAAAGCTAGAAAGATGAAATAATGTCTGCATGGTTTAAACTAAGGTGTAACCAAACAAATGATCAGAAATGGAGAATAAAGGGAGAAAGTAAAACCATGGTAATTAAACATGAAAAATAAAAACATTTAATTAGAAAGAGAATTATTTTAGAAGAGGGAGAGCAGGAAAGGGATATGGGGGAAAGAAGATGCAAAGGGAAATCATGTAGTCATAGCATATGATATACATACATGAAAATGTCATAAGGAATTCCATTACTTTGTATAATGATATATGTTAATAAAATAAAATGTTAGAAAGAAAGGCATATGAAAGTTTCCAAGGAGGGAGAGCCAGTTTCCTTTGGGCTGTGGCCTGAGAGGCTACCAATAGTAGTACTATACCTATTCACATACAGGTAGCACTAAGTGGACTCAGTGATTAAAAAAAAAACCAAGTTATCCTGTTTTCACAGAACATATATACCTTTGTATATATGGGAGACAGACAATACTCTATTCCCTAGTTATCAATACATGTCTTGGTTTTTCCTTTATATCAGTGGTAATTTGCAGTGTATGTAGAAGCTGTTATTCACATTTGCCAATAGTCTTAGCCACATTCCCTGATTTATCATTTTCAGCATCGATGCATGATGTGGAATGAATAAAGAAGTTAGAAAGAAAAATCATTTGGAGACTTCTGCAACAATCAAATAACAAATGTTGTGTCTTGAACTAATGTGCTGTCTATAGAGAAGTGAATACATTGTGAATGTATTTTGAAGAGTTTGCTGGTGAAAGAAAAATGGAGAGGAGGCTGACCACAGTGACCATTGTGGCAAGCCAACAATGGGCTATGGTGATCATTTACTGTGAAAGAGAAGACTATGAAGAATCAAGATGAAGAAAAATAACAGTTCTACTATTGTAAATATATACTGTTTAAAAGTCTAAGAGGAACAAGAAAGAAGCTGATTGGGTAATAAAGATATAGACGTCTATCTTAAATTAAATAGTAAGCGGAGCTGGGAGGTAAAAAAAACTGTGTATTATCATAAAAACAAACAATCTAATAGACAATACAAATTCATTTAAGTAAATTACAGTTCAACTGCATATAATAGTTTATTATATAGTTACTAAAATGTTTTTAATAAGTTGAGTTTTTATTATATTCCTCTAGTAGAATACTTACTTTGTCGTTCTTTGCATTTTGTTAATTTTATGAATTTATATAATATACATTATTTTATAATAAAAATAGATAAAAAGAGCAGAAATCTAAATGGGATATAAGGCTAGCTGATAGGTAATAAGAAAAGAAAATAGTTTTAGAGGTGAACATTGCAAAGAATGTCTATGAATTATGCAAAAGTAATATTTTTAAAGTGATTTTTTATTCAGATATAATTTAGGTCATTGTCTATATTACTGACATCATCTAAAAGCAGTAAATGAATTATATAACCCCCAAATTTATGATATTAGGCAAGTCTTCAATAGAGTAAGACTATGCATTTGGAATGTAATGATGATAGACCCCAGCTTTCTTGTATTTGTTAAGGTGTTCATTAACAATGAGTAATCTCTATAATAAAATAATGATGATGATGATGATAATGAGCAATAAGGAGCAATAATGAAATGATCTCATGCACAGCAGCTAATAACACAGGTAATGGCAGAAGCCACTCAGGGATAACAATGCTGTCACTGCTTACTCACTACCAAAGTATATACGTGGGTACAATTAGGAATGAGATAATCTCTGTGCTCTATTACCATCTCAGTGATACATGGTAGGTAGAGTAATCTCCTAGAGGATTGTGGTTAGTTCTCCTGAGTCTCAGCATGTAACTTGTTTTACTTTACAAAGATAAGGGCAGAAAAACACTGCTCATTGTGTTGTTGATAGTAATTGCAGTTCATGGAACAACTATGAACCAGTAGTTGATGTCTGTTATATTGACCCCTACAAAATTATGCACTGTTCATTATTAGTCTATTTTCTCCTTTCATATTACAACAGTCGGCTTGAAAGGGTGATAATAAACTCTTGTGTCACAAAGTAATACAGCATTAATTTAATAATTTGAATTTTACATCAGTGACATAGGTATAGATGTACAATAACTATCTTCCATAGTATATTAGGCATTATGTTGTTTGTTATAAGCATAGAGAATGATGAATCTCCATTAAGGTCATCTACACACCTTTAAATTCTCATTACAATTTCATTTTTGCTAACATTGAATTAATTTCCCTGAAAACAAACAACAACTTAACATGTTCCCAATATGTTTTTAGATGTTTTTCTTTAATTAAAATTTGCCAACTTCCCCATTAATACTCTCTGCTTCTAATTGAATCACTCTATGAATCACACCTCCTGGCTTGTAAAAGTCAATCTTAATGGTTGTGGAGTCCTCATCAATAAAGAGAAAACTCCCCTTGTAGCTTTTATTTAATGATCTATTTTCTGTTTCTAGCACAGGTTAACCCATTCCCTCCTTTCCATTATAACCCTTCAATTAAAGGAGACTTGCACCAGCATGCACCCTGTTGGAGAAAACCAGGCAAGCAACAGAGAACAGAATGGGTGACTCTGAGGCATCTGCTTATGAATTGCTGACATTTTATAATAAGCTTTATAAAATTTGTGAGGAACATACTCATGCTGTGCAGAATTGTAACAAAGAAATCTCACTTGATATTAGTAATCAGATATAATGAAAAAACAAGAAAGAAAAACAAAACCCTACAAATTAATCAAAGCACAATTGAGCTTAGCTGCAGAGCTCAGGTGGAGAGTGTTTATACCAGACTTGGCTCCATGGACTCCGACTTTATATTTTCAGTTAATGTAGTATTAGATGTTCCTTGCAGTTATAAAAAAATAAACATTCTCAATAAAGTTATTGGATTATACTGCTTCTCGTAAGAAGGCCTTGTAATGTGCTCTGCAATGTAACTAAGTTGAAGAAGCATATGGAGATTATATGTCAGAAGTATACCTAGCGAGTTAGTATTTTGTAATTTGGGGTCAAATAGGGTAGAGATGGACCCTAGCTAGTGGGATGGTACGTACTGATATGACCAACCAAGCAGGTGAGTATCAAAGTCATAATTCAGAGTTGTTATTAGTTGTTTTTATATATTGTGAGGTCTCTATCTAGAGATTTTACTTAGCTTATGTTTTAGAATCAACCAAAATCTGTTAGAGTATACTATGTGCTTACAGTCAAATTGGCACTCAGATATGTATGTTATGTGAATTTAGTTTATAGTATAGGATGTGTATCTCTCAAAGCCGAATTCTAGTTCCCTGGTTTTCATAACAACATCCACTGCATTCATTAGTAAATGAAGCAATTGCATGCTGAGAGTTTCATTTTTAATTCTTTTTTTTTTTTTGTTTTTGTTTTTTGTTTGAATTTAGTGCTAAGGATTCATTTGGCTGCTCTCAAGAGACTGAGACTGTTTTGGATGGTAAACAAATGTAGTTCACATTCCTGAGTATGAGGGAAAATGTGGTAGCCTGTAGGAAGAATGGGTGGCAGGATGCAAGCTGTAAAGTTTTCACCATTTACAGGTGATTTTGATTGATCGCAGTTTGTTCAAATTCTCCTTCCAGATCCTTCATCCTCCAAACAGTAAATATCAGCTTAGAACAGAATGAATACTTAGTTGCATAGTCAACAACATTTTCTCTAAATCTGGCTCTACTGCTTGTAAGCAGAGGACCAGGGAGGGGAAGCCAACAAAGCACTCATTCTAGGTCTGTGGTCCTCTTCTGTCATGTAGGAGCAGAGCTACATGTATATATGGCTTGTCCAAATCTGACAGTTTGCAATTCCCAGTCAAAAACCGGACAGCGGGCAGGACCTCTGTTCTCTCCAGTCCCTACATGCTGACCTCTCCTTACTACTTCCTTTTTCCTCCTAGTCTCCTAGCCCCGCTTATCTTGCTTTCTTATTGGCCAACAGTGCTTTATTCATTAACCAGTATGAGAAACATATTTACAGAATAACATCTCCCATCACATGAGCACTGTTATTTTTTAAAAATTTTCTTCTTCCTTCCTTCCTTCTTTCCTTCTTTCCGTCCTTCCTTCCTTCCTTCCTTCCTTCCTTCCTTCCTTCCTTCCTTCCTTCCTTCCTTCCTTCCTTTTTGAGACAAAATCTCACATTGTAGCCCATTCTGGCTTCAGCCTCAAGGCAACCCTCATGCCTTATCTGCACAGGTACTTGTATTACAACAGTGAGCTATCATATCCAGCTAAAACCAGATTTCTTCATCACACTGAATCTATTCTATTGGGTCTCAGAGGCTCTCTACCAAGACATTTTCACCTGAGACTGTCCTATCCAGGTTTACTGTCTATGAATTGATGGAAAAACATCTATAAATATAATGAGAAAGAGATAAACTAAATCAGGGTAGCATTGTTCTAGTCAAAACTGCTTATAAACATTTGCTATCTATTCATAACAGAGGGAGTATAAATCAGAGGAATATCACAATACTTACAACAGACTGAAAAAAATAGGCATTTATAACCAGATGTTTCCTGTTTGGTATGGTTTTAGAGGTTTTTGAAGAAAGCTGCATCTGTAGAAATGCTTCCTTGCTTGCTAAATTCTCATCATTATTGAATTCTTGACTTGCTACGTAGACAGATTATAATGAAGTCCTCAAACATAATACATAACCCAAAGATAGTATCAAATTCATATAACCTTATAGTTCCTTGAAGGAATACAAGATCCTTTACTCCAAATCTATAGTCAAGGAATTCAGGATTTACAGAGATTAAGTGACTGAAATGGTTATATAGGTACTGAGTGGCAGGGTAAGGACTACAAGCCATAAAATCATCTCTGTGAGATAACTGGTGTGGATGTGGGGAGGAGACATAGATCAGTTTATTAGAATTTTTTCTTTGATTCTTGCTGTATGACATGAGGAATTTTCTTAACTTCTTTTAGTTTTTTTCAAATTATTTTTAAGCATCAAGACTATCACACAGAAATCATACCCCCCTCGCATGCATACATAGTTTACATTCCTATTTAAACCCTCACCCTCTCTGGGGAGTAGAAAGGGGATGGGATGAAAATTGGGAGGGGAACAGAGGAGTGGGGGAAGGTGAGGGAACTGGGATTGACATGTAAAATAACATGTTTCAAATTTGAATAAAAATATTATCATAAATCTCTACAAGCTATCTCCCTACTATAAATGCTCTTTCTGATTTCTTAAATTCTGATCAATACCTACATATTCTTAAGTTCAGAATCAAGGTCATTGTAACATGAAAAATAAAAGACACAGAGACTAATATTGGGGTTTAAACTTCAAGTTGAATATTGGAAAAGAAAATCCACTAGCTCTCACCTCTACCTGAGGCTGAAACGGCTTATCCAGGAGCTCTTTACCAAGACTCAAACTGCTGCCTCTCTAGGTGGCTGGAGAATGAAAGCCTCCTAGTTAATACTGAAGACCCTGCTTCTATTGTTTATACCCCTGGGATTAAGGCAAATGCTCTGTTACTGTTTTAGACTGATTCAATCTCTTGGATCCCTGGTTGGCCTTGGATTTAGACAGATCCATCTACCTCTTAATCCTGAGTCCTAGGATTAAAGGTATGTACCACCACCTTCTAGCTTTTGGCTGCTGGGATTAAAGGTGTGTGCCTGGCTTGTATGGCTTGTAGCTAACTTTGATACCTGAATCCTCAGGCATGCTTTAATAAATCATAAATAATATATCAGTACAGGGTACCTCTTACTTAAAAATTAACTTGATACTATGGTTGTTCTTATGGTATTTATATAAACTTTAAAATTACTTATTAATGTTTCTTAAATGCCTCCTATGGTATTAGGGAACTCGGATAATGCTCCATAACACAGTAGTGGTTGGATCCTGCTTGTCTCTGGACTTTAATCCAAGACTAGAGAGATGGCTTAGCAATTAAGAACACTTGCGGCTGAGTTCAGTTCCCAGCATCCATATCACGTGGCTTTACTGCCTCTTATAACTCCAGTTTCAGGGGATTCTATACCTTCCACTCATCTCAAAAGGCGCATACACACATGTGGTACACACACACACACACACACACACACACACACACACACACACACACACTCATATAAATAAAAATAAAATAAATGTTAAAAAACTTATTCAAAACAACTGGCATTTAAAATGGATGAGGACTGACAAAATTGCCAATGTCTTATTGTCTAGTCAAGGGCATAATAACTGATGTTAATTATAATTATTATATTACAAAAGGACAATTTAATAGCAGAATATATAACATTATGGTTATGAAACAATAAAATCACTTATGGAATAATCTACTAGAGCAGGGGAATTGGCATTGATATATATTTATATTGCTTCAGTTAATTCAAGGCCATAGTTAGCCAGAGATAGTGACAGGTCTCACCTGGGCTGTCTGTCATTATAGCTTAAAAGAACCCATAGGCCCTTTCTAGCCATGTATTTCTCTGATGAGAAGAGTTTATTTAAGTTTGTGTTTACTTTGACACTAAAGAGAAAATATGAATGCTTTTTAGTTTGGATTCTAAAACTGCCAGAGAACAAATATTATTTTATTCAAAAGCTATGTAGTCATAAACTTAGAGTGAGATTTAATTTTCTCCATCTCTAAATATTGATGAAGGTCCATCTCTCTGTTTTTGAAAGGATTAAATGAGTAGAGTATATTGAACAGCTAGCAAGTGGCCAGGATTATAAAGAGACTTTAACAAATGTTAATTTATTATGAATTCTAGTAAGATAAAATAGCATTTCAAATTAAAATCAGCTTCATTATTAGTGGCAGCCTGAGAGCAAACAGATCATTCTTTGGTGCTTAAAGGTGTCTATCTTTACAAAATACTTCATGGAGCCCTAATGATTATCTTGACCATAGTTCTCATTTTAACTAAAAATATGGAGTGCAGACATCTCAGCACCACAAAAAGTCTGCGTGATGCACATTTTCAGCTTTCAAATGTTTTGTTTCCTGGCTAAATATAGAACAAGCTATGTCAGCAAACCTGCAAAATAAATAGGAAATGCTTAATCATTTAAGAATATGTGCCAAAGAAAGAAAAGCCAAAGAATAAACACATGGCAGCTTGAAGTCTCCTTTACTTTGTCAAAACTGACAAATAACTTCAATTAGACAAGATATAAAACCAATCCACCTCTATTTGTTATGTATATAAATATATGGGGATATATATGCTTACATATATATACATAATGAGATTATATTTTAATCTCATTATTGAAACATGGTTTCTCTGTGTAGCACTGGCTGTTCTGACTCACTATGTATACTAGGTTGGCCTCCAACTCAGAGAAATCCATCTGCCTTGGTCTCCTAAGTGCTGGGATTAAAAATGTTTGCCACTACCACCATTTTTTTTTTGTTTAAAATTATCAAAAAAAAAAAACAAATTGCAGAGAAATGTGCAAACTATGAACATATTTTTGAAAAGTCAATGTCAACCCCCAGCTGTATCCAAGTGTACATTTATATATGTTTGAAAGTTTCATTATAGGCTGTAACACTGGTCATCTCCAAGTAGGTCACTCTGAAAGGAGTTTGAGAGAGATATTATTTTTAAGTCTTTGAGTAATCTGTATAGTGTGTTTTGATCATGTTCACAACTTCCATAACTTTTCCCAGGTCTCTTTTATGTCTTCTTTCCAAGAAATACAGTATTGTTTATTTTTTAATATCCATAAAGTCCAATTTATGCATCCTATATATTCATGGTTATGTGATCTTCCATTGAAGAGTAGTTCACTTATTAAGGCTGTACTCTTAAAGAGCACTAACTCTCTTGAGGAGATTTTTGTTTCATAACCATAGTTTCACCCTCTTGCCAAGTATATTAAGCATATACTAGTTTTGGAACAACATGTTTAAAAATTCAAAGAAAAAAGTAAAAATTTTTTCTTTACCCATAAATTAATAATTAATCAATTAATTTATCACTCAATATTTGTTGGATTCTTACTGGTGAAAATTTAAATGAATTCTAATTTTCTCTGTGAACCGTCAGACTTGATTTTTTTAGAATGCTGGGGCCATATGTTGTCATTTGTGATATTAGTAATGTTCTAAGATTGCTACCCAGATCCCTCTTGGAATTAACATCGTGTATTAATTTGAAACTTTTTAGAACAAAATTCACCTCCTTTCTTCTCACCTATAGCTTTTGCACTAGATAGAGGATATGGTAACTCCAAGATTTCATTACATATGGGTTGCCATGGGAAGTAAGAACATGGAAAGTAAAGTCAGAAAAGAAGGGTTTCAGATCTGACACACACAACCAGATGGAAAACATAGGCAGGGTATTTTATTTCTTCTGTACCCTGGTGTGATAATCTTTTATCAAGTTATGAAACCTACTCTACAGAATGGCCACAAAACTCAAACAAGATCAACTGTGACAAATCTTGACAAACCACTTTGTGATTGACATATGCATAATACTGTTTCTCACAAAAAATGTGTGAGTATATCAGGATATCGCATTACCTGTATATAGGTGTTTGAAGATTCTCATTGACGGTAAACTACACTGAATTTGAAGTGCACTTACAAGCTTTAGTTTATCTGCTAAGTAACAGCTGAAATAATACACAAATGGGACTTTTTCCTAGAAACAATAATCAACCCAATTAAAATAGAAGCATATCTGACCTGGTGTAGTCATCTTCAACCAGCATGTGCTTTGGAATTGGTGAGTACCTTCCTGGAGAGATGGGCGGCAGGGACGTTTTGTATTCTAAAGTGCCATTGTTACCAGAGAGTAGATGATTTTCCATCGGTGGAGAATAAGCTAAGGAATTGGGGAGAGAATGAAAAATGGAATCAAGCCTTCTATGTGGGTGATTCAGTGTGTCATACTTTAGAGGATGTGTTAAAAATACAAAGACTTTGCTACATGCCAAAATTTTCTTGTTCTCCAAGAGGGGTGAGTTGCTGTCTGTTTGCATTTCCCATATATAAGCACACGGCAAACTTTAGATTGGAAAGATGTAATAACAGTTATATTTGTAGCCTAAGTTAGCATAATTAGATGATGAGAAGAATTGGGGGAGACACTGAATATACATCTTCAGAATGATGATTAATTTTCTATGGAAATGAAAATGTTAGCTTCTAATTGTAGGGCTCACATTAATTTTCCATAATTAATATCCAGTCATCAAAAGTGAAAGGCTCACCAGGAATACATTCTCCTACTAAACCTTCTCCACAGATATACTGTACTTCCATTGCAATAAGTCTACAATGTCAAGTGCTTTTCTTCTGCTGTTCCCTAACTCATCTTCTCATTGACACCTCTTGACAGGGGCTCCCCTCCTTCCGATTTTTCCTCAAATCTGTTTTGTACACTGAGGTGAACTCTTAAAATTTAACTTTTCTTTGTTCTCTTGCTTACATGTTCTGCACTGTAACTGTTGTTTGGGACATTCTCTTCTTTATGAAATTGATAAAAAAAACTGACCCATTTCGATCCTTCTTATACATGCTGTTAATTTTCAAACAAAACCCATATTTATGGTATCTGTACCACTGTTTTACTGTATGGAGTTGTCTGTAATTTGTGTCTCTTACCCCATCTCAGATGTTTAATTCCGAAGACAGCTATAAATGAAATCTCTCAGTTATGTTAACAAAAGATTTGAAATCTACCTTCTCTGAGTCACTAAAGGATATTTCATTTATCTGACTAACTATATATATATATATATATATATATATATATATATTATTGCCTCTTATTTCCACCAAATTGTGTTGCTAGTAATATATCTGAGTTAGCTTGCTTTCCTTGTGCCTGAAGGCTGTGGTTGTATTTCCTCTAAAGTAAGATGGGCATCACACATCTTACTTTACAAGTTATGCAGCATGTGTTAAATTACTTTAATCGACTAGAAAATTTTGTGTTTTGCCTTTTAAAAAATGTCTGCCATTGTATAGCAGTGAGTCATAGACCCTCAAACCTACCTGACTCCTCTAAATTTATTTAGATCAAGTCACTGAAAGTCAAACTCTTTCTGCCCTAAGGTCAGGTGAATCTCAGCTTAGGGCCTTCTTTGAATAAAAAAGACTATTAGGAGGGCAAGGCATTTCAGAACCATTATTTCAAGAAGTAATAGCTAAGGTAATGAGCCTTTAGAGTGAAGGGTATATAGCTCTTAAATTTTGCTCAAGAGGAACATCTAAATCTAAGAAAGATTCAACACTTGCTAAAGACGATAGTACTAATTAACAGTTGGTCCTGAAGACATCCTGGGTACACACAATGGAATTTGCAAGGCTTCAAATCCAAGAAGCTAACTTATGCCAATAAAAACACCCATTGGGTTTACATCAAAAGTAAATTCTTCCTAAATTTAGTCCCAGAAGACAGAAGAAAGGGAGTCCTAATTATCAGTGAATTTGGTGTGGTCCCCAGAATAGTGACTCATGTTAGTTGTTGCCTTCACTCACTGCTACCAACAATGATTGATGACAAATCCATCTAAAGATAAAAGTAATGATGATGACTGAAAATGATGATTTCATCATTCCAGAGGCCAATCCCCTTGTCTAGGAGGAAGTGTAAAACTATCTATGGCCAACTTCTGTCTTTCACTCTACTGCTACATAGATCTGAAATAGGACAATGGAATACACTGGAACAACAGAACTCATGTTCCATGGGATTGACAAATTATATTCCAGAGTGTTGACTCAATGCTATTGTAGTCACCAAGACTAATATCACATCACTCTGTTCTTCCATTGGTGAACATGCAATTCATCTAGGTGTCCTACCTTTAAAACATTATCTGAGGTCCTTAGAAACAACATGGGAATGATGCATAGAACATTTTCCCTGAAGTGTTTCAAGAAGCTTGACATGATTGAAACTGTAAGTAGAGGTGAAAATGGCTTTAGGAGGTTTATTTTGGCTGGCTATTAGAAGATGACACCAAGTACCATACTTACAGTGAGTAATGTCAGGTGGGCCATAAGGATCAGTCATATAAATGGTGGTGGGTTTGCCAACTTTTAGGTAAACGACATCGGATGTGTTCTTCAATATCGCTACAGCCTCTTCATGTGTAACTTCTTCTAAACTATAGTTATTTACCTGAAAGAGAAGAAGGATAAATATGAGAGTTAAACCTGTGAAGTGAAAAAGAATTACCTGAGAAGATAGTGTGAAATTTGAAATTATGACCTTATAAATACACTGGATTACAATGATTAGTTTGGTATGTGTAGCATTCTTGATAGAATATACAGTGTAAACTTTAAACCAAGAAGGTTAGGTATAGCCATCAATGCTACAGGGCAGGGTCAGTTTTGTTGATTTCTCTGAGGAAGTGACTTAACAGCAAAGAGAATAATATTTCTAAAAAAACTTCAAATGATCTTTTTATATATTTAGTACAGTTTTTATGACTAAAATGTTATCATCTGTCTATAATATATATATATATATATATATGTATATATATATATATATGTCAGGCTGGGTATGCATATCAGTGGTATAATTAATTATTATTGAGAATATGTGAGAGCCTTGGGTAAGTTCTCAGCATCAGGAAAAACAAACATGAAAACAACACAGTGAAGAAATAATACACATAAAGCACTGTATAGTAATTGAGGGAAATTAAAACAAAACAAACAAAAAACCAACCATCCCCCAAAACAGAAGTAACCCACAAATTTCCTACTTAAACAAATCTCTTTAAGCCAGTATAACCATGTTAGACACATTATTTTGGAATCGGCATTGAAGATCTAGACTGTAACAGTAATATAATTTAGCAACATGGATTTTGTTTTCACTGCTTTGCATGGCTGTAACAGTGATTTAAATTATCTCTTGCTAGAACCTGTTTAGTTTGCTCTTAATATGTTGCTACTATAAATAATATTGCGACAAACAATTACCTGGACTTATCCAGCTTGGATGTTTTTAGAGTAACTCATATCCATGACCTGTTAGATACAACTATAATTGCATTGTAACAAATACTAATATCTGAAAGTTCTCCTTGAAACATGAACCAGTTTAACCTCATGGTAGTACTCCGTGAGCTCTCTCCTACCCCCCGTAGAGCTGAGAACTGAACCCAAGATTATGCATGTGCTATGCACACTCTCAGTTACTGGCTATACCTTCAGTTATGCGTCTATATTTTTTTAAGGGAAGAGTATTACTGTAACATAAGGATTCACAGAAGAGCACATTCAAATGTATCACACTTCTGTAAGTATCACCAGCAATGCATTCCTCTTTATTTTTACAAAGAGAAGCCTGTGTTAAGTGTTATTATAACTTCATGGCAGGAACACCACACTGGGTGTGCTCAGTACTTACTGATTTTTTAATAAAATGAAACCAGAAAGATATCATCAATGGATAATTGGAAATGAATGTTCAAAAAGAATACTTTAAGTTTAGCTTGGGAAGCACAGTGAGGTATAAGTTATCCTGAGCAATTGAGAAAACTGTCTTATAGAACTATCTTATGGGGTTTGTGGTGATACATTTTTTTATGATTTAATAAGGTTTCCCGAGGGTTCAGAATACAAAGCTATCAGAATACAAAGTCACAGAGGTCAGGCAATGGTGATACACACCTTTAATCCCAGCAGCCACACTAGCAAGCCATACAGCCAGGCAGTGGTAGTTTACACCTTTAATCCTAGGACTCAGTAACAGGCAATGGATCTCTGTACAAGGCCATACTGAGACACATGAAACTGACCCAGTCCTAAAGAGAAACAGCTCACACAAAGGTGATCTCAGCACTTGGGAGCACAAACCTTTAATTCCAGCACTAGACAGGTATAAAAGGACAACGCAAAGGGTCTAAAGTAGAGATTTAGTTTCCAGTCAGGGAGAGCTATTGTCTCTGAGGATTCATGGAGACTGCATTGTACTTTGAGAATTCATGGAGGCAGGATCATGCTTTCAGTTTGAGGTAGAGGTAAGAACTAGTGGCTGACTTCTTTGTTTATCTGACAATCAGCTTTAACCCCAATATCTATCTCTGGGTTTTTATTTTTGTGTTACAGAAGTTTAACCTACAAATTATACACAATAAGTTAATGTAAAAAGATTAATAAATAATAATACAATAGGGCAATTGCAATAAAATTATCAGCCCCACCACCCTTGTACTCTTAATAAATATAATAAGGGGCAATAAAACACATGCATGGTGACTTTGTGACAATCTGTTTGAATAATGAGGGATGAATGAAATGATTAATTCATAGATTGCACATGTTACATGAAAGTTCTGTGGAAAGAGATGAGTCATATTATAGGTAGCCTGGAGAATGATGTTGTATGCTTTCACGTACTGCTCAGAAAACCAGAGCTACAGATGAGTGAGGCTGTGATGCACATTCTCTCTCCTTTGTACGTTAGTCATAATGGTTTGTAGCACTATTTTTTTTCATAATTACAGTCGTAAAATATCTATATGTAGTCCAAAATAAATGCTGGAACTATCCTATCTTACATACACTAACTTCTTGAAATCACGCTTATTTCTTCTGTAAGATAAGTATAAATAAAATGCATATAAGCTATCTAATAGGTTATCGTGATGTCTCATTGCTTTAGTGTATGTCACTGGTCTGGTAAGTGACAGAGGCAGAATCAGAAGCCAGGCATATTAGTCCCAGATATTATCCTCTAACAAGTAGTTTCTGTAGCACAAATAACAAAAGACCCAGAGTTCCATATTGGGGTTCAAGTTTCAAGCTGAAGATCAGAGAAGCAAAGCAGCCAAGCAGGAAACCTTACCTCTACCTAGCTGAAATGGCATTCCTGTCTCCATGAATCATCAGAGGCAAAAGCTCTCTCTGAGTTCCTGTCTCCTCCTCCTTATATTCCTTTCTCCACCCAGCCAAATCACTCCTGTCTCCACCTCCTTAGTGCTGGGCTCAAAGGCCTGGGACCCCCAAGTGCTGAGATCAGAGGTGTGAACTCTGTTACTCTTGACTCTTGTGTAGGACAGGGTGGCCTCAAACTCAGATTCATCTGCCTGTCTCCTGAGTCCTGGGACTAAAGGTATGTATCACCATTGCCTGACATCTATGGTTTATGACTAGCTTTGCTTTCTAAACCCTCAGGCAAGCTTTAATAACACATCAATACTATATCACTACACAGTTCACTGCTCCTTCAGTTTCCAGGCCTTTGCTCTAACCAACTCACACTGCAACAAGGTGCAGTTTGTTGGATAAATAATAAGGCAGTAGAACCAAGCACAGGAAATGAATATGGAGGACCCAGATATGGCAAACACAGTTGATGATGGCAAGTTGATGATGAGAAATACAAATAGTAGGAACAACATTTATTTAATATTCTCAGCCACATAGTTGGAGACCATATATATATTAATTTTTGTTTTATGGATATGAATGTTTTGCCTAAATATATTTGTGTACATGTATGACTGGAGCCCAGGGTATCAGAAGGGGCCATTGGATCCACTAGAACTGGAGTTACAGATGAGCTGATATGTGGGAAATGAACCCAAGTCCTCTGCAAGAGCAGAAAGTGCTCTTAATGACTGAGTTATCAAAGGCATATACAATAAATGAAAGGAGGTTTAATACAGCCCACTGTTCTTTGGAATATCTTAGTTTTGGTGATCCTGATTCTTTTATTTTAAGGCAGCCCAACCTGTGACTAAAGAAAGTGATCATGCACAGCAGTAGATAATGTGCATGGAAATGTATATTTTCTCTAAAAATTTGAGCACCAAGTTAGGAATCTCTGCATGTTGTGATTATAGCCCTAGAAACATCTGTGTTAAGAAAGTAAAAGAGGGGCAGATTTGTGGAGTTACAAAATGATTAGAAGTGGCACCAAATATTTGTTCTGACAAGGGCTTATTGTCTTTCTCCCCAGTGTGCAGAAATCATACAACTTGTTAATTATCAGTGAAAAAAAGATGGTCAACGATAATTAAATCTCACCTATTACTATTTTTTAAAGTGGGAAGTAGATTTTAAAGATAGACTCCCTGCAACCAAAAAAAATTTCAGACAAGAATTTAAGTCAATGGCAGATGTAGGGATATGAGTGTGAAAGAGGGGATACTGGTTGGATAAGTGTTAGTTTAAGATAGTGACAGCTTGGTTGATTTTTATTTGGTGGCTTACCTTTGAAGCACTGACATGAAATTTGGTCCTGGTGCAGGTAGGTCATCGTATTGTGAACAGAGCAAACTCATAGCAAGAACACATGCATTTGAGACTGGCAGATGGCTGGGTGGAGGCTATGAGAGCCTGATGAACTGAGTCTGCATCTCTAGAACTCAGGTAAAACTGGACACAGTATTTCAAGCCTCTGAAATACCAGAATTTACTATAGGCAGATGAAGAACAGACACAGGAGAATCTCCAAAAGTGTGGGGCACAGCTAGAGTGGCTTGCACAGTGGCAAAGAGATCCCATCTCAAACAAGGTGAAAGACAAGGAACAACTCTGGAAGGTTTTTTTGTGGTGTCCACACACATGCCATTGCATGAGCATGTCTATGTGTATAACACCCCCCCCCACACACACAGAGTCACTAGATTTTTTTCACATGGACTAAAATATGAGCTCCCTGTCTTGGTAGTGCCCAGCTGTTACTTTAGAAAACCTATTTAGCTTTCCAAGTTTCAATTTTGTACTCTATAAAACAGGAATGGCCTTGAAATAGTTACTGCCTTGAAGGGCTTTAGTAGTTAGTATATACTGGTCTATGGAAGGTAGCTGTACAGTAATATACTTAATGTTGGTTTTTAACCTTGTAACTATTTAGTGTCATTATCTATCTTTCTTCACAGGAAACTGGATTTCTTGGCACAACTTTCTTGCTGATCATTTTTCTGTAAACATCTGTGAACTGATGAGTTTAATTAGTGTTCTTCTGATGAGGCTTCCATGTGATCTTAAAAAAAAAAAAAAAAAAAAAACCAAAAAACAAAACAAAAAAACCAAAAACCTGGACCGACAATTATTCTTTTTGTGCTGAAGTTTTCAAAATTGTTTTTCACAAAGTAGGTTTGTTTGGGTTAATTATGTGCGTGCACTATGCTATGAACTCTCAACATAAAGGGCCTACAGCTGGAGATGATTGTATGCAGAGAGAAGAGATACTACTTTGATATGTTAGCTGTTCCTGTCATTGTTTTTCATCGCCTTCTGGTTTTTTCTTTGAATTTTGTAATCACGTATTTGATTATCATGGTGAGCACTGACCAACTGCCCTGGTTTCAGGGAAAAAGATGAGGCATGTTTAAATAAGATGCTGTCTGTGAGGAGAGTCATTCCTTGGAGGGAACATATGTGCATCCTTGCCTTGTACTTGCAACACTAAAGAGGACTGAGGTCAGCTCAAGACTGAGAAACTGGAGGTAAGATGACTCATTGTTTCAACAGATGAGATGACATGGATTGGGACATCATATTCAGGGTAGCAAATAAGCTGAGAGAAGGAGGTGCTGGAGACCCACAGGAAGAGAATAGCCAGTTTTGTAGTCAATCAAGTAAGTATAAGCGAGTATCTCCATCCATCCCAATGTAACAGTGGGAGGCTTGAGTGTAGGAGGAGCATAATGAGAAGGATTCTGTGACACAAGTTCTGAATACCTGACTTTTTATTTGCATGCAAGACTATTCATGACTGTGGGAAAAGATGGGGGAAATGATTAGGGACAGAGGTTTAGCTAAAAAAGACAGTACAAGGAAAGACAGTACAGTGACTCACAAACACTTGAGAAAAATCCTAAACTCTACTGCTAAGTTTTAAAAATGAGGCAAAGTAGTTGGTTGTTAGATTATGAAATAAGTGAAAAAGATCATTCCAATGCAATAATATCAATGATAGGAAAATAAAAATGCATAATTCAGGGGAAAAAGAAAACCTCTACTTATATTGAATTATATTTATATTGAAATAAACTGTTGTTGATAAAATTTCTTTTGAGATAATAAATTTTAATAAATAGGAAATATGTGGATGTGGTTATCTTTGGAGAATTGGTATTTTCTTGGTTTTAATGTTTTCAATGTTGGATATGTATTAGCACTTTTATAACAAGATTAACTTAATTTGGGCAAAAAAACCCCCCAACAACTTAAATAAAACAGAAAGAAAATGGGCCTCACATAGAGCAGTCTCAGGAGTAATTTGAAACTGAATGACAAAGAGGGTAATTTAAATTGATTAGAAACACTAACCATGTGTGAAACTTGGTTAAACCTGTGCTTCTTTAGGAATGGAGGACCTGCTCAATTCTAGTTGTGTTTTGTATGGTATTAATTGTTGAAAGGATTCATGAATAAGTACATCTATAAGTCACATCCCTGAAGCTTAAAGGTTTCTCAGGTGATTTAAAGAGTGGTCTGGTTGGTTTCAGTTTCTACTTTCATGATTTTGAGTCAGTGAATAACTTTTATGAGGAATTCCATGTGTCAAATGAAGATAATGCTTGTGTTTTTTTGGTGGCTTGTGTTTATGAGGAAGAAACCCTGTATAAAGGAAGTGCTATGCAGATAGAAAGCAAATAATCATAGTCAGGCATTGAGCTACCACTGAGCCTGCTGCTGGAAATAGCTTCTCCCTGATGGGGACTGCTGTCACCCCTTCCTGTGCTCAACTCCTGCAGTACCTCTTCCTGCCTTTAACTGCCTTAATGTTTTCAAGGGGAATGACAAAATCATATTCCTTTATTTTATTTTATTTTATTTTTGCATTCTCCCACATGAAGCATTCTAAATACCTGGCACTTAATGAGGGCTGAAATGAGCTAAATATACTGTATAATATAATTGTGACATGTCTAAAGGGATCAAAAGTCCATATATTTTATTAAAGGAATGGGGCAGCTGTGCTGAGTTTCTGTTTTCTATTTGTGTTAATTAGAGAGGCAAAGAAGAGGATTGAAGGTCATTTAAACAACAGCACACACTTACTGAATGCTTGATTAGTGCCAGGTAGGATTTAAAGAGGGAAACAGAAAAACAGAAAAAAGAACCCTGGGTCACCTCCACTTGTAATGCATAATCAAAGCTCCAACTGGATGAATTTTTCTCCCTCATTAGTCATACATTTCTTAATCCTTCCTCCTATAAATAAGAGAAAGAGTAGAACAGGGGAGTAGTATTTTGATGACTGAAGCTTCCTCCATAGCACTGGTCACCAAGTGCACAGGGAAACGTGAAACCAGAGCATTTCATGAGGTACAAGAAGAAATTTCATTAATATTTATCACATTTATGTTTATTTTATGTATAGAATATACTAACATAGAGTCCTGGTTTGTTTTTTGTTAACATGACACCAACTAGTCATTTAAGAAGAAGAAGCCTCAAATGAGAAAATACTCCTGCTAGATTGGCCTGTGGACAAGTCTACGGGGGCATTTTCTTGACTAACGGTTAATGCAGGGTGGCCTAGCGCAGTGCAGGAGGTGATCATCCTCAGGCCTGAGGTATGGATGTTATAATGGAGTGTGTAGAGAAAATCCACCAAGTGCAAGCTAATAAGCAGCACTCACTCCTCCAAGGCCTCTGCTCCTGTTCCTGCCTCCAGGTTCCAACCAGGTTTGCTCCACTTTCCTCTGAAATAGAGTGGGACATGAGTGTTGCAAGAAAGTTGAAAGATAAAATAAATTGTTACCTCCCTAAATTCTTTTAGGTCTTGGTTTTATTATAGCAATACAAACCATAATTAAAATGCACACACACACACACACACACACACACACAGACATTTAAAGACATTTGTATGTATTAGTAGCAACTTCTTGTGCTTTCCTAGTGGAGTGTGTTAGTAAAATAACTTTAGGCTTAGTCAAATAGCTCAGTGTTTCATACTTTTTTTCTGTATCCAAAGCCCTGTGTTTAATTCTTATCACCACAAAACAAACAAGGAAACAAATCAATAGTTAATTTTTATAAAACTAGTAAGTAGTATATGGAGAGGCTAAAACTATCAGTAGTGATAGATACGTGCTTGAATTTTGAAAGACCCACACTACTGAAGTAGGATATAGCAGCTTAGTGGTAGAATAGATCCACAGGCTTTGGTTAAATATCCAGAATTACAAATAATAGTGATAATGATATTTGTACATAGATTATGATACCTGTAGAGAAAGTTATATAAACAAGACTAATACCCTGAGTATAAGCAAAATAAAAAACCCCAAAAAACAAAAAAGAAAACCAACAGGAAACAAGACTATTTATTTAGTCTTTAAATAAACTAAATCAACACAGTTGTGTTGACTTATAATTTATTGCATTTGAGATAAACTAGAAGGGAGTCCAAGTAATAATTATCCAGACTTTCTTTCTTTTGAAAGTGATTTTAACTGCAGAGGACAGAATGTGAGGGATGAACTACTCTAGGTGTCTATCAGCTGGCTGCGGGGGATTACTCAATGATAGCACTGCTCTGTAGTGTAACCATCATCAGGATCATCCTCAGGAAAGCAGGGACATCAGGAGAGAAGGCTCAGGTAGTGTAGGTCAAGGTCAGATTGATTCTTGACTAGGTCCCATGAGAGAATTATTTGGAACATAAAACCTGAGTGAATATGACCCCACCTCAGAGATTTTGATTTGCTTATTTGAATTGATTGAGGACTGGGCATTTACCATGTTCAAAAGCCAACCATGAGATTCTAGTGCAATGGGACTGAGAACTTGAGGCACGGAATAAATCTGTGAAGGGGATAGGACTTCAGAGCATCACTCTATAGGTCTGCATCTAATTGCATGATTTACTAGTTACAAGTAGTGGGAATTCTCTGAACTACAAGTGCCCTGACTACCTCCTGAGGGCAAGTGTGAGAGTACATGAGTTTCTCTCTGCATATTTTGAGCTGTGAAAGTATGGAGTGGCATGCTCATGGGAGACTACGGTTCACGATGCTTATCTAAGGTGCATTCCCACCACCTGCAAATGTCCCATTTCTCATTCAGACAATTTCTACATATTTGCAATGTCTTCATATGATACCATTTTTACTGAGGGTGGAATAAAACTTAGTAGTTTTATAAAACTACCAAAAGTTAACCAATTTAAATCCTCACAATCAATATTTATTCAGAAACTGCATCATTTCTTATCCCATCCCCTAAACCAATTTGATGTCATTACTTCATCCTTAGCTTAAGAATAAAACTAAGGTCCTCTTACACATGCCACATCCCAGAGGATGTTGTTCCCCTGAACTATTGTCCTCACTATTTTGTAGTATCCTTTTTAACAAAAGAATCCCTTGATAAGTTTGAAAAATATAGAGTAAATAAAAACATTTCTTGACTAGAATCCTTCTTAGATTGTTCATATGCTTTTTATATGTAGATTTTCACATGTTCATAATATCATTTTATATGTTCATTTATTCCATTTTAATATGCTTTTTATGCGTTCATTGGGGAGCCACAATAGGGTAACATACAAATTTCACAACTTATGGTTTTATATTTTTTTAAAATAGCAAAGGGACAAGGCTAGTATTTAAAAACACATACTAGGAAATGCTAATTTAGGCAACGATACTGTGGTAAAGAGACCAAAAACAAAAAATGACCACAGTTGCACCTGGGTGGCTAAAGTGATCTGGTAGAGTTAGTGGGACGGCCTGTGACTAATACTCAATTCGCCAAAGTCTGGTCCCAGTGTTTCCCCCTTGACTTCAATGCCTTCATCATTCTTCCCTCCATTTGCTACTTCCCTTTTAAGGAAAGAAGATGAATTCTTTCTCTGCAAAAACTGTATAAATTCTCTTACTGACATTTTTCCCTTTAAATGTCAAGCAGAGGTTATAAGGGGAAAGTGTAAGATTTTAAGCCTTAAATTATAACATGACAAGGAGCTTGACAAGCAACAACTAATGTTACTGCTGCAGAAATGACAAATGATCCCAGATTTAAAGTCTCTGGTATTATGCAGAAAAAGGTAAAAAGGATCACATTTCTATAATATATCTGGATTCAAGGAGCATCTTGCTAGGGCTTAAAAAGAAACTGTGTGTGGAAATATAATATATGAAAGATTTTTTTAAAAAACCAAAACTTCAATGTTGTCAACTTTCAACCATCTGTCTTAAGAAATTCAAACTGAGTAATAATCTATTCACTCAGATTTCAACAGTTAAGTTACTAGTATTATCCACAAACACCTGCTGTCACTGGTATTCAACAAAACAGACTAATAATTGTACCAAAGGACATTAAAAATATTTAATGGAGAACCACAATATATACTAAGTATTTGGGTGATCATGAAACACGAGGGTGGTTGGCTGTATCACCTCATTTTAGACACTAGAAGCTTGTTGCAAAGAAGGACAGTATAATTCTTCCTTATAGCATAATTGTACAAAGTTCATGAGGTACAAAATAACCTATGTCTTTAAAAGTGGAGAATAAAATAGTAAGGGACCCAAAGACATTTTAAGTAGAACTTATCTATGAAAAATGTAAGTAAATGTGTCATAATATCTACTTAAAAAATGAGAGGTGAATGTGTCAAACATTTTACAGGACCTGGCAGTGAAGGTATGGCAATACAAACTGCAGATACATATGAAGGAGGGGCTAATCCTTGCCATTTTATGGGGGCAGGGCTATGAATAAAGGGCAAAAGTTATAGAAAATAATTTTCAATGTGATTATAAAAATATACAGTGGTGATTAGAATGTGACAGGTATCTTTGGAGAAGTATTAAATGCTCCACTGTTAGTGAAGGGAAATATCACTTCACACAGTTGCTTTTCTGTGAGATACTGAGGTTCCAAACAAAGATGACATTTAAGATTTAAATTCTGAAATGCAAAAACTTCCTTGTAAGGAAATGCATGTTCTATAGTGTATGAATCAGGAGATGCCCAACACGCAGTCATCATAGTTTTGATGTCAAAGGTGTTATTGTTAAGACTGTGTTCACTCTTGAAAAGGCTGCAGTCTCACTCTGGGGAAATGATTGGAGACTTACAAAACTGTGGAGATATAGTCACAAAAGGAAATTGGTTGGAGTTTTATATAAACTAATTTCTATTTGTTGCCATTCTCAGGATTTTGCTAAGCAAGGTCTTCTATTGAGCTACGGCCCAACATGGAGTTTCTTTTTGGGGCCAGTGTCTTAAAACACTCTGAGAGGATAACATATTGGGTACATTTTCCTAAGGACTGAAAGAAGGAAAGAGGGTAAACAGCTCCAGAAAGAATGACATATTTAGAGAAAAATATGCAGAGTGCTGCAGCTGGCAAGTCACAGAGTCTAGATCATGTGCACTTCCTTTTGGGGGAGAAGAGAGGAAGAGCAGGAAAAATAGAGTGACAGGAGAGCAGTAACAGATATTTTGGGGGCTGAATTAAAATAATTGGTGTTCAGGGTAGCTTCACTAATTCTTTTGTTTGTTTGTTTATTGTTTCTATTTCAGGGCCATTTTTTTTCTTTTAGAGTAGGTTAAAGATAACCATTTTCTTTCATTCCTAGATTCCACTTGCCAGTTACCTTTAAAGTACTAATTATGTCTTTCCTTGTATAGTACAGAAGTAACCTATTATTATTGAAGGTTCATATGTTTTAAACCATTCATTCCTAAAAACTTAAATCAGTGAATAATTGTGTTATAGGTATTTTGAGCTTATTTTATTTACAATAAATATAAAAATATTGCAAAAATATCATAGCATCTGAAAAATTCTTTTGTGGAATTATATGAGTGAATAGGCCTTTTTTTCATAGACTTTGAAAATAAGTACAGATTTAGGCATGGCTTGAAGAAATCAGCAGGAAGATCTAGCATAATTTCACAACAGCATCGGGTGAAGGAATGATGGGAAAGTCACATCTAAACTCTTTATATGTCAAAGGTAAAGCCTGTTCTAAGGCAGCCATTATTTGAAAATGAGTTTTCACTTCATTTTTCAATGTATCACTATGAAGAAGATAATTTTACACTTTATTTGAATGTCAATATTTCAAGTAATAAAATTTATATTATGAGTGAAAAAATTCATATCTCAAGTCTCTAAAATATTTTTGTTTGAAAATGAAACAGCATAATAAGATCAATTTTTATATCCAAAGCATACAAAGAAACATAAGTTTCATAGCTTCTTGAGAAGGAAAATAGTGGTGACTTTAGGTGGTCAAGAAATTGAAACTCTAGTTATAAGTTTGATATTTGTGCCTTTTTTTTTTGCTTGTCCAATTTGACTGAATGTTTTCTCACAGCAGAGGTCCCTCCAGAAGACATGCTGCCCTTTGGGAAATGGTAGTTGGATGGGATAATTATTAAATGACTAACTAAATAGTAAGCAAAGGGAGGAAGGACAGAATTGACAGATTCAAAAAATTGAATGCCATCCCATGTGTAGGAAACACTATTGCTTGAGATGATAAACATGGATGGACAGTCAGATTGCCTCAACTGGAAAGGCTAAGTTAGTAAATGTCTCTAGACCTGTTTTATAGATTACCTTATAAAGAAGTACAGGAAGTTTATGAAACTCAATATATACCAAATGCAGAGATGAATTCAGTTCAAAGGAATTCACAACCACAAAATAAACCACAGGGATTAAATATAAGCTCCCTAGAGGCTAAAGTAAGAATAGTTAATAGAAAACTTTGATGCTTAACCATCAAAACTTAACATATATCATGAAATTATCTTTTTAATAATGCCTTTAACACCTTTTTATAAAGAAAGAGGAGATAATAGCTTCTTATAGATATAGTCATCTTAAGTAGTTAGATAGGCATAATCAGGCTTGGGAGCCCTTAGAGCTTTGGATGAACCCTTCCCTCATAATTGGCTTTTTGATTCCACTTCTGGGTTTCCATGGTAACTCCATGAAGAAGAACATCATTATTGCTCTCTAAAGTTATAAATATCTGTATTAATAGTTGGAGGCTTCAGGGTTTTGTTGAGGTCATTAAAAGAAAGATGCTTCCTCTTGGTCAAGATCTCTGGCCCTTGGATAGAAAGGATATTATGATCTATTCCAGAGGTTCAAATATTACATATTATTATTGTTTCCTGCCTTAAGCAGTTATATTGCTGAACCTGTCAATAACCTAGTCTGGAGACCATTGTTCATGAAAACCAATGCATTAGAGAGCACGCTAAAGAGATTGGAGCAATAATTATCTTCTTAACGAGAAAATGTATTTATCCTTCCCAATAGTCTTCCCATGATGCAGCATTGAGTCTCCAAAATGCAGCACTGCTAAGTCTGTCTGCTTTTCCATTTTCATCTTTATATGTGTTTTCTTTCAGATACTGAACAAATGTCTAAGTATGCTTTCTCACTCTTTCTCTGAAGATTCTGTTTTCTTCCTGCAGCACAACTGCTTGCTGATTGCCGTTGCTGTACTGAATGTTAAATGTGTTAAAGGTGAGCCCTAAGATTGCTAGCCAAAAGTAAGAAAAAGGAATCCATCCTTCTGTCAGCAAGAGAAAAATGAAAGGGCCTGTGAGATGCAATCTGATAGTGGTCATCTGCAAATCTGGACGAGTGCTCTCTCAGAAATGAAATAACAGAGTTTGCAATTCTGAGGAAATATATTTGTGCTGTTTAAGCCATCTAGTCTAAGGTATTTTGTTACAGCTTCTGAAGCTAAGACAGTCATCACACAGTGAGAAAGAAGAACCTTATAAAGTTGTGGACAGTTTTGGTGGTGTCACACTCACCATTAGTAGTCTGTCTCCTACTTGCAACCTTCCATCCTTCTGTGCAGCCCCACCATCAATAATTTTTGTTACATAAATGCTGTTGTCTCCAGGAATGTGCTGGTTCCCCACCCCTCCAGCAATACTGAAGCCTAAACCTAGTGGAAAAGAACAGAAAACGAGAAGCAAATTAGGTCTACAGCAACAACTGAAAGTATTTTTAGTAAGTTCATTTTTTTTCTAGTAAATAGCACCAACAATTCTAGTAAAATCATCTTTGGTATCTAAATATTTGAAGGGCTTATTGAGTTTGGGTAATGAAGCAAAGATCATTTAGTCAATCATATGTGAATTTCAGTTTTGTTCTATTTGAATACTGGGTCCCTAACCACTATTGTTTCCCAGCTAATAAGGCCACGATGAGTAACTGGTCAGAACAAGGATACAGCAAAAAAAAATACTGAATTATTTCTTTGAGTAAAAGTTGTAGTTTTGTGTTGAGCCAAGAGAAACACAGCTGTAGTTGTTGACTGTGTAGAGCCCAGGGCTCATGTTCATGGTCATTGCTACTCTAGTACAGAAGGAGATACTTCTTGATGTTTTCACTAATGTACTGGAAAATGTCTTGACTTATGACTTTCTTTGTCTGTTTATATAATAAACTTCATGAAACTGCTTTCCTGTTGGAACACAGAAATTGGGTAATCTAAATCTGTGTCCCCAGGCTGTTGTCATAATACTGGATTACAAAATGAACCACTCCTTATCCCCTTTGAGGTGAGAGTTATAGATTTCTGTTGAGTCTGGAGAAACACAGGTGCAATTCTTGGCTGTATAGAGCCCAGGGTTCATCATCATGCTCACTGTTACTCTAGCATAGAAAGAAGAGCCACAACCGTTTGGGGTGCAATTGAACATTCTTGGTATTTCATAATGAAAACTACAGTTAGAAGGGCCTTGTTCAGATGTGAGATCAGCCAAGGATACACTAGATGTTTTCATGTCACCATTTCAAACAGCTGATGAAAAAAATGATGGGAAATGCTCTTTTATCATTTCTATTTTGGCCTGTTGTTATATTTTTAAAACTTCTGGCACTTAGTGTTATTAACTGACTGTTAGGTTCCAAACCTGGGATAAATGGCTGAGGTGCCTACTTAATACATCAAGGCAAATCTGGTCACCAGGTTCTCTCTGCTTCCCCCACCCATTACCTGTTACAGGGACCTCCTGGCTGGCATACTCCTACCCTATCCTAAACATCTCCAGCCCAAGGGTTGGGATGCCCTTTTCCCAGCTGCCCTTCCCTATATAATCAAGTCAATTTGGTTACCCTGCTCTCCTTTGAACCTCTTGGCTGATGCACCAATTTCCCCTCTTCCTTCTCGTACTTTCCCTCCCCATCTAGCCACATGATTCAGGGTCATGCCACTCTGGATTCTCCTAGGTGTCTCTGCCACTGACTATTCTCTGCCTTTTATCTGAAATAAGCTTTGTCTTCTACCATACCTAGTTATATTCTTCCTTTTTATTTCTATTTTTTTATTCACTAACAGTGAAGCTATTGACAAACAATGTGAATCACCCCAGTGTACAGCCTTCTGAACAAAAGTTCCCAGAAAAAAATCTGGACCCTTGAACAGAACCTTCTACAGGACTAATAAATTAAGTGGAATTTTAGTGATTGTGGAGAGATTTGGAATGTTTCATGTCCAGAGCCAAAATACCTTGAGCTCTTAACCTTCTCAATAGCCATTTATTGTCTTCCTCTATTCCTTATCTGACAGCTCTTGACAACTAGGTAAATCAGTTAGGATATATACACAGATGCATGATTTCCCTTCGAAATCATTGACTTAGCCAACTACTACCTTATTCTGATGCTGAAGCTAAGAGGGTCTTCTGATACTATCTGAGGCCCAAGGCAGAAGTTTCCTGTTTTGCCATAACCCACCTCCTCATTCTCCTACAGACATATTTGAAAAGTGTCTTGGTTTCTGATTTTCTTTGTTCTGTTAAAAAAGAAATCATGAAATTGCTTCCATGTTGGGACAGGGAATTTGGGGTAACCCAAGTCAGTGTTCCCAGGCTATGGACACTCATACTCTGTTACAGAACAAATCATTTGTTATCCTCTTTGAGGTTTGAGTTGTATTTTTGTGCTTAGAGTCTTAAGAATAAAAATAAGAAACCTTGCTTTTTATAATAAATTACAGAATATAAGATAATTTCAGTCATGGACTCTTGTACTTTAAGAGATGAATTTTACTCTGGTTTGCAAAATGCTTATTTTTATTTAACTATGGAAAGATATAGTAAGAGCAGAATAATCTACTGACTATAAAGTAATTGTAAAGAAATGATTGATATACCTTTTGAGAACATGATTTACTGTGTATTCAGTAAAATGCTCATAGTATATATTTTCATCTAGAAATATAATTAACATGCAAGTTACTAAAAATTACAGAAAGAGAACAGTCAAAGTCCAGTGAAATTAGACACAATTTTGTGACTTTCTTGGCTTAAGAAAAACATTAAAAAAACATTCATTGAATAAATGATAAAGCAGTTATAAATTTTTTGGTATTTTATATAACAATGTAAAATTATTTTATAAAATTAACCATTTCATTATTCTTTTGATTATTCATACAAAGTAAATTAAATATATGTTTTAAGACAATATACATACTGGAAAATTGATGACTTAGTAAATTAGAGTTATACCCTGGAATTATATTAAAAAAATGGTATTGTTAAATGAACTATAATAGTTGTTAAAAGAAATGAAAAAGGGATTCAAATTGATAGGGAAATTAAAATAAGTGTTATATAATTTCTTAATGAAGTTTGTAATTATTCTTCATTGCTACTTTGCAACCCCATAGAACTCAATACATTTGTCTGTCTACGAGTTAAAAGAATGTGTTTCCTAAGCAATGACCAAAGAATAAATAAAATGTATATAAACTGGCTTTTTCTATGAACTTTAAAATATGCATTAGCTCATATTGTCCAAAACTGTAATTCCAGTGGATAAAGGAGCATAAGAATGTTTTAAAAATGTACTTTAAATACTTTTCCTGTCACCTTCAGTCTACTGCATTTGTAACACCACAGAGGTCATTCTAAATACTGTAAAGGAAAAGGTTAAACACATATCCAGGAACTCTGATTTACACCCACTAGATGAGCAATAAATGCCAAAGACAATCTTGGCTCCTAAGAGCTATGGAACACATTACCACCATAAAGAAGATTAAGTCTCACAAAGAGAATAACTGTATAGTTGACATTTGAAGTTGAAGACAGTACCAAGACCATGAAATCACATGAATACTGTGGACATAAATATGTCAGCTGAAAACTACTTCTTTCTTTTCTTTTGAGATTAGATTTATGTACTTTTTATCTAGTGACTCTATTCAAGGTGAAGTCATATATTTTTAGTACATATATCTCTGAGACCAAGAGAATGATCTGATGGCACACAACTAAACATTTCTCTTATTTTGATGATATATGGATACATTTTAAACCAACCCACACTTACTATCAAATGTTTTTCAGGTATTATTCTTTTTATGATTTTGGTGTATTCAGATACGGTTTCACTGTGTTGCCCAGCTTGTCTTTGAACTCAGGATCTTTCTGCCACAGCCTCCTGGGTACTAAAATGACAGGTGTGCACACCATGCCTGGCCATATTCCAGGTATTCAGTTCAACATGGTACATAATGTGTAACTTATGCTTACATAAAGAAAACAAGTTTGTTTTAAGATTGGAGTCACTCTCATTCATTCATTCATTCATTCATTCATCATCTACATAATCATTCATTAAACCAACATCTCCTAAATACATTTTTTGGTTTTCTTGGTTTGAGATAGGGTTATATTTAATATTTATGAAGCCAATGCTGGACTTGAATTCCTGACCCTTCTTTCTCTACCTCCAAATGTGAGAATTACAAGCATACATGTCCATGGCCATCCACTCGATGATCATGCAGACAATTTCTGTCCATTGTGTACGAGAAACGCATTCTGTTATATTTATCTTGGGTATAATACACATAAATTGGCCTTATTCAAATATCTAGAAACCTGAATCTGATCTTTGTATTAAGCATTGTCTTTACTATATACTCCACTGTGATGTTAGATTTAATTGTTCAGTTGATACAGTCTAGGTCACCTAGATAGTCTTAGCAAGGAATTGTCTAGATGAGTTTTCCTTTACCTATGTGTGTGTACATTGCCTTGATTATGTTAACTGTTGGAGGAAGAGTCAGTGTAAAGGTGGACAGTACCATTCCATGGGGTTGGGCTCTAGATTCTATACAAGAGGAGAAAGTGAGCTAAGCATGGCAGGCACACATTCATTCATTGCTCTCTGCTCTTGAATAAGGATATATGTAACCAGCTACATCAAGTGTCTGCCACCTTGATCTCCCTGTGATAATGGGCTATGACATAGAATTTTGAAGTGAATAAGTATTTTTTCCTTAAGGTGTTTTGTCAGGGGTTCTATCACAGCAATAGGAAAAGAAATAAATATGTCTACCCAATAACCATAGCCTACTTTCCATTTTCCCCTATGATATATTACTTTGTAGTGGCGCTCCCTTGTAAGACAGGCTCTCTATGCAGGTAAGGCTGGCCTTGGATTCTTGGGCTCATGCAATCTTCCTTCCACAGCCTCCCATCAGCTTTGTCTACAGGTACACACCACTGATGGGAGATGTCATTCTGTAAATATGGTTAATGAGTAAAGCACTTTTGGCAAATAGGAAAGCAAATTAGGTGGGATGAGGAGACAAGGAGGATTCTGGGAGATGTAGTAGTCAAGATGTAGGGACTTGAGGGAAGAGGTCTGGCCCCTCTTTGTGGTAAGATAAGACCACATGGAAACAAGTAGATGAATAGAAATGGGTTAATATTTAAGACAGAACTAGCCAATAAGAAGTGCTAGTAACAGGCCAAAAGCGTTTGTTATATCTAACACATCTCTGTGTGTTATTTGGGGCTGATGCAGCTGTGGGACCAGGCTGGTGGGAAAACTGCTCGGAACACACCACCATATACTTTTTATGTTTTATCTTTTTTATGAAAACCCAAGCTATACAATGATATGGATTTTTGTTTTTATATTGTACAAATAAAGAAAAGCTGTACATGGAAGTTTCAACATGAATATATTCTCAGTGAGAGAAAGGACAAATGACTATAAAGGAGAAAGAGAGACACACATCTCTGAAAAAAATTCTCCTTCTAAAGATAAGATTGGTGTCTTTGAGTTATTGAGAGATAGAAAACTGAACAGTCAGTGTAAGGAAGTTGTGAGTATGCGATGCACTCCTCTGCTTTTGGAGAACTTAAATCAGCTTTCTACCTTCAATCTACCCAGAGTTTATGCCAATTGTAAAGAAGAAAAGGGCAGCAGCATAGCCAGCATCTCATCCTGACTTCTTTATCTAAAAACTGTGGAAATTCATTTCTCATTTTTTTATCTGAAATAAAAGAGTGGACATCTCTATATCCTATAGAGATTGACACATAATAGACTCTGAATAAATGCAGTTCCCTGCTTTCAGTAAGTCCCCCAGGTTGCAGAGAATATCAGACACTTAAAATATTCTTGACAGGATGTGTACAAGGGTGATAGAGGTTGAGAGGTTGACACACACACACACACACACACACACACAGAGAGAGAGAGAGAGAGAGAGAGAGAGAGAGAGAGAGAGAGAGAGAGAGAGAGAGAGAGAGATCTTGCTTCTTAAAGGGTCTGGAAAAGGATCAACAAAGGATCCACAATTCATCTTCATCTGAGGTTGAAGGAGAATTCATAAAGGAGAATGTACTTTTGACACCACTCTCTGATGGGAGATGTTATTCTGTAAATATGTTTCTCATACTGGTTAATTAATAAAGCACTGTTTGGTCAATGGGAAAGCAAGATAGGCAGGGCTAGGAGACAAGGAGGAAAGAGGAAGTAGGGAGGAGGCAGCATGGAGAGCATGGAGAAAGCAAGATGCAGGCCCACCGAGCTCAGATAAGATGACCACGTGGAAATACTTAGATGAGTAGAAATGGGTTAATAATTAAGACAGAGCTAGCCCATAAACAATAATAGTAACTGGCCAACAGCATTGTATCACATATGGAGTCTCTGCGTATTATTGGTGACTGGAGCAGCTGTGGAACCAGACCGGTGGCGGGCAGGCTGGCGGAAAACATACAGGTAACAACTCTCCCTCTGGATTCCAGACACACTGAGTGACTTAGACTCATGGCAAAATGAAACCCAGCTCTCCTGAATTTGGCACAGAAGCAAAACACTACGAAAACATGTATTTGTATCTACCAAAGTAGTACAATAGAATTGTAAATATTTGAGTCAGCAATGCTAAAAAATGCCCAAAATCATAGCTTTTAGGAAATAAACACTCTGGTCTCCATTTAGAAAGAAACCTTCATTTAAGTATGTAACTCTAGACCACAAACTAGTCAACCCTAAAATCAACTCAGTGAAAGGACTTGGTAGTGCTCACCTTTGTACTACCCACTAAGGGAACTTTGGTCATTAAAACAAAAATATTCCTATTGATGCTGGCTACATACAAAGCTAAGACAGAAAACTATAAAATCAAATCAAAAAAGGAAATACCATCAACAGACCTTCCTGTGCTCCAATAAAGGATAAAGATATTGCAAGCTCAAACAGTGAATACCCGAAGTAATTAAAACTATGTTTGACAAATGTGGATATGCCCAAAAGTTTTGGATTCACTCCAAATTTTTGACATATTCCTGAATTTACTTCCTTGGGTTAGCATAGAAGGCACGGGTACAGGGAAGGCACACAAGAAGCTTGCTAATGCTTTTAATTGACCTGTTCCCATACAGAACGTCTTCTTCACTGTCTAAATAGAGAAGCCAGTGAGTGGATCACTGTTCACACTTTCAGCGGTTGTCTGCCTACACTGAGGGGGAGGTGTCAGCGAGAGGTGGGGGCTGAAGCTGAAGTCTTGGCAGCATAAATTGATACTGTGGTTTAGAAGCTCAGAATAAAATGAAATACTTAAAAATGTCGTATGACCACAATGTGCCCATACATTTCTTGTAGGTGCAAAGCACTGAGCTTCGCGATAGCTGAGAACCATTCAATAACTCGCTTCAACATCATTTTAAGTGACTTTACTGGGATAGCCCTTGAGGGCTTCTCCAAACAATTTGATTATTAAACAGCTTGGTTCTGTCACAGCTTACTTAGGATCTGCCAGTGAGGATGTTTAGTGCTTCATAGAAAGCATTCCTGATATCCTACAATTCTGGTTTTTTATTGAACAAGAAATAAAGATTTGGTCCTGAACTCTGGCTGGTCCATCTTAGAACACACCTGCCCTCATTGGCAACACCATTTTGAATGTATATACATTCCAGTTAAAATGAAATAACCAAAAATAAATAAATAAATACATAAATAAATAAATACAAAGAAAGAAAGAAAAGAAAACTGACCCTGTGCATCTGTTAAATACTGATAACAGGCTCTTTTGTCATCTCTTTACATTTAGGGAAAAAAACTGCTTAACATAACCAGCTATGTGCCTTTTATTTTTATTTGTAAGAAGACTGAATCTCTTTGCTCATAGTGGATCTTGGTAATTAAAAGTCAAAGCCTATTTGCTTATTTTTTGGGTGCTTTCTAGGTTCAAAGGACAAAGTTTCTGAGTTGAGAAAAGTGACTCTTCGAAAAATCTCAATGGTGCTTTCACAGATTTCCCAGTTAACTGCTGTGGCTAATGCTAATGACTTTTCTCCTAGTCCTATTTCTTTTCTTTCATTTTTCTTTTCTTTTTTCTCCTTTTTTTTTTTTCAGACAGGGATTCTTTGGAGCCTGTCCTCGAACTTGTTCTATAAGCCAGGCTGGCCTCAAACTCACAGAGATCCAATTTGCCTGACTTTTCTTTCCCAGTGCCAGGATTAAAGGCATGTGCCACCACTGCCCAGCCTAGTCCTTATTTCATGAGGCTCATCTATACTTTTGGTACATCACTTTCATGCCTGATGCTTTCTATGGCTCAAAGAAGGAAGTACATCCTGTTTTCTAAATCTACATCTGCCCATCATAGAATATTTCTTGTTTTTCCTTCATTGTTCTCTGGGGTTGGCTATTCTTTCCTATCTGAAAAGGTAATACTCTTCAATACCTAACAGCCCTTCTAAGAGCATAAGTTCATGGACATTGGTCTCTATATAGTTCCCAGTGCCATTGACCATACCCAAAATCCTCTTAATCTCACCTTCCTCATTTCACATGCCACATTCTATGTCCCTGACATTCCTTAGGTTTGGACCACTTCTGCAAAAACCCCTGGTACATACATGTCAGGGTGATGACAGAAGTCGATATCGGAAGAATGGATTTATAAACCAAGGCATAGCAAAGGTTTACAATGATGTTAAAGTTGGGAAGACTAGAATACCCTCTCTAAAAGGAGTCAACCTGTTGCATTTTTGCCTCAGATCTGTAGCCTCAGGGCCTGTCAGAAAACATATTTGCTCTGACTTAAACCATCCACTTTATAGTACTTTGTTATGATTGGCTTGGGTAATGACTATAACATCCATTTTTCATGGCTTGAGTGGTTATATTTACATACAGATCTTTCTTTTTAAATAAAAGTCTTACTGATACATCACTATACACAAGTAATTTTACTATTGCTTCCTACTGTAGTGAGAGTGGCTGTGTATAGTACCAACAAGTTCCATTGGGTGAGGAGCTCAGCCAATTACCCAGGAATTTCCAGTAAAAAAAGTGCTGTAAATGTGATATGCCTTTGCATTTACTACATTGCCAGGGACATTGCTGAGGAAGTTGACACTTCTATCTTTTATAACATTATCTTGTTTACATGACTACTTTTCTGCTTTCTCAGATGACTTACCTTGCATATGTGTTGCATGCATGTGTACATGTTGTCACCTGCACATGTGTACACATGAAGTACAGAGGAAGACATCAGGTATCCTTCTGTATCCCTCTCTACCTTATTCTCCTACCGAGACTTTCCCTGACTTGAATACTTGAATCTTGCCATTTGGGCTAGACTAGGTATTCAGAGAGCTCCTGTGTCTGCCCATCTCCATCTCCAACACTGAGGTTACACACACACACAGCTCTCTGTAGAAATGCTACTCATTCTTTTTTACAGAGACACTTAAACAAAGGCTAATCTTACACACTAAGTTAGTTAGCCATAATCAAACATATTCAATGAATACTTAAAACATATTATATTATACTTTACAAGTCTCTTTGTTTTCTCATCTGTAGGGTAGTTTAATAAAATATGACATGGCCACTGTGTGGATAAGAAAAAAAAGATTAAGGGTATAAAATCTTGCTTGGTCCTTGCACTTGGGACCACATGATAGCACTCTCAGCTTTCTAAGCACCAGGTTTATCAGAAGAATATCAAAGAAGCTAAAAGCTACTTCCTAATGATGAGAAATATGAGAATATATGAAAAAGTATCCCAATTATAAATACTAGGTATAAAGAGTATTCATTATCTTTTCCTTACTTTTCAAGATTATAATGAATTTAATATGATGACAATGATTTGTAACTCCTACCCATTTATAATTGCATAAAATTTAGGTAAGGTGAAATATTAGCACACAAAATGAATAACCAGATGTAAAATCATATATTGTATTTTCCAGACTATCTTAAATACTACTGTATATTTTTACAACACACTTATCTCAAAGAAAAGAGGTGCATTATAGAGCTGGGTTGAGTCTCTTCCTTTTTTATCTCTTTCTCAATGAATCCCTTCCAAGATCTCTTTGCATTACTTATGTCATGGATTATTTAAGCTGTGAGGCATCTCTGTAAAAACTCTGTTGTGCATCAATTGAAATATAATTAACATTATCTATACATTTAGAATAGCACCAGCTTTGACAGTCTGGTTCCAAGTACACAGAAACTATGAATATATCTCAACAATTGACATAATTAGCCCGAATGTTATGAAGAAGTAGGTTCTGTAATTTTCAGATGTCCATCTATTCAGATGGCTGTTGGCAGATGGATATCTAATCAGGATTTGGTTTAGTCAGTGCTTCAGTACATTCCCCACTTGCTAAAGGATTCTCAAGGACTTTTGGTAAACATATTGGAGATGAGTACAGGAAAGACATGAAATAATACTTAGATTAAAAATACAAGTGAAATCAGATGAATTTGCACAGATTGTCAGAATTAAATTTGGTACTCTGAGTAAGGTCAAATCAAAGAGTAACTAAGATCCAGGAGGGATGGGAACACAGTAAAATAAGAGGCTCCAGGGTGATGTAGCTGTAGTTAAGGTGGCCTACTTTGTTTTGAAGCAGCCACAGGCAGCACCCTGTCTTCATCTGCCACTCATTGCTTGTTACTTAGAGTAGGAACAAGCAGATGCTTTTATTCTTCTGCTCTATGCTCTTTGCTTAGGAAACATTACTCTCAGTAAATATTTGCTGATAGACTGAGAAAGAAAACAGAACAGTGGCTGTAGGCTTAGCCATAGGGCTGTGTCATTAATTTTGTATTGAACAGGTTGTATTAAAATATTTGCGATTCCTTTTGCTTTCACATGTGGTGTTGGAGATTGAATCGAGACCAGTTCTTGTACATGCCGGGGAAGTGCTCTACCACTGAGCTGCACACCCTAGCAGAAACCACTTCTGATCTTTCTATGTCTTGACTAGAGTGTTTTATACACTATTTTATATTAGGAGAAATGCCATATACCCTTTCATTCCCTACTCAGAGTTTTGGGGATATAATATGTCTACAAGACTAATAAAGTTAAGACGAACCCGTGCCACTGAAATTGTGAGTGTAATGTCAATTTGCATATTGTGATCTTTTAGTTTTAGTTTTTAGTTTTTGTTTTATTTCAATATCTACTTCTTAGGATAATTTGGCAGTAAGCTGCAAAAATAAACGAAACCCCAGTGAGCCCAAAATCTATGGGTTTTACCTAAAGTAAAAACATGGAGGAATAGCCAAAAACAAATCAAAATATTTAGTTCAATTCCTCATTCCAGAATAAGTCTCTTAGCACTTCCATTGTTTGCACAGTGTGGTCTTATTTTTATTCCCCCTTTTCAAGTTTGGGTTTCTATACTTTGAAAATCTCAGTTAGAAAAAAAAAAAGAAGTAATGCTGTCCTCTCCTACTCTTATCATGGATGAACTTCCTTCCAGGCATTAGGAGAGAGCTGTAAACATAGAAGACCCTTTGGTGATCCAGCAGACTGTGCTGTCCAGCTGGATGTTGCAAGTGAAGTTTCTAAAGCCTACTCCCTTTAGAAAATGAATATTAGATGTGACAAATTGTAAGACACAATATAAATAGTTATATTTATTTCTTACTAAATGTGAAGAACAAAGATGAACATACTATTTATTATGACAAATTTTATTCCATGTCACTAAGATAGAGGCAGATATTGTAATAAATTACAAATAAAAGCATAAAAAAGAAAGGACTTAAATAATTTTCTCAAGACCAGAGATTTAATGGCATGCGGGGCTGGGTTGTGAATCTGAAAGTATATGGTAGTGAAGGCTTTGCTTCTAACTACTCTTATATTCTGTATACTATGTCTCGGTTTGAAAATCTCTTAGACTGTACTGTCAATACAGAAGAATACCAGCAATAGGAGTAACAGAAACCCTGGAGAGAGTTCAAACAAGGGCTATACAAACAATAATCTTTTTTGTACCAGACTTTAGCTACAATAGAACTAATCACCCATTCTCTTAAATTATGTAATCAAGTAACTTAGTTTCTCCAAGGGAGTTGGAATTAATAATCTAATTCCACCATTAATAATATAATTTTATCTTCACAGCTATCAGGTTATGTTTCTCTTTGAAGATGGAATCCTGAGCCCTCAATAATCAATACTGAGGTATTCAGAATCTAAGCTAGAAGATAAGAAAGTAACTAACTGCAAGACAACATTCCTGTGGGAACAGGAACATCAGTAACCACACAATGCTATTACACTGACACTGCCATTAACAGAAAACCGCCTTCTTCCATGGCATTAATAGTTGTCGCAGGCACCTCATTATTTTAACTTAGGACTTTCTGAGTTAACTAAAACACGCCATTAAGGGATGCTAATGTTCATGGGAAGAAAGCTTCACAGTGCCTATCACACAAAGTGGACTTGTACACTTACTAGTGGGTTTTGTAACTACCAATAGGACTGCATGTTTATTACAGTTTTACCTTAGCCATTCATCTCCTTTTGTTTGTTTTTTATGTGACCTGCTGTTTTGAATAGGTGGTTTGACTAAACATTATATGATGTGATAAAATGCCAATATGAAAGAGTTATTTGTAAAACCTACAAAGGCAGAATGTTTTGAAGATACTTGTTAAATAGAAGATTTAAAATTGTGTCAAATTAATGTGGGCAAGATTAAAAAAAATATTGAGGACAGATTATAAAGCTTGTAAGTGAATATGTTATTCCAATAACATCTTTGATTTTGGGTATTGTTAGGTCTCAAACCTGGGACAAGTGGCTGAAATGCCCATTTAACATGTCAAAGTGAACATGATCACCAGGTTTTCCCAGCATCTCTCAGTCCCTACCTGTTCAAGGTAGGACTGGCACACTCTCCCACCCTGAACTTCTCCAGCCTAGAGGCTTGGATGCCTAGGCTATCTATGTCTGGATCTTTCCTCAGCCCCCACCTCCTTTTTCTGTCATCATCTGAGGCAGGGTCATGTTTGGTCTGGACTCTCCCAGATGTCTTTGTCTCTGTCTTTGCTTTCCCCTTTATCTACAACAAACCTATTTCTCCACCATACCTAGATGCAGTCATGTCCTTCCTTTTTACTTATTTTTTCATTCAGGTATATTATATGTATCAAAATGGTGGAGTCCTCTAAAATGGTCATGATTTTAAAGAATAATTAGGCAACTTAACATATATTTTGAATTTAAATGAGTAAGGACTCATCTAAAGAACTGACCATTTTTTTCCTACAGATTTTCCTACAGATTACATAAAGGAGTTCACACTGCCTTCCCACCATGTGCCAGCAATAGTTTGAAGAGCCTTCCATGTGATGGGAGATGTTATTCTGTATATATGTTTCTCATACTGGTTAATAAAGCATTGTGGCCAATGAGATAGCAAGATAGGTGGGGCTAGGAGACAAGGAGGAAAGAGGAAGTAGGAGGGAGGAGTTGAGATGTAGACCTGAAAGAAAGAAGATGCCAGCTGCGGCTCCCTGATAAGATAACCACGTGGAAATACTTAGATAAGTAGGAATGGGTTAATAATTAAGACAGAGCTAGTCCATAAACAATGATGGTAACTGGCCAACAGGATTGTATCAAATACAGAGTCTCTGAGTGTTATTTGGGGTTCACGTGGTGGCGGAACCACGGCGGCAGGACCTGCTGCAGCCAGCGGGAAGAACCTGCCGTAACATCCATGCACAGTTTTCTTTTATCCTTGGACCAACTATTATACAAATTGAACCAATTAGAGGTTTAGAGATGGTCAGTCCAAAATTATCAAGGGTGATAATTGGGGAAGACAGAATTCCAACTGCCAAGCACACGAAATCTTAGTGCCATTTTTTTTAAACCATCCAATGTAAAACTACCATAGTCTTGAACAAGTAGAACACTTCATTCATTATAAACCTAACATAGCATTTATTTTCTTTCAGTTAGTAGTAAGGTGGGAAAGGCCAAAATCTGCATATTCTATCTCCACTTGAAGACCTTTCATTTTGAAAGCTCTCCTCTTGTTTGCCTCTTTGGAGGGGTGATAAATATGTGTGCATGAAAACACACACACACACACACACACACACACACACACACACACACACACACACAAACACAACTTCCTAAGAATTTGTTCTCAAGAAGATCACTGTATATCATTTCTCCTTTGCTCAATATTGAATTTTATCCATTTAATCAATCATCCATCTATTGAATAAATATTTCAAACCACATTCTTCAGACTCAATAAATATCAAATTTGTTTTATAAAAAGTTCAGAAGCAGTCACTAGCCTTTACTTATTCACATACAATTTTAATTGATCACCTAATATATTAAACAAGTACATATAGAGTGACAAGTTAGCATGGAAACTCTCTTAACTCTTAATTGATTTAATACTGCCAATGCCAGGCACTAAGGCTTTTATAAAATAATCTTCTCTTAATGTCATGAGACCAGCATAATTTCATCCTCATTTTGCAGACCAGTAAATGCAACCACAGGAGATCAGAGAAATATTGCCATGATTGTTCAGCATAAATGTAATAGAGTTAGATCTTTATAATGTTGCCTGTTTTTTGAGGTCTTCATAATTTTAAGAATAACTAATATACATGTAGAGTGTACAGTCTTAATTATAATTCTATGCTGCTTAGGAAGAAAACAACAGAATAAATACAGCAGATTTTGACAATATGTAAGTAGGTGTTCCGCAATTGAAGTATTGTTTTCTATTAATTTCTCAAGAAAAATTAGGATTTAATTCAGGCTCGGTATTGAAGAGAGTTCCAGACACAAAATCTGCTCCATAAAAACAGAACTTGAACAAGTCTCAAAGCTATAGGGAAATAAAAACAGAACAGGACATTGGAGGGGAACAAGTTCATGATTTAACAAAGTAGAGAACTATTATCTTAAATTGGGAGGGGCAGGGAGAAAAACTAAGCTCTGGATTTTACAGAGGCACATATACTTTTACAAATATATTAGTAAGAATATCCTTCACAAGTCAAAATGCATAATAATGCATAATGAATGATACTTCACTTTAATAAAAACTTAATCTGTGAGCCATTTCACAGGAATATAACAAAAATAATGACAATTGATTAACAGATTTTAAAATCATGCCATGTATAAACAGTCATAAATGCTATCATTCTTTTTATTTTTTATTTTATTTTTTTCTCTTCTAATTACCATTCTCAGGGCAAACTTTGGAAAAGTATGTCACCACTGTGTGCTTCACAGGAAATCTTCTTACCCTGCACTTAGGATGCACAGCTTAGCTGCACAGCAGTGTTGCTATGTTAGCTCCATTTTTCAGCTAGCTCCTTTTGAATAGTATCTATGGAATAATAGCCATAACCCCAGTAGCCTAGAAGAACACAAAGAATGCATTTTCCTACCAGAAAGCAACTCGAAATTGTCCTCCATATACTGTAAACTATAGCTCACATTAATTTGGCCATCCTTAGCCCTTTAGAATATGGCACTGGTAATAAAATACAAATACTTCTAACAATCACAAAAATCAAATTAATTTAGTATTTTTTTCCTGTCCTATGTGCCATTGTTTACTATTCTAGACACTGGACCTTTCAAAGAACCTATAACCCTTTTACAAATGTTAATTCACTGGCTGTTGGCCTCTTGTTTAGAAAGAGAAGCTAGTGACCACTGGCATTTTGTTGTGAATGGAAGGCATATGTTTCTTCTCAGTGATCTTTTAAAAATTCATTTTTGTTGTTTGTTTGTGGTGTCTGTGTATCTTTGTGATCCTTAGTAGCAGTTTTTTTTATTTGTATTTATCCTGGGAGTTAAATGAATTTCTTAGGGGTGTGTGTGTGTGTGTGTGTGTGTGTGTGTGTGTGTGTGTGCATGTGTGTGTTTGTGTGTGTGCATGTGTGTGTTTGTGTGTGTGTGTGTGTGTGTGTGTGTGTGTGTGTGTGTGTGTGTGTCTGTTTTAAGACAAAATTTTACTATGAAGCCTAGGTTGGCTCCAAACTTCCAGTTTCTTTGCCTGAGCCTCCTAAGAGTTAGGATTTTAGTCAGGTACCATTATATCTGGCATGTCTATATTTTTTAATTTTGAGAAAACTTTGGCTAGTAATTTTTCTTTTTGTCTAATTGCTATTCTTCTTTCCCAATGGAACTGCAGAAACACTAAGTTAAACCACTTAGAATTGTCTTGTCAATTGTTTAATTCTGTTCATTTTTTATTTACATTGTTGTTTCAGTTTTTAATCTAAATAATATTAGCAAAGATAATAGTGCAATTAATTGCATCTTTTGTGGTAGACAAATGAGTAACTTTTTATCTTGAAAGTTGAGCAATGGGAAGAAACAATTACTTCTGCCTTTCTTATTTCAAACCAGTAACTGTTATCTATACTAGTAAATGATTCTATATAAAATTATAAATAACTGAAAACAAATTTATCCCATCTCTTCACTTTCAATTAAATGATAGATTTGTAATTTGATAACTAAGTGTTAATAATATTAAGAAAGTGAAAATTGGTAGAGAATCCCAGTATCCCTTGCTGCTTTGGTTCATCAGCATCAATTGGGTAACCCTTGTACCATGTCAGAAACTTGGGCATCCACTCCTTTGGTCTAACAAAACCAGCTGGGAAAGACATTCCAGGTGCCTAGAAGGAAATTTTTTCTAGGAATCCAGATTGCATGGCTTCTGAATCAAGTATGGGAGACTGGCTTCCCATGATTAGACTCACATATGCTACACAGGCACCTGTCCCATTAGCAGTCAAGACTTCTGGCTTTCCTACATCACTTCCATCTTTATGCCCACCTACATGAACTTGTATTTATTTTTCAGGTACCAGCCACCAGGCCTGCCTATCGCTTCCAGGATCAGGAGCTCAGCCTAGAGAGCCTCCTGCAGAAACCCTATTTATGTACATCCCACAAACCCCAATACAGAAACAGAAAATACATGAAAAAGCAAGGCAATGTGTTTCTTCCACAGATTACTAATCCCGTGATAATAGTACCAATAAAAATGATCTAGAAGAACTTCCAGCAAAGAATTGAAAGACAATTATTACAATTATGTTCAGAAAACCCAAATAAGACACAAATATATTTCCAGAGAACAAAATCAAAGAGATGAATAAAATAAGGAAGTCAATCCAATATATGAAATCAAATTCAAAACAGTGATCGAATGACTAAAGAATATACAAATGAAAATGATCCTGGAAATGAAATCTTTGAAAGTCAAACAGAACATCTCTGTGGAAATTCTCATCAGTAGTATGGAATATGCAGAAAAACAGATTCAGTGCTGGGAGGCAAGTAAAAGGAACTAGATCATTCACTACAAGATGATGATAACTTCTTAAACTATTATGAATAGAATATTAGACAGCTCTGAGAGACCATAGAAGAGACTGTCTTCAAATTTTTAGCATAGAAGGATACTGTAGTGAATATATAGATAATATTTTCAATAAAATCATATAAGAAAAGTTATTAAATCTAGAAAAAGAGTTGCCTATCCAGATAAACAGAACACTAACTAAATCAAACCAACCAAGAAACTCCTCACCACATATTATAGTTAAAATATTCAAAAGATATAATAAATAAAGGGCATTAAAAGCTTCAAGAGAAGAAAAAAGTTGCTTATAAAGGCAGACCCATTAGAATAACAC
This sequence comes from Cricetiscus sungorus, assembly GCA_030556225.1. Taxonomy (NCBI): domain Eukaryota; kingdom Metazoa; phylum Chordata; class Mammalia; order Rodentia; family Cricetidae; genus Cricetiscus; species Cricetiscus sungorus. The sequence goes on along the minus strand of JANBXA010000007.1, from coordinate 55,156,430 downwards.
TTAATTTTTCAACAGAAACTTTCAAAGTCAGAATGCTCCAAATAGGTGTATTCTAAGTTCTTTAAGAGCACACTGTTAACCCAGACTATCATATCCAGCCAAACTTCCTATTAAAATTAAAAGAGAAACAAAACATTCCCATGATAAAAGCAGATTAAAGGAATTTATGGCTGTTTTTCAGAAAAGAGTGGATGGAATATTTTGGTATGAAGACAAGAATGAACATATTCAAGAGATCACAGGGAATAAATAGTTCCAGAACAGTTCATCAAAAGAGGTCTAAGAAAATGCCATAAAGTATCACATGGCAGGATAATATGCACTTCTCAAACAAAGAGATGCAGACTGTGTTAGAAAACAGAATATTTTGTAAATCATGAGAAATATGGAGAAGATCAAAACATCCAGAATAGTGTGAAAGTATGAAGAAGGAGATGATGGAAATACAAGAAATGAGAAGTGATAATAAACATTCTGACATATTCTGTTAGTTACTAAAAGCCTTTTCTACCTCTAAGGAATAATTATGGAACATTGCTTTTTAATAGTTATATAAAATGGTTCATTAAATGGGATTTATTTTATGCAGCTTCATGTATTCATCCCTTTCCCACAACGAAATAGTAAATACACACAGAATATACCATTTGCTGTTCTAGTATTTGAGTAGATCATGTTAGAAGAGAAAAACATGTAAAAGCTGACTTTATATTGAATTGATGGTTACAGAAAATCTAAAACTCCCCGTAGTCCAATTAAAACTTTTTCATTAAAGAAAATTGCTGATGAATTTTTAATCCCCACCAGGAATAAAAAAATGGAGAAAACTGGAACATAGTTCTCTATAGTTAAAAAGATCAAAATTTTAAAATGTTTTTGGTAGGTCAACAAAGGAAAATGTGTATGGAAGAATTCTGTGAGAGAGGAATGTTGGGGGCTTGAATTTTGTTCTTTCCTGGAAGTTCTAATGCTGTGCATCTGTGACCTTATTTGGCAATGGGATCTTTGAAGATCATTGGGATAAGATGAGATTATTGGGGTAGGCTTTAATCAAATATTACTGTGTCCTTATAAAAAAGAAAAAAATATAGAGAACAGCAAGTGAAGATAAAGGGAGAGATAGAGATGACTCATCTTCTAACCAAGGAATACCACAGATTGCCAGCAAACCCCCAGAAGTTGGAGGGTCATGTATCTACTCTCCCTTATTGTCCTGACAGGGAAATACCCAGATTGATACCCTGAGTTCAAGCCTTCAGAGCTATGGCAGCTATTTCCATTCTTTAAGTCTCTAGCTAAGGTACTTAGTTCCAGCAGCCCCCAGCAACTTTTTACAATAATAAAGCAGGTTAGGAATAAGTGACAACAAATTCAATGTTGAAGGGAAAGGTATATCAAGGAACTCCCTTGGGGGCAGCTGTGAGAGCTTAAGGACTGGAGACTGAGAGGAGATACTGGAAGGTACACTGAGGAACTGCCTGGCATTCGTACAATGTGAAGACTTGGGGCCTGAAAGGCTAAAGAAAAATAAGTTGTAATTCCAGGGTCAAAGAGGTCAGGTTTAAATATATGAACATATATAATATGTGTGTTCAGGTATTATTGTTTATAAATATATGCATGAGGAAAATTGTATTTATGCAGAGTAATATATGGTTGTTATTAAACATGTACATGTATGCATAGATATGGACATGTGTCCATATATAGTGACATGCAAGTATACTTTTATTTTCTTGCTATACGCATGCTTATATATGTACAAGCATATATAAGTACATATACATACATGTTTATATATAAATATATGAAGCAATTCATCATACATTTAATAATACATATTTGAATGTGGGAAAGAGAGCAAGTTCTATATCATAGGCTTCTGTCCCTCAAAGCTAGAAATAAAAGCATCTGAAAGGCAACTCAAAAAGATGAAATTACTCTCCAGGACAGGCATACAAGGAAATCAGTTTTATTTTTAATGTTTTGAAGTCATAAGAGTTATTTCTGCAACTGTACCAGTTGGTTATTTTTCTTTCTTCCATTTTCAGTGTTTGTCTTTGATGCCTTAGGGGCAAGGGCATTTGTATTGTATCTGAACAGCCCCCTCACAATAATTCAGCTCTCCTGGGACAGCACACAAAGCATGTCAGCAACCATTGCCATTAAAAGATCCTGTGGGCAGCTCTGTTGGTTACAACATTTTCAAAGCCTTACAGTGCTATAGCCCATTACCAAGGCAATTAGATGGTGGCTTCTCGCTGAGACACTGCCTTGAGTACCCCTAATACCAAAAGAGCTAGTCCTCCACTTTTTCCCACTAAACAGTTTGCCTGGGGATAAATAAATGCCTTGAATTAGCAAATGTGTCTACAGCTATATGACAAACAGAAGAAAGAACATTAAGAAATGATTACTCAACTCTAGGATACATGTAAGAAATGTCCTATATGTAATGTTATCTACCCAACATGTCAGGTATGTTTGTACCAAATCACTTTACAGGCTCATATCTTCTTGTGCTGGAAAACTCCACTTCACCTAAGCAAGAATGCCTGCCTTTGTGGACATCTATAAGTAAGAGTCATGACCTGCAATGAGGCCTAGTCTGGCAACTATTTTCAACTACCATGCTGAGAATGAAAAACAATTGTATCTCTTGAGAAAAGTCTTTTCTGCTCAGAAGTTCATGCCTCTGGACAGGGGAGAGATCTATCCCTCATCAATGCCTGAGGCAAGTGAGAGAGATATTCCTATTACTCATCTGTCATGTGGCAGCAAGTGGGGGGGAATAATTACATGGAGAAATTATCCCCTACATAATTCAGGTGAGAGAGCTGGTCCTGCCCCTATCAGCTGCAGCACTAATGAGAGTGGCCTCTATACCTTGCCTGGGCAACACAGTAGAACTGTCCCTGAAAGTGTAGGAGTGGGAGATTGGACCCTGAAGATGTGAAAGAGGGAGAGGCCCTGCCCCTTTTCTTCACTGCAAAGTGTGAACTAGCCAGAGCAATGCTGGAAACTCACCCTGGTGATGAAGACCAGGGGGAGCTGGCAGGCTGACCAACCCTGCAACTACTCAGGCCCAGAACCAGGATTAAGTGTTGACCCAATCCAATATCCACCCCATCTGTGATCTGCTGGAGCACAGGTGTGTGTGTACGTGTGTTTTTGTGTGTGTGTGTGTGGGGGGGTGGTGGTGGGGGGATCCTGCTGACTCAGGGCTATAGGATCTCCACAACACAGGGTAGCAATGGGATGTCCAGGAAGAGTCCCAGTGAGGGCCCAGTGTCAATAGTGTAGCAGAGACCTAGAATCAAACCAATGGGATGAACTCCTGCATGTGAAAATATATGGACAAAAGGGTTTTTACTAAAACTCACAGCAGCTTCCATGACATGAGTTTTACCTTTCTTCCTTTCCTTCCTTTTTAATATTAAATTTTATTTTGCAGGGGAGTTTTCAGGTGGGTGTGAGCTGACAGGAGATGGGTGGGATGAGGATGCATGATGTAAAAGACATGAAGAGTAAATTAAGAAAAGAAAATTAAAAAAGAAAAGAAACAAGAAGCTCATGCCTCCACATGTTCTTACAAAGCAGCTGACCCCAGCTTCACTGCTGTCACAATGGGACTTTCCTCCCTGACACTTCTGTCAGCAGGAATTGCCTACAATTACGGAGTCCATGACAGAACCTTCAGGTGGGGTTACAGTCAAGAGACAAACCGGTGCCATTGAGATACCTTTCAAAATAAGGCAGCATCTATTTAGGTTAGTGTGAGTGCATGTGCTTGTACATGTGTGCACACATGTGCCTGTGCCTGTGCCTGTGCCTGTGTGTGCTTGTGCATGTGTGCATGCATGTAAATGTGTGTGTGTGTGTGTGTGTGTGTGTGTGTGTGTGTGTGTGTTTGTGTGTATGTGTGTGCTCTATACTTGGGGTTATATTCAGGGTCTCCTCATGCAGGATAGGCAAACTGAACTGCTAAATTATATCCCAAGCTCAATTTAGGCAAATCAGCTCAGGACTTGGGTCACATGTCTTTACCCCCTATAAATATATGATTTCACTTTTTATCTTAGTGTTATTTGCATTATGCACACAAGAAAACAAAGTCAACCTTGAAAATAGGCAAACTATGAGGTGTATTATATGCTTTCAAGATTTGATACCATTCTATGTCCACGGACCCACTCTGTCAAATTACAGATATTTGTCAGAAAACAGTAAAAGTCATAGGCGGAGCTTGCTAAAAATATTTCAAAGCACCTCCTTGTTTGACCCAAACCACCCAAATCAAAAATAGCCCAACCAAATGGGACATATCCATGGTGCAGCAACAGTAATAAGTGTTTGTCTGTTCATAAGAAATGTGAAGGGAGAACAATGTAACAAAAAGCTCTCTAACTTCACAGCACTTACTCTGACTAACTCTGTAAAATATGCTTGGTGAGCAGAACTACAAGAAGGATTGCTGTACACATGAGTCTTTGAAAACCAACAGGGATCTCTCTGGATAGAAACAGCTCTACCACTGGGCAGGCCAACCAAAGGACTCAGCGGCTAACCTGTGTGGGAGGTGGGAGTGCCCCTTCCTCACTTTCACCTCTACCAGAAACAAAGAATGTTAACATATCTGACATCCTTGTGCTATCCTCTGACTTCTGAGTAAAAGCAGAGTGTCCTTTAATGTAGGAATGACCGACCATCCTTGTTGAAATAATGGCTAAGAAAATAAAAATTAGAGAAAAAATGAATCAAATAAGTACTTAACACCAGGAAGATTTTTCTTCGTCTTTCTTTCTTTTTTTCCTTTTTCTTTTTTTGGTAGAATGTGGGTGGCAGGAAGCAGGCTGCCCAAAGTAATTTTTAAAAATACATTTAGATTAAAGATAGTTGCTGGGCAAGCAAATTTTCAAAGGCAGTAGCCTAATGTTAATGGAATTCTCTAAGAAATAATAATCTGTTGGAACCTAAGATGCATGGGAGAAAATAGAGGATTGGAAGCAGGGGCTTCTACATAAACAGTCAGGTTCTTCATTTCTAAAATGACATTGTTTGAAGCATTAAAGAGCCCACAGGATGTGAGCAGCGGGCAATTAAAATACTGACTTCATTTTGTACTTGATTATATTTTTTGAAATACATGGAGGAGGAGTAAAAATGAGAAGGCCTAATGGGTTTCTTCCTCATCACAAACAGTATCCAAAATTCTGAAAAAACAAACACAAAAAACCAAAAAGTGAGCTGCTTTACAATGGCAGATTAACAAGAAAAAGGACAGCAAGTGGAACTGCAGTTTAGTGCTACAGTTCATACTTAGAATGGCCAAGGCCCTGTGCTCAATTCCTGGTAGAAGAAAAGTTAAACAGATTGCTTCCTAACAATAATTTATCTTGAACATTTAAAAAAAAAGGTGAGATACCCGCTATCAGAATTTCCTAGATTCCACATTTAAAGATCATTACAATATCTGGTAAAAATACATATAGTCACTGAGTAATAATTGTGTTATTTAATTATCTTTCTTTCAGAAAATGATCTCTTCATTTTTAATTTATTGAAGCCTGATTTAATTTTCACAGCAAATCTATGAATTCTATAGTTTCTATTCTCTTTCTTATAAGCCAAGATTGAATAACATTGAAAGGTCTTACCTGATTCATTAAACTAGCAAACAGAAAATGCCAGGGTTCGAACCTAGGATTATCTGATCAGCCAACATGTACTTTCAGCTTTCACATACATACTTTTTTCCCCCAGAGGGAAGTTTAGCATTTTTTTTTAATATAATGCTGTTGGCCAGTTACTAGCTTCTTATTGGCTAGCTCTGTCTTAAATATTAAACAATTTCTATTAATCTAAGTATTTCCATGTGGTCTCATCTTCCTGAAGAGAGGGCTCAGACATCTGTTCTCTTGGTCTTACATGTTGACTTTCCCTATTACCTATCCCTGAATATTCCTTGTCTCCTATTGGTGAAGTTTAACAATTCTGAGGCACAAAATAGTGCTGCCCTTCCAATTCTTCCATTGGCAAAAATCAATCAATCAATCAATCAATCATTCAATCAATCAATCATTCAATCAAATTTTCTGAAGCAGGGTTAATAATTTCAGAAATAACACAATCAGATTAAAGGTTCTTATCTTGAACATGGCCAAAGGCCAACAGAAAATATACAGCCTGACAGCCTAGCAAGAAAACCATCAAATAAATTGACTGGTCAAGGGACCTTGTTGCCATTTTTATGATTCTTCAGTGTAGATCAGTGGGTGAGTCAGCTTTTGGTTGCAAAATGGACTTGGAGGTAAGCAAGGTGCTCTAATTCTGAAAATGAGTGGCAGCTCAATCAACAGGTTAAGAAAGGGTAGAGTTAGGAGAGAAAAAGTAACTGACGAGATAGTTAAGATTTGATTTGTTTTCAAGAGAAACTTAGATGAGAAGCCTGATTTTGGGAGTGAAATACACATATACTTGATGGCATGCTGGCAGAGGGAGGCCTGGTGAGGAAGATGGAGGGGGAGGAAATGATGGGGGCAGCAAGGCACTTAGGAATGAGTCCTGTGGAGGTTGTTCTTGTATACACAGCACAACTCTCTGAGGGAGAGCTCCAACTGTGCCTCCCATCTTAATGACACAATATTGTATGTCTGAAGGAGGAGCCTTTTGATTTGTAAATGCTTTAAATAGCCATTTTCTGTTTGGTTAAACTTTTATTAGGTAAAAACCCAATTCTTTTTCTTCTACAAAGTTTTGATGACTCTGATCCACACTCAGTGTCTCCACATAAGGTGCTTAGGACATATACCACCCCTGTTCTCTTCAGACTTTGGGTTATCCATTTCTTAGTGTATAGTGGAAAAACAGAGATAAGCACCATTCCAATTTTCAGTAAAACACTGAAAGGATGAAGCAAGGATGAAGACCAGTTTGAAAGCAGCATCAATCTATAAGTAAAGGGACATGTGAAGGACAGTGACAAATATATCTGAGCAAATCATGACTCAATAGTTGAGTGGCCTCCCAACTGTAACGACAGGAGAAAGACATGCTCTGTAGAAAATGACTCATACTGCTGCTGCCTCTAGGATTTAGCAATTAAGTCTCATGTTCATTTTACCTATTATCAGTTCTTAACTTTGCTCACTAAGTGAAAGCTGAAGCTCAATGGGGAACCTCAAGAAGGAAGTTCAAAGTCAACCCTCACAGCACCACAGAGTGATGCAATTTTCAAAAGACAGACATATGGAAAATGATTTAGTCATGCTTAAATCCCCAGAGGGAGAGGGAACTGGGATTGCTATGTAAAATAAAAAATAAAATTATTTTAATTTAATAAAAAGAACTTCAAAAAACAAAAAACTGCAAAGCTGGAGCTTTCCTGTAGGAAACTCACTACATTGTAGCATTAGGCAGCTCTCTGTTTCACTGATGACTGCTACCCAGTTCCTACTTTCCTATACTCCTGAGACCGTTTTCTGTTACAGTGCTTGCTTTTGTAATTTATCTAACAAATAGGCACTGAGTGATTACTCTGTGACACTTTTTGTTATAGGTGCTTTGGGTACACTGGTAAACAAAGTAAATGTTCTACCTGCTTGGGAGTCAGATTTAAGGCAGGCAGGTGTGTCTTTGACTCAATGCATGGTAGCAATGTGTGGAATGAAGGAATTTAATGCCCCAGATAGATACAAGAAGAAAAAACATGTTCAAAAAGTGTTCTAGGTGGAAAAAATTTAGCAAGTACAAAAACCCTAGGCAGAAACATGCTTTAGACTTGGGAGCAATAGTAAGATGGCCAGGATGGTGGAAGCATCATGTAAAAGAAGAAGCTGAAAAGAGATGGAGACAAGATAGTACCCAGAAGCTTGTAAACTATTTTAAACTATAGTAAATCTGTGGAGTCTGAGAAGCAAAAGGGATACTGGTAAATAGCTCACACAAAGAGTTGATATAATCTGATTTATATTTGAAAATTGCTCTGGTTATTGTACAGGTGCACTGTAGAAGGACAAAAAAAAAAAGAGACACTAACTACTAACTATGAGTGTGCTTGTGTGGGTGACAGAAAATAGTGGTTTGCATTTTCAGTGAGAATTAGGTTAGTGAACAGGACTGATAGCATTTGCTAGTTGTGGTTTGAAAGAAAATGGCCCCCAAAAGGAGTGGCACTATTAGGAGATATGGCTTTGTTGAAGTAGGTGTGGCATTGTTGGAAGAAGGGTGTCACTCTGGGGGGTGGGATTTGAGGTCTCTTATGTTCAAGCTTCCCTCAATGTGATACTGAGTCTAATTCCTGTTGCCTGCAAGATGTAGCACTTTTAGTTCTAGCACCGTATCTGCCTTCAGGCCACCATGTTCCCTGCTACATTATAAGCAGTCCATGATTATAATGGACTGAGACTCTAGAACTGTAAATGAGCCACTGCAATTAAATGTTTTACTTTACAAGAGTTGTTTTGGTCACGTGTTTCTTCACAATAATAAGATCTTTAACTAAGATACTAATGAGCTAGATGTTGGAACAGGAGAATCATGGCTAGCATGCATGTTTGGTCAACTGGGAATATAACCAGCCAGTAAATTTTCTGAGAAGAGTTCATCTTGGAAGATAAAATTGAGATCTGTGTCCTATATCCATCTTTTAATATTAAAATATCTATTAATGTTATGATGATCACATATGATGCATAATTTGTATGGTTTGAAGGTGTCTCGAGAAGTTCATATACGTAAATGTAGTTCATGGGTTTGGTGGTGTTAGACTCTTAAGAGGTGGACCCTAGTGGAAGAGGATTAGGTTGTAGAAGACAACGTTCTATGGAGGGATTAATGCATGTCTCTTGGGATTGGATTATTTTCTATTTAGGACAGGTTATCATAACAGAACCTGGCACCTTCCCAAACATCCTTCTGAAGTATGATACCTTAAATCAGAACTGAGCATATGCTGGTAGCATGCTTTTCACTTCCCAGAACTACAGGCAGAATAAACCTCATAATAAACCTTCAAAGAGCTAACTCCATAGAATATCCAGTCTTAGGCACTTAATTAAAGCAGTAAAGTAGACTAAGACAAGAGATAGCATAGGGATGGTGTTTAAAGCTAGAAAACTAGAGAAAAGTGTCTAGGAAAAAAGGGCATACAGTGAAATAAGGATAAAACAGTGAGTCTTGGGGAAATTTATGTTTTACAGACTATAAAAGAAAGTGAAAACCTTTATAGTTCCTCCTCCTCCTCCTCCTCTCTCTCTCTCTCTCTCTCTCTCTCTCTCTCTCTCTCTCTCTCTCTCTCTCATTTGCTCTCTCAATTTATTTGCTCTCATATCATCATAGATCAATCTGAGAGTACATTACTGGAATAGCAAAGTAGCTTCTTCGTGGAGAAAAACAGTAGCTATTCTTGATGAAAATGAAAGGATATTTCTAGAACTTGAGTATCAAGGTAGATTGAATAAGCCAGATGCTCCGAATTAGGTTTTGAAAAATTGTCTGATGGATTCACTACTCCACAATGTATTAGGCATGCATCTAAAGCCATTATTGATCTCTCTTCCTCTTCCTTTCTCCTCTCTTTACCTCTGGTACATGCATGAGTGCACGAGTGTGTGTGTGTGTGTGTGTGTGTGTGTGTGTGTGTGTGTGTGTGTGTGTGTGCATGCAAGCATGTATGCAAGCCTATGCATATGTGTGCAGTTGTTTGTGTGGGTCATAAGCTTAGCTTGGAGGCTATTCCTCAGGAGCCATAATTTTGTTTTCAGAGACAAAATTACTCATTGTGAACTGAGTTCTTCAACTAGGTTAGTCTGAGTGGCCAACATGTTCCAGGAGGATCTTAAGATCTTTCTCAAGAAGTTCAAGAATAACTTCCAGTTAAAACTTTTAAAAGTTGTAAATTGTAGTAACGAGGGACTGCACCAACTAAGTTAATGAGAAGCAAGTAGCATGATTCCTTCTTTAGGAGGCCACAGTGTCTACGGCAAATGAATAGAGACTAATTTCTAAGAGCTGGAGGAAACTTTTAGATGGGAGCAATTTAATCTCATGAACCCACTGGTGGGCTGCCAAATATTCTACTGATGTATTTGGATTCTAAGGATTCATTCAAAGTATAACCCTCCTTAAGTCTCATCTCATCAAGCCACCAGAAAATTATCACTGCCAGACTAGCTGAGGCCATTTCAAAAACTATTTAGTAACACTAGGGCAGAAGTCTGTATGACATATAATCAAGCAGAGGACTATAGTTCTGAGTTATTTAAAGCAGTGGGAGAGCCCATATAACAAGGATAATCTTTCATTAGTTAATGAGAATGCAGAACCTCAACATTCTAGATTCCTATGAAGCAAATAAGAGAATTATGTTTTGGCTTGCACCCAGGGAAAGACACTCTGAAAATCATGTGCATTTTGTGGTAAAGTAACTTTTCTGAAAGATTTTTCTGTACACTGCTGCTTCAGACAATCACAAAATCAAAGAGGAAACACCTGCAAGAGAAAAGCCTGTCAAAGAAGAAAATCAGTGTAAGCTTTTGAAGACAAAATCCATAATAGAAGACTCAGATTTGAATGCCAAGGAGAATTACAACATTGCTCATCTTTGATAAACAAGTTGTTCAGGCTGTTTAGGTAGCACACTGATTATTTTTTTTTTTTTTTTAAAAATCATGAAAAAGTGTCATTGGAAGATTTTGCACTTAGATACTCATAATCACACCCTGAACACTGAAAGGCAAAGAATGGTGTCTCTGTGTATTTCTTGTTCTCAGTACATTTCCTTACTCCTGCTGGGAGACACAATCTAGTAGGTATTTGTTGAGTGAAATAAAATGATTCCATTTAGCATTTTTTTTGCTAAATACACACACACACACACACACACACACACACACACACACAGAAACACTATTTCCACCTTTCTTTAAATAAAGCATTTTTTGTTTTCATAAATGTTGATGCTAATTTTCTTATGACTGATTATGATTTCATTGTAAATTATAGTTTTCAATTTGTTTACCAGAAGAAATGATGATCTTTTAATATTTTCCCATAAAATATTTTAATGGGATTACTATTGTCATGTCTATTTCGTTTTTAGTAACTTTTCATTTTCCTTTAGGCACTGAGGCTCACAATGCTATGCAGCTGTTTTATTGCTCCCATTTTAAAACTTTGTATGTTTTAAGAATTAGTTTTTCATAGTAAGTTATGTGTAGATGTATATGTATATTAAGCAGAAAATTCCAAAGTTATAAAGAATATATAATTTTTAAAAAAGTTTACTTTGTACAGTGTACTTTGTACATTGGGACAATCACTATTAGCAATTACTTTTTATGTACATTCTATGTATAATCATGTATGTTGTTTACAATTATTTGCTTTTACATAATTCATTAAACATTATGCATATTGCCAACACATATTGTACTATACATAGTTCAATGACACGAGTTTTTGTTCCATTTTAGTACATTTATTTCACTCACTTAGTTATTAAGTATTCATTAAATACATTAATCTCAGACATTCATTTTTAAAGCTGAACAGAATCTTGTACAGATATTTTGAGATTCTTACAACCATTTTTTTTCCTTATGTTATTTTTTTCCTTATGTTAATTTTTTCCTTATGTTATTTTTCCTACTACAAATTGGTGAAGTGAACTGTTGTTTTACATACAGGCATAACATAGGATTGTGGTGATATTTTGTTTATGATCTAATAAAGCTTGCCTGAAGATCAGAGAGCAGAGCTAAACCAATAGTTAGCCACACACCTAGTTAAGAGCTAAGCCACTAGTTAGCCAAATACATACTTAGCCACTAGTAAGCCACACACCTAAGCCACTAGTTAGCCATATAGTACAGGCAGTGGTGGCCACATCTTTAACCCTAGCACTTGGAAACAGAGGCAAATGGATCTCTGAATTCAAGGCCACTGTGGGCTACACAAGAGTGAATCAGTCTAAAAGAGAAACAGAGCTCACACCTTTGATCTCAGCACTTGGGATGGCATGCCTTTAATCTCAGTACTAGAAAGGAATATAAGGTAGGAGACAAGAGCAACCTGAAGCAGTCTGAGGTTTGGTGGAGACAGATGCAGTCTGAAGATGCAATCTGAGGACAGGATCTCCCCTTTGGTCTGAAGTAGAGGTAAGAGCTAGTGGCTGGCTGCTTTGTTTCTCTGATCTTCAGCTTCATCCCCAATATCTGTCTCTGAGTTTTTATTGTAAATACCAACTAGAATCCATGCTACATAGGATAGACTTTTAGAAGCATGTTTAGTATTCCACAAGGTTAAAGCATTAAATAAGTGGAAGATATTTTTGTATTGTTTTCCAAGACAATGGAACACTTTGAACTCTACCAGCCCCATTTGACTCTCAGAAAGGGCCCCTTTCAGAAGTCATCAGAGGTCACCAACACAATTGGTTTTTGGTAACCAATTTGATTCGTGGGAGTAGTATTTTACAATGTTACTGTTCACTTCTCTTATTTTGTTTAATACTTAACATCATATAAATGCATGGTAAGTTTATTGAGATTATTTACTCTGTGGCTTTACTTTTCACTGTTAATGGTAATTTTAATAAACAAAAGCACCTCATTTTAATATTGTCCTCCATATCTGTTTCAGTTTTTACCTTTATGCTCTTCTTTTTCTAATTATTTTCCCCTTTGCTGGAAGTAGATCTTTTTCTCAGACAATATAATATCCTGATTACAGTTTCCTCTCCCTCTACCACCAGCTCCTCCCACTTTGCCTCTCATCCAAATCCACTCCCTTTCTGTTCCTCATTAGAAAGCAACTGGCAACAACAAAGCGTACCAATTTAAAATATAAAAAGGTAAAGCAAAACTACTGCATAGAAGTTGGACAAGGCAAACCAACAGAAGGGATAGGGCCTAAGAAAAGGCTCAAGAGTCAGAAACCTACTTTTTCACACACCTGGGAGTCCCATAACAACACTAAACTAGAACCATAATATATACACAAAAAACCTGTGTGTGCTGCCCCAGTCTCTGGGAGTTCCTATGAGCTTTGCTCAGCTGATTTAGAGGGCCTTGTTCTCTTGGCATCTTCCTTTTCTCTGGCTCTTATACTCTTTCTGTTTCCTCTTCTTTTGTGTTCCTTTTATTTTCAATACCAGAATTTATTGAGTGGTTATTTGGGGGACTTGGAGAATTAATCATGGATCTAATTATTAAGACATTTATTTCTCCCTCTTTATGTCTCTGTGTGTCATATGTGCTTGAGTATATGTGTATACAATGTGTGTACAGGTGCCCAACCAAAGCCAGAAGATGGTGTCCGATCCCTTGAACTGGAGTTACGAATGGTTGTGAGCTGTCTGGTATGTGTATTTAGAAATTGATCCAGGTCCTCTGTAAGAACAGCAGGTATTCCGCTACTGAGACATCTCTCTAGCATCCCGATAATCTTTAAAGGATAAATACCCAGTTTTCCCAATATGGTTTATTATTAATAATCTATTAGTTCATCTTTTTACACTTGAAAATACCATATTTATCATCTACCAAATCCTATAGCTCTTGTCATCTTTTAAAAAATATAATAAATTTAAAATTGTATTAGGCTTTCACATCTTGCATTAAAAATGTTTACTGGTTTTGTACATTAGCTTTTATGTATTATTTTTAGAATCAACCTTTCTTATTTAAATTTTTTATGTTTTGCTGAAATTTTTAGTGTAAAAATTAAAAGCAAGATTTTTATGATCTATTTCAAGTGACAAACATGTTGTAATGTTTCCTTCTCTTTTAAACGACTTCTCTTTTAAAACATTAAAAATTCTATAAGGGCAATATTTGACTTTGTTAATATTCACAGCCATTTGAAAATTTGCTCTGTGAATCTTAAGATTTTAAATAAAAAATCATAATCTCTGTCTTGAACAGTGCATTTTCAACTTTTGCATTTTAAATAGTAAATAGTTATCTTTTGAGCATACGGGTTTAGCTTTAAATAGAATATAAGTGATCTGAGGGGAAATAATGATGGGGTTATCCCCACAGGCAAAATGAGAGGAGTGACATCAGCATCTAATTTCTGTATGAAATTAGCAAATGCAATCAAATGACTTGCTTTTCCATAATGGTACAATGCACAGAGCAGTGGGGATTATGGTGGCAATATTTGCACTTTAGTTTTTCATGTGAAAATTACTGGTTCTGAGTCCTCAGGAGAGTGTTGTTTATAGATCTTTTCATGCTATGAGATCAAGTATTAGCTTACAGAAAGAATTTAGTGTGCAAGCTTATATTTTATATCTAAAAGTTATCAGAAATTAACAGTACTTTTCCACTATTATGGGAGAAATCCAATGACTAATGTCAGCACACAAGATGAACTCATCATGTGTCATCAGTTCCTCAATTTACACATAAAAGAATGCTCTTTGAGGGTAGAAAGTGGCAATTTAGCTATATTTATTTCTGAGAATAATGTTTCCCTGGCTTAACACCTAGTTTAGCATTTTCATTTATATTCTCTGTATTTAATACCAATACAACTTTTCATTGTATATGCACTTAAGCAGATCCCCCCTCACTGACAAGGAGAAAATTTTAACTGAAAGGCATTAAGAGAAATAGCACTAAGGGAAAATACAGTGCCTTGAGACCTCATACCAAAGTTAAAATTGCCTTTTGTGCTTGCTAATAGTCAAACCATTGTTCAGAATGGCCCTTCACAGAAAAACAGGTCCACCTACTACTTGGAACTCAGAGCTCAGAACACAATCTTGAAAAAATAAATGGGGCTGTGAATTCAGAGACCCATTTTCACATGCATTAAAAGATAAATGTACCTTTTAATTTACCCCATGGCAAGAAATGGAAAGAGTGTATGGTATCCTTCCTTGCCATAAATGGTGGGTTCAAGCAACCAAACCAGGATATAACCATTGTGCTTTGTTTCTCCTGGTGATATGGTAAACTGACCATAAACAACTAAATTATGGATCCCTCCAAACTTATCTAGCCTTAACACTCAAATTTGGTGACAATCAGTCCAACTTGTTAAGCAATATTGCTAGAAGAGCAATAGTGATAGAGAAGGAAAATAATTGTAATGCATGCAGTCTCTGTACAAGGATTAAGGAAAATCAATTTAATTTTCTATTAAAATCTTCATTCAGAGTCCATGTACTAGCAAACTATTGGGCTCTATAAGGATAATCAATTAGAAAAGTGAATATTTTCAAAAATGTCCATGCTGGGATAGGTAATTTTAGCCATGTTGGTTTCAGAGAGAAAGGAAGTTAAGGGCAGAGAGAAGAGTCAGACTAGATTAGAAAACAACAAAGACATTGTTATATAAAATGGGAAAGCTGGCAAATTATATTTCAGTTAGCTGTCCAGAGAGTTCTGTGTCCATTATATGTGCTATTTTTTGTATGCCTAGTTGATATTTAACTACGTTGAATGACAAATCTGTCATGAAGGAACACTATGAAAAATTTTTGTTAAAGAAAATTCCTCTTAAATGTGTAAGTTGGTTTGGGACGCAGTGCACTATCAGGCAACTTGTGAGAGGCTTCAAACACTGCTTCTGTCTTGGCATGAGTAAGCTTTGCATGAGTATCAGAATGAGGGCTCTCCCCTCTTGAAGGGTTTCTGCACAGCTTTGCACCTTGGCTATTTTGTTTTCTGATGGGAGATGTTGTTCTATAAATATGTTTCTCATACTGGTTAATGAATAAAGCACTGTGGCCAATGAGGAAGCGAGATAGGTGGGGCTAGGAGACAAGGACGAAAGATAAAGTAGTGAGGAGGTTTCAGAATGTAGAGCTTAGAGGAAGCAAGATGCCGCCCCCCCCCCCACCCCGCACTCAGATAAGATGACCACGTGGAAATACTTAGATAAGTAGAAATGGGTTAATAATTAAGACAGAGCTAGCCCATAAACAATAATAGTAACTGGCCAACAGGATTGTATCAAATACAGAGTCTCTGAGTGTTATTTGGGGCTTGCATGATGGTAGGACCGGGTGGCCAGCAGGGAGGAACAAAGAGTGGGACCAGACTGGCTGCAGGAAAAACCTACCTGTAACAGTTTTCCTCTTGCCACACTTCAGTTATGGCCTTGAATTCTGTCCCATCTCTTTAGTCCAGTTCTTATCAGACACTATCCTGAGTTTGGACACAAACTTTCCTTGTCTTTTATTGTCCTTCAAAGGCTTTGCTAAGCCCTTCCAAAATAGTATAGGCCAGGGAAGAGATCATGAAACTACTATGCTAATTGCTCCTCTCCCTATTTGAGCTGTTGGGACCCATCTTTCTTATGTATTATGGGAAGTTGGAAGGCCTGGCAACAAGAAGATGAACAGAAACAGAAAGAATGAAGACTTTTACAAAAAAATTGCTTCTGATGGGAAAAATTTCCAAAGCTTTGTGGAGAAGGCATTACTGAAATGGCTCGTTGGGAGGGGATGCTGGAAGTAGTCAAAATAGAAAAGGAAGGCATTCCAAACATGGTAAAGGGATGACAAAAGGTTCATAGGCAAAAGAATAAGAAGATAGAAGAAAGGGAAGATAATACAGTAAAGGGTAAAACCAATATCTATGGCTAGAGGAGAGGGAGACCAAAGAAGGCATGGGATAATGTAGTGAGAAATTTAGATTCTTACCTAGAGGCAAGAAAGAATCATTGGACATTTATGAGCAAGGATGAACCATTAATAAAGCTACGGGTTTTCAAAATCTGGCCTAGGATACATGTGTAGAAATAAAGGGATTGGCAGGGGAACCTATTGTAGTAGGTTGGAGAAGATTTCATAGAGACATGAACTTCATAATAATTGTAAAGAGTGGTTATTTATGGTTATTCCATAAATTGCACTCATGGGTTATGATAGATTATTTGATAAAAACAGCAAAGCAAAGGGAGCTAAAATCAATTGACTTTGAGCTTTTGACTTTGGATGACAGAGGCAGCCATTAACATAAAAGGGAGCTGGTGTGAAAGAGACATCATGATGTCAGTTTCCAATATATTTCCATATATTAAGTAAATAGAAATAACCAAAGGAGAAATGTATTCATAAACATTGCTGATCATTTTCATAAAGCATAGAGTCACAAGGCAGTTTTAACAGTTTGGATAAAAATGAATTTGTATAGAACTAGATAAAATATTTAGTGGCAAAAAATACGTATCATATATATTACACAAGGCACCACCCATACATAATACATGCATGGATACACGAAGAGGACAAATTTATAGTGGCTTTACTTTAAGTTGTGAAATATTAAACAAATAATACTCTATCAACAAATATTGTTGCCAAGGAACCAAATGTTAGAGCATGTGAAATACCATGAGAATTATTTTAACAGCAAAGAAGTGAGCTTATTAATGATTTTCTTTACTGAACTTTTTGCCAATTATGGTAACAATAAAATATTATGAATATTAGTAAGATTTTTTTGTTATTATCTTGAAAACAATCCTATTAGATTATCTTTTTTTTAATGAGGAAAGTGAAGTTAAGAGGTTCAGGCACTTGCAACTTAAACATCCAGGAATTTCCTTAATATGTGTGACTTCTTTAAGGATTTTATTCTGTACACAGTAACTGTTCATTTAATGGGATAATATGTAGTTATAATTATTTCTTGTACAACAATCTACAAATGTTACTGTATTTTCAGTTTGTGCTGACACACAATTCAGTAACCTACAGACAAAGCAGGTATTTGTAAAGAAATTAAAATAGATTATATTTAAAATTATTTATCAGAGTTGGGGAACATGGCTTAGTCAATAAGTACCTGTGGCTTAGGCAGGAAGACCTGAATTTGGAACCCTAGAACCTATGCACAAAGACAGGAATGATGTGTGTGAAGCTGTATTCTGAGCTTAGACGGTTGGGAATTATAGATAGGAGGATCATTGAAGCTCATTTGCAAGTCAGCCTAGTCAAATTGATTATCTCCATGTTTAGTGACAGACCCTGTCTCAAAGATTAAGGTTGAGAGTAGATGAGGAAGACACTTATGCCAACCTCTAGTCTCCACATGTGCATACAGACATGTACTGAACACATGCACACACCATGCAGAAATATATACACACACACACACACTCATAAAAATAATGGTAGAAAAATGCTGATATTTGTTAGTAGATAGATGAGCTGTCTGTGTTTGTTAATACTTGCCTAAAATAAATCCATACTTAGATATCAATAAAATTCCAACATTGACACATTCAATTTTCTGACTAAGACTTAAGTGATTCTTTTACAAGAATAATTAGTAAAAACTATTAGGTTTCTCAAAAACTAAAAGCAGACCTATCATGTGACCCAGCTCCAACACTCCTGGATATTTAGTCAAAGCTTTCCAACTCAACACATCAGATGTACTTGCATAAACATCAGTGTTCCCCAAAGCACTGTTCAAAGAAATGTTAGGGACTCTACACATGTGTTTCCCAAGAAATACATGGATAAAGGAAATTATACATATGAACAAAGTCATGTCATTTGCAGAAACATGGATAGAACTGGAAATAGCTATAATAAGTGAGTTAAATCACTAAGTCACAATGGATATCACATTTTCTTTCATTTTTGAGTGCTTGGCTATATATGTGTGTGTGTGTATATATATATATATATATATATATATATATATATATATATATTTCCATATACATATGATATGAAAGTAGAAACAAAACCATCTGTAAGGGAACAAATATAAGGGTAAGGAAGGAGAGGATAGTGCAGTATGAGGGTATGCCCAAAGTGTATTATGCACATGCATGGAAATGGTCTTATTTAACCCAGCACAAACCGTGCCATGTAACTTCTTGTAGAGCTTAAAGTTTGTTTATGTTGGGCCACACTAACTTATGATCTTGATATGTGTTTAATGACAGACTTCATTGGTGTATGTACACTAAGAGGAATTCTTGGAATGGCCACTAGAAAGATTTCATTATAAATCTTTCCTTGAAACATGCTCTACATATTCATATATTCTTTTAATTTTCAATTTCTTGGCAAACTTGAATAGATCTGTTTAACCATTAATTTCTACATAAGATTGATGACTACTGACACATAGGTACCCCAGATATCTTCAATGACTAAATCTCTAACCATAAGATAGGAGGGATTTATATGTTGAGTAAGACATTTTGTATTTCATTAAAAATGCACAATGGGCTTCCAAAAAATGCCCATGTGAATTCCTATCAGCTTTCTACAGAGGTTTCTCTGTGGCCTTCCTAATTTGACACAAAGCATTCTTTTTAGAAAATAGCCTAATCTTCAGAACACCCTATGTATAATTTACCAATAAGGGGGGGCTGTGTGATTTATCTTAGCCAGATGAATCAAAACATTCCAGAGAAATGGAAACATTCCATGTGCATGCAGTTCCCTATCTGGTCATTTTTGATCACAAAGATGTCTGATGGCATCACTAACCTAACAAATTAGCTAAACTCAGTTGTGCAAATTTATCATGTCACACACAACTCCATTTTCACCATTCTCTCCTCTAAGTCATGTTTAACTGAGCTCTGCTCTCATTCTTAACCCTTTCAATTTGTTTTCTTTATAGTGGCCAGAATGAGTTCCAGAAGGTCATGAATAAGCCCATGCCTTTAATCCCAGCACTTAGGAGGAAGAGGCTGGAAGATCTCTAAGTTCAAGGCTAGACTGATGGGAAGTGTCATTCTGTAAATGTGTTTCTCTTATTGGTTAATTAATAAAGCACTGTTGGTCAATAGGAAAGCAAGATAGGAGGGACTGGGGGACAAGGAGAATTCAGGAAGTAGTAGAGAGGAGTTTCAAGATGTAAGCCCAACAGGATAGAACTCTGGGATCTCTCTATTGTAAGATAAGATCACATGGAAATGTTTAGATTAATAGAAATGAGTAAATATTTAAGACAGAGCCAGACAATAAGAAATTAGTAACTGGCCTATAGCTTTATATCAAAATACAGCATCTCTGTGTGTTATTTGTGGCTGGTGCAGCTCTGGGAACAGGCTGGTAGGAAAACATACTCATAACACTAGACTGGTCTGCAGAGTGAGTTCCAGGACAGCCAGAGCTACACAGAGAAACCCTGTCTAGGAAAACAACAACAACAAAATGGATCTTATCATATATAGTCCATGCTTAAAATTTGTACAATATTTCCCCCTGCATTTATATAATTCTAAACTTTTAAACTCTTAAATATTACTAAAACAGCATAGCATTATCTGGCTGCTACTTACCTTAGCTATATAGATTCATGCCACTCTTTGTCCCACTACTTGACTACTAGACTATATGAAAATCTTTCCTATCATTGGACTGCCATGCTTTCATTTGTACCTGGGATGTTTTCCTACCTTGCTATATAGCTATTTTAATTTATAATTCAAGAGGTAGTCTGAGTAGCTTTTATTTCTTTTGGCATTTTATCTAATCTGTTTTCCCTCATTAATTTACATTCATTTTTAGCTTTCTCAGTTTTTATTATAGATGTTTTCCTCACCTGACTATAATTTTCTTGAGATCAAAAGCCACTTCTTCTCTTTATGGATCAATGTCTAGCTGTGTTATATCACAGAAAATATTTAATAAGCATTTTTGAATAATTAAAGGACAAGGTTACTGTATAGCAAGATAGTCATATGTTAAATAGACTTAGTTGAATACATATAACTGGCTAGAATATTAATGGTTACCAATGGACAACTATGTAGTCAATGAAGAGCAGAAAGGGATCTGCGAGCACATGGAATGATGGAATGTTTCCAGTCTTCAGCATATTCTGACTTTTCTGGATAAGAGAAATTACACAGCTATCTCACATTCCTATTAATAAACTCATGGCTCAAGCTCTGTCCTAGAACTGATATAATTTTGCATTGAAAACGTCATTAAATAGGTTGACATTTGAGGAAAGAGGCTGATTTGTCTTTATCCTTTATATTTCATTAGAGTTTCCATGATACAAATTAATCACAGTGGAAATTTCTTTCAGGAATTCTATAATTATAAAATTAAAAATTATAGCATACTAAAGGGAAAAAGACAATATCACTTCAGATTTAGTACAGAGCCTAATTACTTGTTACTCAAATTCTACATTTCCTGTTGAAGCACTTGGAGAGGCATCTGGAATTCAAACAATGATTAGAATACTTTCCTTCTTTGTTAATCAATAGGCTTTGTATAGAGAAACAAATCCCTATCAGATCTATACAAAAAGATCCCAGTACAAAATTATTACTGACTCAGCACACTCCCCAGCAGGCTCTATACAGCCAGCTTTCTGGACAGAAAGTTGTCCCAAGGATTGACCCAGAGGACCATCTCATATTCTGCATATGTTCATTGGGTTACTGTCTACCTACCACGTTAATCAACCTTCACTGCTTATTTTTCTCCTAATCACAAGGCATTCTTGCCCCATGGCAGGCTCAAAGAAGAAAGTGGTTCAGTAGGAAATAAAAGATCTGGAGGGGGGGCTCTAATGTCAGAATAATGATTCAACAGATGTGTTCCTGGTAACATTATGGAGTATGGGTCATCAGCTCCCTGCAGCCTTTATGGGTTTTGCTGAACAGCTGGAGGTCATCTAGTGACTCAGAGCAGAAAGTCAGTAAAAGAATGGCAATATTTTCCTGAAGGCTTAAATTAACCTTTGCTTAGGCAAATGATGAATAATTGCTGTTAGACAACTTGTATAAATAAACACACATTATTTATAGGTACTATATGTTTTTAATAGAAAAAAACTATGTTCCATTCGTTTGACTTTAAAAGACAAACTTCCAGTATCCTTTAGTAAATGGATATGGTAGATCTTTATTCATATTTGAATTCTAATTCATCTGCACTTAAGCCATGAGGAACATCTAAGCTATTTTTTGTTACATTGCTAAAAACCTGCTACCATATTTAGTAAAACCAAAAAAAATAATACTTCAAATAACATGCATGCATAGCTAATATTTCCTGACTTTGCACCAGGATTTATTCCAAATATGTGAACTGTTTCAATGAATCATCATAACATCTCCAAGAACAAGCCTTTTTTTTTAAATTTGTATTCTGTAGCTGAGAAAATGAAGATCAGGGGAGTGAAACATTTCTATCCAAATACTAACAACTAGTAAGGGTCAGAGCTGGGGTTCAACCTACATACTCTGATCTTTACTCTATGCCCCTCTCTATGTGCAGGATCTTTAAAAAATGTTTCATTTCATTTTGTACATAGATTTAATGAAGGTAAATGGGTGAACTAGGCTTTTAATGAGTCTGCCTGGTTCTTATGTCCAAGATGGAAAACACCACTTAATTCTGTCCTCCAGAGAAGATGACATGCTTAATTTTTAATCACATATTTAGCATTAGACAGTAAATAGGTTATGAAGAAAAAGAAAATACATTATGAAGAGGCTAATGATTATCTAATCATAAGCTAAAATATTTAATTGTGTTAAGGTAATTACTAAAATTTTCTGAAGCATCTGAAATACTATTTGAGTGGTGTTAATGTCAGAGTTCTAAATGAAATTCATATAATGATTCAATTTCACTGTTTACCCATCTTCTTCAAGCAAGTACAAGAGCATGTAGACATCTGTGAACATTAAAAACAAGCTTAACTTATTTTGTCTGTCCCAAGATAAGAACAATACAAAACTTATTGGCCACAACACATAATACAAAATTAAAAGGAATCACATTATTAAATATAGATTAGTATCAGCAAAGATTGTTATGTTTTAAGATTTAAGTTTTTATGTGTATGTTTCTATGTAAGTGAATAGCATATGTATGTGGGTGTGCACAGAGGTCAGATGAGGGTGTGTGAGATCCTTTGTACCTGGAGATACATGTGGTTGTGAGTCAACTGAATTGGGTGCTGGGAACTGAATTCGGGTCCTCTGTAAGTGCAGCAAACTCTCCTAACTATTGGGCAATCTCTCCACCCCAGTAAAGATTATTTTTGTTACTTATGTTAATATCTGGTTATATGAAAGAATTTACCATGCACATCTCAACTGTTAGAATGATGTCCAAGTTATAATGAGCCTATCTGCTAAAAAATCATAGGAAATATTAAGTGGTTGTTGTTATTATCATTTATGCTATTTTCTACAAATACATATTCTCCTTATGTGAGTTTGTGAGTAGAGTTCTGGTTTCTTAAACCATCTGCGAAAACTGCTGTCATGGAGTGTCTAGTCTACTGGTAAGCAATGAAGGTCAGAGAATTAGTAGTAGGTTATGTAGTAAACTTCAGACATATATTGTTGACATTTGTGCCTCAGTATGAGTCTTTTATAGTTTTATTACCTTTCGGTCCTTTGAAAAGCTTGATTTCCACAACGGTCTCCAAAATGGGTCGTCTTCTACGTACATACAGTCGCACAATAGAGCCCGCCTCTTTGAGAGCCTCCACTGCTTTACTGTGGGAAACCTCCGATACATCAACCTCGTTCACCCGTAAGATACAATCATTGACCCTGCAAGGGAGGAAGAGGCAAGGTTCAGCAGGACCTAGGGACCTGAAGTGAAGAATTCATCATCACTAATCTTGGCAAGCGTTAAGAGTGTTTGAGATTTGAAAATGTTCAAATAAGGAAGGTTCCTTACATACAGTATAAGAAATCAAGTCAACATCAAACTCCTTGACTGCCTGGCATTCCACACAATGATCACAAGGCAAGTCAGTTTCCATCTTAAACTCTACTATAGTAGTGTGACCTGAATTGAGTGGCATGACATCATTATTTTTACTGTCTTAAATGGCTAGACTGAAAGTTATGGTCTAGAGGCTTCTCAAAAGTTATTATGGCAGACTATATAGACACAACAGATGTAATTTTATCATTTAACTTTGAAAAATTCTTAACTCACTGGATAAAAGTGTTATACAATAATTGTAGAAACTCTTAAAAATATAACTATGTAGGAAGAAGAAAAAACATATAAAACTGTCATCTCAATGTGATTAGTTTGTTGAATTATCTTTAAAATATCTTTTCCCTGGAATTCATCTCACAATATTATAAATATTGGAGCTTAGACTCAATGAATCTTGACGAGACCCTCAGAAAATTCTAAGACATTTCCTTTAAAAACTGAGAATTATGTAATGCTTTAATTGTTTCTATATTCACACAGGAAGGCATAATTTGACTTCCTTTCCAGTTACTTTTTTATGATAAAGATTAGTGATGGCATGATTAATGGGTTTCTGGCTAGAAAGATTTCTTCACTCTGCCCATCCATTTTAATACTCCTCATCTCAGGTTACTTTGTTGCTCCAAGTCAAAAGTGAACAACTGTTCTTACCTCACTCCTCCTTTCCTCTATCACTGTGCAGATAAATTTGCAGAAGCAAATCTAGTGGCTATCAAGGTTTGTTAATCTTCCCTGCTAGTTCCTGGGTGAAGTCAGCACCCCCTCTTCCCTAGATGACTTTCACAACCTCCTACCTAACATTCTTGGGTCTTCTTTGTTACCTTTGAAGTGAGCACCAACTAGTGAATGTGTTTGGTACCTTATCCAATTTCCATTCCCTGCTTCTCCCTTTCAATGTCTGCTTTTGTTCAAGAGCTATATTATTTAGCAAATATTTGTTGAATATGAAAATAGCAACAATTCAAATTCAATTGTTGGGTTTCTATCTTCTAAGTTTATATTTATAGGTAATTTTCTTAATCTCTGTGTTGTTCTCTTGTTTATACTCTAACAAATAAAGCTTGCCTGAAGATCAGAGGGCAGTGCTAGCCACTAGCTAACCATAGAGGTTGGGAGCTCTCTACAGACAGGAAGTGAGATGGCTGGTGGAGAGAGGAATATAGGCAGGAGGATATAGGTCTCTTTTCAGTCTGAGGATTTCATAGAAATAAGAGCTCTAGTGGCTGGCTTCTCTGTTTCTTTGATTTTTCAGCTTTCACCCCTAATACCTGACTCTAGGCTTTTATTATTAAGACCCATTAGAACTCATGTAATACATCTCTCTAAACCTCCACATTCTTTACTTTACTAATAGTAATATCAGCTATGAATGTTTTAAGGAAAAATAAAGTAGTCAATATGCATATAAGCCTATCCAGGGAATCTAGCATATAATAAACTCCTAATAAATGTATTGTCAGTGCATTATGTATTGATGTATAATAATCCTAACAATGGATTTTTTACATCTTTGTGGAGTAAGATTGATGTTCATTGTAGAAATTAGTATAATATATAATAATATAAGCAGTTAAGCCATTTATTGGCAGATTGAGCAAAGACTAGATTTGTTCCATAGTCTATGTATCTATGTATCCTTCCTATCTGTCTATCTATCTATCTATCTATCTATCTATCTATCTATCTATCTATCTATCTATCTAATTTATCTATCTTCCTCTTGATGGTGATGATCATCTATTTTCTATCAACTTATTTAGCTACCATCTTTATGTTTGTATTTATTATTTTTGCAGCACTGGTTGGGTAAGCCTAGGGCTTCATGCACACCACTTGGCAAGTACTCTAGTACTGATATATACCTGAACCCTTCAGGTCTTCTTACTAATGTGTGTGTATGTATGTATGTATGTTTATATGTATCTAATGTGATGCACCATTTTATGTATAATATACATATCAATTCAAAGTACAAGTTTATCATGAACATATTATATAAAAGCATTTTGAAGATTTTTAAGTGTATTTTTCCCCATAATTCTTTTTATATCTGTTTAAGAAGCTATTATTGCAACCCTTGCCTTTATGAGAGCATGCAGCAGCCTTAAAATCCTGAAATGAAAGATTTCTCTAAGATGTAGTGATGCTATTTCATCAGAACATATGGAATGGCTTTAATAGGTTTACACCTACATTTCCTCCCTAACAAAACAAAACAAATAAAAAAATCCAGAAAACTACCAATTAAAATACTTTTGAGAATATAGGCATGCATCAGGGATGCCAGCCACCCTGGAGCAGCTGGTCCTTTCAGAGTGGATAATTTTGCCATCTCATGATAATGAAAAAGCATAGTTTACCATTATCTCATGTTCAGAATACTAAGCATATCTTGACCACTATTTTTCTTTCTTAAATTTTCTTATTTAAATTAGAAACAAGCTTTTATTTTACATGCCAATCCAAGTTTCTCTCCCTCCTCTTGTTCCCTGTCCCCCATTAACTCCCTATCCCATACCCTTTCTGCACCCCAGGGAGGGTGAAGCCTTCCATGGGGGATCTTCAAATTTTTTGACCCCTAGTTTTTATAGATGGTAGCTGTAGAAAAAAATTGAAGGTGACATCTATTCATCTCTACTAATTATTTCCTTTTGTGTACAGTGAAATCTTTAATTATCAGTTACAAGTATAAACAAAACACCCTAACTCATGAGGTTGTTCCTGAACACATACCCTAGAGGTATGAATTTTACTGATGGAGGTAAGACATGCCTACAGTGATTTGCTTAAAAGTGAATATGGCAGAAATATAAAATTCTCATTAGGACATCAACTGTGTGCTTTATTAGTCTGGTCCCTTCACTCATTTTTCTCATTACAGTTCATGAAATATTGATCTCCATTTTATAAATAGAGTGATACCAATGGTAATGTCACTCAGCATTGGTAAGGACAGGTACATGATTTCCAACTGATTTTACCCTTTTTTATGCTAATACAAAGAATTTAGAGTTGTTTGCTTTACTTGAAATAAAAACAGATGATGACTCTACATCAGAAATTCTTGAAAGGAGAGAATGTCAAGCTAGGGAACTAGGGAATTCAACTCCCTTCCTCCCAGTTGCTTGAAATAGAATCTGGCCAGAGGGCCAAAGCTATTTAAAATGAATTTGTTTATTCTAACTGCAGGTAACCTCTGTGAGTAAAGTCAACCTTTCATTTTAAGGCATGTCAGTGTATCATTAGCTTTAAGCTCATCTAATGCCTCCTCCCAGGAGAAAGTCCATCCTCTAAAATAGCTGTGAGCCATCTTCTAAGAAAGCCATTTGCACACAGACTTTCTCTTCACTGTACTATTGTAACTGGCACTTTCACTCAGCGTTTGCTGTTTCAGATAGACATCTGTAGTTTTGTGTGCAGCAATTTCATCTTGTGGAACAGAACTGGCCACCCAGTTAAAAAAAATGATTTCAATAGTTCGCTGGACTTTTCTTTTGCATTCTGATGTATTTCCTTCAATCAAATATATTAAGAACCAGAGTCCATTTAATCATTAACATCTGTCCACAAAAACACATCTAACCATTTTATTTATCAATGAAATAACTTCTCACATGATGAGGTATCACTCACAACTAATGTGGAAGAACTACTGGTTCTTTGTTGAGATTTTAAAAATGATTTATTCATTTTTATGTACATTTTTCTACATGTATGTCAGCGTGAGAATGCCAAGCTCCTGGAACAGGTGTTTTTGTGTTTGTTTGTTTGTTTTTTTAATTCTTCAAGACTGGGCTTTTCTGTGTAGCTTTGTAGACCAGGCTGACCTCAAACTCACAGAGATCTGCCTGCCTTTGCCTCCTGAGTGCTGGGATTAAAGACATGCACCACCACTGCCTGGTGTTACAGACAATTTTTAATGGCCATCTTTGTACTGGGTTCTCTGGATCAGTAGATAATGTGCCTTTAACTGCTAGCACAAGAATACACTTTAAAATAACATTAAATAAACCTTTCCCTCATAGTGATCAACATTTGATTTATTGCTAAAATAAGATGTTTTGTGATTTTACATGCATTAAGGATATTCATCCATTTAATATGCTCCCCTCCATGATACACATTAAAAGTTATAAATGTTGCTGTTTACTATGCAAGAAATAATAGAAGAAAAGAAAATGACATAGAGTTCTTCTTAAGTAGGGAGATTATTGTTTTAAAAATCTTTCATGTTTCTTCCACATCTATAATTGGCATATAATGTTTCAGATAAGCTAAGAATAAAGTATGTTTTCCTTTTACACACACACACACACACACACACACACACACACACACATATATATATATATACATATTTATATATATATATATATATATATATATATATGTAAAATTTGAGGACTCCTCTTAAATATAAAACTTAGGAGCTGTTTCTTGAAATAATTCATTAAACATCTCAAAGCTGAAATTTCTACACCAGAAAATGGGTATATTAAGTCAGCAGCATGGATGAAATAAGATAATGGAGATAATTAACATAGTGCCTAATAAAGGTAACATCAAGAAATGTTAGATATTATTGTTATGAAAAAGAATGAAAGAATGAGAAATATTTGCATAAGAGAGCATATGAAGAAAATATAATAGAGAAAAATAACAGGGAGAGAAGTGAAGAAAATCTAAATGTGGAAAAACCATTACTTTAAGAAATGGAGGAAAGAATGTGTTGAATGCCATATTAAGAAACAAAAATTTAAAAACAAGACTTTGCATAAATGTTACCTCATGGAACATAATATAATTTTCTGTCCCAAAGACCCTTCCTCTGCTGCCCCAAGAAAGACTTTACTTGATCTGATTCACATGAGAACTTCAAGTCAACTTTAGCAAGAATGCCTGAAAATCAGTACCCTCCATAGAATTTTCTCAACCTCTGACTGGTTTCTAGCCCTCTGTGCATTTTCAGTCACACCCAAGCACTCTCAATCATTATAAAGTCAGTTATCACATTCCTTGTTTTTCTTCCCTTTGTCCACAAAGCTCAAATAAATATTTCTAAAGTCTTAAAAACTACTAAGGTCCTCCCTTTTTGAATTTTTTCATTTAGTTCATGAACAACATTATAACTGAAGCTAAAAATAGAAATACAAACAATATAATTTTTTTTCAGGAAAGTAATAAGGCAGGTGTTTGAAGGCACCTAATATGCTAAGTAAAGACACACATTGTTACAGAGTTCTTGTTGGGGAGAATGTAGAAATAATACCATTATATTTCTTGTTCAGTAAGAACAACAAATTTGGGAGTAAAATAGATTTATAAGAAGAAATAAGGGCTTCCAGCAAAGGGAAGGATTTCTCTAGATGGTCCATTTTGTCTCTGTCCATGGTTGCTCTTCCCAGAGTTGAGTTGTCCAGTTCATGCTTAAGTTTGAGAGTTTTCTCCAAGTATCTTCCTAATTAATCCCTCTTCTCATCTTAATAAGCTCTGATGAAAGTTTATTACTAACCAAAAATACCTTTGTCATTAATATATAGGTAATACAAGCAGAATCCAACACTTGACATTATCTCTATTAGTTTATTCCTGTATGCCTTTTTTTTTTTCTTTATTTGAGACGGGGTCTTTCTATGTAGCTCTGCCTGTCCTAGAAATCACTATGTACTATGTAGACCAGGCTGTGTATGGTGATATGTTATTTATAATTTATTAAAGCTGGCCTGAAGATTCAGAAAGCAAAATCAGTCACAAGCCATAGAAGCCAGATATACAACTTTAATCCCAGCAGCCAAAAGCTAGGAGGTGGTGGTACATACTTTTGATCCTAGGACTCAGGATAAAGAGGTAGACATATCTCTTAGAGTCCAAGACCACCCAGATCTACACAAGATTGATCCAGTCATAAAGAGAAACAGCTCACATAAAGATGATCTCAGCACCTGGGTTTACATTTAGAAGAGTATAAAAGATAGGAGCAGAATTTTCAGTAATCAGTATCAGGGATTCATTATCCAGGCATATTAAGAATAGGTAGGCATTGAAATCTCAGGATTATTCAGTCATGCTGAGGAGAGGCAACAGTCTGAGGTTCGATGGAGCCAATATAGACTTGCAATCTGAGGTAGAGGTAAGAGGTAGTACCAGCTGCTTTGTTTCTGATCTTCAGCTTGAAGTTAGAACCTCAATATCTGTCTCTGGATCTTTTATTTTTTCTGTAACAGCTGTCCTCAAACTCAGAGATCCACCTGTATCTGCCTCCAGAGAGCTTGGATTAAAGGTGTGTGTTACTACACTGGCTTGCTTTTTAATTTTACTTCAATGGTACAGTATCTTCTGAGAAGCTGTCTCTAACCCACTTGGTGTGTTCCATGTCTTTCTGTTAAGTAGAACCACTACCAAATACTAATAAACTTGACAGACTTAACAAATAAGAACAAAAGGCACCCAGTCAAACCAAATTTCACATAAGTAAAACTTGTTATTCAGATAAAAAATGATTTCCCAAGTATTATACTGCTCTATGCCATGTTGGGGCCTACACTAAAATTATTCATCTTTATTTGAACTCAAAATTTAACTGAGTTACTGGGTTTATAAACATGCATTGTACTAACTTATGGTCTTTGGTTGATTAAAAAGTACAATGTCTATCACATAGTTGGAAATATCCTATACACTAAATATGTATTTATTCTTTAACCAAAATAGTAAGGTAATATATAGTTGTTTTCATTTAATAATTGTGACTGAATCTTAAAGAGGTAATAGTAAGCTATATTTATGCAATTTCAAAGCTCTTATAAAACATCTTTTTTTGTTTGTTAAAAATAATTTTATGGGCAGTGTGTAATGGCACATACCTTTAATCACAACATTCATAAGGTAGAGGCAGGTAGATTTCTATGAGTTTGTGGCCAGCCTGCTCTACACAGCAAGTTCCAGACCAGCTACATCTACATTCTGATACCCTCTCTCAAAAACAATTTTTTTTTGAGACAGCGTTTCCTTGTGCCTTGACTGTCATAGAACTCACTCTGTAGATGAGACAGGCCTTCAACTCAGAGATTCCCCCTGCCTCTGCCTCTTGAGTGCTGGGATTAAAGGTGTGTGTCTCTATACATGGCTTAAAAAGTTTAATGACTTATTTAAAAACTAGTCCCAGGTGACCATCAGTGGAGTCAAGAATCATATGGAAAAAGATCTACAGCAAGGCAAACAAAATGGAGGACAATGTTTCCCAAATGTTAATCAGAATCACTTGGAGATTTTATTAGGCCACATGTTGAGATATATGGAAGGTCTTTATTTGGGTGGATACAAGAATCTAGGAGGCGAAACCTAGAACCTTTCATATATAAATAAGCATGCATGCTAACACTGAGTCATACTCCCTGCCTCCTACAGTTTCTTATTAAGCAGGTCTAGAAGAAGTTCTTGATGACTATCTGATGGAGTAATGTTCTTCTATATGAATGTATGTTTCTCTTACTGGTTTAATAAAATGCTTATTGGCCAGTAGCCAGACAGAAAGTATAGACAGTGCTACCAGACAAGGAAAATGCTGGAAAGAGGATGGCATGAGTGAATCACCAGAGAGAGAAGCCATGTAGTTGCTGACGGAGCAAGAGGGCCAGGCATTACTGGTGAGACAAGACAATGTAGAGATACACAGATTAATAAAAATGGGTTAATAATTAAGAGAGAGCCAATAAGAAGCCTTAGCCATCAGTCATAGAGTTTATAATTAATATAAGCCTCTGTGTGTTTATTTGATACTAAAAGGGCTGTGGGACCAGGTGGAACAGAAACTCAATTTACACCTGTCTGTTCTGCCTGTATTTTAGGTTTTGAAGCAGTAATCTGATGGTTCATGTAAACTCCAAGGTGAATAGAAGTTCTTGATTATGAATACCAAACAAGTATGATGAAAGTCTTGAGTTGTCATTATGCAACTGGGCTGCTCAGTTTGCAACTTTTCACTCTTGGGAACAAATCTCAAAGGCAAGTTGGACTAGGAGACCACAGTGGCAAGCTTTGAGGAGCTCTGCAAATCATTTTCCAGCATGTACTTTATGTTCTAAATTCATTCTGACTCCTTTCCTTCAGCATTGGCCAATTCAGTCACTGTCTTCTCCATTTTTAAAATAGGACTTTGCTCTAACTCTGGGTGAGAGTAACTGCGTTTATTATGCATAGATGCCATCTTCTACAGTGAACATACTGCCTCTCCCTCTCCATTTGCCACTTCTTTTCCCTTATATGAAATGCTTCTAGGAGTGTCTGCAGCTGTCATCTGGGAAACATCACAGCTTTCCACAACGAGGGATGAAATTGCTATTTCAGCACCAGTGATTGGTCTTTTGGCTCTTTTCTGGAGAAGCAGAGCTGCCAGTAACAAATCTCAAGCCAGGCAGCTTAATGAGTATAACAAAGAAAATGGGCATTGAATGGGGATTTCAAAGAGAGAGAACCACAGGGCTGAACA
Organism: Cricetiscus sungorus; assembly: GCA_030556225.1. Taxonomy (NCBI): domain Eukaryota; kingdom Metazoa; phylum Chordata; class Mammalia; order Rodentia; family Cricetidae; genus Cricetiscus; species Cricetiscus sungorus. The sequence goes on along the minus strand of JANBXA010000007.1, from coordinate 55,124,241 downwards.
CCGCTGATTCTGCCTACTATAAAATTCTGTCCACAGACAGGAGGACAACATGTCAACTTTCATGAGATGGGTGTTCTCTCTCCCACCAGGATTCAGTTACTACAGCAGCTTTTAAATTTTTATTTAACTTAGAAACAATCTTATTTTACATATCAATCCCAATTCACTCTCCCTCCCACCCTCCCATTCCCCCAACCAACCCCCCAACCAACCGGCCCCCCCCATCTACTTCCAGGGAAGGGTGAGAACTTTGATGATCCCCCATGAATTCAATAATTTTTAAAATTGTGTTCTACTTCTGGTGTTTTACAATTCAAAATTTACGGTCATCCCAACTATTTGAAAGTGAAGAGTACTCTTCAAATGGATCAAAATGCTAAATTAGAAATTGTTTTTTTATTTTTCCTTTTATTAAAATTTAAATTTGAAACAAGGTTGTTTTACATGTCAATTCCAGTTCTCTGACCCTCCCATCTTCTCCTGTCACCCCCAAGAAAACCCAGCCCATCCCCTTTTTGCTCCCCAGGGAGGGTAAAGCCTTCCTTGTGGAGTCTTCAAAGTCTGTTATATCATTTGGGGCAGGGCCTAGGCCTATTGGGGTTGTAAGTTTTTAGAGAAGAAACATCTTATTATTTCATCTATAAGTAATAGAAAAGGGCTAAGTCTGCAGTAGTTGTTCAATCAAAAGAAAAATAACAGAATTGTTGAATGAAAGCATGAATGAATTAATGTAGGAAAATATTTTATTGGACTTGCTAGTAATGAAGTGGTATCAGTTTGCTGCCAAAACTTGAATTCTGATAGCTGTAGCTCAAGGACCTTCTTAACTACAAACCTATAATTACTGGAGTTATTTGATTTTGGCAAAGGTTGAGAGCAATTCCCTATACAGCAGATAATGTTAAATTGCCTGAAGCTACTAATTTTCAAGGGAAGATGATTAGCAAGGTTGTTTTCTGACCTTTCTTGAGCTTTAAAAATCAGCTATCATTGTTTATATGATTTTACAATTTCCAAACTCTCCATTTCTCCCTCAGCTTAATCACATTCCACAACATAAATTCAAATTAATTTTGTGATGAAAACTCATGACACATTTTGAAATTACTGGTGACATTTTGTGAGTTTATAAAAGCAAGCTGGATTTCTCTTTACAAATGTATGCTTCATTCTTGTTTTTTTAAACATTATTCTTCAGTTACAGACAAAAATCCAGAGGCCTGGGCTTTGAGGCATGAGGATAAGTGCAGGAAGAAGGGCACCCTTGCTTACAAAGGTCATCTTACTTTCTAGGCATCTGGTTCATTGAAATTCATAATTTTCTCTTCTGAAGTACAAAGCTACCCACTGTTGTCATTGATTCAGACTTTTTTTTTCATGACCTTATAACTGTCCATGAAATTTCATTTTGGAGCATAACAGAACACAGGATTCTATGAGAAGTTTTGTGGAATTACTTAGTAAAAGAGTCTGCATACAGCAAGGCAGCAGGGCAGAGAAGCTTCCAGACAATAAGAGAAAGCTACAATTAAAGTGATACATTTTCCTTTGGCCCCTGTGACAACTCTGGTGGTCTGTGATACTGATTTCTGATGACATAGCAGTTTTCCATGCCAACCACATTTTCTCTTTCACGTATAAAATGTAAAAATATGCTTTTAGAAACAGTTGCATTTTCAAATGGAAAAGTTGGGTAGATGTGGTTGTATTCGTCTTGTAGAAAACCAAAATTCCTACTGTAATTACATTTTTATTGTTTAGAACTACAAATAGATGATTTAATATATTGAAGTAATTTTCATCAATTTTATATTAATAATAATAGGAGGACTTTAGCTTTAAAGAAAATGTCAATATTTAAAGTTTTATAGTCACCGAGAATTTGGGAAAACATAATACTTTATTTTTAAATGCATTTTTGGGCATGAACCATAAGGCCTAACATTAAAAAAAATCAGGCTAAGACTCTGAGAGAATGTAGAAAAGAAACATAAGTTCAAGGAGGAAAATGAATGACAATGCAATTAGATTTTTTCATTCAGATTTCAAATTGTTAAGTGTAGCCTCAAATCAGTACATAGCTATATTCCACTGGTGGTACGTGAAATAGTAATGTAATAGGGAAAACATGGTGTTTTGCAAATTACAGGCCACAAATCCTGTGCTAATATTTAAATTTATGATTAAACAAGATGCTATTTTTGAAGCATGCAAAATGGAGCACAATTGGGGATTTTTGTTTGATTTTTTTAATTTTGGTTTTTTGGGCTGAAGACCAGTAAGTTAGAGGAAATTGAAGTCAAGATGTAAAAAGGGTTGATCAGTGGGAGAAAAGTATGAGAAACTAGGAGCCAGGAAAAGAGTGTTATAATATGGACCAAGAAGAGGAATAAACAGATTATACTTGCTTTGGCCAAGTATCCTGTACAAGTGATGTTATATTCTTGGCTGGGAGATTGTGAGGGACTCAGACTAGAATTTGACAAGGAAAGATTATAAAGGAAACACAAAGAGAGACTGTGTGCAAACTGCTCTTCTGATAGGCACAGCTCATGCCACACTTGTTAATTGCAACTTTTCTGAAATATTAGCAGCTATAAAACATTTACATATCCAGAGAATGACTGAAGAAAGGCTGATTTTAGAGATTTAGGCTATAATAGAACTAACTGATCAAATGAGGTCTTTAAAAGAGTAATTGATGGATTTCTGTTATCAGAAGGGCTCTTAATCTACCTTAATAGCAAAAGAAACTAAGGGTTTTCTTCAGATGATTAGCCTTTTTTTCTTTTAAAGTATAGGCTAGATTTAGATTCATTTCCAGGAAATGATGGAGGAATGGAAGATTTTGGAGATGTCTCCGTAGTAGAAGAAGAAGTAAAGCTGGCCAGGTGTGGGCAGTGTTTCATAGTCAGCATTATGAAGGGGAGGTGACCCAGATCATTTGAGGAGTCACTCAGAATTTCAGTGTTCTGCTGCTTTATAACATTCTTTCTGCTCTATAATATGAAAACCAAATACAGAGATTCATGAGTAATCCTAGCATCTGATAAGCTGAGCTAGGAGGATTGATGCTCAGGACCAGCCTGGGCTTCAAAGTGAGAGACAGAGGGTAAAGGAAAGGAAAAGGAATAGTGGAAGAAGTTTGGAAGTCAAGGTTGAGCTTTCTCTAGACAGTTGTGACAGAAAAGACCAAATGACACCAGCCTGAACAGCAGTAGTAAATGAAGGTGCTTTTTTTTTTCTTTCAAAGATTTAAATGTCAAGGAATCATATTCATTCATATAAACAAATCAATAGGATGGGAAGAGAAGTGATAGGCCTCAAATTCTGTAATTTATAGTGAAAATTATTTTAATGCTATTAGCTAACAATTGCTTTTCTATTAAAGGCACAAAATAGAAATATATTATTTAATGGAAGAAATAATTACCAAATCATTGCTCATCATGCAAAAAATATATTTCGGGTTTTTCTTTTCTATGTAGGAAATGAACCATAGTAGTTTGGGGGGGGGTTGGCACTGTGCACACTTTTTTTTGAAGAGTGGGAGAAGAGCAATGGCATGTGGAAAAGTGTGAACAAAACATCATCAGATGTCTTCAGCCTACCTATTGGGTAGGTGAACTGCAGATTTGAAAATTCGACACTAAATCCATCCAAGTATTCACTGAAATATAAATTACTCAGACTGAAAGCTCTGCTCAAACTTGTGCCCTGAACTTAAAATAATTCAGGACATAATCTTAAATCATTATTTTTACTCTGTTCTTTCACAAAGCAATCTCAAAGTTGACCCAGTTTTAAAGATACACCTTTCTTCTCCAAGCAAGATTTCTGACAGCTCCAAACCCATGTGTCCAGCTGCTTGCCAGACATCTGCTCTCAAAATTGCACAGACATAAGAAACTAAAGTTACCCCAAATGAAACCATTAACTTTTATTCCAACTCTTCCTTTCCTCCAGGCTTCACCATTTGCCACACTTCACAGCTCAACGTCATCCCCCAACACTGTGATGAGATGGTGAACTCCACATAAAGAGAGATAATCATGTAATGAGTGCATGATACAGGATCCAGATCAGAGAATATGCTGAGGGTTTATTAAAGAGAATAGTTTCCTCATAGTATCAGAAGCTACACCCATAAAGTCTGATCAACATGACTGTCCAAACATGATCTGAACAAGGACTAAACCAATACATGTCAAAGTGGACGGGGAAGACCCAAGAGACTTCAATTCTACATAAAGAACTATAGGTGTTATGTGTACTATGGGACTATAGATTATATTTAGGTATATGTGTGTGTGTGTGTGTGTGTGTGTGTGTGTGTGTGTGTGTGTGTGTGTGTGTGGCCATGAATTTGAAGGAAAGCAGAGAGGGGTATGTGGGAATGCTTGGAGGGAGAAACGGGGAGGGAGAAATGCTATAATTATATTATAATTTTAAAACTAAACTTCAAAAGAGAATAGCATTTTTTTATATCCTACTTATAATTGAAGCCTATAAAATTTACCTTTTAAGCATATTATAACTTATTCATTTCTTAGTATTTTGTTATTTTTTATCATTATTTTTTCTTATTTTTACATATTGATCCCAGTTCCCTTTCCCCCCACCCCACTCCACAGGAAGAGTGAAGCCTTCCAGAAGGGATCATCAAAATCTGTCAAGTCATTTGGAGTAGGGACTAGGTCCTCCCTCCTGCCTTTAGGCTAAGGGAGTATCTCTCCATGGGGAATGTGCTCCAAAAGTTCTTTCATGCTTTAGTGATATATCCTGGTTCCACAGTCAGAGGTTCCTTAAACTGCCCAGGTCTTTTAACTGAGACCCACGTTCCAAGCTTTTGTCATTGATTATCTGCATTCTGACAATCAATTCTTAAGCCACCCTCTTTGTGTATGCTCTAGATAGCTCAACTAGACTCCCCAAAAAGTCAGATAGTGGCATCATTAACTGTGGATTATGAACTTGGGAAGAAGTCCACATAGCCACAAAAGCACAGTGCAATTCTTTGGCTTGTCAATTGCCAGCTGTATCTACTTTGGTATGATAGGAACAAACTCAAGAGACTTGTCTTGCCCCTAGCTTATAGATTATTCTTGCAATGACCATTTATATTAATCCTGTAAATGATAACTGAAAAGTATGATAAAGGAAATATGTTCATAGTTTTCAGATCCAATAGAAATAACATTAATAGATACATATGTTATCTATAGTGATATTGGCTTTTAGAATTTCTTGTATTAAGTTTGCAGTGTTTATTCCTGCTGTATCTTAATGATACCTAAATTATTTGCTTTAGAAGATTGCTATTTTATTGACAGATTTATCTTAGGAAGGAAAATATGAGGTGCTTTAAGTCTCATTAATACAGCTTTATTCAGTGTGTCTAATGTTCTCTTGTTCATTCATTAATCTATGTCTTATAGCATGCAGTACTGTATCTTATTCATAGTAAAAACTTAAATCTAATCAGAACAGTCTTCCTCTTAGCTTATTACAGAGACATCACCATGTCCATTTCTTATGAATGGCTGAGACTGAGACTCAAAATCTGCCCACTTCTTTCCCAGTACAACATGTGGCTGCAGTTATTTGGTGATGATTTACTGGGCACATACTTAAGAATCTATGAAAACACACACCCCAACAACACACACATGAAAGAATCTATGTGCATAAAGTCCCATCAACAAGCAAGTCACATTATTAAAAGTTAAAGCACTAGACATACAGAGATGGCCATAAGCAAGAGCACGTTCTGATTTTGCAGAGGACTTAAATTTGGCCCCAGCACGCACTTCAAATGGCTATGTGAACTTCTTAGCTCATATCCACAGGGATAATGATGCCAGTCTGATGCACAACTCTAGGCACAAAAGTGTCTTCAAAGCAATTATGTTAAGAAGTAGGGGGAGTTTGGGTATGTACATTGTAGTGCCATATACATACTCTGAGGGCCTTCTCAGGAAAGGAAGAAAGAGGTGTTTGGGGGAGGGACTGTGAACTTAGGGTACTCTCCAGATGCTGAAAATTCCTTGGGTTGAGTTATGAGGAGTCTAAATAATCTATTTGGATCTAACTTTCAACTTTACTTTCTCTGGAAAACTAAAGCATAATATGTCTTGCCTAAAGAGGTGGCGGTCATGGGTAGGATGTGAGTACCATGTAACAGATATCACAAAGAATGAAGGGTACCTTGCACCAAAGGTTGCCTGGCTTGCAATAGCTCAAAAGATCATGTGAGACTTCTTTCAACCATTATCTCAGCTTCCTCCAAAGTTGGAGCAGACTTGGCACTTAATGTTCTATAACCCCAGTGAAATTTAAGTCCTCTCCCTAAGTGAACTTTAGCCAGGCCCCTTCTCACACAGGATCTGACCTTGGGATTCAGGGTCCATCCTTGTTAGAGTTGCATGGCTGTTTTTAGCAAGTATCCTGCCAAAGCAGCTTAGGAAAAATCCCTTACTCTGGTATCTGATCAACAGAGCCTTCAGAAATAATCCTGTTAGGTCAATTTAGCAAGCCTCTCTCCCCATTACCCCTGTGCTTTCTCCTGTCAATTCTCTGTCTACCAAACATGACCTTGCTCCTTCTCTGTGAATCTCCATTTCTCTATATGAGATTCAGAAATGACTCCATTTCTATATTGAAGTCTCGTTCCCCTACTGCAATTGTCCTCAAACAAAACCCGTTCTTTCCAGTTTAACTCTGCCTTGCTCTGACTCTGTTTTTTATCTTTTATTTTTATTTTTATTCTAGTGGGGAAGGGGAGCCAGGAGCTCTAACACTTACATGATATTAGCATCTGACTGTTAAGCTTTTTTGCAGTGACTTCATACTTTAAGGAATGGCAGCATGCCTTCGTGAGAGGTTATAAGAAACAAATAAAAACTAGTGGTATGACGTGTGTAAAGTTGAAATCAATTCTTAGCTATAAAAAAAAAAGGACTAGATCTTCTGAGAACTGAAAATTCGTTCTGAACAAAATCTCAATTTCTTGACCATGGTAATAATATTCTGAACTCAGATTCACAACAACTAGAATATAATTATAAAATGAAAAACTCCTCAGATTCTTCTGCAACACTTTCTTCTTCCTTCCTTCCTTCCTTCCTTCCTTCCTTCCTTCCTTCCTTCCTTCCTTCCTTCCTTCCTTCCTTTGTCCCTCCCTTTCTCCCTTCCACTCTTCTCCCTCCTTCCCTGCCTTCCCCCCCTTTTTTTTACTTTTGGAAAAGTTGCAACAGTGAAGGAGGTTCTGTAACCTTGCTAGGGCCTCTGAATTATGGAGGGTCTCCAGGTCTCCCACTTCATTAGAGCAGCGTAAGTTTTTTTTAGATTTTACTCAGAGCTAGTTGCTGATCTAAAAATGATGCCAGGAGTTTCTCCCTATGCACACAGCATGAGCTAGAAATTAATCAGAAACTATAGAGCCTGGGAAGGAATACACACACACATACACACACAAACCACACACACACACACACACACACACACACACACACACACACACACATTGCATGTGTTTAGCAATCCCATCATCCCTCTGTGAGGAGATGATAGGCTAGTCTTTATTTTTTTTTGTTTCATCTCTAGTCTAATTAGATAACTGGATTTTATGAAACACTCTGAATCAATCCTCTTGACTTTTAAAGGAACCCTACAATTTAGTCTCAGCTTTGAAAACAGAAATGTTACTTAAGGGATAATCAGGGCATAAGGTCAAATACCTACTGGCATGTTTAGGAGATGGTATATGGTACTCTTGCTAATATAAAAGGTACTTATATGGAGCCTGAACCAAAGTGTTCTCTCCTGGTGAATGGACTTAGTTGTTTTATTTAACACTTTGTCAGAGTAGAACAGGTCCAATGTAATCATAGCAGTCTTTATCAACAGGAAGTGGTGGGAGGAGTTACAGTCAGAGAAAGGTATCATAATGGAAGCTTGAACTGCTGTACTTTGATAGAGGACTTGTTTATGAGATGATGAATTGCTAACGCTCTTTAGATATTGGGGGTAAAATGTAATAAAACTAGAAACAAGAAAACAAATGCTCTCAGAGAGCCTTGAAGTTACCAGTCACCCTCCCGAGTCTGTCTTTGGAAGCTTGATTTCAGTTTTCTGGCTTCAAACATTATAAAACAGCATATTTGTATTACTTGAAGCGATAAGTTGTGGTAACTTGTTGAGCTAGGATAATAAACTAGTGCAGATGCAGTTTGACTACTCTCAAATTATATTGTCTTTCTATTACCCAGGCATAGCAGTTCTTACTTATTTAGGCTATAATTAAATTGCCAGTATGTTACTTGAAAATATTTTTCTATTGGTTGGGAAGATTGCTTTTTAACCTTTGCAATGTATTTTGAAAACAAGAACACTTCTTAGCTGAAGTCCAATTTATCATTTTGTTTTGTTTGTTACTTTGTTTACATATTAGAAAACCACTGCCTAGTCTAAGGTTATAAGGACTTACTCATATGCTTTCAAAATAATTAGTTTTTTTTGAGAGATAGTTTCTATGCATAGCCCTGGCTGTCCTGGAACTCACTTTGTACACCAGGATGGCCTTGAACTCACAGAGATCTACCTGTCTTTGCCTCCCAATGCTGGGAATAAAGGTATACACCGTCACACCTGGCAAGTTTCATAGTTCTAGCTTATATATATAGGTTTATAAATCATGTTGAGTTATAAACATTTTTTGGTATGGTGTGAGGTAGGGGCCCAGATTTATTCTTTGGCATGTAGATATCCAGAACTCTCAAAACAGTGTTCTGAAAACAACAATAATAACAACAACAAAAAACAAGTCTTGTTTGCAATGAAAATAATTCAATCATCTTACATCCAATTATATGGTGAGAGGCCACAATGATGGAATCCTTGAGGGGATTTCTGAAGCTCTGAACAATAACAGGTGGCTTCCTGGTATCTTTGCAGAAGTACAGCTAGAATTATCACTTAGAAGTTTTCTCATGTAATATTCAATTGATGAAGACATCCTGTTGACAGTCACTTCAAGGTTACTTTTGTAAATAAGTTCTTCTCTTGTCCATGTAGATTGTCCACACATTAAGACTAATAAATGAGTCAAAGTAAACCAAAGAAACGGCAACACTATTCCCACTCCCTCTATTTTATTTTTTGTGGAAAGAAATGGAAGGGTACAGTCTATGAATTATCTGAAATTTCAACCATTCACCCTTCTAAGTAGACCACTGGGGCCATTTGCCTTGAACAGTGGAGTCCATTCTCAATGGGATCTGCTCAAAGTCACAACTCGATTTGTGTCCTGGTTTGACACCATAATAACAATGGGGGAAAAGCTGACTTAACTGTGAAGGCACCAAAATCTCCACTTTTGAATGTAAAATTTAGCTTGATCATAGTTAGCAGAATGCCACAATTGGTTGCATTATGGTAAAAAAATTGAAATGTTGTACAGGGTAACTCTTGAAGTTCTTATCTGTGAACACAGACACTCATAAATTACAAAATAGAGTGTACTCTAGATGTTAAGTGTTCTCTTTCATTTTTTCACTTGCTAGAAATACTTTATTTCCTTAGCCTGCCTGAAATTGTGTTCTTCAACATGAGGTTCACACTAATATGCTAGAAGATATTCTCTTTGTTCAACTTGGTGTCTGTGATTTTCAGACAAAAATTCAAAGTTAAATTTATTTTCACCATTTTCTACTTATATGCTGCTTTCCCTTTCTGATGATCACCAATCTTTATTTATTAATCTTTCATTATTCTGTTTTCCCCTCTTCTCTCTTTCCTTCAATCTTCCTCCCTTCATTTCCTTTTTCACATGTTCTTATCTTAAATCATTGAGACTAAATGCATGTTAATCAATGAAACCACAAGAGCATGACTGTTCAAGGACACTAAGAAAGACAATGTTGTAGTTTGTACATAGGGAACACATTCTAGTCAACTTGTCAGTAGGGTGCAATCTCAGCATAATTAATATTACTCTTTGGAATAAACATGTACATTGTCTTGGCTTTTATAAGCACTCTTACTTGTAAACAGACATAGAGGCAATAAATGCAGCAATAGATCTAAAGAAAATAACACTTTTTTTTTCATTCTGTCAAGAAATAGAAATGATTGTGTCAAGGGCGAGAAGATTCAATTGTGCTCCTTGTCAGGAAACTGGCAAGCAGCCCTCTTCTGCACTTTGTTTTTAATGCTGTGGACAGGTTTAATAAATTCACCATTGTGTAAAATGTCATTGCTGGATGGCCAAGCAAAGAATGTCATGTGATAGCTCTTCCCTAGGAAGACATCTCAAAATTGGTCATTGGCAGTCTAGGAACACTGGGCTGCACTGAAGACATTTATGTTTCAGATACAAGGACAGGAGATGGAAATGTATCTATTTTTCTCTGAAAGAAAATTAATGACCTCTCCATTGCATTTTTATTTTTAAAGCCAAGGGATGACAGGCAATCATAATGATTGCTTCTAGAAGGCAATATGCTAATGACTAGTAAGTTCTTCAATTATCCATCTTACTGTTAAATAGCTGGAAAGGAAACAAAAATATCTACTATTGGTTGTCACTGCATATAGGTGAGCATGAGCATGGGGAATTGAGAAATGTCTGTTCCATCACTATTGGTATAAGCAAGGGATTTGTACAAGGCTCTGGATATTGAGTGGACGAGGGTGAGAATTATGTTTATTCTCATCTTTTGAAGGATTGCAGTTCAAGTTCAGTGTTGTGCTAAGTTACTGCATCTGCAGACAACTGAGTTACATTGTGAGTCACAGATTTTACCCAATGCTTTCATAGATCTACTCTTCATGCAATCTTCTCCATACATTTCTTAAGCTACATGGCCACAAGTCAAATGTGCATATGTCAAGTGAGTCAACCAGAAAACAGAGGGCTTCAAAGGGACCAAGGTCACACAGCTGTGAAACCTAGGTCTTCTTATTTTAAATACTGTACTGCTTTCTGGGAGAACCAATAGAACTGAACCTCAGTTTGGAGTCTACTTTATCTAGGGAGAAGTCTATTTCTCAGTTTACATATGTGTTAAACCTGCACAACCACACTGCTTTAGGTATAGCTTAGCATGCACAAGAAAGTTTCTCATTTTTGTAGGATTTCCAGAAATATAACACACACACACACACACACACACACACACACACACACACCTGCATGCACAAACATATTCACATTTATATTATATTCCTATTCCATCACTGCCTAAACACTAGATATCTAGCAGCTTAAAATGATGTCATTTCCTCATGGATTCCAGACTAATAACTGGGGAACCTGCATGGGACTGACCAAGACCCCTTAAATGTGGGTCTCAGTCAGGAGAACTGGGCAGTCTATGGGGCTTCTGGTAGTGGATCAGTATTTATCCATTGTATAGGAATGGACTTTGGGAGTCCATTCCACATAGAGGGATACTTTCTTAGCCCAGACACATGGGGGAGGACCTGGGCCCTGCTCCAAATGGTATGGCTTTGAAGACTCCCTATGGAAAGTCTCACCCTCCCTGGAGAGCAGAAAAGGGATGGGGTAGGGGGTTGGGGGACAGGGGAGGAGGGGAGGGAGTGGGAACAGGGATCAACATGTAAAAAAGGCTTGTTTAAAATTTAAATTAAAAAAGGGAGAAAAATGACATTATTCCTGTCACCTTTAATATCATGCCATCATATAATCAACAGATGACATAAAAAAGATAGGAACAAGAAATGTGGAAAGGAAACAGGGAGTGAAATGTATCCATGGGACATGTAGACATGTAGATAAGGAGAAAAGGGAAGTGTTGGTAGAATTTATTGAGTGCCTATTATATGCCTGGCATAGCTTTGGCTTTCATTTTAGTGACATAGCCAGCACTGTCACCAACTGACAGATAGAAAACACCAATGAGGGCAGTTTCACTCTGCCAAGGTCAGTTCTGGTAGTAAGAAGGCACTAGAAACCATTCCTTCCCAGAGTTTGCATAGTGCACTTCCCCTCAGAGTCCTCAGAACTAGTTGCCAGACAAAGCACTCCTTGGATCCTGTCACTCCAGCTTTCTACAATGCTCCTGTCATCGAGAAAATGATATATGGCATTAGTTTGAACTTGTGTACTATTTTTTCTTGACAGTACTTCAGACAGATCATTATTTGAGTCAAGGCATTATACTTTTAGGTGTCACTCTTCTTAGCCTCAGTTTCTCCATCCATAAAATGTGGGTCTTGGATTTTGTTTCCTTCCCAATCTTAATTTATATTTAGATCACAAGCCAGATTTTTACTTGATAGTTGTCTTTGAACTCTAGATGTCTCTACATCAGTCAAGAACTTGGGAGGAAGTAGCCTTGGACATATTTGAAGGATCTACCTAAATGAAGGGGAGACTCAAGAACTCTCTCTCAAAATCAAAGAATATACTCTAGATTAGGGTCTAGGTGTATCTTATTGTTTCAGGGAGAAGCTTAGGGCAGAAGTTTCAGATTTTTCAGTGCACAACCCTGGGAGGTGATAGTCTGGGAGACCAGAATAAGGATTAATAACAGAGATCAGAATAAAAAAAATTGTAGCTCAGGACTTAAACAAGAATATCATGCATGATGAAATTTCTAAAATGTTGCCTTTCAGTATTATGTGCAACTTAATTATGGAATTAAGTTTTCAAGGAGTAAAACTTCCAATTTATGTAGATGTGAGATTTCCACAGCCTATGGGCAACAAGAGGCAGTTCTCTCAGAAATGCTGTTATCTATTCATAACTGTGGGGGGTAACACAGGGACTGCTATAACTCAAACACAGAGGCAGAATTTACTAGGAGGTGAATGGTCCTTCTGTTTCAGATAGTAAACTGTTGAAGATGCTGATCAAGGCCCATGGATTTCTAAAGTATTCCCATAAACCATTTTGGGTTTTTGTTTCTTTTCTTTCTTTTTGTTTCCTTTTATTTTCTTTTCTATCTTTCTTTCTTTCTTTTTTTCTTTTTTCTTTTTCTCTTTTCTTTTTTTTTCTTTTTTTTTTTTTTTGCCTTTCCACCCACACTGAGGAAGAGTCTCATGTTGTAGCCCTGGTGGGCCTGGAAATCACTTTTAGCTAAGGCTGGCCTTAAACTCATGGCAATTCTCCTGCACCAGCTCTCAAATGCTAGCAGTATAGAAATAAGTCAGCATACCCAGATCATGTCTAAACACATAAAATGAAGCCTAAGATCCATCTTTAGCAAACACAATCTCCTCTTGAGTTATAGAGTCACACTTATATGTGTCTCAAGCCTTCCATAATTCAATATGGTTATTTCATGTCTGAAAACCACTCAGTTCAACTTGGAAATTCCTTTATTATAAAGCATGTGTTTCCTATGGAACTCTACTGGATGAAACCACATGCAAATAAACCTGAAAACAAAGTACAGCTCTCCTCACCAAACTGCAGACCTTCAGTTATCTAATGTAACCATAGTGTTGGAACAGTCTGATAGGGAACAAGTGTCTTTGCCTATATCAAAGGGAAAATGGTAGAACAGATTATTCATGGGTAATGAAAAGAGATTGAGTCAGGGTGTGACACTTGTATGCCTGCTACTCAGGAAACATTTCTCAATATGTTGCCATGCTGGCCAATGCCATTTATATCTACAGGACCTGCCTTAACTATGTGGCAGACTGACTTCTTTACCCAACATGGGGAAGGTTCTTCTTAGCTCTATCCCTAGAGTCTTTGACCAGAAGCTCTACCTTTGGCCCACTCAGTCTAGTTTCAGAAAGAATCATCCTGAATCAATTTGGCAGAACTTCTTATCTCTGGATACTGCATCCTACCCCTTAATATCTTATCTCTGTGGCCTTCCTGTATCCAGGGCCTTGTTCCTTAGCAGACATTGTCTTACAGCTAATATTTTTCTTAGTGATATTCCATCTCTTGCTGTCTCACCCATCTTTAGCTATATGGTTCCAGTTGTTCAGGTTGCATTCAGGTACAAAATCTGCTCCGTAGCAACCCTTCTTGAAGAATCTTCCTTATAGTCTTTAACAAGAATCATAAGTGACCTTTCTTCAATACCCTCTCTACCCCCCAGGTCAATTTTCCCTCTTTTTTCTTCTCTACTCATTTATTAATATAAAAGGCAACCATTCAGCAAGCATTTACTAAGCTACTTATATCTACATGATAGATTATATAAAGATATAACCAGGTAGAGTGTCATGTGGTTTTAACCCTAGCATTTGACAGTTTCAGGCAATAGTACCACAAATGTGAGAGTTGCCTTGCCTATATTGTGAGATTTTGTTAAATAATAATTTAAAAAATCTATTGATATAATTGAATCTTCTTTGTCTATGAGGATCTTTACTCAAATTGGGTCAAATTATATATTATACTTTATTATATATTATGTGGTAAATAAACTATAGCTTCCATACATTTTTGAACCCTTATTATTTTGTGCCTTTTAGAGGTTGTTCTTAATTCCTGGTTGCATTTTATATTATTTATTAATTTCTCCATGTGGGTGATTCTTATTTCCACAATTTATTTCTAGGTTATAACAGAACAGGGCCTAGCGGCAGCAGCTACTGCTCTTCCCTGGATGCTATCTTGGCTCTACTCTACCCTTTGAACTCAGCACATAGTGTTCTTCCGAAGAAAGCTTCTTTCGTTATATTCTCCAAGACAATTTGCTTTTTCTTCATGTTTCAGCTTAGATTTATTCACTTACTTAATGCATTTTTTGAATCATATTTTAAGATCTATAATCTTTCAATGGGGCAATTTCTCAGACTCTCTGTGCATCTATAGAACACCCTATGGATGCTTCTGTATGCTTGTCTGTAACAGTACATGGTATCCTAATGCTATATATAGTGTTGAATCTAGATTCTGTATTGATCACTCATTAACTCATATTATCATTCTTTCCAAGTAGACAGAGGTTCCCATGAGAATCAAAGATATGTCTATAACCCCTCCTCATAGTTTCTGATCCAATGTTACATTTGTTAGGCATCAACATGCACAAATGAAATACAACTTGAAATTTAGCAAGTACAGAAAGATTTGCAGTCACTACAGAAATACAGAAAACTTTGATAACCTTCTAAGTCCAGAAGTTTTATAGAATTATCATTCTCTAAGTGTAGAAATGTGACTCTCTGACACAATGGATCAACTCCCCAAGCCATTTTCGTGCTTTCGATTTTTACCTGAGTCTGCCATCCTCTGCTGCAGCACCTCCAGGAATAATCTTCGTAATAAATATGCCAGGGTCATCTCCAATGTGGGGATTATCTGTCCCTCCAGCAATACTGAATCCCAGGCCTGAATTTCCCTGTAGGAACAAAAAGTGGATATTAAATGATGTGCTGTCATCTAAAACACAGCCCCCTTTGCTTTTTGTGTTATCATGTTACTACTCAAATGGAAATTTGGTATATCCATCTTACGTACAAAGGCATAAAGCTCTCTGTCAGCAGACAAAGCAAGGTCAGAATGCTTAAGTCTTTGCTTTGCAATAACTCAAGGGGTGGTGGTAATTTTAACTTAACAAAGCTTCTTTTATGATGCAATTAAGATAGCCATTATGAATTCATAAGAAAGAAAACTAGAAAGTTAAACACATGGAAAATGCAAAGAATCATTAGAATACCAGCTATGAAAATATATGTTCACATGAACAATGTAAAGAAGTTATATACAGAATTGTGCTGTGATTTGATGGTGATTGCATTGAATCTGTAGATTACTTTTGGAAAGATTGCCATTTTTACTATGTTTATCCTATCTATCAAAGAGCATGGGAGATATTTCCATTTTCTGGTATTTTCTTAACTTGAAAGGATAATACCCAACTTTATATGGAAAAAAAAAGACCCAGGATATCCAAAACAACCCTGTACAATAAAGGAACTTCAGGAGGTATCATCATCCCTGACTGCAAGCTTTACTATAGAGCTATAGTTCTGAAAACAGGTTGGCACTGGCACAAAAATAGACAGGTGGACCAATGGAATCAAATCTAAAATCTTGATATTAACTCACACACCTATGAACACCTGATTTTTGACAAAACACCTAAAATTATAGAATGGAAGGAGGAAAGCATTTTCAACAAATGGTGCCAGCACAACTGGATAATGGTGTATGGAAGATTGCAGATAGACCCATGTCTATTGCCATGCACAAAACTTAAGTCCAAATGTATCAAAGACCTCATCATAAATCCAGCCACACTAAACCTCTTAGAAGAGAAGGTGGGTGGTACCCTTGAACAAATTGGTACAGGAGACTGCTTCCTGAATATAACACCAGTACCACAGACACTGAGATCGACAATTAATAAATGGGACATCCTCAAACTTAGAAACTTCTGTAAGGCAAAGAACACAGTTGTCAAGACCAAATGGCAGCCCACAGACTGGGAAAAGATTTTCACAAACCTCGCATTTGATCTCCAAAATATACAAAGAACTCAAGAAACTAGTCACCAAGTAATCCAATTAAAAGTAGGGTACAGAACTGAATAGAGAATCTTAATAGAGAAATCCAAAATGGCTAAATGACACTTAAGAAAATGCTCAACATCCTTAGCCATCAGTGAAATACAAATAAAAACAAGTCTGAGCTACCATCTTACTCCTGTCAGAATTGCTAAAATCAGAAACACCAATGACAACTTATACTGGAGAGGATGTGGAGAAAGGGGAGCACTCCTCCACTGCTCGTGGGAGTAAAACCTGTACAGCTATTTTGGACATTAATATGGCAGTTCCTCAGGAAAATGGGAATCAGTCTACCACAGGACTTGGCAGTTCCACTCTTAGGCATATACCCAAATGATCCACATCCATGCAACAAAGACATCTGTTTAACTATGTTCATAGCAGCACTATTTGTAATAGAAAGAACCTGGAAGCAACCTAGATGCCCTTCAACTGAAGAATGGATAAAGAAGATGTGGCACATTTACATTTTTGGTTGTGATCCTAGCCTTTAATGGCTGAGCCATCTCTCCAGCCCAATGTGGAACATTTACACAATTAAATACTACTCAGTGGGAAAAAAAACAATGGAATCTTGAAATTCGCAGGCAAATGGATGGAACTTGCAGAAACCATCCTGAGTGAGGTAACCCAGTGACAAAAAGAGGAACATGGTATGTACTCACTCATATATGGATTTTAGACATAGAACAAAGGATCACCAGCCTATAATTCACACCGCCAGAGAAACTTGGATACAAGGAGGAACCAAAGAGTTTCATACAAGTTACCTCATAGAAGGAAGGAACAAGATCTCCTGAGCATATTGAGATTGGGGGTGGCAGTGAATGGAGAGGAAGTTAATAGAGAGAGAGAAAGGGAGGAGAGGAGAACATGTGGGACCAGGAAGATTGAGTCTGGGGATGAATAGATGAGAGAGACAAAAAAAAAAAAGATATACCATAATAGAGGGAGCCATTATAGGTTTGAAGAGAAAACTGACTCTAGAGAAATGTCCAGAGACCTACAAGGATGACCCCAAGTAACATTCTGAGCAACAATGGAGAGGCTACCTTAAATGCTCTTCCCTGATAAGGAAATTGATAACTAACTTATATGCCATTATAGAGCCCTCATCTAGTAGCTGATGGAGACAGAAGCAGACACCCACAGCTAAACACTAAACCAAACTCCTGGAATCCAGTTGCAGAGAGGGAGGATTGAGAAGAAAAGAGGTCAAGACAGGCTACAGAAACCCACAAAGACAGCTGACCTGAACAAGGAGGAGCTAATGGGCTCCCAGACTGATAGCTGGGAAACCAGCCTTGGACAGACTCAGACCCCCTGAACGCGGGTCTCGGTTAGAAGGCCTGGGCAGTCTAAGGGAACCATGACAGTGGAACCATGATGTACCCCTGGTGCATGAAAGGATTTTGGGAGCACATTCCCCATGGAGGGATACTCCCTTAGCCTAGAGGCAGGAGGGAGGGCCTAGTCCCTACTCCAAATGACTTGACAGATTTTAATGATCCCTCCTGGAAGGCATTACTCTTCCTGTAGAGTGGGGGGATGGGATGGAAGGGGGGTCTAGGGGCATGGGAGGGAGGGAGAGGGAACTGGGATCAATATGTAAAATAAGAAAAATTATATATATACATACATATATAATATATACAAACATATATATATATGTTATATAAAAACCAAGATGTGCTGAAATAGTGGAATTTGTGTGACTTTCCCTAGCTGCTTTTATTTTTGCTGTTCTATGGGTTATTTGTCAAATAAATGGCTCCTATGTAACACACTTGGATGTCAGAAGGCAGAGACCACTTCTAGAGCCACAGGAGATGCTTCCAGTGAGGAACAGGTATATTTGCAGTGGCAATAGACAAGCTGTGTGTTATGTCTTCTGTAGGAAAGTTTGAATAGTCCACAGTCTAATAAACTTTTCATATTTCTTTATATTACAGTAATTGACATCCAATATTCATATATCTTCCAAAATAAGGCATAATGAAAGTTCCCTCAAAATTTACTTATCATCTCCAAACATTTCTCATTTACATATTCTCTTTAATCCATATCACCATGGTTACATTCTGTTTCCACAATTGTGTTCTGATTTTTTTCTTTCAGTTCATATTATACTAAATCCTTTCTGTGCAACTAGGTGCTTTTAAAATTAAAGATTTTAAATGGCAAAGTAATATCTCACTGAGATCATATGCCAGCACTTCAGTTTTTATACTTGATATTTTTCAGTTTCATTTTACATTCCAACCTCAGTTTTCCAATCCACCCCACTCTCACCCCCTGGCCTCCCCCACAGCTCCCATTCCACTCCTCTTCACAGGTAAGGTTTCCCAAGAGGAGTCAACAAAGTTTAAATTACTAAGTTAGAATAGGACCAAGCCCACCCACTCCCACCATTAAGGCTGAGCATGGCATCCCACCACAGGGAATGGGTTCCCACAAGTTAGCTCATATACCAGGGATAGATTCTGGCCTTACTGCCAGGAGCCCAACAGATAGCCCAAGCTTCACAACTGTCTCCCATGTAAGTAGGGCCTAGTATGGTCTCATGTAGTTTACACAGCTGTAGGTTTAGAGTTCATGAATCCTCGTGGATTCTTGGGATTTCCCTAGTACAAGGTTTCTCCTTAATCCTACAGTGGCAATCTCTATTAAGACATTTCTTTCATTATGGAACTTTTTCTTTAACAAGGATTTTGCTGGATATTTAATTTTCTTCATGCTAGTACAACAAATATAGCTTACTCAATTTGCGACTGCTTGATTAAGTTTCACTCTGGAGTAAAAACAAAGAGTAAGAGTTTAACACTTAATCCTGAGAAATTAATTAGGACACTCAATTAGTCATAAAGCCTCATGTCAAGATAAAGTCAGCTATAAATTGATAGTTATGCTATAATAAATACCAGGTAATGTTTAGCCATACTTTTGGTGAGTGTGTTGCGTGTGCACACAGGGGAGGGGGTATGCACACATGTGTGCACACGAAGACTAGTGGAGAATGTCATATGCTTTTCTCTATAGCTCTCTACCTTTCTACTGAGACAGGGTCTCACTGAACCTAAAGTTTGTCATTTTTTACCTAGGCTGGCTGACTGGCCAACAAGCTCTTGCCATCCTTCTGTCTTTTTCCATGACCATTGCTGGGGCTACAGGTGAGTGTGTCTATGCCCATGTGTGCTGGAGATCCAAGGTCTTCTTCCTAGGTGAGCAATAGCTCATACTTGAGCAGTAAGTGCTCTTACATGAAAGAGGTAGGGCTTGATTCGTTAAATTGTGACTTAGCTCCAGAAGGAATAATGATGTAGGGATTCCAAATGGAGGAAATGCTGGCTTTAAAGGTATGGGAAACCCTTTACTCAGAAAGTCGCTGACTACTCAAAAAGTATGAGGACTCAAAAGATTATCAATAATGAAAACGAATGACTTTAGGGCTTCTTTGCAGATACTGACTAGATACAGAAATCTAATCTTGAAATAGAGAAAAGGAAACGTTTTAAGAAATTTAGAAGGGAAAGTTGGTCACCACCGTGTTTTTAAATCATTCTGTGATTCAACAAATCTTGAAAGTAAATGCTTTCAAGACAAAGGGACATTTAACCACTGTTTTGAAAACTGATTACTATACAAGCATGTAGTGGTTCTTCTATTCTACACTATGCATTTCTCTGACCCCCAAACCCACACCAAGGAAAAGGATGAATGGATGGGGAATCCACAACAGAAAGATGTAGATATAAACAGACTTTAACTTGCCTTGTGTTTCTGATCTCAAGAATTCTCAAAAGTTTTTGTAGTCATACTAAAATGAGTCTTCCAGATGGACCTTGTTAGTCACTGAGTGTTTTAGGAGAGCTTTGTCTGAATTTAGGTGGAAACTGACTTGAAGTGCTTCCCCCCTTCCCTTCCTGTTTCTCCAAGCTGTTTTCACTAGTCTGCAACAGAAAGTGGATTGTACAATAAGGAAATGCTGCCTGCTACTATCTATGGCTGAGTCATTGCAATCCCCTGACAACTGTCCCAGAGCTTCTGGCTGCAAAAGCAGGTCTCAGCTCTTTCCTTTTCAAAGTGGCATCTCTCCATGGGAACGAGCTGACCTCTGGCTGACAATCTTAGATCTTGAAAATTGTGGCTAATAAATTGAATGTTGAAGTCCAACACCATCAATAGACACTGTAGGTGAGGCCACTACCTGTATAGGGTTCTAGGTGGGCTTTTGTGTACTAGTAATTGGGCAAATTCTATGATTGATGTGTGTGACTGGCACTATTATTTCTCCTGGTTACTGGTTTTTCACATTTGCTGACTACCCTGCAAAAGCACAAGCCATTGTCTAGCTAAGTGGTGCTTCCTGCTGCATGTGTCAGCAGCATCTCCTCTCACCAGAACAAGCAACAACTGATAGTTGCCAGTATTACAGACACCACTTCCCTAGGAAGACTCCTCTTTTAAAAAAAATTTATTCTTCCAAAGAGAAATATATATCATAACAAAATCTCATGCTTTTGTATAATGTTCTATAGACATAGAATTATTTTGTAGCTTAGAAATTAAATTCTTATTTAAAATACTATTTTCTGTAATCCTGTTCTTGAACTTTATCCCAGAGAAATAGTTATAGGTATGTACAATGCTTTGCTGTGGCATTATTTTTCTAAAGAAAAAAATCAAGGTCCAGGTGCACACACACACACACACACACACACACACACACACACACACACACACTCCTGAAATCCTGAAATCAAACATCCATAGCGACATGGTTCAAAATAGCAGCCCTCTTTCTCATTCTCAAACATGCTATATCTATCTATCTATCTACCTATCATCTACCCACCCACCCACCCACCCATCCATCCATCCATCCATATTGTTGTTGTTGTTGATTTTTTATTTTTGTTTTAGTTGGTTTTTTTTTGGTCTTTTATTAAGACAGGGTTTCTGTGAAGGGCTAGGGAATTCACTGAGTGGGTCAAAACAATTTCTGCTCAAGCCTGAGTTTAAATATCCTGCTCTCATCTACAGTGTCTTGTGGTTGGTATTGGAGATTGAATCCAGGACCTTCATTGTGCATGCTAGTCAAACATTCTGTTACTGAGCCACACTGGTGGCCCTTTTTTATTGTATGAGAAGTGTTACCAAGTTATGCAGCATAGCTTTAATCTTCTCTTGCCTCTGACTCCCAAGTAGCTGGAATTATAGGAATATATAAGCATACTTGGCCTAGAAGGGAAGTTTTAAAAGCTATAAAGTTCTAAGTCAAAAACTAAATATTCTCAAGGGAACAAATAATTTTTATTCCACACTCACCAGTGACATAGGCTTCTTAAGATTCCCTTACCCGAGCAGTAGTACCATCATCTTTTTGTATACTAAGAACCCTCACAAAAGACTTATCCATTCATCTAAAGATACACAACAACTATTCAGTGGATTTGAGATGCAAAGACGTTTTTGTCACATCACCCAGCTTCTCCTAAGTTCAAGATTAATTTAATAGTGGGTGATAATAACATAGTAATAAGTACTCCTAATTTTGTATTTGGAAAAGCTTTAAACCATGTGTATTGACATCATAAAATATTTTAAACATTCTGATGAAGTAGTAGTGATGAGTAAATAAGCATGGAATTAGAGCATTTGAACCTGAAATTGGTTATTCAGTCTGCCATTCTTAAATTTGAGTCTAGTTTTCTTTTCTGTCAAATAGAGATAAGGAAAGCCATGTTACAAGGATCCCAGTCAGATGGAAACAGATGATGTGGAAACTAGCACAGGGTTCACTATGGCATATGCAAGATGGTGAAGCACATTTGTAAGAAGTAAATCAAATTCATTTAGAATTTTAATTGAGAGAACTGTTTTTGCCAACAGAGAAAAAGAAAAAATACTGACACCTTGAGAAAGAATAATAATTACTTGGCAATAATTATTGAGTGATTTCCATATTTTAAGTACCATGTGATAACTTCCTTGAGGAAAGTAAAATAAAGAGAGCTATTGAAAAACAAATATCTAAAAGAGGTTCTAGAAACATTTACATCCTGTAATGCCATTAGAAACATATATTTCTTATGAATTTTGACAAAGTATCTTAGTTTGTTAATCATTTCTCAATGTAAGTTGGTAACAATTGGAGCTTCTCTAATCTTCCCATTAAGTCATCTATTTTCAATGATTCATCTGCTGCATTTCCTAGATCGAAAAAAAAAAAAAGACTTCTGTTTAGAACAGTGCATACACAGAATTAAGAGAGAAATGGTCCATCTCATGGTAGTTTCCTTGACTCCTGCTTGCCCATCAGTCCACACATATTATTAGAAACACAGGTCTTGTCCATTTTAACTGTTCCTTAGAAACAGTCACTGACTTTCAGCTTCCATCATCTCCTCCCAACTTTCAGACTTCATTAGCTCTCTCCGCTTTTCCTGTTTTCAGTCATTATTCCACTCAATCATCTCATGAGCTCCTTAGCCCCTCCCTCTCCCTGATGTGTGTACTCCAAGGATGACTGTCAAGCTTAAATGCCCATGAAGGCTAAAAAAGATGAGAAAGAACATGGAGGAGAAGGATGGGCCTAGGAGACAGAAGAACAGAAGAACAAGAATGAAGCTAAATGACAAATAGTCTTTGCATTGGGTATGCTCAAAAGGAGGGAGTGCCCATGTTCTTTTCATCTAAGTGAGAGACATTCCTTAACCATTTCATATAACAGTAACTCTGAAGCATCACCTACGGTTGGATGAATATTTTTTCTTTCATGACGATACCCAGGGACTGCTCTGTCTTAAATGAAATATCAAGTATGAAATGTTAGAGTCCCGTCACCCTCATACACACACTCAGTATGTCTTATTTTAAGTCGTCTGAGAAGCAAGTGTCAAGACAGGATTAAATGAGGGATTTTATTAAGGAAAATGGCTGTGAAACAAAGTGGGGAAGAGCAAGGAGATGCTGGGAGGGCTATGATACGACCAACCGTGCACTTAGACTCCCTCTCCTGCCAAGTGAAAGAGACTAGGAAGGAGGTCAGTTGATTACCTCCTGGATTGCCACCATGGAATATGTGAGATGAATCCCAGAATGCACCCTACCTTCATAGCCCTGCAGCACTCAGTCATTGGCAGTTCTGAGCAGCCCTTGGAATGCATGGCTCTGGGGCAAACTTCAGAATAAATTTCAGCTCTCAGAGTACTGCAGCTGGGATCTTGCGAATTATGTTCCTATAGTTGGCAGTCTGTGAAGCACATACACATGGCTGCCACACAGCTCAACATTGTGAGCATGAAAGAAAACATGTGCAAGCCAGAGACAGAGTTGGGGGGTCAGCAACTGCAAACTGCTCAGTATTGCCTTGATTCATTTATGCTTTCTCTGTGGAGTGCCACATATCCACATGCTAGCACATAAAGTGCCTGGCTCTGCATAGATCCTCATTTTCCCTTGATTTGTTCTACATAGTTTTGTAACCATTTTACAACTCATTTTTGCATGCAGCACATTGTACTGTACTAGCTTATAGTGTTACCTGTCACATCCTATTGCTAGCATCCATTCAGAACAGGACAACTCAGTTAAGCATTTTCTGTGCCAGACTCATGCAGTACATGGATATGAAAAGAACTGAATAAAGCCTTGTACAAACTTAAATCAACAGAACTGTTTTTCTGCCTAGAATGTTTCTCCTCTCTTCAGCACTCCATTTGTCTTCCAATAACAAACACTAACCTCATCTGTTATCTGTGATGTGTCCTCTATCCCTGGGCTAGTGTTGGCCAGTAAGTAACTTTCCTCCATGGCTTCTGCATCAGGTCCTACTTCCAGATCCCAGTCTGTCTTGAGTTACTGTCCCACCTTCCTTTGATGATGAAGACTAATGTGCAAATGTAAGCTGAGTAAACCCTTTCCTCAACTTGCTTTTTCGTCACAGTGTTTGCGTTGCAGCAATAGAAACCATGACTAAGACAAATATCTCCTTCTCTAAACTCTCATTATTTAGAAGACAGGTCCACACTGTATTTCTAATGACATTTCTTGATTTCCATTCAATTTGAGACAGCAAATGCTCAGTAAATGTTTGCTGAGTTAAACTAAACTGGGAAAAAAATCAAATGCATCTGCATGACTGAGCTAAGAAGGAAAGGTCAGGTGAAGGAGGTTACTTAATTTTACTGTAAAAAGGCTAATGGCTGAATCATCTCAGTAATCCCACATTTATCTGAGTAACTGCTATGGATCAATATTTTGTCAGACTCTGAAAAAAAAAAAAAGAACATAAAGTATCCAATATGTTTCCTCAAAAACCTGAGATCTACCTGAGTCCTCAGATGGAGAACAGCGTGGGTATGGCACAAGATTCAAACATGTCCTTGGCTTCTTCTGGACCCATCTACTACTGGAGTAATTCCTGTCTCAGACTATCTTACTTCCTCTTCCTATATCCCAACTGATTTCCTCATTTGTTATTCACCACATAATACAAACAGAGATACATTGTGTTCCCAAAGTACACTTTTCTAATTTTCTCTTCAAACATTATTGTGTATGACTTTCTTGTTTCCCCAGTAGCAATTTTTACAATTTCCTAACTGTTGAAATTGACTGCATGCAATTTTTTTCTTTTATGTTTTGTTTTAAATTTAATTTTTCTTATTTTACATATTGATCCCAGTTCCCTCCCTCCCTTTCTCCCTCTCTTCCTCCCTCACTTCCTCCCTCCCATTACCCCCAATCCGCTCCCATCCCACCCCCCTCATCTTCACAGGGAAGGTGATGCCTTCCAAGAGGGATCAACAAAATCTGTCAAGTCATTTGGAGTAGGGACTAGACCCACCCTCCTGCCTCTAGGCTAAGGGAGTATCCCTCCATGGGGAATGTGCTCCCAAAATCCTTTCATGCACCAGGGGTACATCATGGTTCCACTGTCATGGTTCCCTTAGACTGCTCAGGCCTTCTAACCGAGACCCGCGTTCAGGGGATCTGAGTCTGTCCAAGGCTGGTTTCCCAGCTATCAATCTGGGGGGTTATTAGCTCCCTCTTGTTCAGTTTAGCTGTCTCCGTGGGTTTCTGTAGTCGCATCTTGACCCCATTTTCTTATCACTCCTCCCTCTCAGCAACTGGACTCCAGGAGTTTGGCTCAGTGTTTAGCTGTGGGTGTCTGCTTCTGTTTCCATCAGCTACTAGAAGAGGATTTTACATAGCAGATAAGTTAGTCATCATTCTCATTATCAGGGAAGGGCATTTAAGATAACCTTTCCACTGTTGCTTAGAGACCTACAAGGATGACCCCTGCTAACTCTCTTTTTTTGGTTTTTATGAGACAGGATTTCTCTGTGTGTCTTTAGAGCCTGTCTTGGAAATCTGTAGACCAGGCTGGCATTGAACTCACAGAGATCCACCTGCCTCTGCCTCCTGAGTGCTGGTATTAAAGGTGTGTGCTACCACCACCTGGCTGACATTTTATTCTTTACTAAACTGTGAGGATCATTCTAAAAATGATTAATCCCTTTAAGGTATTTTTTCTCAATATTAACTACTTTGTCTTAATTTCTTCGTTCCTATTATGGTAGAAAAAATACCTAAACGAAAACAACTTAGGGCAGAAAGAGTTTGTTCTACACACTTCAGTCCAATACTTTGGGGAAAGTCAGTATGGTAGGTTTCCAGGAAGCTGGTCCCACTGGTCTCAGGAAGTAGAGAACAGTGAAGGCCTGGTTCCATTCCAGTGCTCTGTCCAATCACATTGCAAGAATCCACTGGCCAGAAAAGGACACCATCTACAGTGCAGGAATCTGTCTGTTTCAGTCTCTCCAGGTTACACTCAAGAGAAATGTCTCAAGTCTCTAGGTGACTAGGTTATACCAAGTTGACCATTAGTGCTAACTACCCCAACATGCCATTCTCCCATCCTAGCATTTCTGGTCAGCACTATAGATCCACAGTTTCATAACAGTCGGCTATTATTATTTTGAGGGAACTCTTCATAAAATGGCAGTAGAGTAATAACCAATGGAGACTGATTTGTATGTCTTCACCTCTTACTCTCCTACCCTCACCCATCTTAACTAGTCTATTAGGAGTAGGAATGAACACACTCTGTGTGGTCTAGTGAGATGGCTCAGAAGGTAATAGTGCTTGGCAGTGAGATTGATGACCCTTGGATATACATGGTGGAAAGAAAGAATTGACTCTCCCTCCAAAGTTGTCTTCTGATCTCTACAGGTATGCACTCACAGCCCCAACATACACACAAATAAGTAAATGTAATAATAATAATAATAATAATAATAATAATAATAATAATAATAATAAACAAAACAAAACTGACTGCAACCTGCAAAGAGCAAGTCTTTTGGACAAATGCAAAATGTGAGGGCTGTACTAACTACTCCTGCTGTTATTCATCACAGCTCTACCCCTTCTTGCCTTGACCAGTCTTTGCATAAACAATACAAAAAACAAGTCAGATATAAATTAGTAGCATTTAAATATTTTAAGCAATGATATGTACAGATAAAAATGTCACAGTGAAAGTCATTTCTTTGTATATTAACAGAAAAATAAAACAAGACGTGATTTATTTTTTGTGCTGTTTAAGAATAGTGGAAAAAATAACAGTACTAAATACTGCTTGCTGGTGTTTTAGTAAAAGACATGATAATAGAACCAACAGGCACTAGAAGCCACACGGTTCTTCACTACCACACACTCACAAAAATAAACTTCTCCTAATATGCATTTAGGGAAGTTGAGATGCTAGCCAGATCTCATTTGTTGAAGATTTGGTCCTTCAACAGTGAAGCAGTTTCAGATACTTTGGGAAGTGGTTAGATCACAATAGCTCCAATTTCATGATCAAAATAGACAGCCTTCCCAGCCTAATGGTGAGGGGTGGGAACTTTGAGAAGTCATAATAGTGGGAGGAAATAAATCATTAGTTGCATGACCTTAAGTAGTTTGTTTTTCTTCCTAGTCCCTCCTTTCTTCTATGCTATCAAGAAGTGACCAGTCTGCTCATCAAATGCTTCCTGCTATGATGTTCTGCCTCCTCCACAGGCCATGAAACAAGAGCACTAAGGGACCATGTCTAACACTTCCATGTCATAAGCCCAAATCAACCTTTCTTCTTTCACTTGATTTTCTCAGATATTTTACCACAGTGATGAACGTGTTGAATAACACTAGATATAATTTTTTGTAATTTCCTATTGCACATAAAGTTTTCTAAATGAGGAATTGTTTGTAATTTAAACTAAACTAATAAAGATTTCATTGAACATTATATGTCTTAAAGGACTGACATACAAATAACAGCTATACTATACTGTATCTGTATATTTTCTGTAAATGAGTGGAGCAAGTTTGTGACAAAAACAATTGATAGCATTTGTGAGTTTTAAAGAAAATATTTTGGTTTGTAGATCTTGCTCTTGTTATCATAACCATAACAGACACCTTCGCAACACTTAAAAACAGGTAGAAATGTAAACAAATATAAGTTGTTTTTATATTGTATAATAAAATGTATTAATATTCATACAATTTCTGACTCAATGCAATGGTATTTTCCAGTTAATTAGTACATAATATTCTATAATGCATGAAAAAAAGCTTCATTTATATTACAAGAGACACGCATGAATTTCAGTTAAAGTAGTTCAAAATGCTCACTGACATAGCTTTAATTTCCTAATATAAAGGAACTCAAAAGAAAAGTCCTTATCATTTGCCAGGTTTTGTTGCAATATCAAAAAATATCCACAATTTTGGGAAAAGGTTGTAGAAATTTAAAGCATCTTCTCTTGTTCAAATACTCTATCTTCCCAATTTGCTTCAATCAAAATAACTAATCTTTCTTGTTTTGGAAATGTAAGGGAAGAGAGGAGGGGTTGAAAAGATGAGAATTCTTTTTAAATAAGTAAACACATTAAATATGTGTGTTCTACCTTAGACTCTGTGAGTTCATATGTGTGTGGACCATGTTAACTTAGAAGGTATTGTTTACTTGGTATCATCTACGTTTTCTGGCTCTTACACTCTTCCCTCATATTTTCTGAGGAGTTCCCTGAGCTCCAGGGGAGGGATTTGATGGAGACATCATATTTAAGACTGCTTGTTCTGCCAGAGTGCAGGTCCAACACCCCCTTCACCTACTTGGAACATCCTGGGTCAGCTCTGAGTATACCAGACACATCTTGAGCCTGCACTCACCAGATCTTTGATCTTTCCCATCCCCTGCCCTCTGCTGGAGACCTCTAAGAGAGCTTGGATGATGCAGAGCTACAGACACTGAACTCCTAACCCACCTATACCCAATGGGAAAGCAGAAGACAGAGAGAGAGAGAGGGAGGGAGAGAGAGAGAGAGAGAGAGAGAGAGAGAGAGAGAGAGAGAGAGAGAGAGAGAGAGAGAGAGAGAGACTCCACCTCCACTCACTGGAAGAAGCTTTGGGAAGAAAACAATGCAAGAAATCAGGCAACAATAGAAAGACCAGTATGACACCACCAGAATCTAGGGACTCTACACCAACTAGACCTAAACACACCAAAGCAGATGAAACAGAAAGGAATGACTTAAAAAATGACTTCATAAAAATAATAGAGGCCCTCAAAGATTATTTCAGAAAGCCCTTAAAAAAATGGATGAAACAACAAATGAAAAATTGGAAGAAACAGAGTAAAAGACTGAGCAAAAAATGCAAGAAATGAACAAATCTCTTAAAAAAAAGTAAGGGAAACCAAGAAAAAAAAAAAAAACAACAATCAAACAGATGAAGAAATCAGGAAACAATTGAAACAGTTCAAGACCCAAAAACTGAAATAGAGACAAAAATACAAAACAAAAACAAAAACAAAACAAACAAACAAAAACCCCACAAACTGAGAGAATGCTGGAAATAGAAAAACTGAGTAAATGATCAGGAACCACAGATACAAGCATAACTAACAGAATACAAGAGATCGAAGAGAGAATCTCAGGCACTGAAGATAAATTAGAGGAAATAGACTCATGGACCAAAGAAAATCTTAAATTCAACAAATCCTTAACACAAAGCAGTTAGGAAATGTGGGACACCGTGAAAAGGCCAAACCTAAGAATAATAGCATAGAAGAAGGTGAAGAAGCCCAGCTCAAAAGTACAGAAAACATATTCAACAAAATAATTGAAGAAAACTTTCCCAATCGGAAGAAGGAGATGCCTATGAAAGTACAAGAAGCATATGGAACACCAAATAGACTGGACCAAAAAAAACAAGTTCCCTTGCCACATAATAATTAAAACACCTAACATACAGAATAAAGAAAGAATGTTAAGAGCAGCAAAGGAAAAGGTCCACGTAACATATAAAGGCAGACCTATCAAAATTACACCTGACTTCTCCATGGAAACTCTGAAGGCCAGAAAGTCCTGGATAGACGTTCTACAAATATTAAGAGTCCACATATGCTAGCCCAGGCTACTATACCCAGGAAAACTCTCAATCACTATAGATGGAGACAACAAGATATTCAATGACAAAGCCAGATTTTCACAATACATACCCATAAATTCAGCCCTATAGAAAGTTCTGGAAGGAAAACTCCAACCCAAGGAAGTTTAACTACACTCACAAATACATAAGCAATAGAAAAAGAACCAGAACCAAAAAGAAAAAGCAGAGCAAATATACTCAAAACACCACTGCCAACAACAAATCTAAAACAAACAAGAATTAACAATCAATGATCCTTATTTTTCCTCATTATTAATGGTCTTAACTTGCCTATAAAAAGACACAGGCTAACAGAATGGATATGAAGACAGAATCAATACTTCTGCTGCATACAAAAAATACATCTAAGCTTTAAAGACATTATCTCAGAGTAAAGGGTTGGGAAAAGATCTTCCAATCAAATGGACCCAAGAAGCAAGCAGGTGTAGCTATCTTAATATCAAACAAGTTATACTTCAAAGCAAAATCAATCAAAAGAGATGAATAAGGTCATTTCATATTCACCACAGGAGAAATCCTTCAGCACAAAGTCTCAATTCTGAACATCTCTGCCCCAAATACAAAGGCAACCACATTTGTAAAAAAATGCTACTAACACTCAAAGCTCACATAAAACCTCCTACTCTCATTGTGGGAGACTTCAACATCCCACTCTCAACCACTAGAAAGGACCACCAGGCAGAAACTTAAGAAAGAAACAAAAGAACTAACAGAAGTTATGTCCCAGTTGGGTTTAACAGTCATCTATAGAATATCCCATCGAAACACAAAAGAATGTAACTTCTCAGCTCTACATGGAACCTTCTCTAAAATCAACCACATACTAGGTGACATAACAAACCTCAACAGATACAAAAATATTGGAATAGCCCCCTGTATCTTATCAGGCCACCATGCTTTAAAGTAGGAATTCAACAACAACGCAAGTTGCAGAAACCCTACAAACTCATGGAAACTGAAAAATGTGCAATTGCACCATTCCTGGGTCAAGGAAGAAATAAAGAAAGAAATAAAAGATTTCTTAGAGTTCAAGGAGAATGAAGATGCAACATACCTGAACTTATAGGACACATTCCAAGTAGTGCTATGAGGAAAGTTCTTTACACTAAGTGCCCATATGAAGAAAATGGAGGATAGTCACATTAGAGAATTAAGAGTACAAGTGAAAGCCCTAGAACAAAAAGAAACAAACTTACCCTGGAAGAGTAGAAACCAGGAAATAATCAATTTGAGGGCTGAAATAAACAAAGTAGAAACTAGGAAAACAATACAAAGAATCAATGTAAAAAATAGTTGGTTCTTCCAGAAATTCAACAAGAAAGACAAACCTTTATCTAATCTAACCAAAATGCAGAGACAGAGAGAGAGAGAGAGAGAGAGAGAGAGAGAGAGAGAGAGAGAGAGAGAGAGAGAGAGAGAAAAACATGCAAATTAACAAAATCAGAAACAATGGACACTGAGGAAATCCAGATAATTTTCAGGTCATACTTTGAAAATCTGTACTCCAGGAAATTCAAAAATTCATATGAAATGAAAAAATTTCAGAATAGTAATCACTTACCAAAATTAAATCAAGAACAGATAAGCAATTTAAATAGATCTATAACCCCTAGTGAAATAAGAAGTCATCAAAAGCCTCCTAATCAAAAAAAGCTTAGGGCCAGATGGCTATAGTGCAGAATTCTACCAGAAATTTGAAGAAGAGGTAATACCAATACACCACAAATTGTTCCACACAATAGAAGCAGAAGGTTTATTACCAAACTCTTTTTACAAGGCCACAATCACCTTGGTACACAAAGCACACAAAAATACAACTAAAAAAGAGAACTGCAGACCAATATCCCTCATGAACATTGATGTAAAAATACTCAATAAAATAATGGGAAATCACATCCAACAGCACATCAAAGAAATCATCAAGCATGACCAAGTAGGCTTCATCCCAGTGATGCAGGGATGTTTCAACATATGAAAATTTATCAATATAATCCACCATATAAACACACTGGAAAAGAAAAATCATATGATTATCCCACTAGATGCTGAGAAAGCCTTAGAGAAAATCCAACACCCTTTCATGATAAAGCTGTTGGAGAAATAAAGGTTAACAGGAACATATGTAAACATAAAAAAAAAGCAATATACAGTAAACCAACAGCCAACATCAAACTGAATGAAGAGAGGCTTAAGGTGATTCCTCTAAAATCAGCAACAAGACAAGGCTGCCCACTCTCTCCTATTCTCTTCAATATTGTACTTGAATAAGACAACAAAAGGATATCACGGTTTAATAAGGATCAGGATAAACAAACAGGCTGAATAGGTGTTTATTCAGGGAGAAATAACTTACAACCTAGATGGATGAACACCAACAAGTTCCACAGGATGCTCTCCTCTCCACTACACGCCAGCCAGAGAGCATTCCTGGGCTCCTCCTCAGACCTAGTTCCACAGGTCACTTCCACCCCTGGCTCTACTCCAATGGGCATGGTCAGTGCCACAGAAACAGACAAAGTGAATATCTCATTACAAAAGGAGATCAAGGGGATACAAATTGGAAAGGAAGAAGTCAAACTTTCACTATTTGCAGATGATATGATAGTTTACATAAGCAACCTGAAAAACTCCTACAGCTGATAAACATCTTCAGCAAATTAGCAGGCTCCAATATTAATTTAAAAAAACCAGTAGCCCTACTATTTACAAACAATAAAGGGGCTGAGAAAGAAATTAGAGAAACATCACCATTTACAATAGCCACAAAAAAACATACAATTTTTGGGGGTAACATTAACCAAACAAGGGAAAGACCTATATAGCAAGAACTTTGTGTCTTTAAAGAAAGAAATTACAGAAGATACCAGACAATGGAAAGATCGTCCATGCTCTTGGATAATTAGGATAAATATAGTAAAAATGGCAATCTTGCTAAAAGCAATCTACACATTCAATGCAATCCCTATCAAAATCCCAGCACAATTCTTCACTGACCTTGAAAGGATTAATACTTAACTTCATATAGAAAAAAAAAAAGATCCAGGATAGCCAAAACAACCCTGTACAATAAAGGAACTTCAGGATGTATCACCATCCCTGACTTCAAGCTCTACCATAGAGTTATATTCTTGAAAACAGCATGGTATTGGCAAAAAATTGATAGGTAGACCAATGGAATCGAATAGAAAATCCTGATATTATAACCCACACAACTGTAAACACCTGCTTTTTGACAAAGGAGCTAAATTTATATAATGGAAAAAAGAAAGCATCTTCAACAAATGGTGCTGGCACAACTGGATGATGGTGTGTAGAAGATTGTAGATAGACCCATGTCTATTGCCATGCACAAAACTTAAGTCCAAATGGATCAAAGACCTCAACATAAATCCAGCCACTGAAACTCTTAGAAGAGAAAGTGGAAGGTACCCTTGAAAGAATTGGTACAGGAGACTGTTTCCTGAATATAACACCAATAGCATAGACACTGAGATCAACAATTAATAATTGGGACCTCCTGAAACTTAGAAGCTTCTATAAGGCAAAGAACATAGTTGACAAGACCAAACAGCAGCCCACAGACTGGGAAAAGATCTTCACCAACCCCACATCTGAAGGACCCTGATCTCCAAAGTATACAAATAACTCAAGAAACTAGTCACCAAAATACCAAATAATCCCAGTAAAAGTGGGGTCAGAACTGAATAGAGAATTCTCAATAGAGGAATCCAAAATGGCTGAAAAACACTTAAGAAAGTGCTCAATATCCCTAGCCATCAGGGAAATGCCAATCAAAATAAGTCTGAGATACCATCTTACTCCTTTCAGAATGGCTAATATCAGAAATATCAATGACAGCTTTTGAGAAGAGGATATGGAGAAAGGGGAACACTTTTTCACTGCTGAAGGGAGTGCAATCTTTTACAGTGATTTTGGAAATCTGTATGGCGGTTCCTCAGGAAAATGAGAATCAATCTATCACAGGACCTGACAATTCTACTCTTAGGCATATACCCAAATGATCCACATCCATGCAACAAAACATCTGCTCAACTATGTTCATAGCATCATTGCTTGTAATAGCCAGAACCTGGAAGCAACCTGGAAGCAACCTAGATGCCCTTCAACTGAAGAATGAATAAAGAAGATGTGGCACATTTACACAATGGAATACTACTCAGCGGGGGGTGGGGGGGGGAAAGAAAGAAAACAATGAAATCTTGAAATTCACAAGCAAATGGATGGAACTTGAAGAAATCATCTGGAGTGATGTAACCCAGTCACAAAAAGAGGAACATGGGATGTACTCACTCATATATAGATTTTAGACATAGATCCTTTGCCTATAATTCACACTGCCAGAGAAAATAGGATACAAAGAGGAATCTAAGAGATTCATACGAGGTCCCACACAAAAGGGAAAAGGAACAAGACCTCCTGAGCATATTGGCAGTGGGGGGGGCAATGAGTGAAGAGGGAATTATTAGAGAGAGAAGGGAAGAAGAGGAGAACATGTAGGACCAGGGAGATTGAGCCTGGGGATGAACAGATGAGAGCAAAAAAAGAGATACCATAATAGAAGGAGCCATTGTAGGTTTGAAGATAAAACTGACTCTCCAGAAATGTCCAGAGACCTACAAGTATGACCCCCCCCCAGTAACATCTGAGCAACAGTGGGCGAGGATGGGAACAGAATCAGATACCCACAGTAAACACTAACCTGAAGTCCTGGAATCCAGTTGCAGAGAGGGAAAAGTGATAAGTAAAGGGGTTAAGACCAGGCTACAGAAACCCACAGGGACAGCTGACCTGAACAAGGGGGATGTCATAGACCCCCAAACTAATAGTTGTGAAACCAGCATTGTACTGACTCAGACCCTCCTGAACATGGGTCTCTGTTATAAGGCCTGGGCAATCTAAAGGACCTCTGACAGTGAAACCAGGATGTATCCTGCTGCCTAGACCCCACTCTCAATGCCTTGACAGATTTCGATGATCGCTCCTGGAAGGCATCACCCTCCTTGTGGAGTGGGTGGGGAATGCGATAGGAGTGTGGGTCAAGGGTGATGAGAGTGAAGGAGGGAGAGGGAACTGGGATTGTTTTGTAAAATAAGGAAAAATAAATATAAGAATTTAATAATATAAAAAGTCTGCGTGTTTCTAGGTTTCTCAGTCTCTGCATAATGTCTGGCTATGGGTCTCTGTAACTGTCCACATCTGCTGCAGAAGAAAGCTTCTCTGATGATGGCTGAGAACCGCACTGATCTACAAATACAGCAGAATATAATTTGGAATCATTTTATTGCTACATGTTATGTATTATTTAGAACAGCAGTATTTATGGAATGTAGTAACTGTATCCAAGCCTACTTATATCTAGTTTTTATTCTTATCTTATTAGTCAACAGTATCAGTTCTTGCAATCAACCTCAATTCTCATCAAGTTTTTATAGGCTGTTACAGAATCAAAGGAGCTGAGGCAGCGGAATGCTTAAGGGGAGAAAGCAGGTGGATTCATTGTATTTTAATTCTTATCCAATTAACAGTATTAGTATCTCATGACATGGTAGACAGTACCAACCCCAGAGGCATAAAGGTTTCCCATATGATATTCTTTTCTGCAAATGTAGTAAAAATTTAAAAGTATTTGCAGATGACCAATTACAACATACCAAATATGTTCTCCAGTTCCTGTTAAGGCTTAATGCTCTTTGGACCATGTGTTTCATTCATCAAGGGCTTCCTACGGCTGTTATATGTCTCCAGCTTTTTATTATTTGAAAAAATGCAAAGACCATTGGCACTAGCACTAGTTCCAAACCCCAAAATTGTGTTATAGCCAAATTTAGTTGCAGAGCTAATTTCCTTTGCTAAAAGGCATCATTTGTAAGTTTCAAAGCTATTTTGGCAGCAGTACTTCTTTGGCACAGAATTCTAAACCTTCTTCGTCCACCACTGTCAGTAGCCTCATAATCAGTCCATTGGCATCCAGGAAATCCCTAACTGCAAAAACACCACCCATAAAACCTCTACACTGTAAACATAGTATCTTCTGGGAGCAAAGGGACACCATTTCCATCTCAGAAACAAAAATGTAGACTAAAGGTATCTCCATTCCCTTTCAGAATAGTAACCTTCATTGAAATGTCAAGAATTGGGTTATAAGTAAATTCTTAACTTCTTTGGGTGCTGGAAGAATTTTAGGTCATAAAACCTATTTCCCCCCTTTAATTTTTATTGTGTTTCTCTCCTTTTCACTGGGCTTCAGCCATAGTACCCACTTTGTTGTACTCTGATATTTCAGAGTTATTCTTTCTTTAGGATTTAATGTTTATTATTGTATCCACTTCTAGATTTGTTCGTATCTGTATTTTACTCTACCATGTTACTACACCAAGGTTATAAGCAATTTATTCTCCATGCTACCCTTCACTACTCCCTATCTTACCTCTCCGCTATTTTCTTCATGTTATCTATCACCACTTAGGCTTGTCTTGTTAATTGATTATTCATTTGTTGTCTATAGTATAAGTTCCAGTAGACAGGAAATTTTATGTTTACCACTGATTGTTCTGTTTATAGAACAGTGACAGGTTTATAATAGACGCTAAAAGTGAATGTTAAAGTCATGATGACTATATCATTGAAACACTCAAATAATGTAGAAAGAATACAATTTCGGGGTTAGACCGGTAAGTTTCTAATCTTACCCAGTCTCAGAATGCATCCTTCAGGATCACATATTATACATTTAATCTTTAATGTAACAATGCCAAGTGAAGGGATCTTTCAGGCGTTGTGTAATACTACTTTAACTATGGAAAGGTATGTTACATTTGTTTGTGTTCCAGAATATTACCTTAACTATGTAAAGGTGAGTTATATTTGTTTATACTACATTTTTTAATGGTATAAAAATGTGTTGCATTACCTGCCTAAGGTATCTGATTGGTCTAATAAAAAGCTAAATAACCAATATCTAGGCAGTAGCAAGATAGATACCCAGGTAGAGAGACTAAGTAGGAGGAGGAATCTAGGCTCAATAAGAAAGAGGAGAGAGAGAGAGAAAAAAGGAGAAAGAAAGGGGAATAACCAGGGCCAGCCAGCCAGGCAGCTCCAGCAAGCCAGACACAGAGTAGGACATACAGAATGAAAGAAAGGCAAAAGGCTCCGAGGCAAAATGTAGATGAAGAGAAATGAGTTAATTTAAGTTATAAGAGCTAACAGAACAGCATAAACTAAAGGCAGAACATTCACAACTAATACTAAGTCATTGTATCATGTTGGGAGCTGTTTGATGGCCCAAAAGAGAACCTGGTACATTCAGGGTTGCCTGGTCCTGAGGATTTCACAGACTGCTACATGTACAAGAGGGCTGCTTTCAGGGACTGTTCCTCTCTTTCCATTCTTCCTCTTCTGTGAGGACACAGTGTCCTCATGAGAGGTCAAGAATTCAAGGACAGATATCTTATGAGTGCAGGATAGCTCTTATCAGAGACTGACATGCTAAAGTGTTGGTCTAGCCTAACCATCGAAATTATTATTATTATTACTATTATTATTTTATTATTATTTTGAATATGTGCAAGATGTGTCTGGGGGTAAAAGAGAAGAGCAGAGAAAACGTTCATGGAGATGGTTCTCTCCTTCCATCTTTATGTGGGTTTTGGGGAAAAAACTCAGGATGTAAGCCTTGTGCAGCAAGCACTTTTATCTACTGAGTCATCTCATCAGCCCATATTTTTACATTCTTTGTAAAAATGATTACTGGATCTCTATACTCACACTGTTGGCCAAAGCTCTTCTATTTTAGTTGAATAATGACTATTTCTGCAAAGTAAAGCCATCCCTCCTTACCCTGTCTGACAACTATCTGCCAACCTTTAATTCATTACTTCCTGGTTACCCCTGCCAGTGGCCAGCAATAGGTTCAAAAATGAAACTATTCTATCTCATTCCTCCTTCCTCCCTTTAAACTGTTACCTTTAACTTTTTCCTCCCTTTGACTTTTAACTCTCCCAGACTGTAAGCAGATGGCAAACTCTCTGGATTTTTGCTTTTGTTTTTGTTTTTTGAGACAGGGTTTGTCTGGGTAACAGTCCTAGCTGTCCTGGAACTTGCTCTGTAGACCAGGCTGGCATTAAACTCACAGGGATTCCCATGCCTCTGCCTCCTGAGTGCTGGGATCAAAGGTGTGTACTACCATGCCTAGCCCTCTCTGGAATCTTGAACTATAGCCCCCCTCTGCAGGCCTGTCACCCGCATAAACCTACTTTTGTATTAGAATTGCTCACTCCCTGTCTGACTTTCTTCTATTTTAGTCTTATACCCATCCCTTCATAATACATATGGCCTCTTAGCCCTGAAGCTTCCTTCTTATAGTTTCCTGTCCTCTTTATTTAAAATCTACCTGCCAGGGCCCCAATTAATTGTCCTTTATTTCTCAAAAAAAAACCTCGATTGATCTCACATCAATCCAGTTTTACAGCCAAAGGCAAGGTCTTCTGCTAGTATCCAGGAATGCAGTAGGCAATTTCCACCATCACTTTGTGTTTGGAGGATGTGTGTAATAGATTCACCTTTTAGACCATCTTTCAAGAATATGAAGTCAGGAATAATCTCTTGTCATAGATCTCTGAATGCCAGAAGACAATGTTGCTAGCAATTTGAAGTGCCCTGTATGCATTATAGGGAACATCAAGGATGAATGAATGCATTTAAAGAGACTACAAAGTAGCTAAATAGGAGACTGGTTCTCTACTTAGGTCCTTCAGCTTGACTATAGGCTCTTTCTCATTACCCTACATTCTCTTCCCCCTCCTCACTTACAGTTCTCAAACACAGTTAAGATATTCCCATCTCAATTTTTTTTGTTCATCTACCTAAGCTTAGCTCAAGCATCATCTAACTCTAAGGCAAAGCTCATAGGACTCATCAGCTGGATTTAGACAAGGCTTCTATGTGCCTTTGTCTTACATTGAACATATTATTTATTGTATTATAATAATCAGAAGCATGAAGAAAAATTACAGGTACAGGTATGTCTAACCATGTTGGGCACAGTATTGTGCATGAAGAAGAATAATGCTAATTACAGGTACAGGTACATCTAACCATGGTGGGCACAGAGTGTACAAAAATATTTGTTTCCTTTTAAAAATAAATTCAGCCTTATTATTTTTATTGGTATTACTATGTTAAACACTCCAGGGCCTTTATATTGGCCAATCTTTAAACAAGTATATTTAAATACTTGTTCCTTTCTGTTTATTCTTCCATCTATAAG
Organism: Cricetiscus sungorus; assembly: GCA_030556225.1. Taxonomy (NCBI): domain Eukaryota; kingdom Metazoa; phylum Chordata; class Mammalia; order Rodentia; family Cricetidae; genus Cricetiscus; species Cricetiscus sungorus. The sequence goes on along the minus strand of JANBXA010000007.1, from coordinate 55,084,940 downwards.
TTCCAAAAGATTAAGCAGTTCACCCTTTGAAAAATAAAAAACATTCTTTTGGCCTCCTGCTGTACAGAGAGGTGCAATAGAATAATAGGCTACCCAATAGAAGCCTGAGAAAGTAATTCACCTACACGGTTTTCTCTAATTTCCTAATCACACCCCAAATCCAATCACACTCCAAAGAAAATGAGGCTTGAAATCTACTTCATGTGGTTCTTAGTCTCCCTTCATATCCTGGAGTGAAGTTCTACCTAAATCATTTTCTCTAAGAGCTCGTATTTGACTACGGACACAATATAAAACATTTGATTCTCAGCACCATCTGCAGAGTGTTCCTATATCTGAGGGTAAAATAAATAACTGGAATTAAAGTACGAGAGAAAGGCACACAGTTACTTTTGTGAATACTTTACAAAAATAGAAAAAGAATAACCACTCTTTACTTATTCTTTGGGCATCAGAAGTAGGAAAATTGGGTGTTTACTTTCTTCTATTTTGCAGTTGAAATAACTTAGTATTTTTAGGAATGGGGGACCAGAGATGGAGTCTCCAAGTTTTTCTTGGCTTCCCTGGTGTGTCCTTTAGACACAGTAACAAGGACAGGTAGAACTGATAAAATGTTGGTCATTGTATTTTACGAAAGTTCATAGTTCTCACTCAGGCATAAATATGACTTGCCACATTCTGCCACCTCAGGTCCTATGCAAATACACACATACAACAGAATTTTCTTAAAGTCCCCTGACTGTCCACACCAACATGAGGAATGATGAGCTAGCTTGCAGAGCATGCACTGCCTTTGACCTCAAGCAAAGCACACCATGACACTTTCTTGAAAGGCTTATGCACACTGCTTCCTCTCTCCCAGAAGAAACATCTACCAGATGGCAAAAGTGACAACCTCAGAGAAAAAGAAAATAAAGCCAAGTTTAAAAGCAGCATTTCAGAAGGTCACAGCACAGATTTCTCTTAACAAAGTATAGCAAGGGTTTTAGAGACAAAACCTTATTATCCAAATAATCTTATTTCACAGCACTTAATGATAGATGGTGATGTCTTTGCCTCAAGCTATAGTGCTTTCTCAGCCTATAGTGAAGCCAAAAGTTTTAACAACCATGGCAAAGTCGAGATGGATAGAATTATATGCTGATGAAAGTTTTAGGGTGTTACAACCAAATTAATTATCTTTGAATTACACATTTTAAATTCATTCATATATACTCTATATTCATACATATGAAAATAAGTTTTATATACATATCACACACATATATGATATATACATATATATCATACCATAGCGATGTAAAATCTCCCAAACACCAAACTTATTTGTATAGCTAACACATTGCTATGCTAAAGGATTATTTAGAAGCCCATTCCTAAAAGGCATCAGTAGAATTCTACAGATGAAATATTTCCTATTTAAGTAGATACCAGGGTAAACATTTCAATAACATATTTCATGCCCATTTTGTTTTGATTGACACAAGATTTCTCATAGCCCTGAGCAGTCTTGAAAATCACTGAGTAGTCCAGAATGGCTGTGCTCAACTGGCCCTTATACTCTCTTCCTGAGTGCTAGAGTAACAGGCCTATTAGCCAATATATTGAGATCTTGTGTGGATGGAGAAGAGCTTTGGAAAGCTGGATTCAGTGATTAACTTACATGAAGATACTGTATGTATACTGTGAATCACAATCATTTTCATTTGATAGCCACATCTAGAATTAAAATGCTAGATCTTTAAGACAGTTGTAGAAAAACCTAATTCTTATCTAGCTCATAAGTACCTATGTCAAAAGCAATAAACTCCTGTGCCCTCCCTATTTCCTTCACCAAAGCTCCTCAAGGCAGCAGAAGCTGGCCAGGAAGTTACCCTATGGCTCGGTCTAACCTCACATTTGAAATCCTCCTGAGCACCTCCCAAAATACTGACATTGCATGCATATGTGCCCATACCTGGTGTTTTTAAAGTTTACCTCAAAATATTTTTTCCTGTGGTGCTGGGAATCAATATTAGGGCCTCTTACATGTTAGATGATATTTTTTAGTGAGTACTATCTCTGGCCTCTGTCTTTTATGTCTCAAAAAGATATCTGTTTAAAAATACACTTCAAAATTTGTTATACTTGTCCTAAACTATTATAATGAGATCACAAATAATCATCTTATTTATAACATAAGGGACCGTTACCTGAAACATTGCTGATATGGTTATGAACAAATGTAATCCAATGAAAGACAGTAATCCATTTGCCATGAAATATGTCCTACTGACTCTATACTGGAACATTTATTTACATCTATGAGCATGGCACAGGAAGTATACTTTGCAACTTTCTTATTGGGAGGAGAGGCAGAAGACACTGAGAAGAGAATAGACTAAGAGCCAAATCAACTTCAAGCCATCCAAAGAAGATGAGGAGAATTACAATTTTGCAGAAAGATACAAATACTATGTTATTCTTTGAAAAGTAAATTATTCTCAAATGTGTCCAATACTTCCAGACTCATTTGAAAACCTATCTTCCATCAGTAAATCTAATACTATGTCCAGATTTCATGGGTTAGTATCTTAAAAGATTTTTTCAGTTATCAATATGAAATTTGAAATGAATAAATTTAATAGACTTTTATATAAGAAAGTACATCAATCATTCAAGAAATTTGCCAATTTTCTCTATCCCATTTGTTTATTTTAATCCCAAGAACATTTGAAGTGATAAAAGTTAGGAAACATGATGTAATGCTTCTGAGAGTGTCTGTAACCCTATCTGTAAATCAAAGATAAAGTTAAAGAAAAAAAGGAGTTCAGATAAATTAAACTGTGCTGCAGACTGCCTTGCATACTTTTGCCACAGCCACAGCAGCAGCTAATGGAACTGGATCAGACTTAAACCATTTGAGCTACAAAGATATGTTTCCTTCATTAAATATTAATCAAAGAATCCAGGCTGAGTAGTCTCTACAGCTTAGCAGTTTGGACAGACTCAGCAATTTCTTTTATCATGGCTCTCATTAAAACAGAAGGAGATGCACAAGCCAGAAGAAGCTAAGGTAGCCAATCTGTGTGGATAATAATGTAAAATTTTGAGCTGTGTTTTGAAACATTCATGAGTATAATGGTTTGACATTAGTATATGGCAGCTACCTTCTACATAATTAGACTCCCATTCTGTCATTTAGTGTGTGTGGTTGTTGGTCAGTAGATGAATCTGTATAGATAAGTATATACCGAACAATCCATTTCAAGTCATAAAACTACTATTCTCTCTCTCTGTGTCTCTGTCTCTGTCTCTCTGTCTCTGTCTCTGTCTCTCTCTCTCTCTGTCCATCCATCCTTACCTTCCTCCTTCCCTCCTTCCCTCCCTCCCTTCCTTCTTTCCTTCCTTCATTTCTTCCCCCCACTTTATTTTTCTTTTCCTCTACCCCACCCATGCTCTTACTCATTCATTCACTGGCTCACTCATTTGTTTAATATTCATTGTGCAATGGATGGCACACATGAAATACAGGCTTAATGAAATAAAGATTTAGGAATACATGAAATCCTAACTTCATGAAGCACTAATGAACCAAAGGATTCTTACACATCAAAAAGGTTTCATGGTGAAGCAGTTACAGTGCTAACTGCTCTTGCAGAGGACACAGGTGTGGTCCCCAGTACCAAAATGGTGACCAATAGAACTTGTAATTCCAGTTCCAGGGAACTAAATGGCTTCTTTTTGACTCCACAGGCTTCTGTAGCACGTGGTTCTCAGAAACTCACTCAGCCTCACAAACATGTCCTTAATAATTAACTAAATAGGTAAATGGTTGTAAAAAAGGATTCACAGATAATGTTACAAAAGTTACTTGAATTATCAACTTTCTTTTATAAAATAAGAGAAATAAGGATGGTAATAGCTCACTATGCTCCTTCCCTGTTCTCAGAAGCATATCTTAGTTTTGTGATATGCATCAGGAACTCTTTGTATACTATAAAGACAATGGATGCATACATGAGTAAATGCACAGATCACTTAAACAAAGGGTACACATTACATAGCAGCTAGTCTTAGGAAAAAGTTCCTCCACTATAGCCAATGTAAATGGCTATAGATGAGAAAATAAGTTTGGTAATTAATTTTGTCAAGCCTCTTTCTTTTTTGCACTCATTTTCACTTTAATTTTATTTATATTAATTTAATTTATTTTTATTATTTACTTTCTGCAGTTTGAGGGACTGAATCAAAGGCTTTGTATATGCCAGGCACTGTACCAAGAAACAACAACACCTCCAGCTCATTTCATATTTTTCAGTATGCATGATATGTGTGCATAATGTGCATGCATACATATGTACATGAACATGTGTGTATATGTAGGCCCATATGGCAACACAACACATGTGTTTCTTGTTGCATGTACCAGAGTAGATGGCCTTTTGTGGATTCTCCAGTCTTCAGCAACCATCTCACCATAGGAACACTAGAATTATGCTACCACATCTAGCTTTACATGGACCCTGGGTATGTAAAGATTGCATGTTTGCAGGGTAAACACTGAACACAATGAGTCATCACCAAGACTTCCATTTTTATCCCTTTTAAAAAGCATTTTGAGCTAGGCATGGTAGAGTATACTTGTTGTTACAGCACATGCAAGGCTGAAATAAAAGGATTGTAAGTTCAATGATACCCTGAGATAGGCACTAAGAACTAATCTTTAAAATGGACATTTGTTATATTTAAATTTTGTCTTCTCATAATTCTGAGAGATTATCAGAGCAGGGCTTGTTCTAACATTTCCAAGTGAAGATGCAGGAACTCTGGAAGGTCTGTTGACTTGCCCACACTCAACTATTCAATCTGTAAATGAATTCCTGAGCACACATGTTCTCCTTAGCAACTCAGCTTTCTTGAAGAACATTGAGACGTCACAGTGTTCTGTAAAGTTGAAAAGATCAGTGTACTGATGGCCAGTGTTGGCTGTGCTTACTAGGATTTTCATTCTAAGTTTTCTTTGAGGTCGTGTGAGCTATGAGCTTGCAACTATAAGTTCACACCAGGCATGTAGCCTTGCATTTCTGTAATGCTAGAATAAAGAGGAAAAGGCTTCTTGGCTGTAGTTTAGGAGACTGTGAGTTCTTCTAAGCATGTATCAGAGGCTTAAGGAGTGGCAGCAAACATGATTAAACAAATGGTATTTTCACCAAAGCATATACCCAGATTCAATCCCACCATGTGCTAAGATGCAACTATCGGGTTATATTATACCTATGTGTTTTTATGATGAAAAGAAATTAATTTTGAGGTTAAGTCACAGTAGTATTCTTCTTTGCTTATTTTGCCACTTATGTTGTTTTCCTTCTGAGTCTATTTCAATATGAAAAATGAATGCAACTGTACTTGTGGGCTAGGAGGGGCAAAATTAATTGAATTATATAAAGCATGTCTGGAGAAGATATTTCACTGTGTGCCTGCAATACATTATTCTTATTAGGTGTGAATAATTCCTAAGTCAGTGAATGAATATTTCTTTGAGTTACAAAGATTATAGCACAAGGTCACAGCCTCTTCCTATAAAGCACCAGGGCAAAATGACTATTGAAGCAGTATAAGTTCTATAACTGCAATCACATCCCCTTATTGCATATAATTTCTCATCAACCCTCAAGTCCTATACAACTGGCCCCTGGGATCATGCTATGTTTTCTCTTACAGATGATGCCATTTAAAATCTAGTCATTTCTTGGAATGTTGTCTTGAAGCTGCTTTTTTGGGTGACATTGTGGACTTTGCTTATACTCAATCAAACTTCAAGATGTTTTGCTGTTGAGGAGTTCCAGTGTCATTGCTGGCCTCTTTCCCCTCTCTCCCTCCCTCCCTCCCTCCCTCCCTCCCTCCCTCCCTCCCTCCCTCCCTCCCTCCCTCCCTCCTTCTCCTCTCTCCTGCCCTCCCCTCCCTCCCTTTCTAAAAGAAACAAAAGCAAGTCAGGGTTCTAGTTTTGTAACCAATCCTTTAGCTGAAACAGAGCCCCACTCCCAATGGCAAATGCTAAACTACTCCTCTGTATCTTGGCATATCTATCCTGGCTGCCACTGTTGGCCTTCTACATGAAAGTTTTTACTACATTGCCAAGCAAGAAGTATTTTCTGACTTTGAGGCATATTCTCTGATTAGTATGAAAATATATTTTACAAGATAACTATGAATATATATTTTATTCAATAAAAAAGCAAGATACTGCCAGCATAAAGGATTCTGATTTCATGAATATATAAAAATCTTTGAATTATCTCATAATCTTGCTGTCATTCAAAAACCTCTTATCCATCCTGTCCTCTCCAGCCCCACACTCAGCTTGGTGTTTTACCTAAGGAGATTCACAGTGTCTGATAGAAAGCCTTTAATGGTGGTATGATTAAATCCTGTATGTATCATTCACTAACCACTCCCAACAAATGATCTGTTCTTATGTTAACCAGAAAAGCTCCAACCATGGTCTAAGAAGCTGACATGAAATATGACCTCTGTGTTTTCTTATTTGGCTTTTTGTTAACTAATATCTCTTCCTGACAGAGGAACAGAGCAGATTAAAGAATGTCCTCCAATATGTTACTGCCAATGAAAAAAAATACAAAATACGTCTTACTATAAGATCCTGGGATTCAACTACAGTCTGACACTGGAGACAGGCAGATTCTAACAATATACATCCTGGTAGAATGATGCCACAATACCTACCAAGCAGTATTATGTCAGCCTGAAAAGCTGTCACATGAACCAACCTAAATGCTTACAGCAAACTTAACCAATCCTTTAGGATATTGGTATTCCTGACCCTAGTTTCCAAATGGCCTCTTGGACACTGGCCACACAAGAGGTAAGTTTTTTCCCTCTTCAGCACATCCTATTCAGTCCATAGATCTACCTCAAATCACGGATAGCCTGCGATGAAACTGGAACCCTGGTGCTACAAAACCTGCTCAGGTTCTCTTCCCATTAGCATGGAATGTTCATCTCTTTTGCTTACTAAATCCTTACTAAAATCCTGTCTTTCCCCATAGATCGTTCTTTCCACCCTAGAGACAAGAGCCTGGAGAGCAGGGACAAGTGCCACACTCTGACAGAAATGCATTCTCATCATTTTGCCAAGTCAGTTATTTTTGTGAAAGAAGACATTATTTACTTCACGATGTAGCAGTGGTCTAGTTTAGATATAAATGTCCTCTGCAGAGTTCACAATTGAAAGCCTGGTCCCTAGCTGGTGTGACTTAAGAGGTACAGATATTAGGTCACTAATTTCACCTTGCCAAATGAATCTATAGATTAGAGGATGATAAGGAGCTTGGGTCCAGTTTGAGGAGGTAGTTCGCCACTGGGGAAACTGTTTTTGAAGGTCATGCCTTCCTCCTTGCTCCCATCTGTTTCTCTGACTCCCATGTACCACGTACAAGCAAGATTTCTTTCCTGTTACTGAGAAAGACATCTGACATTGATTTCTGGCTTCCACATGCATGTGTACATGTGTGCCTGCATATACACATACATATGTACACACACATACAAAATACATTTTTAATTGAATAAATTCCTTTTTAAAAGGATACCTTGATAGAACTTAAAGTTTTATAAAAGAAATTTAAAATGAAATTACTAAAAGTACACTGTTAATAGAAATTATTTTTTAATTTGTCAATTTGACTACATGAGATTTTTGTTTGCTTTGTTTTAAATGTCTTGTAAAATTTGCAAAAGGACATGAAATGATATTTTTAAAAGCGCTTAAGAATTTCTCTCAGGATCACTTAAACTTCTAAAAATTGAAACTTCTGTCCGCTATGTTTAAAGGAAAGAAAATTGGTAATATATGTATTTTTTCAAGTTGTGGTGAGATCATCACATATTTAAAATTTATTTTTATAAATTTGACTTCAATTTTATGTTTCAGAATATTTGTTCACTCAGAATTGAAAAAAATATTTATAGTGCTCTGTCTATTTTTTTGCCCATAGCTTTAAAATAACTATTTATTTTTTAATAATCTTTCAATAGTTCCTTTGACTAAGAGCATATTTTATGCCAAAATGGATTAGAACCTCTACCTAAAGGAGTTAGGGCACATATCAAATCCTAATGACTGCATATTAATTATAGAATCCAGTTGCTGTCCAAGAATTGTACTGTGGCCTTTATTACTTGGTAGAGTAATTTGGTTTTGTGGCAACTCATTTGTGCTATTTCCATTACAACCAAGCCTACTTTCTTTACAGAGGTTCCATTTCCAGAAGAAAAAAGGGAGAAATATGACTCTTATCTTTGTTTCCCAATTGTTCTCCAAACCAGTACACAATGCGTATGTGCAGGATTATGTATGTAGGACTGAGCTCACCACTGGTCATGCTATTTAAGAGGTGGTAACATTTGAAAGAAGGGTTAGGGAATGTTGCTCTTAGACTGTACTTTCCCACCAAGAAGCAAGCAATTGCAATTTCAAACACGCCATTAATCCCAACATCTTCTTCCACACCATCCACCTTTGTCTGATGATTCATGAGAGCACTGGGGCTAGCTTGGCTCATTCTGTTGTCTTTTGCCCACATATAACTGTGATAACAAAGAGAAACTGTTCAAAGCCTTCTGGAAGACAGTTGAACAAAATTAAAAGTGTGTACACTGTGGATTTTACTGTGGTGTAAACAGACCCTTATTTGAAGAATCACTGAAGGCACTGTAATGACAGATATTCCTGAATGCACATTTGTCTAAGCACCTGGCAATATAGGGCATAAATAAGGACAGTAGTCAATGTTTCTTTCACTCATAGTTCAGTATGCACAGAGAGGTGGCAGGGAAATAAGAGTGGTGTAAAAGACTGAAAATCTGCCAAGAGCCTCTGTGGGGCTGCACTGGGCTCCTTTAAGATAGCTTTGGATTTTCATAGCTTTTCACAAGCACTCCAAGAAGTGGCCCGAAGCACAGAGATGATGAATGGATGCTTTGGAATTTGAACCCAGACTACTTGACTCCAGAGAATATCTGAACTGAGCACACTGATGGTTATCAGAGGAATTTCAAGTGATGAGGGCTGGTGTTTAACACCAGGACTGAATGTAGCTGGGTACCCAGCTTTGAATCACATTCCAATGCTCCTTTGTTAGAAGGCTGTTGTTTTCTTTGGTTTGAATATAGCATGAGTGATTTCCATGAGTTTATGTGTTAAAGACTTAGCTCCACTTTGGCAGTATTAGAAGGGGGTGGTATCTTTAAGAGGTGGGGTTTTGTAGGAAGTATTTGGGTCATTGGGGCCAAGTTGTTAAAAGAGATTAAGGATGGTTAAACCATAGCAAACTTGGTCACTTCTCTGCTTCCCAGAGAAAGATGTTCACTTCCTTTCACTTTTGCTCACCTGCCTGCCCCAAGCCCCTATGTTATGCTATGGACATCAACCTCAAAAACTATAACATAAACAAGCTTTCTGATAAAAATACTCCACATTAGCTATTTACTTATAGTACAAAAACACTGCCATTAGACCATCCATATTTAACCCCGAATAAAGCTTTCCAATCTTTCGCAAAAGACCTGTGCTGTCTTGCAGTGCTATGAATAATATTTTGTTTCTTTTTTACAGCATTGAAAGGCAGAAGAAGTCTGAGTACCAGGTGCTGGTAGGATTGATTACTGGTAAGAGTATTGTGAGAAGCTGCCCCATGTCTCTCTCCTACATTCTGTGGTTATTGGCAATTTGGGGTGGGTGTTTCTTAGCATGACAGATGTACCATCCAATGTTTGTATTCGCTTCATCTGCTGTTCTCCCTGTGTCCTTGCCTGTTTTTGTTGATAATCCCTACTTTCATAAAGGGATCAGTCAAACTGGACTATAGTCAAACTTGTTTACCTCATTCTAACTATATAAATACACTTTTAAAAAATAAAGTCACACTTAAAGGTAGGTGTTAGCAATTAAGACATGAGGGCAGCATACTATAAACCTTGACAGACTAATACCTTCTAATAGAATCTAAAGTACTTATGTGCTTTTAAAGAAACATCATCTTTTTCTCTTTTAGAATATTGGCTTAGTAAAGAGAAGGCTATTTTGTGTATTCATTGCTATGTATACTGGGATATTAAAATGTGCCAACAAGGGCTGAAGAGATGATCCCGTGATTAAGAGCATTGGCTGCTCTTTCAGAGGACCCAGGTGCAATTCTCGGCACCATCATGGCTGATCGTGACCATATCTAATTCTGCTTCCAGGGAATACAATGACTTTCTCTGACCTCTGCTCTCACCCAGCACTATGTACAAACTGGTACACAGAATACATGCAAGCAAAATATTCATACTTATTAATTAATTAGTTAAGAATGTGCCAACATTCTTTTTATTGTTTCTATTAAATAAATACATGTGAAATGAAAGAACTATAATTTATTTTGGAAAAAATGTCAATTGAAACTATACTGAAATGCTTGTCATGTTAATTTGCATTTAGCATTTTAAATGTGGCAAGATTTTATATTTTTTTAATTTCTTACACAATGTTGTATTTTACTATCTATTTCTTAAAATATTTCTTTGGGAACTTACGTGAAAAAAAAAACTTTTCATCCTGGTACTAATATGGATAATATGACTGGGTAAGTTTAGCTTGTTATTTTAATTTTCATTCTCAGACTGATTCTTAATTTTGTCTGTCTGCAATGAAATCCACCTCAATATATATAAAATTCACTGTAGTCACACCATGTTGTAAAAAGTTTCAGTTTCAGACTAATTGGATCAATCAGGCATTTAGGGTGTGAGACTCACTTAGCTGATGTAATCAACAGAGGCCATACATCTGGTCGACCTGAACTGTAGGGGAAAACACAAGCAGCAACAGCAGCTTAAATGGAACAAACGTGTGTGGATTTTAAAAATTCTTCTCCTAACTTCAGAAACCAGCACATGATTTGCAAATATATTACCATTCTCTGCCATCTTCTTCCAAAGAGTTTTAAGCTGGCAATTAATGTTCTTAAGAGCAGTGTTTTATTTTAACTTAATGACCCTGAACTCAGTGGAAGCCATTTTGTCTTGTGGCAGGTAAAAATGATGAGAAATGGTTCACCAAGCCATCAGAGCAAAAGCATTTCAAGGATCTGAATGGGTTTCATTTCGTATTTACCACTATCCCTCCCTATCCTTGATAACTGAGGATACAGTATTTAGGTGGAATAAAACAATTATATCCCTTTAAATCCAGAAAAATAAGTTTAGCTTTGAGAAGCATAAATAGTCATTTAATGAACCACTATATCTTCATATTCAAGTGAGACAGATGTCCAAAGTGGAGTGATTTCTTTGGGTTCCCATGGCAGAAGCTCTGAGGCATGGCAGCTAGAAGACAGTCTGGAACCCAGGAAGCACTGGGAGAGATCTAAAGTTGTCATCTGAGCTGTCCAGGATATTCCCATTTGTGTTAAGCACTATTATCAATCACAAAACTGCCCAATTATCTCCAAAGTTACATTTTTCATGCTACTCATCGGTGCTTCTCAAACACAATTCTGCTATTGTATGGCATGCCAAAGAGTGTGTGTGTTTGGAGACAGTCTGCCATCCTGACTCAGAAAAGCTATACACAAGGAGGTACACGTAGAAGCAAGTTTATAGCTGACTTTTCCTTCTAAAATATTTGTAACATTGTTTTTTATTCTACCAAAGAAAAAATAAGAACATGATCCTAAACTGCTGACAAATCTTAAGTCTGATGTTTTCCTTGCTCTACAATTTTTTTTCTGAAAAGTGAGTAGTGAGCTATGAATAATATTCCCCTAAAGCAAGAGATTATATCTTCAGAAACCCAGTCATTACCACTCTTAAATTTAGAATTTTATATGATTATTAACATACAATAATAAAGTACTTAGTATTATGTTAAATATTTAATACACCTACAAATACTAATAAAATGTAATAGTATAGTATTTAGTGCTAGAGTATTCTCTTGATAGACTTATAAAACTTAAAATTCATAAAGCATTTCCAGCCTTATGATTTAAATAAAACTTATTTTTCAAATAGCACATAGATAAAATATTCTAAGACAGAAAAGATGGCAGGGCTAGATTGACTTACTATAATTTCAGAAAGGGTGGTGGGATTCTGAAGTAATCTTCTGAATAAAAATTAAAAATCAATATGTTTAAAAGTAAGTCAATGTATAATATTTTAAAAAAATATTACAATATTCTGGTTTTCTGCAAGGAGACAAGCTAATCAACTTATTAGCGAGAGTAAAGCCACACTATCTTCAATACCTACAACCTGCAAAATTAATTTTTGGTATTACATAACACATAAAAATGGGTCATATGGATATACAGGAAAGTATGCATTTCTGCAGATGAACTTATCAAACACAGGAGAATGGAAATATGTGTTTATATGCATATATAAGACTGATAACCATTAATTAACGGTAATAAAACAAGCAAATGCCTCACCTCTTTTTTAGTTCATCATTTGTGTTTTACATGAGACCTAACAACCAAAACAGTGAAGCAATTTAAGACATCTTCAAAATAAACTAAAATCCAAATGCAAGGTAATATGAATGGAACATGAGCTTCATACTTGTAAGCTTTAAAGTAATTGTTCTCAATTTGCTCCCTTTTCAAATTTTCCTTTAGGAATCATCTCACTGTGAGCCAACTGCCTGTTTTGTGAAATGAACCTGAATAGAACACACAAACTAAGGTGGCATTGTTAAAAAGAGAAATGCCTCCTAGAATATTGTGTCGTGATGATGTAATACAGATGTTTAAGCTAGAAAATCAAACAAACACATGCACTTTGTAAGTAAACAATTATAAGGAAACCAAATGCTGCTTATCTCACAGAGACTAGATGTCTTCTTTGACATTAGTTAGGAGGTTATCATGGAAAGGATAAATTGCTTAACTGAATTGAGATAGAAGGATGGAGTTCATAAAAAAGGAATAAGACAACTTTAGAAATGCATATTTACTGAAAGATGGTGAAACAGCTGTCCAAAGATGAGAGACCAGAAAAGAGAGCTGCAGGTGGGAAGGAAGTAAGCAGATATCACTGAAGCCCATGATGATTTCAAGATAGATACTACAGAGGTGACTCATCAAAGGTCTGACCTGTAGATATGTATTGTCTTGGAACTTGTGTAATTTCATTCATTCACTCATTATTTGAAAATCAATCAATCAACCAACCTACCAACCAACCAACCAACCATTTTAGTCAAGTACTAGAAATCCATGGCATGCAGAATTACTTACAATTTTACCAATTTCACCATAGCATGTCTAAGGTTCTGTGGTCATAAAGAAGGCATGTGGAGAGGTGAGTAGGTTACAGTTGGCTTTATGGGCAAAGTAGGAAGAAAGATTGGATGAATAAGGAGGCCAGAAATAGGAGAGGAGACTGAAAACAATTTACCTTACACATCATGGTCACCTCTCAATTTCTTTATAGTGTGCCTGGTGGAGATTTTTTCAGTCCTGTCTGTAGTTTAGAGTCTTGTGCATATCACAAACAGGACATGAAGTATTTCTATTCTGTAGTTGACTTTCATCACGGCTGTCAGTTAAATGGCAGTTAGCAAAGAGGTTAGTGTAGGAACAACAGTATGTTCTATATACTGATTTTCAACAGTGTTGGGCTGCACATTTGACAACCAAAGAAGCAACACAAATGCAATAATTTGATAGCAAGAAAATCAGTACTTAGATACTTTGGTCTCAGGGTCACAAAATTGTGCCATGTGATGTGGTGGTAATGGAGAAGTGCTTTGTAAAGTGATGTGATAATCAAACTGTTTGACTCCCTAGAAGGTATAGCCAACCTATTGACATTGTGATAAAACACTGGCATCTATAAAACCCAAGTTCATGGACCAAGAATTTGAGTTAAAAAAGAAAAACAAAACAAAACAAAAAAACCACCTCAGTATGTTTCAAGAAAGCTTATGATCTTGTCTTATGATTCATTCATAACTGTTCTTGGCTATATATGGCCAGTGAATGCAGGCTGAATAAACCTGCATGTATTTTTATTTCCTTCTGAGTTGGGAATGATTCCTGAAATCATAAATTGCTTATTGATAGCTCCTAAAAATAGCACAAAAGAGAAATTCCATCACGCAGTACTTACAAAATATTTATCTCAATAAACATTTTGATTTATTGAGAAGCTAATATGTATCAAGGATTATGATAAGCATTGTATATTTGCTGTTAAATAAAATGACATTGGTTTTCCAATAACATAGAGTTCAATATACAATCGCCGAGACAGATATGAAATGAGAAATAAGAAAACAAAAATAGAATTACAAGTGCTACCAGCAAGAGAAACAAAGAAACAGGAGTTAGTTACTTGGATTGGAAGGCCAGTGAGTCTGAGAAATAATAGATAAATTAAGACTTGAAGGGAGGTTGAAAGACCACAAGTAGAGGAAAGTGTTTCTGCAGAACACTAAGCTGTGCTTTAAATTGCACATTTTCAAGGTATGAAAGGCTTACAGGAAACTTAAACATGAAGCGAAGAAAATAAATAAAAACCGATCAAAGCAAAGCAAACAACACAGATATCACTCTGAGAGAGCTGTATTTAAAGAGGCTGGGTACAATATGATTGCCCTTGACTGAAAATTGGTTGACAGTGCATAAATTAACAAGAAACCAAACTGAGACTGTTCAGATAAGAGACAGATCACCAGAGAGGAGGCTTGAAGGGATATTTTTATCTCAGATGTTCTCCCCCGACAGTGATACTATGAGGTTACAAGTACCGAAATGTTTCTTTTCAGAATATTTCCAAAAAGTAAGAGAAAAAATTTAAAGTCTAATTTCTTCAGAGGACTGGAATGAACATTACAGTGAAACTAGAGGAAGAAACATATATCTATGATGTTTTTGATTGTGCATGCACACGTACACCAGGACCTGTGATTTTCTAGGATAGGAGTAAAGAAACTGGTAGAGAGCTTATCTTTAAAATGGCCAGCTTGGGCTACAAG
Organism: Cricetiscus sungorus; assembly: GCA_030556225.1. Classification (NCBI taxonomy): domain Eukaryota; kingdom Metazoa; phylum Chordata; class Mammalia; order Rodentia; family Cricetidae; genus Cricetiscus; species Cricetiscus sungorus. The sequence goes on along the minus strand of JANBXA010000007.1, from coordinate 55,069,912 downwards.
AGATGGAAGCTGCTAACTTATTTATGGATATTTATTTCTAATTTTGAGAATTCTGTATTAGGTTAATGTTGGGCCCAAATCACTGATGAGAAGTACTGCATCACAGTCAAACCAGAAGTACTTCATTTTCATTAAAAATACTTTACATTGCAAGTGACTATTTTACTTTTGGTCAAAGGAAGATATCATTTATTAGTATATATCATAATTAGAAACGTTCTTCTTGAAAATAATTACAATTAGATTGACTCTGTCTTAAGCAGGTGTGTATTAACTCTCAGTAAAGACTCATACCTCTGTGAAACTCTGTTGCTCTCACCTATCCAAATCTGTAAAAAACTATACGGTTGAACTAGCTGTCAGTATTCTCCAGTTCTAGTACTTTCTGAATTTTATGTTGTAAACTGTGTTTTGGTAGGGGCCGATTTTCCTACTTTACTTTGTGTATTTCTTACTATGTGCCTGCAATTGACTAATGATGGGAATTCAGCATAAAAACATTGCCTGCACAGAGCTGCACTTGAGCAAAGGAATGGTACAAGGTGACTGATGATGATGCAAGCTATGATGATATAGGATGGTCCATGTTTGTGTGTTACAGGAAAATCTAGTAAGAGTCCCTGTTGTAACCAAAGTAACAAGCAAAATCTTCCAAAAGAGGAAGGTGGGGGTACTTCTAGTCACTATGCTTCCCGGAAGATATGTGGCTTATTGCATAAGTTTCACAGAAAAGAAAAAAGAGAATTTCAATATAATTTTGGATATACTATTCTCAAAATTAACAAGCTATAGAGATTCAGAGGGCAGGGGCAGCAGTGCTTAGCATCTTAAGACATCTTGGACAAACATCAAAAGCACAGTCACATTCAGTGCTTCTCTTCCTACACTCATGAGGTTTCATGGTCATTTCTCTTCATTTTTGTTCATTGCACACCCTACAGATGCTGAGAACAAGGTCCAGTTCCTCATATTACATCTGAAGGGTGATCCTCTTCACTAGATAAAGTCCCATCACTTGTTGTATTGAAAATCCTCCTTATCCCCCCTCCTCTCCACCCAAGAAACTTAAACAATCTGGGATTGGGACTGTTAACAATTTATACCCCTGATAAAATTTATTTCCTGATTTGCTGGGCAAATGTGGAAATGACAGTGAGTAGAACAGTACATTATTTTTTTCCTGCACTTTTTCACCCTCAAGAAAATGTTTCATGAAGCCCAGACTGGCCTTGAATTATCTAGGTAGCTATGGCTGGATTTGGGCCTCTGATTCTCCTATCTCAAGTTTTAGAATTCTGGGATTACAGGTTATGCCACCATGCATAAGAAAAGTGAGGCTGTTTATTTTATTTTGAATAGCTATCAAAGGAAGTAAATATACAAGGAACCAGAACAGGAGCCAGCAAGACTTCATGGAGGGCTTTCAAATGGCCTGTAGATAAAGAAACACTCAAGAGCTAAAGGGGGTTCAGGGAAGCCCTCTAGAAGGACATAATACCTGAATCCATGCATGTCATACAAGCAGGCATTAGTCACACAGGGGCTAGGGACACAGGAAGAGCAATTACAGAATGAGATAAAAGTGGCATAAGGAGTTCATCATGTTCTGGAATCACAAGGTGTAAGGCATTGATAAGGGACGAATTGGAAACTTCAGTGAAAGCAGACATGTAAAGTGTTGGTTTTAGTCCTGGAAGGTTCAGTTCTTAGTGGGAAGTAATGATGACCATTAAGATTTATTTTGAGAAAGAATATACTAGCTACAGTGTAGACAAAGCAATGGGGAAGATATTTCTCATTAGGTGGTTAATGGAATCTTGAAAGATGATGCTGGTGCTGAAACTAGTGTCAAGAAAAAAAAAAGTAGAATTTGAAAGGGGTTAGAGAGATGGAATTGACAAGACTCCACAGCTCATTAGGGATGGGGAGAAAGAGTGATTTTCATATTAAACAGGAGATCACGCCAAAGTGAGACTACAAAAAGGGAAAGAATAATCTAGACATACATAATTCTGTGCTCATCTATATCCCTGGCTTTTTCATGTAAACCTTATACTCTGGATAAGGTATTTAACTTGCTAAGTTCATTTCCTCACATATATAAAGGTTTAGTAATATTTTCCAATCATATTTATAGTAATAAACATGGATATATGTAATCAAAGGAGTTTACAATGAATTTAGGCCATACCATTTAATAAAAATGTAAATTTTAAAATCCAAGTTTTAAAAATCATCTTGTGGGGGACTAAGATAGAAAACTTGCAACAAGTTGAAGGACATCTGGACTATAGCAAGTTCTAGACTAGCCAGAGCTACCTACTAGTTTAACTGTTATACTATTTGGTTTTACTACTTTCAAAGTTAGGGCAATAAAACTGCTTGTTGTAGAGCCTAAATAAAATAGAGTGCTCTGGAACACTGAAAATAGTTGATAGCTGATATTACTACAATCATTATATCTGTTATAAATAAATTACATAACAAAAACTCTTCAGGGACTAAGGAATTATCTAAGTAGATAATTGCTTGTTGGTCATGCATGAGGATCGTTTGAACCCCTAGAACCATGTAGAGCTGGATGTGGTAGTGCACACCTGACATGCTCCAATGGTAAGATGGGAGGTGGACACAGAGGAATCCCTAGAATCTTGTGGCCAGCTAGCCTTACATAAGTAGCAGCAAACAGCAATGGTGAAAGGTAACGATTGATGCCTGAGGTTGTCCCCTGACCTCTACATGTATACATAAGCATTAATACACTTACACATAGGAACACATTTATAACACACAACTCTCATGCACACACATGGCCGGGGAGTGGGGGGGGGATAAATAACAAATCCAGTCATTCACTGAACAAGTTTCAAAAGCAGGAGAAGGATGCAGTTTTGAGACTTGGGGGGTACAATAAGAAAACTCTTCTTAACAGTGTGCAAAAAGGCAAATAATGAAGTGGAAATGACTAATTGAACAGAGATTTGCAGCCAACATCTGATAGGAAATACTGGGTCAGGAAACTGCAGTTAGCACAAAGTTCATTTGTGTGTATAGTCAGTAAGAAATCATGAGAGTCTTCTCTGTGACATTCTACTGTGTACCCAAGAATGCTAAAATTTAGTGCACTTCCATTCAGGCTCAAGAAATAGCAGACCAAAAATTCGTAGGGATTGGATGTCTATCACTTGTTCCACTCACCCAAAGCAGGTGGTGAAAATATCTCAGAAGATTTGTCCTGTGGAATTTCTACAGAGTATTTTGGGCTGCCCAAAGGAAGAACATCATGTCGAGTACAGACCCAGAGTGAGGAGCCACAGCATAATTATAAATATGACATAATGTTCCACAGATTCATTCTAACCAGACTAAGGTCACATAACATGCAAGAAGATGCTTGTGCTGAAAATCACTGGTTTCCTGGCACTGAGTATTTATTTCTTGAGCTGCTGTTGTGTAGTTCATGGCTTCTCTCATGGTCAAAAAAATTGTGTGGTGGCTTCAGGCTTGGCAATCCAGCAATGGCTGATATTTAGGAGGTTTAACTTTTTTTCTGAGGTTTTGAAACTATGTTGCTTTGATATGCTTCATATGAAACCACCTAAGTACAGTTATTTAATCTTTTCCTGTACTCTGAAAAACTCACAACCATTGAAAAGAAAAACTGAAGTAGTCCACATATTCAACAAGAAGCTGAGTTTCTATACATATAGTTTCAGACACACTGGAGGGCATAATCTTTAGGTGACAGGACAAAATTGTAGTGTCTGTAGACTGCTACCTGCATATCATATACTCATAATTGGAGTACTTCTTTTAATGTTAAACAAGTTTGGGATGCAATGATTTGTTCTCAAGGCAATTATCAACAGCTGTTTTATTATTTTGATAATACAAGACATTTCACATAGAAAACCTGTGATAACTTACCATTAAATTAGTCTAAGAAAATGTAAGAATATTTCCACTATAGAGCTCAGTCTACACAGGGTTATAAGTTGTATATTATTAATTTCCTTGATTGGAATTCTAATAATGATATACAGCTTTTGAAACTAATTTATTACTTGAGAATTCTGAGAGTTAAAAAAGAGCAACTGATTTTGCATCAAATGCTGCAATCCTTTGATGCCATTGCACTCATTGCCTGATGAGATTGTGTTCAGGTTGAGAACCATTCATTTGGAACCCAGAGTAAAGAATCCCCATGTAAGCTGTTTGAGGGCCTCATTTTCCAGTGGGAAAGTTTCAACACTATACACAACATCCCATAGCACTGACAGGGAGCAGTCAAACATAAAGCAGGTCAGTCCTGGGAAAACTTGGGTTGCAGCCAGTCTCACTTTAAACTTGTGCTCTACCACTTCTAAGCTGTGTATCTATCCTCTTCTGATCCAACCACTCACTGCCTCATTTTGGAAAATATATATGACAACAACAACTTCAGAAAGTTGTTAAGGAGGATTCATAAGGTAGTAAAAGGAATGAATTTAACTGCAAACTTCAGATTTCCAGAAAAGTCATTTCTCTATTCATGTGTTCCCTTGAATTATGGCAGTTATAAATAATCAATGGAATTTGAATTAACAAGGGTTTCAGAACATTCCATTGATGGAGCAGAATCCAGAAAGTAGGCCTTGAAGGCAAACAAAAAAAATACATATGTACATTTATAAATATGTTCTTTGTTTTTGTTACTAATATTTTTTAACTCAGTGAGCTAAATTCATGCTTCCCTATATACATTAGGTCATCCACTGGGCATGTTCAGCCTACCAGAGGGACTTGACCTAAAAGAAAAGTGACTCTATTTCCCCTAGAAACCTTTACTGCCAATAACTTCTCAGCTAGGGGATGAGGCCTAGGTGCTCTCCCCACCACCATCCATGTTTGAATGTATAACTGGTTTGATCTTGTACAAACCTTGTGCATTTTTGCTTTAAGAATGCAAGACCCATGTCATATCCAGAGTATAGCATGTCATAGCTTTCCTCCTCATTAGCCAGCTCTTACATTCCTCTGTATTCTCTTCTGTACCATACGTTGAGCCTTAGGTGGGGAGGAGGCAAGCTGATGTAATGGCTCATTTTTGGCTATATGCTCACAACTTCTAACTGAGCCAATCCTTCTTTCCTTCCTTCCTTCCTTCTTTCCTTCCTGTCCTCTTTTCCTCCCTCCTTCCCATCCTTCTTTCCTTCTTTCTTTCTTCTTCTTCTTTTTTTAATCACAGAGCCTAAGTCACTTGAAGGCAATAGTGAAAAGAAAAATGATTTTCCTTTTGGTGGCAAAAGCATAGTGTGTTCCCTGCCCCACATAGTTGTAATAGGAGTGTCTTTTCAGCTTCCTCCATTATAACCCAGATGGTCCAGACTCTTCGGCCTCCTCTCAAGGAATAAATTTTATCAAAACAACAGTATAACAAAAGAGAGAGGTTCAGAGAGCTTCCAGGGGGAACAGTCCTGGTTTTTGTCTTAATAAATGGTTTTTTCTTCCTTTTTATTTTATTTTTTTAATGCTGGTTATATAAGCCAAAAAAGCACAAACCTTGTATATTTGACCATTAAAATGAGTTAGTTTGATTTATTGGATGTATTGTGGCTAGCTGTTAAAAGTCTTTATTTATAGGTGAACTGTTTAAATCTTTTAGGTCAGGAACTGAAGTGTTAAAGGTTGTAGCTAAGTGAGAGCAGGGCAGTTTGTTAGTGTCTACTCTGACACACATTGGAAAGTTTCACTATAATAGTAGGTTTATGGGAGGATGTCCCCAGGATACATGAAAATACCAGACAATTTAGATGAAGGGCTTTCGTATCCTAAGAATTTTTTTTTAATTATTGGTGCATATTTCTGTAGAAAGTGTAGTGACATTTATTTATGTTCTACTTTATCACTGATCTGGATTTTATTCTATCCCAGTTCCCTCTGTACCTTCCTGCTTACCTCTTTCCTCTTCCAGAATTGCTCTCTTACTTTCATCTCATATGTAAGTGTGCATGTGTTCTAGTTTCCACACGTGAGTAAAGACACACAATATTTGTATAATTGGGTCTGCTTTATTCCACTAAATATAATCATGTCTATTTTTTTTCAAGCCTTGGCTGTCCTGGCACTCATTCTGTAGACCACCTGCCTCCCAAATGCTGGGATTAAACTCACTTAGATCCACTAAGTGCTGGAATTAAAGATGTGCAAAACAACTGCCCAGCCTAATCATGTCTAATTTAAGAAATTTTCTTGCAGAATGAAAGATATGGAACTAGTTTCATTTTGTAATTAATTAAGTTTGTCTGCATGGGTATTTTTTTCTGCATGTGTGTCTGTGTACCATATATTTGTCCAGTGCCCTTGGAAGCCAGAAAAAGATCTTAGATCCCCTGGGAATGGTATTATAGGTGGTTGTGAGCCGCCCTGTGGGTCCTAGGAATCAAATTGCATTCTCTGGAAGAGTAGCAAATGATCTTAATACTGAGCAATCTTTCCACATGTGGATATCTAGCTTTAATTTTTTTCTAGGACAATTTGTTCAAGAATCTGTCTTTTCACCAAGTTATGCTTTTGATACTTTTGTTGAAAGTTAGGTGACTAGTTGTGTAGGTTCATTTATGGGTCCTTCATTCCATAGGTCTATTTTTTTTTATTTTTGTCATATGTTTTTTATTGCTATGGTTCTTTAGTATAACTGTCCTTAAGTTTTAGTATCTGTAGGTTTTCTAGAATTAATATCCTTCATTAATCAAGAGATAAGTACATTTTCCAATCTATCTGAAAAACATTTTTTATTCAGTAGCCAATTCAGCATTTCTTAGGATGTCCTGGCAGAGCAGTGTGCTGCAATCCAATTGCAGCTGATGGTTTGGCAAAGCTGATGAGCTCACCTCAGAGCATTTGAGGCACTGCCAGGTATGACAGACTACACTGAAAAGTATGTAGTATAATGTGTATCTAAATGTTCCAGGCTGAAGACAGCCAGTCCCTAATTATCATACTTGAAGAGAAAGTGGCTATGGACACCAGAATGAATTTAGTCTTGAAGCTGTGGTAACATTCCTGTAATTTTTTTTTTATCATTTAAAGTAGACTCAGAGATCAAGTTTCATTTTAACAATGCACCATGCGAATTCCTCCATTTTTATTTTACTTCAAAAAAAGGAATAAGAAAAGATAGTCTCTTTTTTTCTAGGCATTTGCCATGGAGTAGTTTTGTAGTTTAGGAAGATGGCAAGCCTTGGTTAGCACTACGGTGTGGTAATATATTGTTAATGATTTATCAAAGCCACTGGAGATCAAAATAGCAAAGCAGCCACACTAGTTAAAGAAGCTAGGCAATGTTGGTAGACATCTTTAATTCTAGGACTCGGGATTAAGAGATAGACCACATTGACTGCATTGAAATTGATCCAGTCCTAAAGAGAAACAGCTCACACAAAGATGATCTCAGCACTTGGGATAACATGCCTTTAATCTCAACACTAGGAAGTTATAAAGAGCAAAGGGTCTCACGTGGAGATTTAGTCTCTAGCCACGTTGCTGAGAGCATAGAAGTGTGAGTGAATCTGAGAAGCAGTGAAGTCAGGAGCAATTTGAGGACTGCCCCTTTAGTCTGAGCTGAGGTAGAGTTAAGAGCTAGTGGATAGAGCTACTTTGCTTATCTTATCTTCAGCCCGATGCTTGAATACCAATATCTGTCTCTGGGTATTTTATTTTTCATGCAACACTGTGGGATAGGTCTTGTTTGGGTGATGATGTTATTCACACAGAAGCATCCCTTCTGATGCTTACTCTCTCCTAGGAAAGACTGTCTCAGTCACTAATCTGTCAGTCATAGCACTTTATAAACTTGTTGCTGAGAAGGTGACCAACAAACCAGCAATTCCAGGTACCACAGTGGGAATTTAATACAGGTCTATACAATGAGTTATTTTTTTGATGCTCAGTATCAAACTGGGAGCCTCATACAGGTTAGGCAAATTCTTGATCCCTCAGTAATACCTTCTCAGCTGAACAAGAGAGGAGGAAATATTAGGAAGAAAAATAATACTCATGAACACCAATGGGAGGAAACTATGTGGTGAACAATGAAGGCGGTGAAAGACCAGTCAAGATGAAAGTTGATCTTGGTTTCTCAAGGTCTTCAAACGAGGAAAAGTAGACTAATGCTCATGACAATATTATTGAACTGTCTTATAACACTCACCAGGTCCAGGCATTGTTTCAATGTGCTAAATTTCATACTCATAAACTAATTTAGTCCTCACCCATTCCCCTGAAGTGGGTACTAGCATCATCTCACTTCAACAGATATGAACACTGAGGCACAGAGAACAACCTGGTTACATTTACAAACCTGTATGTGCTAAGGCTATAATTTGACTTCATATTTCTGATTACAATGGCTACCCACAAAATGCTTTGCTTTCCTGGAGAAAAAAAATAAAAGAAACATGCTTGGTAAATAAACAAGAAGAAAAAATCAAGTCAATATGAGGAAAGTCTTTCAAACAGATGTTTAAAATGTAAAAGGGTCTTTCTGGGGAAAACCAGAAGGAAAGCATGGTAAGTAAAAATATCTCATGGCCTTTAACATTCATGAAAGTTTGCTTTTCAATGAGCAGGTACAAATCATTTGGTAAGGTTTAAAAATGAAATTCGTTATGAGAGCGTACCTGTATCTGATTTCAGTTAGTTCCAATGAGAAGTCACTTTTGATATGTTTGGACAGTTTTACTGGGGAAGGCTGATGATCTAGAATCTTTCAGTGTTAAAGGAAAGTCAAAGCACAGCAAAAGATCCTGGAGAATGATGAGGGCTGGACTTTTAGGACTTGGTCTTTGTTATACATGCAGTGGCCCTGGGGAACCCATGGAGACACTAAGTATTCTTTTGCTCTTTTGCAAAATGAGGAGCATCATGTTTTATTTTCCTATCTCACAGGACATTTTGAAGGTGAAACATCAGAAAATAATGAAGTAATATTAAAATATGAAATATGGCAAAATGCTGATATTTTATCAACTAAGTAAAATAACTGTGTCTACAACATTCTTGCTAATAGACCCAGCACTCTCACCTAATTTGTTTCAGAAAATACAGATATATTTTCTTTCAGGAAATTTTAAACACATAATTGGAATGCTATCTTATTAGTTTTCATGCTTTAGAAATACACTAAACATACAAAAACAATATTTTTTTTGTTATTTTCTCCAGAGATATAGTGGTTTTACTGACCTCTGAGCACAGTTTAAGCAGAAGGTTAGTTCAGGGAGAAGCATGGCATATTTCACAAGCATTAAGAAATACCAGTAAACAGAAAAAGCACATCACTTTCTACCTTTGTCATTGTCTTGCAGCAGCTTCTTGAATGCTATTTGAAGGTGATATATAATTTGGCTTAATTTTCCTGCTGATGAATGAGGTAATTCTAAATGTGTATTATTGTGGTTGGTTGGAAAATAAGCATTTTATCCCTAAGATATTTTGGTATCTCTCATACCTGCTGATCATGGGCAAATGATTTCTTTCCCCTATAGTTCCTTTGCTTTGAAAAACAGTGACCCTAAACTTACATAACAGTGCCATTATTAAGATATAAGGTAACCATTATAGATGGTTATAGATTTTTGTATATTATAGATATATTGGTATATGAGATATTATAGATATTTGGTATATGAGATATTTTCTAGTTTCAGTTTGTTGCTGGGATGAATGTCATACCATAAGGAACACAGGAGAGAAAAGAGTTTATTCCAGAAGTCAGGCTAGCTATATATAGTCCAACAATGAAAGAAGTCAGGAAAGTAACTCAAGAAGGAGCTCAAAGCAAAAAACATGGAGGAACACTACTCGATGGCTAACTCACCATGTTCATACTGAGCTAGCTTTCTTATTCTGTACAAGACACTCTGCTTAGCGATTAGTGCATCCCATGTTGTGGTGATTTGAATGAAAATATCCCCCTAGGTTCTAATATTTGAACATTTGGCCTCCAATTGGCGTCACTGATTGGGGAGGTGTTGTGGAATATTACTGTAAGACATTTATGCTGTGGAACATTTGTTTTAATGATACAAAGACATGTTACAGTCTTTTATGTTGCCTTTGTTTACCTCCATGAAGCTGTGTTACTTTGCCTGTCTTACACATCTGATTGCTCTAGTAAAGAGTTTCACGGCCAATAGCAAGTAAGGAGAAAGAGCAGACAGGCCTGGCAGGCAGAAAGAAGAAACAGGAGGAGAAATCTGGGAAGAAAAGATAGAGGAACAAGAGAAGAAGGGGGAGGACACCAGGGGCCAGCCACCTAGCCACACAGCCAGACACCATGTAAAAGTAAAGATGTACAGAAAAAGAAAAAGATGAAAGTCTAGAGGCAAAAGGCAGATGGGCTAATTTAGGAAAGGCTGGCAAGAAATAACCGACTACAGGGAGGTCATGGGGAAATAGAGCCTAGCAGGAAGAAGCACATCACTCAGAGGTAGTGGACCTGTGATTTCACAGCCCTGTCCCAGTGTCATTCCTTCCACTTGATACCATGCCTTCCTGCCCTGTTGAACTTACTGTCCTTACCCAGTTGGAACGACAGTCCAACATAAAGCCTTTCTTTCATTAGTTGCTTTGGGTCATGATATTTTGTCACAACAGAAAAGTAACTGAGTGTGCATATCAATAGACAATCAAGACAATTCCTCATAGACACTCCCATAGATCAACATGATAAATACAATTACTCAACAAGGACTTTCTTTTCAGGTGATTCTTGACTGTGTAAAGTTAACACTGTCAACTAGGACAAAGTCCAACCTTTATAAATGATCAATGCTCTTCTCTAAGGATACAGTGCAGCTTTGTTCTTACAGCTGCTACCATTACCAACCACAGAAAAGAGGCATTGAGCATCGGCTCAATCTTACAAAAAACATTCTTTCTGTCTTTTTACCCATAGCTTTATCCATCTACTGATCAAACATTTATGTGCACACACATAAACAGAGATAAATGAAATAAATATTTTTGCACATAGATGTATATATAAGCAATGCAATGAAATCATGCATTAAATATATGAATGAAAGTTGTTTATGTATGTGTGTGGGTTCATATATATATTTATGCACATATGCATATGTATATAGTAAATGTGCATACATATTCATTTTGGGAGGAAAAAAACTGTTTTTATCCTGTACCTCTCACTAATAAATTAGTGGTGTCCTAGTGATAAAAACAGCAAAATAAAAATTACAAATATAAAAAGATTAAAACAAGAACTCTTTCAGCTCTTGAGAGACTTGAAAATTTAATCTTCCAGTTTCCCTTTAGTTCAGATAAAGTCAAAGTGGCTAGGGGCCATGGTAGCAAATATCATATCAGTAGTTGTAGGCATTACCTCAAAGGACTCACTTAAATACTGACCACATATAGAGTGGCAAAAATCTATTGGTTACACTGGCTTTATTACAAACATACTTTGAATATTTACATACTTTTGACTTTTACTCATTATAATATAAGATCTTGATGGTATTGGCTATTTAACAAACTCTAAAGAAAAAAGACATTTTCTTTATTCAAAGAAAAGGGACTTCTACTATTCTGTTATGACTGTGTACAAATTATTAACCTTTGGCAACCTTAGTTTCCTAGTGACAGTTCAGTGACTGTAAGAGGACAGTACTGAATCCTTGCTATCACTCTGGGACTTAGGCACTTGACTTTTGTGTTGGTTGTTTTAGTAATGTCCAACTGTTTTTTTTTTTTTTTTTTTTTTTTGCTGTTCAGTTGTGGACCTGTATTTAAAAGTGACTTAATTTAGCCAACGTGAGGCAAGTAAAGAACTGGGTGTCACTTCTGGATTATGATTTACAAATGCAAACACAGCAAGACAAAGTTTTGGTCAGTATGATAGTTACTTTTGGTATTCAGGCCTCTATACTGGCCTGCCCTTGGGGTTCTGACAGGATATGTTCTCAGTTTCATCACCTCCTGTGCACATTCCCTAAGTTCTCCCTCCCTCCCTCCCTCCCTCCCTCCCTCCCTCCCTCCCTCCCTCCCTCCCTCCCTCCCTCCCTCCCTCCTTTCCTCCTTCCCTCTCTCCGTCTCTCCCTCCCCCCTCTCTCTCTCTCTCTCTCTCTCTCTCTCTCTCTCTCTCTCTCTCTCTCTCTCTCTCTCTCTCTCTCTCTCTCTCTCCTGGGACTGGTCTATGGCCCCCTTTCTGCCCCTTCTCTCACCTCTTCCAATAAATCTCCTATGTGAGTCCTGTTGTATGGCATGAATTCCCTTCACAGTGTTTTTTAAACTACATTGATTCCCTGACTGGGAAAGGCTCTCCTTGTACTTACTCCTGCCTACAGGCAGTTTGAGGCATGCTGGAACCTAGTTCAGATACAAAACCAGCGATTTCTCTGGATCGCTGGGTCCCTCCATCAAAACCTGGCATGATTGGTGAGCCACTCCCCCTTCCCCAACGAGTGGGGATTCATTCCTCCAGCATTATTTTTGTTTGTTTGTTTGTTTGCCTTTGACCTCATTAAGATCTGATACCAGGCAACCACAGCTCTTTTAGACTCAGAGCCCTTGGCCTCAGCCCTATTCATGACGACTCACTGGGTGGTCTGTACATGTCCCATTTCTTGGACCCTGAGATCTTTTGGCCCGTGCCCCTTGATTGATGATTCACCAGGCAGCTTATACCTTTCTCAGAATCCTTGCTTGATAGAAAGCCATTGGATCTCATTCTGCCTCACTCATGGGGAATACGCCTACCAAAAATCTGCCACCTGGCACATTAGATCTTGATATTTTATGGAACCTTTGCAACATTCTGCTGCGATCCTGATAGATGGAAGGTGGTATCACCCTTTCGTCCTTTCACTGTTCTGCTCCCCCCTCCCTGAATAAACCTCTTACATTAACTATGTTGCAAACATTATGTTTGCTTAGTGACAGAGCACATGGAAATGTAATCACTTCACATGGGGACCCCTACCCACCTTCTCCACCCTCCATACATCTGCTGTCTTCCACTTGGATCAAATGCTTTCTCCTTCACTGGTGGCTTTGCCTTCCCTTTGATATTGACAATTCAGTCTTTGGTGGGGCTGCCTGTCTCTGACCATTCCCCTGGATGTGAGGCTTCATTTCTTGAGCACAGTCTTCTCCTCACTTTCTGGCTATTCTCTAAGTGCTGGTATCAGGCAACTGTGTCTCTTTTGGACTCAGAGCCCTTAGCCCCTGTTCTCTGTTTGTCAAATCACTGAGCAGCCTGTGCTATCTCCAAGTCTACCCTCTCTGAATTCCTGGGATACTTTCCTGGATCTTAATTCTTGGCCTCACTCATGGGAGTTGTGCCATCTCACTATCTATACCTCCTTGCTCTCATTGGGATGGTTTTTTTTGTATACCTACTGACCATTCCTAACCAGTGATTGTTTCTGGTCTACCAGCTGTTGGCCACACAGCTGAAGATGCAAGACTACCAAACATGTCTGGATGATGCTGTGATAGTGGAAAAGGATTAGCCCTAGGGAGTCAACTTGGATACACCCCAAATAGTATTTTGCCAGGTCCAGATGGTTCCTGAAGGTTCCACAGAGCCTGGACAGTGACGTGAAACAGCCAGCTACCCCAGGATGTGGTCAGCACCCTAGCTTTCCCAGGTGATTCAAAGATGAATAGTACCCCTTAGGTCTGTAGGAAGTAGTCTTTAGAACAAGGCTCTGATGGTTGATGTAATTCTGTCAATATGTTTCTTGTATTGGTTAATGAATAAAGCATCATTGGCCAATAGGAAAGGAAGATAGGAGAGGCTAGGAGACAAGGAGGAAAGAGGAAGTAGTTAGGATGAATCAACATGGAGAGCTGAAAGAGAGCAGCATGCCAGCCTGCCGCTCTCTGATAAGATGACTACGTGAAAATACTTAGATAAGTAGAAATGGGTTAATCATTAAGAGCTAGCCAATAAAGAATTAGTAACTGGCCAACAGTCTTATATCAAATACAAAGTCTCTTCATGTTATTGGGGGCTGGCGTGGCGGTGGGACCAGACCGGTGGTGGGAAAAACCTACTCACTACAAGGCTCCTCATCCCTACCTCACCTGCTACCCCTTTCCAACTCCTCACCTTCTCATAATAAATAGAAGGTGAGGGATGTTAGTGTCCAGGCATCTGTTCTGCCCAGTCCTTGGGGTTCTGACAGGATATGCCTTCAGCTGTAGCCACTAAGAGCATGCCTCTGCACATTCACTACATTACCTTTTAAAAGGGCCCTGTGTAACTCAAATAATAAAAACCCAGTGACAGACATTGAGGTTCAAGATGATGGTTAGATAAGCAAAGCAACTGGCCACTAGCGTTTAACTCTATCTCAGACTGAAAGGGTGATCCAGCTAACTCAGAGTCAATAACTCTTCCTGCCTGGAAACTAAATCTTCCCATGAGACCTTTTGCTTATTCCTTTTATACCTCTCTTTACCCAGCCATATTACCCCTTTCTCCACCTCCCTAGTGCTAGGATTAAAGGTGTGTGATCCCAAGAGCGCTTGTGTAGGCCAGGGTGGCCTTGATCTGATTGCCTTTCTTCTGAGTGCTGAGATTAAGGGTGTGTGCCACCACTGCCTGGTTCTATGGTTTGCTAGTGTGGCTGCTGGGGTTAAGGGTGTATATCACCTGTCTGGCTCTATGTCTTGTGGCTAGCTTTGCATTCTGAACCTTCAATCAATCTTTAATAAATCATGAAAAATATATCATCACAATTTTAGGATCAATAAAACTGATTGATAATCTGAAATGGAGGATGCCCTTTTCTTTGCCATGACCTTGTGTGCATTCTTTAAGTAGAATTTCTGTAGACAAAGCATTTAAATTTTAGAATCAGATAATTTGACATGGAAATTCTGATGCCTATGATAACTTCAAAATAATTACATGCATTCATTTTCTTCAATGGACAATTTAAAAGATTAAAAACATTAAGTTCATCAAAGTAAATGACTATAAATAGGTTAAATCTACAAATTATAGCAGTCTCTCAAACAAAATAACTTTTGTGTTTTTCTATTACACATCTCTATATGAAAAGGCATTGTATGCAGAAACTAGGACTTATTCTTCTTGTACCCCCCTTCTTTGCTTTCCAATCAAGCAGGTTTTCATTTTGCAGATGAAGTTGGAAAAGGCAGCATTAACAACTCAGTAGTATAACCAACCCATTAGGAAAATTGAAAAGACCAGCAGAAAAGGAGAGGGGAAGAGGCCTCTGCAGAGACCCAAAGGGTCTCTGAAGGAGTGCATTGTGGGTTACCAAGTGGGTGGTGGGGAGAGACTCTTATAAAATGAAGTAAGGTAGGAAAGGAGACAATTTTCAGAGGTGAATATTTTGAGGCATATCTAAAAAGTTAGGGTCCTAAACAAATTCCTTGGGTTTTATAATCACCTAAATCATTTAGAATTTGTTTCCTTGAAAGATAACACATGATTCAGTTCAAATAGCAAAACATAATAATGGATTATTGATTATTTTCTGTAACAAAAATTCAGTCAGAGCTTTCATGGCTGGTCTGTTCATGGTCACAAGATGTAACCAGGGCTTTTTTTCTCCCACTTATTTACGCTGTCATCTAAAAATGTTGGATTACTTTGGAAACAGGAAGACTCTCTAGTCTTAAAATGGCTTTTAGTTGCTCTTCTAGATAGAAAATTTCTTGCTTCCTGGAAAGAGATAGGCTTCTGTCTCATAATTCTAAGAACTATGGACTTCCTCCAGATGATACTGGAAAAAGTTGCATAGCCTCTTCTCCATGATAGAGTCCAGGAACATATTGATGTGTTAGCAGCAGAGCAAGAAGTTCGCAATCCTTAGTGTAAAGAGAAGCAAGTAAGTCACATGGGAAAAGCAGATGTATGTAGCAATCTCTAAGGACAATTAAGAACATGATGAGAAGAGATCAACAAGCAGGCAAGCAACAGATGTCTGTGTGGGGAGAAGGATTGAAGTACAAGCTGGAAAGATTATAGGGTCAACTCAGAGAAAGGGGTTGGATGTCAGAAATTTCTCATGAGGAGAAATGACAAAACAATATGCAGATTTTATAGTCACTGAATAACACCATGAACTTGTGGATATGCCAGAATAGTTAGAAAAGAAAGTACTAAGAAATACAGGTTATATTTCTACTAGCCTGTGAGTTGTGGTAGGTACTAAATAAGGTCTATCTGCTAGCCTGACAGTTGAGCTAGAGGTAACTAGCTGTCTGTTAGGTTATGTTTCATTTCAAACAACTAAATTCTGAGCTTTCATCATTTCTCAAGATCTACAGTTTAGTAATCTAATTGTGACAGCAGGGCACCTTTCCAATCAACTCCATGAACTTTTTCTCTTTCTAAGATACTCCATTTCCAGTACTTCTGTCACAGTACTGAATGCCCAAAGCACACACAATCCAATCTCCCAAATCACTTATACTTTATTGAGACAGGTCATGGAGATAAATCTCTTCTGATTACAAGACCCATTTTGGTCATGATGAAGACCCATCCTTCCTTTTGGTATTTTGCTATGGTTTTCATAGCATCTCTAAAACTCAATTTGAAATTTAATAGGAAAAGTTCCAGCATTGAGGGTAAAGGCTTTTAGGCAGTGGCAGATTATAAGGCATTGTCCTCATGAATAGATAATACATCCCAGGAGTGGAGTAGTTACTTCAGTGGTAAATATAGGACATGCTTACTTGCCCTTATGCCATATTAAGAAGCAGCCCTTAGGCTCTTGGCAGACACTAACATTGTTATTCTGGACTTTACAGACCACAGAACTGAATCAAATAAATGTTCATACACTTCTCAGTCTATGGTAGTCTGTTACATCAGCAGCAAATAAACTAAGACAATTTTCCAAATATAGATATATATTTTCTAAAAGCTGCTTTTTTCCTATTGGAAATATCATCGTGCTTACACTGGATAAATTGATGAAAGTCAAGAACCAAAGGAAATAAAGATGCCACAACACATACACACACACACACACACACACACACACACACACACACACACACACACACACACACACACACCACCCCACATATTATTTGTCAGTATAGATGTGGTAAGAGTGTCAAGTCTCAGACTAATGAACTGACAAACAGTGCTAGTTAATATTCTGATTACAGGATTTTAAGTCTGGAAAACCAGGACAACTCAGTTGGAATCTGCTAGATAAAAAATGGAAATGGTTGAAATCAGCAGCTAACTTTTTGCTTAAAGCACTTTGTGTTAATTCATCTAAATATGCCCTTTGAGGTATGTTTCCTAGTCACACCTTGGTCCTGAGATTTGGACATTTACAGACAAAGAAAAGTTAGATTAAAACTTTATTTCTAACATTTTCCCATGGACAACTGAGTCCTATAGTTAATACTGTGAAAGGCTTTCTACCCAAACAAAATTCGATTGTCTCTCAAATCAGAGGTTTTTAGAGAATAGAAAATTAAATACATAGACCTGTCACTAGCCATTCTTTTTTCCTGCCATCAAAAAAATACTTCTATTGTTGGGAGAAGGAAAATAGTAACAGGTTGCTTTAATGGAGAATGTATTAAGGGATCTTCTACTGCCAAAACTTGTTTTACAACTCACCTCAGTAGTAAGAGGTATGATTATTATAGAAAACTGAAGATTCTGTCAGACTTTGTGTCACTATAATAAAAATACCTGAGACAACCAACTTAGATATAGAAAGGCTTATTTAACTTATAGTTTCTGAGGCTCAAAATCAACATTGAACAAAGTGGGGGGTAGCCTCCAATGAGAGCTGTGGACAGTGGGACTTAATGGTGGGAGCAACATGGAAGCAATGATCCCATCTCTCTTAGAAAGAACAGAGAACAGGAATGGGTTCACTCCTTTTTATAATGGTCTTTCAGGGACTGCAGGAAAAACTATCAATAATTACTTGTGAACTACCTTTGGTGATCACAGTGTAGCGACCTAAGGGATTACCATTGGGTTTTATGTACTTAAACGATTCTACCACTTCCCTTTGTGTCACCTTGAAGGATAAGCATTTCACGTCTGGACATTTGGCAGGTATCCAATGTTCAAATCATAGCAGGTTGTGGCAGCATAAGCTGGGGAGATGGCCCATTGTTTAAGTTCAGTATAGTAATAAATGAAGTACAATTTTAGCATGCATCCATATACAGTCACTGTGTATAAGTTATAAATAATTGATTTAAACTGGTCTGGCTATAAGAATTAAAGGAAAGGATCCTGGATGAATGGTGGCACTTGATTGGCTCCTCGTGGGACTTGAATGCTTTAGTCTGTCTTGGATCTTTTACCTCTTACTCTCACTGTAGGAAGCTTTTCTGTTTTACGTGTGATTCCCAGAAACCTCCAGCAAGAAATCCACATGACAGCCACTTTTCTGCTTTCTCTTGTACACTAAAATTGCTTAAAGTATTATTCTTTCTCCCCCAAAATTCCAATGTGGAAAACCTTGAGATACACTCTGATGATCTTAGATTAATCTGGGCATCTTTAAATTGTATGTCAACTTGTCATGCATACTTTTAAAATGAAAAGCTTTACCTGATCCACCTGGAGGTTCATATTATTTAGTTTAGGCAGGGTCCATGTGTAAGTATTTTTCAATAGCTATCCTTGTAATCCACTATGAAACTCTAAACCAATTAGCTATGTGAACAGGATGCTGTGGTTGGCAGCCTTCCTCATAGTCACATGGTTGTCATGAGGAGGTGTGCAGTTCTATGAAGAAGGATGGTGGTCCTTCAAGGGAAATCACATACAAAATGGGTTATTCTATATTCTATACCAAAGCCAGAAGTCATGGCCATTCAAATAAACCATGTTACAAAGATGTCAGGATCTGAAACAAACATCAGAGTCTATTAGAGTCTCAAGTCTATTAGAGTGAAAATGAGGGAATAATTGCTTATCCAGCCTGAAACTCCAGGCTTGTTATTTACTATAGAGAAAAGAGATGTAGACAATACTAGATTAGTCTATTATTAAGGATGCAAACTCTGTTTTTGATTGTATTCATGAAGTTAACATTGATTGTATTGATGATTGGACAGGCATGTTTTATACTACAAGAAAGAAAGTTATCATTCACCACAAAAATAGTTGTAAACACAAATAGACACAACCGAGGGCAGGGAGGAAGGGTGAAGGAGGAAAGTGAAAAATTTGTGATTTGACCTAGCTGTTCATTCTGTTTGAAGTTATGTCAGCAGTGGCTTATCGAAATCATTCATAGCCTAGAAAAGTGTGTGTTTGTGTGTGTGGGTGGGTGGGTGCATGTTGTGTGTGTATGCCTTATGAAAACAGATAGTAGCATCTTGGGTAGTCTAGAAACTCTTTTTTGATAACATATACATATAATAGTAGATATCAGTAAACCATCCACAATACACATGAGGCCTTAATTTGTTGATTGATTTGCCTGAGGTCACACAAAAAGTGACTGACCTTAGATTCATTAGAAATTTGAGACTGTCCTTCCTCACTCTGCTTTTAGAGTGTTGTCTTTATTCCTTAAATCTTGGGAAACCTTCCTCCAAAGCTAATAAACTTAACAAAATTCACATTTCTTTTGTATGTATCTAAATAAACATTTATAGTTGAGTGGTATTTTTGCATATACCTTATAAATACACACACACACACACACACACATACACACACACACACATATATATGTGTGTGTTTCAAGCATATTTAAAAGATACACCATAATGAACATACAATGAAATCATCTATTATCCAAAACTACTTAACTAAATCTAAATGAGGTTTCATTATGCTTGACTATATAATAACTATATAATATAACATAGAAAATAGCAACTCTGATTATCATTCTTGCTACTATTAACAAAAAACAGCTAAAGAGTCCTAGAAAAAAGGTGTTCAGAAACCCATTTCTCCACATTACTTGAAGTATTAAACACTTAATTCTATCTGAGTTTAGAAATTTTAACAATGATCAATAATGTGGGATCAAACAATGTGGCCTAAGTGAATCAGACATTCAATTACTTTCTAATTAATTTGGTATGTGGATGAAGCTGGACAGGCAATTGGACACCTTTTATGGGTAGCTAGTTATTTCACAAGCACTACTTTCAAAATTCCCACGTGACTCACTCTGTATCCAAAGCATGCTACATCTGTGAGAAATTTTGAGACCAAATAAGTCAGTCACTCATCTCTGCCTTATCAATTATCAATCTATTTATGGGTAAAGTAACAACCAAAAAAGTCATGGATTTATATTTTAAGAAATGGCTCTAATCTTTGATTTTCTTACTACTTGCAAAGGAATATCTCTACCTTGTCAGGGAGAATAAAGGGAAATTATAGATCCCAGACATGTATTTCTCATCTTTGTTCAACCAGTCATGCATGTTGGTCAAGGTTTCTCAGCTATGGTGAATCTATCAGCTACACAAGTAAACTAGCTTCTCATGGTGTCAATCATACCAGGAATACATTGTATGTTAGCCTCATATACAGAACACTTACAAATCACTCAGAGGCAAGGCATCTACTCAGTTGGCAGGTAACTATAGGTGGCAGTAAGGCTTGAGAGATAACAGGTGCCCCTGGCTAAGTGTTTGTAACAAGAATTGTTCCATTACACCGTAGACATGTCTGACTCCTCTCTCCCATCAAAAAATGTAATAGAGCTCAATTGTTTAATTTCTAATACATTTTAAGCTATCTACTCTTCCTTTACTATTGGCCAAATTTATCTATTAACTTTGTCTTGAGTGGCACACCATCATTTCCTTTTTTGTCTTATGACAAGAAGATCCAGGACTACAACTAAAACAATGCTTGTATACCACAGATACAACTATGCCATTTTCATTATATAAACTTTTTGAAAGTTTTCAATTGTCTTTATGCCTACATTAGCGAACTTGCAGTATTATCCAAGGCACTTAAGTTAGCTACCTGTTCTGCCTCTCTTGCCTGGTCTTCTGGTTCTTGCTTCACAGCTTGAAAAACTATGCTCATCCTAAATTACTTGATCATGGAACTCTCCAGAGGGCTTTGAACAATTGTATGCTTCTCCTGTATGAGAGGCTTTCTCTTTTGGCTTCCTGCTATGTGCTTACTTTCCTCTCATCACCCATGAGCCAACTAAAGTGTAATGTGTCACAGAACTCCTTCCAGATGTCTGTAACACTCTGTTCTTCCTCATGGTTACTATTTATTCCTCAACTACCACACAACAAATTTAGTAAACACTTAACAAAGTGATGCATGAAAGATCTTCACAGGGCTTATTATTTTGAGCACATGGTCAATGCATTGAACAACTTGGCAATGGAAAACAAGCTGTCAATCTATCTTCAAATTGTCCAATGTTTTGCCTTTTCCATGACATGGTAAATAAAAATACCATAATAAACACTCTTCATGAGGCAATTCCTAGGGCATTAGGGTACACAGAGTTTAGCCATTGCTTAGTTTAATTCTGAGATCCATTTTGTGAAGAGGAACACTGGTCAGGAGGCAAGCAAAGCCTCTTGGCAGAAATGGCATTTGAGATAGATGATCTTAATCCACTCCTTCTGAAAATGTGATTTTCCTCTAATGTTTTGAGAGGTTATTTAATCTCCGAGTCTTAGATACTTAACAAGTAAAAAAAGGAGTTCATAAGACATACTTCATGATGATATTATTAAATGTGACCAGTTTAGCATTTAATTAATGTTATAGTGATTAGACAGAAATGTATGAACAGTAAATAATTTATGTATAAGGTCTGTGGCTCTTATACTTTTGGATGACTGGCACTAACTAATAACAGAAACAATAAGGAAAAGGCTTGTTATAGGACTTTTTGGTGTCTGGTCAATCTCTTATAAATTGTCCATTAAGAATCAGAGGTTATTTGTCTGTTTTCTTTTTCCATGTTCATGTGTGTATTATGCATGTAGAAGACCAAGGTTGCCTTCTAGAATGATTCTTAATAATTTTCTACCTTGTTCATTGAGGCAATGTCTCTTTCATTGAGAGATTGAGCTCACTCATGTGGCTAGTCTTGCCATCAAGCTTGCTCTGGGGATCTCCCCTTTGTCTTATGAAGCTGGCAATAAAAGTGGGCTGCCATGTTTACATGACATTTAAAGGGGTTATGGGGATCTGAAGTCTTACACTCATGTTTGTCTTGCAAGCACTTTAACCAGAAAGATGACTCTCTTGTCCTGGGAGGCTTTTAAATGTAAGGTTTCTTAACAGTACCAATACACTTGTGAGAACTGATGGGCTAGCCAAATAAAATATTAAGACTAAATGTGCATGGTATTATATACCTTTACATTAATTGATTCATTTTCCAAGGGTAATCCGGGATAAATGCAAACACTTTAGGTTTATTTTGTAATATGAGAAATGAGGTCCAATGAGTGTACACTTAGAGTTCAAGGTCATTTAAATAGCTACTATTAGAAACTGAACTCAAAAGAAGCTCTAAGCAACTCCTTCACTGTCCTCCAGTAGCAGAGTGAGGCACAAGCCATCGACATGCTGTTTTGTTCTGAGTATGGACTACAGTGTAGAGATTATTTTAGGCAAAACAGATACAGAAGTGACTGAGAATGTATAAATAGTATATATTCTAGAAGAAATAGGCATTAACAAAGAAAACACATTTCAGATGTATGATTAAACAGTAATAAAGCTGGGGGTGGGATAAAGAATGATGAAATTTGGTACTAATTTAGATGTATAGACAGGAATGATTTTCCATACGAAATTACAGTGAGGAGATTTTATATATATAAGTTCACATATATAACATTACAATATATTATATGATATAATAACACAATATAATTATATACATCCAAAAAACTCACTGTAATGTCATTTGAAAATATGATTCCAATTTCATATATATATATGTATATATATATATATATATATATGTGTGTGTGTGTGTGTGTGTGTGTGTGTGTGTGCGTGTGTGTGTGTGTATGAAGATTTTTTTCAAGCAGAATGAATAGCCACTAGCAAGGCCTTGAGTCAAGAAAAGTACAGACTTTTTGAGGAATCCCAGGACAGATAGAGCAAGATGTGTGAAGACAGAGGCATGGGAAAGACATCTTGTGAAGCCTTATTGATGAAGATGGGTACAATTCCCATCTCTTGGAAGGTTTCATAATAAAAGTGGTGCAGCCTAGCTTATGTTTTGAAAACTACTACTCTGGTTGTTTGGAAAAGTGTGAGACAGGCTATCAGAGTGGTTTAGGAATGCATGAGCTGGCTTTGAATAATGATTCTATAAAAAAGGTAGTAAAAACTGATTGATTTTGAAATGTACATATTATGGAAGAATGTGCAGTCATGCTCATGCATCCTGAGGAAAATAAATAAATGAGACCTTGAAGATAATTTTGGCTGGATAAAAAGGAAGAAAGCAGATCCATTTAGCTCTGATAAGGACTCTTAGATGAGAAAGTTGTTAGGGATCTGAAGGAGGGAGCCCAGGGGAAAGGACCCTTTCGTATTTAAGCAAATACATAAGATGGATAGTTTGCAGTAGTCAATGAGCTGAGAGAGAAGGTCACAACTTCAGATTTAGAAGATGAAGCCATAGGGGATTGTCAGCCACAGATCTGGAAGAGAGAGCTGGCATTTAGAGGAACAATAGCAAGAAAGAAAGAAAAAAGGGAGGGGGGGTGAGATGATGCCAGCAAAGGAAAGAGAGCACAGATATTTTGCTCTAGAAGCTAAAAAGTGATATTTTTGATGAATTAGTGACAAGTATACCAAATGTTCCTGGCAAATCAGTTAGGACTGAGAACTGATGCTCAGATTGGGCAAGACTGAAACTAACATAACTATGACAGAGGGGTGAAACTTGTAGGGGTGAAACCGGAAATATGTTAAAAGGGGGTAAGAACTAGACATTGTGATGCATACCTGTACTTCTGACATTTGGGAAGTTACTCCTTGCAACTTTGAGATCAGCCTGCTCTGTGAATCAATGTTTAGGCCAGAAAGTAAGACTTCATCTCAAAATAAAACAAATAAAAGGAAAGAAAAATATTTTAATTATAGTAAATAAAATTATGCATTTGTCTTAGAAGCAAAATAGACTAATGTAGCAATAGATAGGCAATATGGTAGGGGCACATTTGGTCAAGTGACACTGTCTGTTTAATTATAGATATTTTCAATGTCTGTATCAAAGTTATTCAAGGAAATCCTAAAGAAAAGAATAATGCAAAAGAACAGATGAACACTATAGAACCAAAGTAATTAAATGATCGAGGTTATAATATTCAACTCACAAATTAAGAGTTGCCCTGGAAAAGAAACAGAAAAAAAAGTATTTCATTTTCCTAAAAAAGTTCAATGCCACATGATTACAGAAAAAAAATCAGGTAGAAGTGAAATCCTCTCTTACTTTTTCTCAAAGACATATGGAGGGCAGGTGTCAGTTGAAAGTGAAGGTGAGGGAGAGGACTTTAGAGATTTGAAAAGCTCAAAGAATATGTGAAAGTTGTTGTCTTAGAGAAGAGAAAGGGATTTTTCTACTTAAGCATTTCTACTAAATGCTTTAGAATTATCAGGAGAGTTTGAAAATCATGAGTTAATGGTGAGGAATTTCAAGTGAGTGTTTCTTTGGTCATGGCCTGCACCTCAGGTACTTATGTGGAATGGATAAAAAGGAGTGATATAATCACTTGTTAACAGAACTGGGATTTTGATGTATGAAACAAACCAGATAAATGAGAAAAGTAAGTGAAGAGTATATGAGATGGAAAATTAGAATGCTGGACCAGGCCAAATTTTGTATGTAAGGAGGGAATGGAGGATATGTGAAAACTATGGGGAAACCATAAAATCAGTAACTCAAGTCCTAATGGAGACTGTGGAAAATTGGGAGAGGAACTTTGGAGAAGATGTGTAACACAGAGGATTTGGAAGGTACACAGTTAATGGAAATGACACATTTCAGTGTATGATTGGGGAAGGAAGGACAGGGAAACAGGGAGAAGATACACCATGTTTAAGGTTAAGAAGTAAGTAAAGATGAGACTCTGGGATAGAACCTACAATTGTATGACTCTATGAGAATGCTTTCTCAACTTGATATTAGCCTTTAGTTATCTGCAGTGCCACAGAGGCAAGCTAAAAAAAAACAAAACAAAACAATGCTATTTTAAAGATGTATGTCCACTGAGTAGGGGAAGGGAGAAAAATAAAGCACACAGTGCATCCTGCTTAGTTGCATAGGCCTTGGGTTTACATGGGCTGCACACTTTTATCTTCACTGTACTGTACTTCACTGGAGGCTAGTGATTTACAAATGTGTGTAGTTTTGCTTCTTTCTCTTTCTCATTTGAGTTAATTTCCCCTAATATCACTTTCTCTATTTAGAATGTTATTAAAATTTTATCAAAGTCCATAATGGATGTTTTAAAGACTACATCTGGCAAGCACTTAGCTTCCTATGTAAATTTCTTTAAGACTATTCACTCTCAATAAAAATTAGACTAAAATGAGAAAATCTGTTGACTCATGAAAGTGAATAGCAAGAAATTTAAGAGGAAATATAAATGAATAAAGGTCTATAGTATTAATTCATACTTGAAGGATCACTCAAAACTCACAGGATATTAATTATATTTTCATTTCATAGAAATTATTATATAATTTACTATATTGTGTTATAAATTATTAAAGATATTTAAAAGACATGCAAAAATAAGCAACTAAAATCTGCCCCAAATCCTAACAATTTTAATAGATTCATGTATATCATTTCATGTTTCACTTATGTATTCATATATATATCATATAAATATATATATTTTGTTGTGTTATTTTAATATATATTATGAAGCACGGTTGGAATTCAATAACATCACTTTTTCATAGATTTTAAGTACAGGAATTAGAGCAATATTAACTGAAAGAATGACACACACAAGTAGGGGTGTCAGCTTCTCAAATGAGAGTTACATGTCACTATGCTTACAAGCTAAAGGATTTTGGTGACTTCTTGAGCTATTATTCTCAAGAGCTGCTAATAAACATAAATGTGATCACAGGATGATTCCTAAGGTGTACCTGACATGGATCCAGTTGAAACAGTAAAACCTTAGGTCACAAGTACGCAGGGAGTTGGGAGACGCTCCACAGGAAACAAAAGTTAATAGCCTTGTTTGATGACTAGCCTTGCCTAGAAGATGTCTTAGAGAAGTACAATGTCCTCACCAAAATCATACATGTCCAGGTATTAAATCTGGTGAATTGCTATTTTCATATAAAATACCTACATAAGAAAGGCCTACTCAGGGAGGGGAGAAGAATCAAGCACACAGTGAAACCCATTTAGTTGCATAGTTTCTGAGTTTAAGAGGGTCACCATTTACATTTTTCACCATACCTCACAAACTATATTGCTACCACATGCCTGCCATTCCTGAACATTTTTTTTTTTATGTTTGTGCTTCTGATTATGTTTTTGCCAAAGTGAAAAAAGACACTGTAAAAATAATCAACAATGATTCCATGTCTAGTGTTGTGATTTGCTTTTTGTAGGATGGGACCTTACAAAAGGTGCATTTTGAGTTTATAAACAATAAATCACCTAAGGGTGATTCTATAATTACAAAGGAAATTGCTTGTTAATGTCTGTCAGTAACCCTCACAATCAACAGTACTAATTATGCTCAAGTCCTAGATTCTCAGCTGGTGAGAAGGCTTAAACAAACCATGGGGATGCCTTACTCTGTGATGATGTCCTTTTCATTTTCTCTCTCTTTTGTTCAAAGAAAAGATTTAAAACTTTTCTACTTTTGCTAAAACTTTTTGGAATTAGTTTTGTT
Organism: Cricetiscus sungorus; assembly: GCA_030556225.1. Lineage (NCBI taxonomy): Eukaryota > Metazoa > Chordata > Mammalia > Rodentia > Cricetidae > Cricetiscus > Cricetiscus sungorus. Next base: position 55,043,038 of record JANBXA010000007.1, on the reverse strand, counting down.
TAAATCAATTTAATCTATGTTTGATTATATTTTAAGACCACTTTAAAATTATTTAAAAACTGATTTAAAAAATTGAGATATGCTTTGTATTCCTGAAATTGAATAGTATCTAAAATGATACTGAAATGTAATTTAACATTTTGTGTTATTAAAATTTAATAAGATTTATATTGTATTTGTATATAATGAAGTTGTAAACATATTTTGAGCCTTCTGTGTTATAAACAGTCTTTGTGAAATTTGTCAAATATTCAAAATGTAATTATGCCTCTAAAACTATGCTTATTTTTGAGGTTTTGATCCCTGTTTCCAAATTAACATTTTCAGGACTACTCATTGTCCCTGTATATTAAGACTGTTTTGAAATATTTACAATTAGATACTAAACTGCTCATGCTCTCTATCTTCATTTTCTAGTGAAGATAAGTAAACAGTTTTATATATGCTCACCTTTTGAAATGATGACTATCCTGTTAGTGTTTCATGACATTGCTTTTTCTAGATTGTCTTTGACATTTCTTTTGCTGTTTTGTAAAGTATCCAAATGCACTAGGCTGCGTAGCACAGTTTCCTTTATTTGTCAGAAGTCAGTGACAAGGTCCTTCTAGAATATTTTCAGAGCTCTATAGGAATTCTGTGTCTGCCTTTGGTGATAGGTTTAAGTTTATCACTCTTTTGTTGCTGCAATAGATGCGTAGCATCTGTAGGTCAGACTGCAACATCAATATTACACAACTGAGACCATCTTATAATATATCTTAGAAACATACAGCCAAATTATTAATAAGAAAATATCCAGAATAAAGAATTCACAAGCTCCTAGGCCATTTCTGCCTTTGCCATTCATTTGCCAAATCCCTGCCAACACAATTGAAAAAAATTGAACATTCTGGTTACTCAGTCTTCTATCTCAATGTTTTTTACCACAAGATTTCACTAATATTCCCCTGGAAATCTTGTAGATAGCTTTGTGTTAAGGAATATAATTTTCCAACTTCATAATACAACAAATTAGGACCTGAAAGGTAGAATGCAAACTTAAAAATTTGAAATCCTTTCTTACCCTCTCCAATGTAATTTCTTCAAATTCATATTCGATTTCTGTTCCATTGACCTATAAGGAGAGAAAGGGGAGAGAATTATTAATGCATTGTGAAGATGAGATTTTACATTGAAAAACTGTTGGGAAACTTCAGTTGTAGTGGCACACACCTGTCATTAAAGAATATTTCCTTCATGTTGTGTTTTGGATTATGTTATATTCCCCAGATGAAATGAGGCACACAAAAAATAATTAATTATGATTTTATCACTTAGAATGTTGTTATTTGTTTTTTATGTGAGGGGACAAAGCAAAATACGCATTATAGGTTTAGAAACAACAAATTATCTAAGGGTGATGGTATGATTACAAAGGAAATTGCTTGTTAATATGTGTTTAGATCTCATGGATAACATCTAGGTATGCCCTTTAAAATGGTAGTGCAACTATATGTGATTTACTCCACACTCCTCTTCTTCCTCCTCCTTCTCTTCTTGTTCCTCCATTTCTTTCTTTTGAGGGGCAGAACTACTTAAGAATGACCCAGTTGCATGAAAGGGCTTTAGGAGCACATTCCTCATGGAGAGATACTCCCCTAACTTAGAGGCAGGAGGGAGGGCCTAGTCCCTACTCCAAATGAATTGGCAGATTTTGTTGACCCTTCCTGGAAGGCATTACCCTACCTGTGGAGTAGGGTTGGAGGGAATGAGATGGGATGGTGGGGTGTTTGAGGGCATGAGAGTTACAGTTATGGAGGTAGAAAGAGAGGGAAGGAAGGAGGGAGGGGGAAAGGGAAGGAGGGAGAGGAGAGGAAACTGGGATCGATATGTAAAATAAGAAAGAAAAAAAATGAATGACCAAGTTATCTAAGAAATTCCATTTCTTTACTGATTCAAGTTCAGGTGATACATTCCAATTACTCTTTATTTTTCTTACTGGGAAGCCCTGGACCATAAAAACATGCCCAAATACTTCAGAAGTAATAAATGAATAAAGTAGGAGACATTTTGTAATTCCTCATTAGAAACTGTTTCAACCATCAAAACAATCCTTAAACTGGTCTGAATTTATAAAGAGAAATTTTGAATATAGCAAGGCACCTAAGATTCAACAGATGTGCATAGAGAATTATGAGGAAATGCTGTAAAACGATCTAACAAACATTGCATTCCTATTTTTATCTACCACAGATTTCTTGGCCAATTAAAATTTCTGAGAACATCTCAAACTGTCTTGCTCCCCTCCTCTCAAGTATGTGTTGACAACATTATTAGAATTCAGGAATCATCAAGGAACATAGTTTTTCAACTACAAAATTGCAATTGTTTCCTTTTTTATTTTCTTTTCCTTTTTTAAGGTTGTAACATCAGTTTCATTTTTCATCCTTACAAAATTTAAATATCGTACATGGAGACTGAGAGCTGATGAAAAGAGAAATCAGTAAGCAATGAAGCTAAGTATGCTATACATTGACAACAACAGATATTTGTAGATTCTTTTCCATAAGAAACGTGGAGGGACACCATTGACAGAAGGAATACATGCAGTTGTCATCAGTAAACATATAGAGCCATCAGGGTGGTGGACTCTGCCTCCGTGACTCGTTTGGAACATGTTTTTGATTATTCAATTACATGAGCTAATTGGTGAATTACATTTTACTGTGTTATTGCATTATCAAACAGACCTAAACTAAATTTCATTTTCTGGGCTTTAATGACTCACAAAAAAGGACTTTGTGATGTCAGAAAGCTTTGGCAGCATTAGGAAGGCTTTGCTTGAGCATGTGTAAAAATAGAAAAAAAAAAAATCCTCAATACTCCCTGTATGTGTAGGCTTTTGTCTGCACTTTTGTTTATCTCTCTTACTTCTCATAGTTGATAGGAGGAGGGCAGTGGGAGGAGACAGAATTAATGTGATGTGGTTTTCGTCACTCAGTATGGCTCCATGAAACTTTTCTTTGCTTCACTGAATCTCTACGATGAAACCCTTCATGGTATTAAAGTGCTGCAAATTGGGGAGGGACAATTGTCTCTGAAGAAAGGAAAAGAAGCCTCTGATAGTAAATATCCAAAAATTCACAGTGAAAGGCATTCTTTTAAGGAGCAGTTGGAAGACAAGAATGTTTTACTGGTTTGCAACACAGAGCACATATAGTGACATATGTAATTTTTGCTTAGCAATTCTGTTTATGCATGTTGAATATTAGATCCTAGGTTCATTCTATATGCACATCATAATTATTATTCTGAAGTCCCATGGTCAGTTTCATTAAGAGGTCATAGAAGACTTGCCATCAGGCTTATGTGCTTATGTGGACTTCAAGGATCTTTAGTTTTCAGCTAAAGACTATAATGTTGTTTCCCTAAGTTAACAATATCCAGACTCTTTTTGAGGGTAGATAGTGGCATCCAGGATGTAACCTTGCTAAAAAAAAAGAATATTGTATCTGTAGTAGCACCTTTTGAAATTACAGAGAAGTGAGTGCTTCTTAATAATAGATGAATCAACATTTCAACCATAGTTAAACATTTTAAACAAGGAATCTTAAAGTGAGTGTGGGAATCAGGAATAAGATATGTTAGAGGCTGTAATATCTACTCTCCCATTAGAAGAGTGATAGCTATAATCCCCTGATGAGCTCTAAGGAAAAAAAAATAACTGCATACTCTCTTGGCAGAGATTTTAATAGAAAGAACAAAACACAAGCACTAAGAATATCTGTATTTTAATGAGAAGTTCCTAAGTCTTGGCTGTGATTTTATAGATGTTCAAAACCTTTTCAATTAATTGGACCAGGAGAATATTCCTTCAGTATTTCCCCCACTTACTTAGACTGTGGTAATTTACTGAGTGGTGACAAATTAAAGACTGCCTAGTAGAGAATTACCCACAACCATCACAGTGAATGTTCTCACCCAGAGTTCAAAACCATGGATTTACATACCCCCTGACTTTCATACAAATCCATCTCTCTCTCTCTCTCTCTCTCTCTCTCTCTCTCTCTCTCTCTCTCTCTCTCTCTCTCTCTCACACACACACACACACACACACACACACACAAAAAAAAAAAAAATTAAAGTAGTAAGTTACATGTTGAGGAATTGATGTGGATTATACTGAGACCTTGGAGAAAGATCACACAACAGCAGATTGTCTAATAGGAGTCATACTCAACATGGTTTTGACCTCTGAATCTAATGCAGAAGTCAGAGGTTGCTGGTACCCTCCCTCTACATTGTTTGAGACAGGGTCTCTCTTGAATAGGGTGGGCTAGCAGGCCCATGAGCTTCTGGGAGATTTTGGGAGATTTTCCTGACTCTGCCTTCCTTCTTAACCTAGGATCACAGTGGTTACAGACTTGTGCCAATGTTTATGTATGTTTGAAGGATTTGAACTTGGGCCCTCACAGAATACTAGCTAATATATTTTCCCTTGACCATTCATATTTCCTGTGGTCTTTAAGCAGATTAGTAATACAATGTGTTTCTGATAGTATAGAGTACAGAGAGTTGGATGGTTGACTCTGGTCCTATTCATCACTTACAGTCTCTTTGTCTTGAAAAGTAGAAAACTGAGGGACTGGCAATTTGGAAAACCAATAAGATATACAAAATTTCTTAATTTTGAAAAATATGGTTTTAACAAAATAGGCTACTTCTGTTGTCCTTGGTTATCTACCATAGCTACATGACAAGATTCTATTGCTGAAAACACAGCACATTTTGGCTTCAGGCCATAGAGAAATCATTCTCAAACCAATTGGGAAGCTTTCTTCCTCCTTTTGTAGTCCTGTGAGGTGCTATGCATGCTGTTGGTGGAGAAAAGACATAACTAGGGGAACACAGTATGCTTCACTACCTATCAGCCAGGCAACGTACCTACTGGAACACCTGACTGTAATGGGATGACTACTACGTGCTTTCTGATTGGATTTAAGGACTGTTACACAAGAGGGAATTTTATGCCTAGTACTGATAATCTGGCCAAAGGCTCAAGGCTGGGAGAGAGGTCATTTGTTCTAGAGTGGAGCCTGCTATTGTTTTGTTAAATTATCATGTTGTCAAATTGCGTTCTAAATATTTACATATATATTCATATATCTGGGCTACTCTCAACCTTGGTTAATTGTTTTTCAATTGTTAGCAGTCAGTGCAAAATCTACTAAAAATAACAAATGATGACTACACAGTCCTAAATGGGACATGTTCATCACCAAGCTTCTACCCCAAGGCTTAGGAAACACAATGGAAGAGGAGAGAAAAAGAGTACAAACGTTGAAAGATGAGGAAGAATGCTGTGAAACGCAGAAACAGCATGATTGTTGCACCCAGGAACTCATGGCATCTTTGATTATCTGAACCTAATCAAGTAAGACAAAATACTAGCATTGATGGGAGAGGTGCTCCCTAGGTCCCTCCCCTTACTTAGGAGTTTGTTGCAGTTGATTGATGCTGGGAATAGAGAATAATTCTTCTTTGTGGGTATGGCCATTGGTAGGTTTCCTGTTCTTCAACAGAAGGCACCACCTCTCTGTACACATGGTCAGCACTAATTGGAATGTTAGGTTGGGAGGAAAATGTATTAGAGGATTATGTGAAGACGTGGAGGGTGATACAGGAAATAGATATGATCATATTTTAGTATATGTGTATATGGAATTCTCAAAAATGAACAAATATATTTTCTTCAGATAATTAGTTTTTCTTTATATAATTGATGGTGCTGGCTCTGTGATGATAGCTGGTTGGTTTCTCTGGTGGCCAGAAAAATAAATTTAATGCCACACATTGTCCATCACTTTCTGGGCAGGAAGCCTTTCTAGCCTCATATGGCATCAAACTAGAGAGAGTGAGACACACAGCTCACTCACATTTTAACTAGGTTTCTCAAAATTATCATTTTGTAAATTTGGAGTACTTTATATATTTTTTCTGCCTCTGGAAAGCTTGAGTCAATTTTCCTGTCTTTTTTTTTTCCTTCACTGCTATAGTAACCACCTGCCTAGATGATGATATAATTTGATTTCAATATTTATTTTTATCTTCTGGAAAGATATTTTTTTCACGAATAGCACAGGTGAAATAGTTTATGCTTTAATCTTTTTAAATTGCAATCTTAATGATTTCCTTGATTTTAAAAACTTTTACCACCTTTTAAGTTTCCCTAAATCTAAAAACACACTGAATTTGAAGAAGTGCAGGTCCTTACATACCCTCATGCCACATATTTAACAAGCGCTGAAATAGGAACATCAGATCAGAGACCCTTTAAGACTGAACACAATTCTAGCCCCTCAAAAAAACAGTTACTGGGTATTAATAAACTACAGAGACAAATACTAAGAAAATAGATTTTGAGGTAGATATACACATATTCTCAAGAAACACATTTTTATATAATGACTAATACACAGGCATTTTAAAAATTCAGTTTCAAACCCTGGCTTTCACATATGTTTGCAAAGGCAACTTGCTTCCACATGTGCACACACATATGCATAAAATAAATGTTTAGGGAAAAGTGAAACAATTCCTGAATGTATCTGTGACATGTTTCCAAAGTCAGTTAAATCATAAGTGTGGAGCTTTGGTTGACAGATTAATCCTTGATAGATTCATTTCATATTGATATTGTTGGAAAGAGGTAAAAAGTAGTAAATGGAGTTTAAAAAGAAACAAGTTTTTGGGGTTGCCTGTGGGCCTGTACTTCATTTAAGTTCTTTGTATGTCCTCCCTTCTCTGCTTTCTGTTTGTCAAAAAAGAATATCTCTTCCACATGCTGTCACCATTATGATTTTCTCTCTCATCACATAGGGTAGAGGACAGTGATATGAACCTAGGGAAATTGTGAGCCAAAGTAAATACTTACTTCATCAAGCATTTTATGCCAGTGTTCTGGACACAATGACAAAAAGTAAATAACAGATACTATCTTAACCCTGACCCTTACTGTAAGTAATTGTAAGTGAGCTATTTCTTTGATTAGTAGTGTTTCAGAATCTCATACTCTCATTGGACTTTGTTTAGCATGTGATGTTTATGAAAACCCAAAAGCTCCAGTTACTACCATTTTTGTTCCTTGTAGAGGAAACCACAGGCTGTGAGACTTCCCTTTATTTTTAGCCACAAGTATGTAGCCACAGGCCTGTTCACATAGCTGCACAATGACTACATCAATGAGAAAACAGATGAATCAAGGAAATAGTGGAATGTTCTATATGGGTAAAATCAGATTTTCTCAAAAGTGACCTGGATCATGATGGAATTTCTCTCTAGGTCCAGTCATTCTGTGATCATAGTTCCTATATTCATATATCTGAGGTTGTGTCAGGAGCTCTCACTACATTGGATTTCACTACTATCAAACTCTCCAGAACTGTACATATGCATGCACTCAAGCTCTCATCATATAGTTGTGCTTATCTGCATTTCTTTTCCTTAGTGCTTTACCAATACTGATCCATTTCTTCTGTTGTGAGATCTCTGTTAGCAGACACATCTTAAATCTTTACTACTTTTACAGCTGAAGTGATGTTTGCTCTTAGGTGTTCCATGAGAATGTGAACTACAGAAAGAAAAAAAATCCTGTCCTTCCAACAATTATGAGATTTGTGCATGAATGTGAACTATAAAACATACATATAAGATTTTGAGAATTTTAACCAAAATTCCACAACATTATTTGTTCAGAACCTACATTATAAAATTCTTAGGAAGAATAAAAAGAGATTACATACAATAATTGCCTGGCACATAGTAAATCTTCCATAATCAACACTTTTACTATTAATTCTTGATAGTAAGATAGTAAGACCATGGGGTTTGTTTGTTCAAATATTTATTAAATATTTGTTAACTTCCCATAATTATATAAAATTAATAAGCCAACAAATTTGCTTACTACTATGAAATCATTAAAACCTTTTGTATCCCAAACATGTCTTTCTTGACTGTAAGACATACTACCTTATGGACAGGAATTCTCTTAACTATCTCACTCAAATCTAGTCAGTGTGGACTCCATTAAGGTCATTAACACATCCAAATCTTCCCCAACCTTTGTCTATTTGCTCTTGCATTTTCCTTTTAATATTTAATATTCTAAGGTCCAGTGCTGGTCATATCATCAGTCAGCTGTCAGTACTCACTTTCCTAAAGCTGTTCCCAAGGCATTCTCTACACCTCTATCATCACAAAACCTAAGATTGTGTATTTTACAGTTTTCTCCATTTGTATCATCAGGCATTAAACTTTGTTCATAGTAATCTTCAAATATTTTAATGTTAAGTCACCCAAATCACTCTTAAATTGTAATAATTCTTATGTGGGCAACCATCAATAACTGTTGTCTTTTATTACAAAACATAGCTTGAGGTGAAGTAGCAGGTGAGTATAGCCAGAAGAGTCAAGAAAGGGTTTATGACAGTGAGCATGGATGAACATGTACATGGGCACGTGTTCGACAATCCTGTACTGGGCAGAATTGTGGCCTTATATTCTGATTCTGTAGCTATCATGTTAGGTTACCCTGCCTGGGGTAAGAATGGTTTGGTTTTCTCATGGATATCTATCATTTCTGAGATTTTTCCTGCAGCTTTGACCTTCTTCCATCAGGGTACTCGCATATATACTGACCTCATCATTCTTTATTACTATTTTCCTTTTGCTCACTAATCAAAATACCCTAATCTGGAAACCTATGATTTAATCACATGGTATGAATATCCTCAGCCATGTCTGTTGTCCCTACTCTCACAGGTTCCTCAGGAGGGAGGAAGCTGAATGTGGTGCTGTCTCCTGTACTTCAATGAAACACCTTAATATTTTATTCATTTCTGTACCAAATACCTCAGGATTCTGCCAGAAATAAAAGATAGCTTCTTTTAGTCTTTGAAGATAAAACACAGAGACAGACAGACAGACAGACACACGGATGATAGACAGAATGGTGACAGGTAGATAGAAAACTGTTTACTCCGCTTTAAATGGGGTCAAGAACAGGTTGGAGAAATCCACAAAAACAGCTGACCTGAACTAGGGGGAGCTCATGGACTCCAGACTCATGGCTGGGAAACCAGCATAGCACTGACCCAGACTCGCTGAATCTGTGTGTCAGTTAGGAGGACTGAGCAGACAATAGGACCCCTGGCAGTGGAATCAGGATGTATCCCTAAGGCATGAACAGACTTCAGGAGCCCATTCCTGTGGGAGGGATACTCCCTTAGCCTGGAGACATGGGGAAAGGCCAAGAAAAGAACGAACAATCAAAGAAGACTAATGTTCCTTTCACCACCTTTAAATCTTATTTTTATTGTAACCATCCTTGTGGAACTTAGTTGTTGTCAACCTTTTCTTTAGAGACATGATCTCTCCCCATCCTGGAATGCACCAAAAAGGCTAGACTGAGTTGTCAAACAGGCCCAGGAATCTATCCATCTCCTCTCTTTTGCTGGGATTATATGACCATGTCACCATGCTCAGCTTTTAAAAGTGGGTTCTTGGGTTGGAATTTAGTTCTTAAGTATTGGAAGACACTTTCCTACTGAGCTATCTCTCAAGTCCCAGTTATTAATATTCCTGAGATTCTAATTGTGGTCAGAGGAGCACTGTGTCTATTACTCTATAACTGTCTTCTATCACCAAACTGACTTTAAATTAAAAATCTTAATATTATTCAAATTTCTGAACTCAATGAACCAAATTAAAAAAATAACACTATTCTATAGTAGCTCATTCCAGAACAATTCTTTCTTTTCCAAACCTGTTAAGTCTCCCTAGCACATAGAACTTAGGGTTTAAAGAAGTGATCAGAAAAATAATAATTACTATGCTTTATATTTTCAATAAAAAATAAGCATTTTTAGTTAAGTAGTTTTGTTTTACTATAGAAATATGATACAATACAATATTGTTAATATTTTTATAAAGTGCAGTTAAGAAAATTAGTTTGAGTCTTACCTATGTGTTAAAGGTCATCATTATATATTGAAAATTGTCTCAATTAAAGGCTTCTACAATGAAGGGGCAATATAGTCACTTCCTGTGTCAATAATTGGATTTGTCTCTGATTCAGAAATGTTTGCCCCTCCTACCACCATCTTTGCTTCTAGCTCTGTACAATGTGCAGATGGCAGGAGAACAGGTGTTTTTAATGCATTCATTTGGCTCCAGCCTAGGGGCAGGCTGTTTTATTCTTTGGACTTAAATATTTCATGAGTTTGAATATGTTCTTTGAGAATAATAAGTGTTGTAAAGAACACAATTGACCAGTACTTGTAAAAGCATCATGACACACAAGGCTTTCATTCCATTAGATCTATTCCTCTGCTCACCATCTCCCTGTATAATCACTCTGGAAGTTAAACTGCCCAAAAGAAAACAGACAGTATCACAAACAAAACCAAACCATCATCACCACCACCAAAACAAGAACAGCTAAAAAACAAAAAACAAAAAAAAAAACTAAATAGAACAAAACAAAACAACCAAAAGTTTGATTGCTGAATCCCAAGAGACATTTCAAATGTGATAAAAACTGAGAGCAAAAGAATATGTCCCCTTTATTCAAGTGAAGTTTAATGTAACATCTGGCAAGGCGTGCATGTCCTCCATTTCATTACCATTTTTTTCTCCTTTTATTCATTAATAAATTCATTTGAAAATTTTGGCACATATTAATTTTACAAAGTAAGTGGTTTCATTGCGACATTTCCATTCATGCATATAATGTGTCCTAATCATACTTGCCCCAGTCACTTTTACCCCTCTGCTTTCTGTCTTCCCTACAAACATGGTCTCCATTATTTTCAACATCTCCTATAATCTTATTTGTGTTCTATCTATATATGATCAAAGCAGTTCTTTCCATATGTAAATATTTTTCATCCTCTTTGGTTCTCTACTCCCTACTGTAGTATTTCCTTTTTTGTATTATGTGATCCATCTTAGCTGGACTCATTTCTGTTCTGTGGACACTGCTTGTGTCCATTTCTTTTCTGTCTACCTTATGTGTTTGCCAAACTCTGCTCCTTCTTATTCTAGAATCTACCTGAGTTTTCATCTGACCTGTTTTCTTTTTGTTGCTGTTGTTGTTGTTTTTTAGTAAATGCCCAATATTGAGTCATAGTAAACAAAAATCAGAACTGATAATCTATTTTAAGTATTCCCATGATTTTCTTCAGAGAGCTTTATGCCTCTCTTCATTAAATCCTCTTTTTCCATCTATATCCTTCACTTTTCCCATCAATAGTCAATATCCTCTTTTACATATAAGTTTCTACTTTCTTAAGGGCACAGATATAATCTGTTAAAATATTTTTTCCTATTTTGTTTTTTAATGTCACTATGTTCTTCATGTTTTGATATTTACATCATGTAATTTCTGCTCGTATTAGTTTAAATATTTCTTCTCTACTATTAAAGAATATCCTGACATCCTTAATAAAGAATATTAAGACATCCATTAACTATGCCAGAATGTGTTTCCATGATTTACCTTTCTAGATATGTACTCTCCTATCTCTAATTTTTTTCTTGCTAAGAAATTTTACTTGACTTATGCCAAGTATCTTCTCTAAGTTCCCTTACTAATATCTTGAGCCTGCCCTAATTATTTTTACTCAGTCTATATTTCTACATTTCTTAGAAAAGTAATTTTGAATGCCTAGAATTTACTAAGTAGTTGATGAAGTCTTAGTAATAGGGTAGTAACCAAAACAAGCCTTTGTCTTCATGGATTTGAATTGTACTGAATGTATGGGCACCTTCCTATCCTCTTGGCCAAAAAATGTCTCTTCTATAAAATATTCTCCTGGTCAATACCTGGAAAAACCATCACCCTATTGTCTATGTTTCTAAGAAAGTTACTAGCAACAATAATGATTTCCACTGTAATTGCACAATAGCTACATGACAAACAATGTTACTACTACTTCTGCCATAATGCTTACTACTACTTCAGCCCCTACTACTGCCACATCTAAGCAACAACTATTACCACTGTCAGCAACTACTACCATTGTCATATCTACTACCACTGTCACAACTTCTACCACTGTGTTTCTTAATGTCTGTTCTACATGCCAGGTACATACTAAGTTGATCTTATTACCATAGTAATACTCAGAGCATCAAATATGAATGCTAATTTTCCTGTTCAAGAAGCTAAATTTCTAAGACATTTTCTCAAAAGTTACATAGCCATAAACAACACAAAATTGAAACTATCTTGTGATGGCAGGTTAAAGGAAGTCCCTTCTCTTCCTTATAAGGGGTCATGTCCATATACTGAAGTCACACCCTAAGGCCATTACCTCAAGTCTATTGGTGGAACAAGATGCCACTACATTCTTGTTTATCATTTTTCTCATTTCATGAAGGGAAATACATGTTCTACACAAATTCTATTTTTCACAAAATTCGCAAATCAGTATATAATGAAGGGTGAAAGGACAAAGATACCTTGTGTCTGATAACAACAAAACAATTGTTCCTGATGTCCACAACTTGCATGGGACCCCTTACTGGACTAAGAGTCTTCATCACAGTTCAGTTCCTTGTTTTCTAATCATTAATGCTTAAAGAAGCACCATACTTGAAATCCTTGCTTTTCCTGCAGTACTTATAGTGATTTACCCTCATAGTGGCCACATTATAAGTAGTAAATGCATAAATCAACTGAATCTTATGGGATGTCTATTGCCTATAATCTTCAAAACCCATTATATCTAACATCCTGTTGATTGTTTTCAGCTTCCAAACGAGTGAACCACCTTAATTTCTCCTCAATCCTAAGCTACAAAAGCTATCTCACACTTTCAACTGAATATGGGTCACCTTCCTAGCAGTTTCCAAGATCAAACTATCAATTAGCAAATGTTTATTGAGTGACTGCCCTTCTGTTATTTACTAGTTCATATAAGTTCCCTTTTCCTGTTTGAAAGCTCATCACTGTCATTATGTACTTGTAAAAGAACTACAGGACTTTATTTCCCTGTTAGTTCATCTGAATATGTGTTGTTCTAGAAAAATAAATTCTTGGAAATGCTTGTGCACAAAAAGTCAACAATATTTTTGGTTCAGAGACTATGTTGAGGGAAAGCATCCTACTGCTTTATTTCACCCCTTTTAAAGTACCTTGAGACAGTGACAGGCACTGATTATAAGTGTCATTTTGTTCCCACTCCCTATCCTCCAGGATGACACAATACAGAAACTTCAAATTCCAACTTGTTTCTATGAAACCCATTTTACATTATTCTAATAAGAATACCACTCATTTACATACTACTTACAATACTTTATTACATTTGCTTCCCACAATAGTCTGTCATAGGTTGATGTCACTATTGCTTCAAATTTATAGGTCTGCAAAAAGCTCAGACATTAAATTATGTGTTTAAAGCTATTTAGCTAGTAAACACTAGTGTCTCAATAGGAGTCTAGGATCTTTTCAACTTTGATTATAAAGCTCTTTCCACAATATTTTGTTATGCATATAGCTTATCATTTAAAAAGAGATAATCTTTAGAGAAAAAATGTCTAATGTTGTTTAATGACACAATGGAAATTTATATGGTTCCATCTAAGGAAATAGTAACCTAATGTGGTGGTTAGGAGGAGCTAGGTTGCTGGAGTCAGATTGCTTAGTTTCACAGCCTGAATCTCCCCGTTCTCTAGACACAAACCTCAGGAATTAATTAACCTCTGTGAGCATTTGGTCCTTATTTATAAAATTCTTCTATTTCACTGGTTTGCCTAAGGCCTGGATTATATAACTGCAAATCTCTAGTTCTTGGCTCCTAGCAGCAGCTATTCTTATGATTCTCCTAGGTTGGCCATTGTCTTCCTCTCTAAAGAGAAACCCCTGTGGGCTATTTGTGCCGAGTAGGGAGTGAGGGCAGTGGGAGTGATCAATGGATATTATTTTTAGGAAACTTTAAAGAAAACACCTTGCAATGTTAGGTTGTAGTCAAAATTTTTAGAGAGGATTTGATTTTCCTCATCTTGCATTGTTAGATTCAGTTAACCTGAATAAAATAAGAACATGAGTAAATAGTGACCAAAATAATAATAATGTAGCACTTTGAAAAAATAAATAGAAAATTCCAAAGTTTTACATCTATCTCAGATTTTCTCAGACAGAATTGTGGGGTAGGGGAAGAATCACATATATTGAAGGTGTGGCTGTGACAGTAGCCACATAAAGCAGGTAGCCTAGCCTGTATTATAGATAAAATTAGTGTCCCTATCTTTAGATAGTGTCAGCCCAGTTCTCTTTGTGAACTTTTAACTATTTGTTGACTAAGCTACTTTGGAAGGTGATAGTGTGAGGTCTAAAAGATGTGTGATTAACCATAGGTCACTGCTATCCACGCACTCCATTCTCCTCATTCAACATGAACTCTAAGTTACATTATAATAAATATATCACAGAAATGCTTTAAGCATGGGCAAATAGGTACCAAGTTAATTAGACACAAATTTTGTATGGAAATAACCAAGTTCAAAGGTGGGCAGTAGGGCAGTGAGAAGTGATAAAGAAATCATGTTTTTATGATATTGTTTATTTCTTCATGATCCTCTATTTATAATGTCCTTGATTGCATATATAAGTTGTTTTTACTTTTTCAGAAAATCTTCCAAGATTCTTCTCCTGTTTATCCATTCCTAGTGTTCTTATACACACTCATTTATATTCACTTACACTTACACACACACACACACACACACACACACACATTCATATGAGACATTTGTCCATTTTCTGCATCTGTAAATAATAAACTTACAGAGTTATAAAGACCCAGTGAGTTCATGAATTGGTATAAGTTAGATGATTAATAAAACACTTAGACCAATAAATGGGCATATGATAAATGTCATTACTATACCATTAATTGTTACAGATTAACACATAAGTAGTAAGCCTGGAAAGCCCTTTCAAAAGAGAAATATAAAAAACTGGATATTATTGTCAAAAAAAGCCATTTTAATATGCTGAAAACTGACCAAAGAAATACTGACCAAATACAAAAGATTCCAGAGAAAATATTGAGCCCTAGTTAACAACAGTAGAAATCTGCTGTGTTCTAACCTGGGGTGCTCCTATGTACAGCTCCCTCTGAACCTGTCTCTACCCTTTAATAAAACGTTCTGGATGTACAATGTGTCTATCAGGATAGAAAAAGCAGTGAGTGCTTCTCCTTTTTTTGCCAGAGGGGGCTGGCTTCATTTGGAGAACACAGAAAAAACTCATGCTCAGCTGCCGGAAACAATAGTTATTCCAGTCAGTGGCAAACTATCAAGGGAAGAGAAAATTGAAGTGGCCTAAGGTGATAATAATGGTTGCTGAAATCAACAGACTGTCCAGACTGAATATAAGTTTAACAAGAGAATCTGAGGAACTAGGGATGCATGCATCCTGGAAAATGTTTACATATCTCTCTTATTAGAAGGCTGGAAGTATGTGCAAGATTTCAGTAATACACAGGAGATAGAGGGTCCTCACCACTGACACAAATGTAACTCAGTGTAAGAACCTGCACACACACATACACACACACACACACACACACACACACACACACACACACACAACACAGGACACTTGTCAGAAGACAATTACCAGTAAAATGTAAACTGTTTGAATTTGAAAACATTGATCTATTATTCCACTGATCCCATTGGTGGATGATAGTATTGCCATTGTCTCAATGACCTGTACCCTAACCTCTGAGCAAAGCTGATATATAAGCAACCTAATAAACTTGAAAACATTATCAGCTGTCTACAACTATACACTACTGAAGTTAAGACCAATGTCATGCACTTAGCCCAGGCATGCAATTGAACAAATGACCAATAGCATCTACAATCTGGGCCTATACAGAGATAGGTGTAAATCAGAATTGCTCAAGAACTGTAGGACAATGAAAGAAATTACAGCAACAACAGTAAAGGCATAAAAAAAAAAACATAATAATTACTCTAGAGTCGGGGGGAAGAGAAATAGCAGTAGTATTTGAAGATTCAATCATTGAAAATTTATTCTATCAAATCACAGCTCTGATAATCAGACAGAAACGCCAAGTATGAAACATTAAATAGTTATGAAAACCTCATAGCTAACATCCAGATTTACAATATGTAAACTCTTTTCTTTTCTCTCTCTCTCTCTCTCTCTCTCTCTCTCTCTCTCTCTCTCTCTCTCTCTCTCTCCTCTCCCTCTCTCTCTCTCTCTCTCTCTGATAGGAGATGTGATTCTGTATATATGTTTCTCATACTTGTTAATAAAGCACTGTGGCCAATGAGATAACAAGATAGGCGGGGCTAGGAGACCAGGAGGAGGAGAGAGGAAGTAGTAGGAGTCGAGATGTAGCCCAGGGAAGAAGCAGGATGCCTGCTGCGCGGCTCCCCGATAAGACGACCACGTGGAAATACTTAGATAAGTAGAAATGGGTTAATGATTAAGGCAGAGCTAGCCCATTAACAATAATGGTAACTGGCCAACAGGATTGTATCAAATACAGAGTCTCTGAGTGTTATTTGGGGCACACATGGTTGTGGGACCATGGCGGCAGGACCAGCGGCAGCCGGCAGGGAAACCTGCCGTAACATCTCTCTCTCTCTCTCTCTCTCTCTCTCTCTCTCTCTCTCTCTCTCTCTCTCTTTTTGAGACATCTCAGGATGGCTTGGAATTCACAAGGTGAATTCTATGTTCCAGGTTGGCTTTTAGCCGCAGTAACTCTTCAATCTCTTATGTACAAGTATTACAGAATTATACCATGCCAAGTTTAGGAAAAATAATACAAGTCTAATAAGAAGTTAAAAGAGAACTATGGGCACCTTAATAATCAAGAAACAAACAAGAAAATAGTATCAGACTTCTCAGAAATCATGCCGGTAATGAGACAGAAAAATGATAAACTCTAAAGTGCTAAAAAATAATACAGGGAACTGTGCTGTCATTATTAAAATGTGGAAGAGGGAATGAAAAGTTCTCAGAAAAATAAATTTAGAAATTGTAATTGTCAGTAAAACTCAATGCAGCAAAACAAAACAAAACACAATCATATTAAAATGAGTTTTGTTTTTACAGAGAAGGAAAACCAGAAACTTGAGCCTCCATAAAAAGGGAAGGGTACTAGAAAATAAAATGGCAAAGATTTGTTATTCTTAATAAATGAATTGCTACAAATAATTGCCACAATAAACTTATTGTGTGTGGATTATGCATGTGTAAAGACAAACATTAATGAAACTATGAGAGGGATTGGAAATACTTGTTCTTAAAAGTTATTTGAAATACTTGGAGAGTGGTATAGTGGGAGTTGAAAGCTCAAATTGATTGTAAATGTGGAGTATAAATCATGGCAACTACTGAAAATATGAAAGAAATTATTTTTGTATGTTTGTTAATAAAAGAGACAAAAAAGAATAATACGATCATAAATTTCTAAAAAGGCAGAAAAGATGTGACTCAAATAGTAAAAGGGAAGAAAACTAACTTACATAATTGGAAACAAATGTGGTTCCTGTTAATCTAACCATGTGAGTATAACTTTAAATGTTAAAGTTATCAGAACTTTCAAAAAGAGATGGTCAATGACACATGCCTTTAATCCCAGCACTTGGGAGGCAGAGGCAGGCGGATCTCTGTGAGTTCAAGACCAGCCTGGTCTACAGAGCTAGTTCCAGGACAGGTTAGAAAACAATACAGAGAAAACCTGTCTCAAAAGACCAAAAAAAAAAAAAAAAAAAAAAAAAAGAAAGAAAAAGAAAAAAAAAGAATGAATTAACGTAGGCATGTTGCCTTATAAGAAGTAGCACGCTAATGATGTCTGGTGAATGAGACTTCAAACACAAACTAGTCAGAATATGTAAAAGCCATTACAAATAAGAGCAATTTACTAAAAAGATAATAACAATTGTAAATGTATGTTCATGAAATATTGGATCGTCAAGTCTTATAAAACAGACACTAATGAGCATAAAAGGTCCCATAGGTCCTGATATAATAATAGTGAATGACCTCAATACTGGACTCATTTGAATTGAAAGCATCAAAGAAACTTCAGAGTTAGATTACACCATAGAGCAAACAGCCTTAATGAACAAACTCATAATGTACTATCAAACATATGTTACGTATGTGTTCTTCTCAGTGGACTATGAGACCTCCTCTAAAATGGATCACACTCTGTGATGTCTTAAGACATACAAAATATCAAATAATCTCTTATACCTTATTATACCATATTAGCATACAACTAGACAACTAAAACAAGACAACTACAGAAAGTGCATGGATACATAGAAAATGAACAATACACACTTGAACAAGTGGGTCACTGAAGAAATTGGAGACAAAATTAACATATTCCTATACTGAAATGAAATGAAAGCACAATTTACCAGAACCTTTGTTATAGAGCTAAGACAGTCCTATTAATCAATTTATAGCAAATTTATAAATATGGAGAGATAAAACTAAAAAATGGGCCATGAGAGGGACAAAGAGATCTTAAATAAAGGGTAAACAACTGAGAACAATGGAATGCACTAGATATCTTACTCTTTAGAGTGATGTAGGGACTAGGAAGACCAGAGTAGGCCAGAGAATGGAGGAGGAGCCAAATGAAAATCAATTATGACTAATTTATATAAAAATGCCAAGTGAAACCCATTACTTTGTTCACCAAATTATTGAAAAAAAATTTAAAATGGTAGAATTATAAACAAAAATGAACCCACTATAAAAGTCAGAAACTTGAGCATCTCTATCAGAAATAGGCAGACTTGACACCATAAAATAAGAAGTATACATTTCAACATTGATTTACAAAATCTCAAACTCACATGTAATATTTACTAAGGCAAAACACTCACTGTTATAATCTACATTTTAAGAATTATAAATAGAAATTATTCAATATCTGTTTTCAATCCACAATGTCCGCAGAAGGTAAGAAATCAGTAACAGAATGATGGATTACAAATTAAGAACATACTTCCAAATGACATATGGGTCACAGAATACGACTGAAGACATACTTTAAAATATCTTGAGTTGGCCTTCAATTAAAAATAGACTCTATCAAATCATGTGCCACAATGAAAGCAGCATTTCAAGTAAAACTGATAGCATTAAATGAATGCATTATAAAATTTTACGTTTCTGAGAGTAGTACTCTAAGTTTCTTCCATTGAAAGAAAGAAAAAAAACAGTTTAAATTTAAAATAAGCAGAAGAAAAGGAGTAAAAAAAAACATACAGAAGAAACGAAGAAGCTAAGAAATCAAATCTAGTATACCAACAGAAAACACCAGGCTAATTCTTCATAAACATCAACAAACTTGACAGCCTCTAGTTAGGCTAAGAAAAATATGTGAGAAATAGCAAATATTCTGTATGAAAAAGAGAACCTTGCTATAAATATCATGGAAACCAAAAATTTTACAAAGAAATATGAATATTTCTATGTAGACAAATTTGATGACCTTTCTAATATTGTTGCCCAATAATATAGTTCCTTATGTGTGGTGAACCCAACAACAGAATTTATTTTCATTGCTGCTTCACAACTGTAATTAATTGTAACATAAATATCTGATATGCATTATATCTGATATGTGACCCCCCAAAGTGGTTGAGTCCCACAGATTGAGAACCACTGACATAGATGAAAGGGGCAGAGTTCATGTAAGTGAGTATGTATCATAACTCAAACAAGACAGAATAGACCAGCTAGCAGTAGTGTATCTATTTCAAAAATAAATAATAGTATTATGAGATCCATTATGCAAATGAGTGGGGCTCTGATTTGTGTGCCTTTTCTTGGGCCCTTTTTCTTCTTTTCTTTTTAGGACACTTAGCAGAATGATTGAGCCCCTGACCCATTGACAGATCCCCATCTCAGAAGCCATGGTGTGTGGCCCCTGATACACAACAATTGCATTTGATATTTACTCTCTATATGCATGTGTACATGCATGTACACACACACACACACACACACACACACACACACACACACACATACACATGATCAGTAATAGGATAAACATGTCTCTTCTCAGCACTGCTTTTCAACAGCATAATGGAAATCCTAGATTATAGTAAGAGAGGACTTGTAAATGTATACAGGAAAAGATGAGATACAACAACCTTGTAGTATATAGTCCACAAATACTATAACCGTCTATATGAAATCCAATGATAATAATAATAACAAAAATCTTCCTAGAACTCAGTGATTATTGCAAAACTGAAAGATAAAAGGTTAATATTCAACAATGAATAGATTTCTTATGCACCAACATAAAAGAGGAATTTGAAATTAAAAGCACATTACTGTTTAATGTAACATTCCACAAATAAAATGCTGGTTCCTAGAAATAGTCTAGGTTCTTATGGTATTAGGTAATCTAGTGTATGATAATTTAATATGTATAATTTAATATGTACAAAGGAATTATTCCTACCTAAATCACCAGTTTGATTTGCAAGATGTAAGTACAATTAAAATGAAGACTGGAGTTTAAGCAGTATGTGTATATGCTCACCAATATTAATAGTATCACTAAAGCCACAATGTAATGTTGAACATGAACTAAGGTAGGAATGTTATTACTGAAGCAGAATTAAATAAGCTTAAGTAAGTGATTGATAGCTAAAAACTACTACCCAGTAGCAGAGCTGCAAGTAGGAATATAAGTTATCAAGAAATTTCCTTCAAAATATTTAAATATCAGTTAGTTAGTAATTAGGACTTGTGCTCAACCATGTAACCAAATGGAGTCATGGTAAGGGCAAAGACATTCATTAGGTTCCTTAAACACTATATTTAATGATTTGGGGCAAGTTACATTTTAAGTTAAAGTACAAAATACATTATATATTTATATAACTCTACACAAAAATGCTTTTCATTATCATAAATTAAACTTCATACAGATGCTCCCATGAAAATGTGACAGAATGATAGCATTTTTTTTTTTGATGACACTGGGAAACACAGAGCTGAGCTGTCTTGCCATCATGACGCTTGTCTAGATAGATGCCTTGGCTCACAAAAGCCTACTTTCAAAGCACACATTTAGTCTGACAGGCTTGTGGAGGACAGCTTGTTAATTTTCTCTGAAACCAAGGGTCTTGTAAAGATTCAGTCCATGTACTTGTGTGGAATTTCTTCCTCGGCTTCTGGGGAATGAGGAGGCCACCCGCCTACTTGAGTTATGAATCACACTTCACCAGGGGCTGTTTAATCCAATTGCTGCTTTGGAATTTGAGCATCTTAAAACCAAAAGAGAAAATCCATTTCAAACCCACAAGAATACATTCTTTCCATGTCTTTCTTTAAGGGAATATTCCTTTCTGTGTTGCTGAATATTCCTGGTATTGTCCTCAGCAAAATCTGCTGCTCTATTCCAGGCAGGAAGGCTAGGGACTGCTTAGCACCTCTTGCTTGTTACAGTTAATGAAGGACATTTGGATAGCAGTTCATGGTAAAGAATTTCAGGCTACTTGAAACTATTAATCAATAGAAGAGAAATGTTCCCTGAGTAATATGTCTGATTGCTTTAAACACAGGACTGAAAAACAGTACACTCTACAAAGGGAAATTGCCTTGGCAACATGGCATGTATTCCTTAGAAGGAATCTTTAGAAAGACTCTAAAATGTAACCACTGCTGCCTCAAGTCTTTACAAAATACCCACAGCAGTCAGTTTTTTCTTTCAATATCAAATAGGACACTGTTGCAGGTTTCAAGTTCATATTCAATTCACTTTAAATACAGATTCCTATAAACTTCCCAGCATCCAAATATGCAGAGTGCCTCATGAGAACAGCCTTCATTTTAAACTAAAAATCCAGTTACTAGAATAGAAAAAGCCAGTCTGAGAAATGAAGCCCTGCTGTAGGATTTATCTGAGCACGTTTATATAGGGGTGTGTATGGAAAATAGTACTGAAAAATTAATCTGAACTTCAGAAAGATAATACATAAAGATGTATTTTCAACTCATTGGTTACAGATTCATTTTGAGTCACAAAAAATAGCTCAGGGTATTCTCACATACATTGTCATAAAGTAAGAATGGCTTTGTCTCCATTTTAAATAGAACAAAACTGAAATATAATTTAAAACAAGTTCTGCTGATAATGTTACGGATTCTTTGTTTGCATATACATTTTGAACATGTTGAATGTGAATGAATTTTTACAGACTTTGCAAAGGAAAAAGTGCTCTCTCACTGAGCTAATATTGAAGTAAAGATTTAAGCCCCATTCTTTATGGAAATTGGCTTTAAAATTGCAACCCCCAAACCACAGCTCTCCCTTTTGCTCCCCCTTATTCTCCAGCAGGAAGGTTTTGGCAAGAACTTATTTCTGTTCTTGCCAAAGAATGCCCTTGAAGGAGCAGCATGCTCAGCCAAAAGACCACTAAGTGATTATTTGAGAAAAAGAGCAGTGTGTAACAAGGCTTGAGTGTGCCGGCAATGATCACTCAGAGCACCTTTATTGAAAGACTCACAGAGGGTCTGTGTGTCTTTCTTTCTCTGCTTCCCTAATTGAACCAAGGAATGCAAGCTGTGCAGTATTGATTAACTCACAACATCATTTTAGCTTAGTCATTCATCCTTCATTTTAATAAGCCTTGATTGTCTTCTATATTCTGAAAACACTGAACACAGTTCTGCCAAAAGTGGTGAGTGGTGATGGTAAGAACAATCAATGGGCAATGCCAACATCAGACTGACAAAGCAGCCTTTTAGAGGTTTAGACCCAGCTTGAGAGCCAAGAAGTACAGTATTCAGGATTATGGTATAAGAATGTCAGTCTAAGGGTCCTTAGAAGATGGATACTTCCTGCAAGGAAGAGTCTGGAGAAAGGACTTCCATGGTCAATGTTTAGTCTGAAAAGATAAGGAGCAATGAAGTAAAGAACCAAGGGGAGAGGAAATACACTCGATCAGTCTAGATAAATGGCTCAGCATACATAAACACATGAAGAAAAGAACAACACAAAAATTAAGCATCTAGAGTGTTGCTCCTAGCAAGAGCTTACCCCGATTATCAAAGGTGGCAGATGTTTAATTTTGTAGTTTCTAAGTTGTACAGCACTGAGTGCCTTATGTTTACACAGTTGGATTTGGAACAAGAAACTTATTTATACATGCATTGCTGAGTCTTTCATTTTCCAGGAGGGCTAGTGACTAAGCAATATATTGAAAAGATAATCAAACATCTCTCAAAATTTTTCATTAGTGTGTAAATCATGCAGGGCACCAAATTTAACTACATTAGTTCTGTGATGTTAAATTTTAGACTCTTAATATTGTTTTTAAGAATGGATGATAATCTTCCAAGGAAAAAAAGTGGCTACCTGATTCATTCATTAGAAACAGACCCTGGTCGGACTTCTTTTCTGGAGCTCCTCAAGTGTCCTGCTGGGAGATTCATGATCATGTGTCCCACTTTTGAAATAAAGAAAGGGGCAATGGAGTGGTCTTTGAAGGCCACTTCTATATAAAAAACAATTTTCTTCCTCCTTCCTCGTCTCTAGAAACTTGATTGACTTTTTTTCAAAATTTCTGATAATCTGATCAAGCTAATTTTACAAGAATTATTATATGTAATGTCTTTATTGATAGATAAAAGGTAAATATGAGGCAATTAGTATTATAATATTAACATGTTATTATTATATTAACATAATTATATATCCATTAAATAATCACACAGAAATCTTGGGTATGCTATTAAGAGAAGAACAAGTGATGTCAGATGAAAAATAAAAGTGAAAGACACATCCATTTAAGTTGATTTAAGTTGGTCTTTATTGCCAACTAGAATAGTCAGATTTTCTACTCAGACCTTAGTCTCTGTATTCTAGGTTGAGGTTTTTTCAACCTAGGTTCTTTTCTTTCTCCAAAATATTTACCTATATCAGTAATTGTCATTTTATCAGTAACACTATTTCAAACTTGATTTCACAAAAGGAGATGGATGATACTGGAGTGACTATCTTACTCATTCATCACTTTCAGATCATACATTGTCTTGTGTTAGCTGAAAACTACACAGAAAAAAAATTATATCCAGTTGACATATATGAGGAAAAACTGCCAGATCTTGGGAAAGTACAAATTATTACCACTATATTCAATGACTACAATAGAAACTGGAGGTGTGCTTTCTGGAGAAAAACTTTCTCTAAACTTCTTTGAAGTACAAGAAGTAGAACCAGAAAAGTCCTATATGTCAATAGAATATTAAAATTATCCCACACCGCAACTTTTGACGTACATTATAAGAGCATATACCAGTAGACATAAAGCCAAAATAAAATTAAGAAGATTGTAATGTAAAAGCTATTAAACTGTACCAAAATTGGAGAATGTTTTCACCAAGCATAGTCTTTATAAAATGGGGAAAAAATAATGAAATAATGTAACTTTGAAAAACACAGGAACTACCTGGAAATACTTAAATTGATAGAAATGGGTTAATCAAAGAAGATAGAGCTAGCCGATAAGAAATTAGTAACTGGCCAACAACATTGCATCAAATACAGAGTCTCTCTGTGTTATTGGGGGCTTGCGTGGTGGTAGGACAAGACCGTCAGGGAAAAATCTGCTAATAACAAATGGTGTCAGAAGTGGGATTGAGAATTTCACTTAAAACTTGATAAAAGCTTAAAAAGGGATTTTAGAAACAAAAGAACAGAGACAAGACTTCTTGGTAGCAACATTTTTCTCAGTTGGACTCTGTTTTGCTAGAGACCAACAGAGATTTGCGCAGATCCTTTAAGGTAGGTTTTAAAATATACATAGGTTTGGGAGAGAACAAGAAACAGGATACAATGGTTTAAAAAAGAAAAAAGGAAGTAGAGTAGCTGGGTATGGTGGCACAGGTCTTTAATCCCAGCACTCAGGAGACAGAGGCAAGCAGATCTCTGTGAATTCAAAGTAAACATTGTATCAGAGTGAAGTCCAGCCAGATAAAGTTACACAGAGAAACCCTATCTCAAAATATGTAAAAATAGAAGTAGAAGAAATGGAGTAATAAAAAAGCCACGTAAAGATAGAAAACACAAAGAAAGTTTGGATATTATATGCTGTTCTGTTATCTTTAAATTTTTTGACTTCTGAGGAAGTAACAACTGATAAAAGAAATGCTGCTGGATTAATTCAATTTATATATTTAAAAATGTGTTGACTCCAAAATTTAAGCTTAAGGACAATTACTGGGGACAAGGATTTCTATTTTTGTTTCCACAGAAAATGAAAAGCTGTGGATTCCTTCCAGAATAATGTGGTTTGATATAAGCAAGACCCCCTGAAGCAATGTCCAAGGGACAATGCAGTCTTGCAGACCACTACAGCCAGGATTTCTGTGTCTTCTTAGGATCCCCATGACAGCGCCCCCTACCAGCAGGGAGCAGTTTGGAAAGAACGACATCCAAATTCCCAAATATTATTAATAAATGTTTGTTTTCATTTATATGAGGTTGGTTATAAATGGTTAATGACCACAACCAATCTTTTTAAAGGAAAACAGGGGATTATGGTATATATAATGCTTTGTTTTGGAATGGATTTTTATTCATTGATATAAATTTAAGGTCAACTTTGTCATAATTATATATCTCCTCTTGTTTAGGTATTGTGTTTATATAGCTCATTTAAAAATGTATAAATTAGTACAGATTATAGATAGTTACCTATGATAGTTAAAACTTAGAGTTGAGTAAGTTAGGATTTCTGGATACACAGAGATGTATTTGAGATGAATAGGCATTCTTCATACCTTTCAAAGACCTACAAAATATGGCATTTAAGATGGTTTATGGTTTTTCTTGAAACATAACTGCTCATGGCAACACCACCTACATCAGAAAAGAAGCTAGACCTTGAAGAAATGCGTTCTGAAGTTTGCTTCCAATGAGGCAAGACTAGCCATATGGGCAAGATACTGCTCTTGTCTGGACTGTTTGACTTTATGCTGTATATACTGGACATGCAGAACCCACAGGAAAATGACTGCTGAAACAAGATGGACAGTGCTACAGGGTTCCTGCTTCATGGAAGAGTCTGCCAGATAGTCTGCAGGACACAGAAAAAAGTGACTGACAAACTGCCAATACACATGGACAGTTTAATGTTTCCTGCTTTGCTGAGGAGTCTGCCAGACACACCATGGCCTATGGGCTGAACATGGAACATTATAGAAGAACTTTGAGTGACTGACCAGGAAGTCAGTTGTCTCTGTCATTTCTAGAGTATATATATTATCCTTCTGTTGTCTTTGAAGGAGTTGAAGACAGATAGTTATGGTTATAGTTTTCCTTAGTTAGGATTAAAGGTAAGTTACATATAGGACTTTAGACTCACAAAGATAGGATAGATAATGGAATATTTTCTTAAATCTCACTAAATGTTAATGAACAAAATATTGTTAACTGTGATTCTTACTTGATAACTGTTGTGTGATATATTTTACCATGCTAAGGTTAAAACCCTTCTTTTATATTTTAGACAGAAAAGAGGAGATGATGGAGATGTCATTGTGTAAATATGTTTCTTGTATTGGTTAATGAATAAAGCTTATTTGCCAGTAAGAAAGGAAGATAGGAGGGACTAGGAGAGAAGGAGGAAAGAAGACTTGGGAAGCAGGAGTCAAGATGTAGAGACTGGAGAGAACAGAGGTCCGGGTCCACTCTCCAGTAAGATGAGACCACGTGGAAATACTTAGATTGATATAAATGGATTATTATTTAAGACAGAGCTAGCCAATAAGAAATTAGTAACTGGCCAACAGAATTGTATTAAATATACAGAGTCTCTGCATGTTATTGGGGGCTGGCATGGCAGTGGGCCCGGGCCGGCAGGGAAAAAACTACATAACAACTTCCAGTTAATATTAATAAAAGCTTAAAAAAGGGTTTTAACAACAAAAGAACAGAGATAAGAAAGGCTTCTTAAAAACATCATTTTTTTCTCAGTTGGGCTGTGTTTTCTTAGAGACGAGCAGAAATTTTCACGGCTCCTTTAAGTGGGGTTTCCTGACACAGCATAGTGGCAAATAACCGCAAGGCTTTTAAAGAGCTCTGCTAATAACTGAATGGTGTGTATGAGAGCTGGCAATGGCAGTGAGCTCAGCTCTCAGTGCTGGCAGGAAAGTGGCTGCTGACATCTTTGATAGGTCGCAGCTAAAACAGCTATGTCTTTCATCATAGCAATGTTGTTGTTTACCAGATAAAAGACTCATGGCCAGAAAAAGATAAAGATTTACAGTAAAGACAGATTCATATTAAGAAAAACTGCTAAAGGTTTACAGTGTGTTTTAAAATATAGGTAGGCATGGGAGAGAAAAAGAAACAGGATGCAATGTTTATAAACGAAAAAAGAAGTAGAATAACTGGGTGTGGTGACACACACCTTTAATCCCAGCACTAGGGAGACAGAGGCAAGCAGATCTCTGTGAATTCAAAGTAAACCTTGTATCAGAGTGAATTCCAGGACAGATAAAAGGTACACAGAGAAATCTGTCTCAAAAAATGAAAAATAAAAGTAGAAGAAATAGAGTAATAAAAAAGTCACAAAAAGATGGAAAGCACAGTCCAACTTTGGATACTACATGCTATTCTGTTATCTTTAAATTATTTTACTGCTGAGGAAATAACAACAACTGTTAAAAGAAATGTTCCTGGAATAATTCAATTTATATATTTTAAAAATGCTTTGACTTCAAAGTTAAGTCCAAGGACAAGTTACTGGGGAAAAGGATTTCTAATTTTGTTTCCACAGAAAATGAAAAGCTGTGGATTCCTTCCAGACTAATGTGGTTTGATCAAGCCAACCCCCTGAAACAGAGACCCAGGTTGGACAAAGCAGCCTTGCAGACTACAGCCAGGATTTCTGTGTCTTCTTAGGATCCCCATGACAGCGCCCCCTACCAGCAGGAAGCAGTTTGGAAAGAATGACACCCAAATTCCCAAATATTGTTTACAAGTTTGTTTTCATTTATATGGGGTTGGTTATAAATGGTTAATGATCACAACCAATTTCCATTTAAAGGTAAAAAGGGAAGTATGGTATAGAAATGTATACTTTGTTTTGGAATGGATTATCATTTATTGATACAATTTAAGGTCAACTTTGTGATAAGTATATTTCTCCTCTTGTTTAGGTATTGTAGTTATATAGCTCATTTAGAAATGTAATGTAAAATTTAACACAGATTATAGATAATTACCTATGATAGTAAAAACTTAGAGTTAAGTTAGTTAGGATTTCTAGATACATAGAGATATATTTGAGATGAATAGGCATTCTTCAAATCTTTCAAAGGCCTACAGAACATGGCATTTAAAATGGTTTAGGGTTTTCTTGACAGTGAGGCACAACTGCTCCTGGCAGCACCACCTGCATCATAAAGGAAGAAGGACATTGAAGAAACTAGTTGCAAAGTTTGCTTTCACTATGGCAAGACTAGACATATGGGCAAGATACTGCTCTTGTCTGGACTGTTGACTTTATGTTGTATAAACTGGACATGCAGGACCCACAGGAAAATGACTGCTGAAACAAGATGGACAGTGCTACAGGGTTCCTGCTTCATGGAAGAGTCTGCCAGATAGTCTGCAGGACACAGAAAAAAGTGACTGACAAACTGCCAATACAGATGGACAGTTTAAATTTTCCTGCTTTGCTGAGGAGTCTGCCAGACACACCATGGCCTACGGGCTGAACATGGAACATTATAGAAGAACTTTGGGTGACTGACCAGGCAGTGAGTTGTCTCTGTCATTTCTAGAGTTTATATATTATCCTTCTGTTGTCTTTGAAGGAGTTGAAGACATATAGTTATGGTTATAGTTTTCCTTAGCTAGGATTAACTATAAATTACATATAGGACTTTGGACTCACAAAGATAGGATAGATGATGGGATATTTTCTTAAATTTCACTAAATGTTAATGGACAAAATATTGTTAACTGTGATTCTTACTTGATAACTGTTGTGTGAAATATTTTACCATGTTAAGGTTAAAACCCTTCTTTTATATTTTAGACAGAAAAGAGGAGATGATGGGAGATGTCATTGTGTAAATATGTTTCTTGTATTGGTTAATGAATAAAGCACTGTTGGCCAATAGGAAAGGAAGATAGGAGGGACTAAGAGACAAGGAGGAAAGAGGAAGTAGTTTGGAGGAGTCAAGATGTAGAGACTGGAGAGAACAAATGTCCGGGCCTACTCTCCAGTAAGATGAGACCACATGGAAATATTTACATTAATAGAAATGGGTTACTCATTAAAACAGAGATAGCCGATAAGAAAATAGTAACTAGCCAACAGCATTGTATCAACAACAGTGTCTCTGCATGTTATTGGGGTCTGGCATGGCGGTGGTACTGACCGGCAGGAAAAACATACTCATTACAAACTACAGTTTTAAAGTACTGAGAAGTTTTTTTGCTGTCATGAAAAGTGATGAATACAGTTAACATGGAAGTCATTTCTCTCCCTTCCTCTTTTGGAATGATGCTTTTTCCATATTACCTATGTTGCCTCAGAGTCCATGCTTATCTGATCCCTCTCTGCAAGACAATTTCTTAAAGTAAAGGTATTAACTAGATTAAAGAAAGATCTTACTTTAATGTTTGGGGCCCTTAGAACATATAGCTCTTACCAATTCATAAATAATTCTTGACTCCAGGTGATGTGACAGTTATGTACAATTCTAGTACTTTGGAAGTAGAGGCAAGAGGATAAAGATGTCAACAATCGTCTTTGACTGCATAATGAGTTACAGGCTAGTTCCCAAAATGCTTAGTGCCTAATAATCATTGGAATTGAAGGCAGTCTGTTGCTTGAGTCCTCAGAGTGGGTGGTGAGAGTGGCAGTGGTGCAGAAAGGAGCTGTGGATACTCAGTTCAGTTTAACTTTCCAGGTAGCAGATGCAAGAACACGCTGTGATTTGTGCATAGAACCTTCTGTCAAAATTGCCTGCTGAGGACTGGGACAATGACTCAGTCAGTAAAGTAAATTCTTGAGTTTTAGATACTAAGCAGCCTTATGAAAATGGTAGGTATTGCTGCTCTGCTTGTCTAGAATCCCAGTGCTTAGCAAGACAGAGACAGACAGATCCCTGGAGCCAGCTTAGCTGGCTGAATTGCTGAGTTCCCTGAGAGATATTGTCTCAAAAAGTAAAGCCAAGGGCTTAGGAGATATAACAGTGAGTAAGACTGCTTTCTGTGCAGTGATGAGGACCCAAGTTCAAACCCACAGCATTTATGTAAAAAGCCTGGGTGGCCATGTGCATCTGTAATGCCAGCACTGGGGGGGACTGATACTGGAGGACCACTGGGATTAGCAAGACTGGTCTAGCTGTAGGTTGAATAAGAAACTGTCTCCATAGAATAAAGATAAGAAGAAAGACACTTGCTGGTCTTTTGAGTACATGTGGATATATACTCAGGAAACACGTGCATATATCAAACACATGGGCACACAGACACAAGCACACACACACACACACACACACACACACACACACACACACACTCATGCACATGTGTCCTTGCACACATACACATACCAAGATTACTATTAAAAGTTAAAAAAAATGGTATGAACCACATGCTTGACAAAGTTACAGTATTTTGACATTGCAGACCACACTTCTACAGTACCTTTCTGCTTTCTATTGGGAATCTCTGCTCAGATCTCACTCCCCTATTCCAAACCCCACTCAATATAGTTGGCTGGGAACTCTCCTTGAACCCCCCCCCAACTCCAGACCCTGCCTATAGAAAGACCACTAAGTGGCAGTTCCTCCCCTGAGATACTCTACCACACCTACAGAGTATTTAAGATCTGGTCTGGACCTGACATGTGATTTCTCCTTCTCCTGTTTCAAAGAGTCACCTGGGAGTGCTTTGCTTTGCTTTACTTTGCTTTGCTTTGCTTGGCTTGGCTTGGCTCTGTTTGTTAAACCTGGTTTTAGTAATTTAGCTGGATTTGGCTTATTGCATTGGCAGAGAAACCCACTACGGGGATTTTCAAAATACTTCTTACTTTCATTTTTAATGATTCTCACCGTGTGTTATGTGAGTTTCCTTATGTCTTTTCCTCAGAGAAAATTTGTGAGATCTTTGGTCAAGGATGAAAATGTATACAATGGTAGTCTCTCTAAACAAAATAACTATTTGAAAAGAATCCCTGCCATGCCACAGAATATCTAGGAATCCCAATGTGCCCTCCTAATTATACCAAGAAGAGGAAAGCTAGAAATTTAGTACTCACATCTGATCCCAAGGCTGAAGAGCCTACAATTCAGATCCAGAGCCTGAGGCCATTAGAGTAAGAGTTCAGTTAATAAATATAAAGAAATCAGTACAGTACAGCATAATGGGAAAAGAGTAAGACATCAGGACCTTTCCCTTTTGGGAGTGTGTGAGGGGAATATGCCCACATACTCAGACTCAAAGGTCTTATATTCTGGTTCCCAGATATTCTTTTTCCAAGGTCAGGCATTCAAATAAGGGCCCCCATCCCCTTAGGGAAGTTCCTGCTGGCTAAAGCAGTCTTTCTCCTTATCTTTGGCCAGAGAAACTTGTGGCCCTTCATTAACATATGACTGGTGCCTATTGTCAAGGTCAATACTAGATTCCTGAACTCCTGATCTCAAGCCACTCCAGCTCACAGGCTCCTTTTCTGTCTTTTAATCCTACTGTCTTTTAATCCTACAGCCATCCTGATTCACTCTCCTGTAAGTATCCCCCATGCCCACCAACTCCACCCATCCTCCTTGGTACTAGAATCCCTGGTGTTCAGAAAAAAAAAAATCAACAAATAATGATAACATCCTGGAGTTTTCCTGGGGTTACCATTATCAAGTGGCTAAATTTCTACTCTGGGAACAGTTGTAATAATACTACATAGCAGTCTTGGATCAGAATAAAAGGTTTAGAAAGACACACAAGAATTAGGCTTGTACAATGCGTAACATTGAGATGCAACTTTTGAACACAGGGAAAATAAGGAAAATGGTGTCATATATCCCCAACTCCCAGGTGAAGAGGAGATATATTATGGAGAAACACTAAGTGAGCAAGAGTGGATTACTATTATAAATCTAGCACTGTCTTTGTAGATAGCTTTTGAAATATGGCCTTTGTATGACACAAGATAATTTAGAGTTTTGCCATACAAGAGTAACATATCTTTCTAAATGAAGTTTATAGAATCTACTATCGGCCTGTTTCAAAGGACATACAAATACAGAAGACACAAGCCACCTTTTAAAAGAGATTTTCATTTGGTGATAGATTAGGAGAAGTCAGCATTTGTAACAAAATAGTGCTCTATGGGTGAAACCATGAAGATGTCTCAGGTGACCATGATGGAAGCACTCCTAGGCATGACTGTTATGAATACAACACAAGATGGGACCTTTGGTGGTCCCATGGTGGGTGAGGGACAAATGGCAAGTGAGAGACAGAGACCTGCAGACATAACTTACATGGAATATTTTGCGGGGGGGGGGGGCGGTAGGGGGAGGAATGGAGTAAGGGAAGGGAAGGGAGAGTGTGGAGAGAGAGAGAGAGGGGAGGAGAGAAAGAGAAAAAGAGAGAGAAAGAAAGATATAGAGACAGAGAAACAGAAAGAGACAGAAAGCTACCTACCTCCTCAGAAAAAAGGGAGAAAGAGAAGAGAGGAAGTAAGTGGAACTTATCTCTTAAAGGGACCTTCACACATTGGTACAGAGCCAGGGTACTGCATACCATACACAGAGGTAGCATACTCTGCCAGGTTCCAAAGGGGTAGGGTCAGGTTTACCTGGATTACAACATTCTAGGTTACAATAATGACAAGTACATGTTGTGTGTGAAACCAACACTAATTAAAGCATATCTACTACTTGGAAAACATTTAGGGAAAACACTAGATGCTTTCATACTTAACTAGAATCAATTGGATAC